>JASSKH010000009.1:11074895-11674895 GCA_031763025.1 Macrocystis pyrifera
ATAAGAGCGTCTCGTATAGTCTTGCATACCAAATCGAACTTTCCGGTATTTCGTAGCTATCGAACGTGGTATGCCCGCCACGCTCTGCCTCCGTTGTTATTTTCGAGGTACATACTCAGTATGCTGATGTTGAAGAAAAACGTGTCGACACATTTTTTTTTTGTCGTACCACTCTGGCCGGGAATATTTAACCCCTTTGATAGATATATTAGTTTGTCCCCATGTGGTTCACGGTAGGCCAGATTGTTATCGATTTTGATTTTAAGCCTTCGTTATCGAATGACACCCGGTTTTCTTTCGAAACCAGGCTGGTTCACGCTCAATTCAGGTGGATGAACGTTTCACGAGCCGGAACTTCACGCCGTATTTGATATATAGGCCCTAAGAAGTTGGCACGCATGTTCTATAAGTCTGGTTATTATTCATTCAGATCGAAAGCATTGAAAAAGGTCGGTTTAGAATCCGCAAGGAATTCGACCGGGTGTGGCTGGATGCCTCCCTGAAGTCAGTCGGGTCGAATTTTGTAGTTCCTGTGCTCTTTCGAGTATTGCAGGCGGAAAAAAAAGCTGAAAACTGTCATGCTCGCGGGTTCTAGGGGGGTGCTACGCTGTGCGCAGCCGCAACAGCAGCAGCAGAGCAGCAGAAGCAGTAGAGCAGTTAATCCAACATCGAAGAAGCGTTTAGGCTGCTGCTATATGGTGTGACCGTGTTTATAGAGGGGTGCAGACAGCCTTAAAAAGGTTTTCGATCGAGATTATCCGATCTACCAATCCGTCGAAAAATCGAGATTTTCAACGAGA
The DNA here is from genome assembly GCA_031763025.1 of Macrocystis pyrifera. NCBI lineage: Eukaryota > Phaeophyceae > Laminariales > Laminariaceae > Macrocystis > Macrocystis pyrifera. The sequence continues at coordinate 11,075,696 of JASSKH010000009.1, forward strand.
TGCGTGGATCAGATCGATCGATAAAAAAAAAAGGGAACCGAATAGCCAGTTTTTTAACAGTATAAGAAAGCCTGATTTGGCCTTTGATCGGAAACCGTCCTTCAGATCCACGTATCCGACTGTACAAGAATTAGTCTGTGCCCCCCTCGACTTATTATTGAACGGAGGTTTTCTGTTCGATTTGTTTCTCTACATGCTTGCGTGATCCTATACATTTTCAGGGAATATTTAGTCCTGAGTTCCCGGTAAAAACACGAAAAAAGCACCACCCTTCGGTGACGGGTTGACACGGACTGACAGATCGCGCGTTCAAATATACAGGATATATATCTGTGACAAACTGCGCGAACATTTTGGTTTTGGTGCGGAAACCATCTGCGTTTTTGCGGAGTTGCCTGGTAAATAGTCGCAACAGTTTCAGCATGGATAACCTTTGGGCGTTACGTTTGACTCGATATTGGCCCTACGCAGCTCTGCGAATACTCTCACGCGGAAATAAGAAAACATACCTTGGAGTACCTGGAACCGACTCGTCCACAAATCAAACCGCAATAATGGGGTTCTTCCCACAGAAACGCCTGATTTTTGCTGACCTTTTTCAAGGCGCTCGACACATTTTCGTCGCAAGAGCTAGCCTTATGATAAAATATATACAATGGGCTAGGTTATCCTCTTGCGCTGTTCGTAGCGGTCAGCGTGGTACTAAATATATTCGATTCGAGTATAAAATGCTAGCGGCATTCGTGGCTGACAAAAATTTACGGCGTATAGCTCGAACCAGCTCGTATTCTCGAAATATTTGTCAAGTCACCAAAAAATCATTTGCACCGCTGATGCCCCACATCATTCTTGAGAAGCACTGGTAACACCACCACTTATCATCAATGGACGGTGGAAGAGGTGCGAGGCAAGGATGGAGATTGGGATGGAAGTGCCCGGAATGATGGCAATATTTGCTTTTTCTCCAGATTGAACTATCACTTTGGCGGCCGATATTTTAATCTAGAATCAGCATCGAAGGTTGACCAAATAAATTTTCATTCTCGATATTTTGCACTCCTCGCCAAAATAACGCCGTACCACTACACTTCAAACCCTTAAACAAAGCTCCACCGTGTCCGCATGCCCCACACAATATCATAACACAGTCACAGAAACTGAGCTCCAAACGTGAATCATAGAAAGGCGAAGACAAATACCGTTTGATGGTCTAATTTTAACTTTTGGTCCATCAAGACCGCCTTGGACTTCGTGTGTATGCTAGTTTTTGTGTGAGGAATACCTTTACGGCTGTCAACGACAAGAGGTGCAAGAGTGCCGTCAATCGACAGGAACAACTCCACATTCCGACATTTGGGGTACAAAGTACTCGGAACTAGTTTTGGTTAGTGTTTGCAGTAGTAAAAGAGATAATCTCATATGATGCTAGTACCGCCCTGTTGTACAATTTTCCATGACATGTTGAGCATGCATACTACTACTCGTACCCTACATACTTGAGCAGTCTATACTTTGCTTATAGGTTCCTTGTTCAGCATCCAGCAGCATATATATCGTCAGGAGCTACGGGTATACAACACCCAAACCGCTTGAAATTTGGCGCGATGAAGATTTCAGCTTGAGATCGAGCTTGAGATTGCCTCGTTTAGTCAAGATTGTTTTGTATCGGGCAATACTTTTCGATAATTGATGGGCACTTTTTTACGAAGCAATCCATCATTGGTGCGAGTAGTTTGTGCACGTGATACTGGCTCTTGCAACACTAAACTCACTGGAACCTTTAATACGTGTGTACGTATCGTGCACCTATGCGGGACACAACGAGGTCAGGTCGCACAGCGACCATTCGAGTGGGCGGGACACAACGAGGTCAGGTCGCACAGCGACCATTCGAGTGGCTGATATTGACCGTGCAGCACGGACGCAGTAGAAATAGTTTCGCATTTTGTTTTAGATTGTTGTAAATGTCGAGGTCGCAACAGGTCGTGGAACGCGTGAGCATGCTTCCGACAAAATACCTTGATAGATGAATAGGTTTGCACATTGAATTGACAGTAGACGAGGCAGACTCGAAGCAACAGGGAAAAAGTCGTAGCGTACAACACCCGCTGACGCTCTGGACTCAACATGCTGTTTACAGTACGCGGTCAAAAATTGACAAGTACATATGAGGCTTATCTCTAAAAACGAAGGTCAACCACCGCAGGACTCGCCACTAACTTTGACACGTTCTAGAATAATTCATACCAGGTACCTGGTATAAGCCTAAATGGCGTTAAAAAAGCTTGCAAGACGCAAGATAACACACACCTTCGGACGCCTTTCTCGCCAAGATTTCTCGGCAACGAGGAAAGTTTACATACGCCGAGAGATCCATCTATGTGAAAATGTCTTGACGTCTTTCAAAGGCGCCATTTTGGTTGGGTGTGATCCCCCTTGTTCGGGACAACATCGGCTGGGGAATCCATCCCAGGGGGCGCCTTATTTTACATGTTGCAATATACAGTATGCACAGACTTGGACAGTCGCGAGATGGGCGTGCATCAAGTCCCAAGACACTAAATTCGGCCAGTTGTCAAGCCCAACAATGGGCTATGAGAAATGGCACAAAACATATCCGAAATACAGTCTCGTGGGCCGGGTACCTAAGGACTCTTTAAAAACAATAGACAAGGGGCCCGAATACCGATGTCTTTGGGTAGCTCCTTACATGAGGAATCTCCACCAGGGGGACGCGCCTGCGCCCCAAAGTGATAGTAGCCCTTCTACAGCCAGCGTTACATACCTCCAAACTCGACCGCCGAGTTGTTGGCAAACGTGACGTCGCCATAGATGCCGAGGAGACAAGTTTTGGTGTGTATGGCACCTGCGAGGAGTGAGGGCAGCATCCACGTTTTCCACATTTGCGTACGACGCGGACATATCACTCGTCAGAGTATACACTAGCGAGACGAAGGACGGTATATCAAGGATGGAAACGACACCCTCCGGGGACAATGAGGTGGAAAATTCAGGTTAGGGGGTTGGAACACGATATGTTCAGCGACCGGGACACCCCATTCAATGAATTTGGGTATCCAGCTCTCAAGGGTTCGGTGACGTTGGGATTGAGGGCGAGACGTATTTCACAGCCCGCCAGTGTGATCGTGATAACTTTACGTTAGAACATTATTTGATCGGGGTACATTAAAAGCGGAAGGCCTATCCCCACCCGGGTCGCAAGCACGGCAACTAGAAGGATGGAACAACTACGAGTCCGGCGGCTACAGCGAAGACCGATTAGTAGTTTCTTCTGACCGCATTTTTATTTCTTCAAGCCGTATCACATGTACTGTACTTGTAGAACGGAACACAATTTACCTCGTTGCGATTGCGTCAGAGTGCGAAGTTCAGCAACGATCACGAGTACTCGTGTTGGTCGATATAGAAACATACGAACATGTTACAACTACATTAACGCTTGCTTGCCGTTGGTGCTTTTAGCAAAGCCAAATAACCAGGCGAGAGGAGAAAATATGCGGCAGCCATCGCCTCGACAAATCATGGTGATGACCCCATCCGGACCACAAGAACAGCTGACGCGTGCTACGATAGGGGTACAGGCTGACTCACGATAAACAACACAAAATGTATTCGTCCGCGGCGTTGTTTTGGTCTGACCGTGAAACTTATACACGTTCAGCAAACAGCGCACCGAGAGGAGGACCTCGTCTCTAGATAGGTCGTTTTTTCGGCTCAAAACGTACTGCAGTAAAATCAACTTTCAAGCTGCTGAGCGAGAACCACCATGAGTCTCTTTACATTTTTATGATGCATCATGTCTGCATCAACAGAGTAGGAATGCGACGCGTACGAGTTTTTTTGTGGCGTCTTCCATCCTTGGCGTGCCTCGAAGGCTAAAAGTAATATCTATTCCCTTAGAGCTTTTGTTAGATATCCACTTGCGAAAAAGGCTTCCTGGCCCTCCCTCTAGTTGGCCAGCCTCCGATCGTGCCGGTTGTAGGCTGAAAGATTCCAGGTACACCTCTTTGTGTCTACACAAGTTGGGCTCTACCGGTTTGGGCTTATAAGGGCACCTATGACAGTCTCAACTTGTACCTAGAAAGGGCCTACATCCCATGCAAGAATGATCCTTCGAGCCGACAGCCTAGGTTCTTCTGGTTGACAGTCTGCGTTCATAGAATTAGAATAAGAAGAGCACGCGTGCTACCATACAGGCAGCACGTTTTGGCTAACACACGTCTGACTAAACTAGAAACCCAAACGATGATATCCCTTGGACCTATTATCGTTTGTCTTTGAGCAGCATGCGCCCACGAGTACAGATAGGACACGTTGCGGCCGTGCCGTACGACTCCTTGCAGTGTATGTCGGGGACACCAACGTATATCATCCCCCCGCCACGCAGTGGCCGTTGTGGTAATGACCACCTTTTTGCCGTCCTTTTTTACTCCTGAAGTCTGAATAGAGGCCCTAGGTTCCTCAATTCAAGCCATTCTGCATGACATACCTTTCTGAACGAAAAATATAAGGAGCGCTTGGTCTTCATGCTCAAGTACAAATGGTCTATACATTTCCGCCCAGGGTGGTACCCACTATAGTGGGAAGACCACTCTGTAGATTCACCATTTGGTTCGTTTCATTCCTACGTACAACAGTAGGTCATTACGGGATTGTTCGTTGAATTGCACTTGTTACTTTTACACATCTCAGCGTTTGGGTTAGGTATATCAAAACCTCCCTAACCTATACAGGAGCCTGCTTAGACAAACACAAATGACCTCCTACCGTAGCATATGCGTCTGGAGTGACCATTTCAGCTTTTGCTTGGAAACTGTGCTTCCTTACCTCCAACGACAGCTGAGTTGCCTGTGAAAAACGAGCCCTCGCCGAAAATGGAGAGCTCTCGGCCAAGATCCACTTGGATGGCACCTGCAGGCCGTCGCGAGCGTGTTTGCGAGAGTGCATGGCTGAACGTCTTGAACTCATCCCAGGGTACGAGGAGTTGCAAGTTTGGACTCGATTTTCCTCTGACCAGTGAGCTCCTTAAGTGAGCAACTATTAGAATACGATGAGAAGTATGACGATTTAACTGCCGCGTATGGTTTAGGATTGCGTAGCGCCTAGACGTATCGGTCAGCTTGCGCGAACAAATTTCTCGAAAATCGTGGAGCTCACAGATTACGGCACCACCCCTAGAGTAGGATTGCTCGTTCATGAAGTCGTCCCGTTGGCCCGGAGCTTGAAAAAATTGAGTCTGAGCCAAATGTTTTGAATGTGTCGATATGACAGCTGTACGACGTGTCTTGAACAACGCGGGCGCAAGGGGGATCGTAAAGGCGTTGCAGGTGATAGGGTGCAACCTGACCGTCCCATGCGTGCTGCGACAGAAGCAGCACATTTCGCCCAATGCATTTCGTACTGTCGGAGGGCTCCTTAACCAAATTTCGTTGGAATGCAGATATTGTGTCTTACTGTAGTGTTCAAAACTATGTGTCGTGAAAACCCTTCTGTGCAGGAGGCTACGGGTTTGTAGTTCAATTAGTCAAGTTCTCATTTTGTTTCAAAATCAGTTGTTGGGTGTATATAAAAAAACGAAATTGAATTATAAAGCTATTCAAGTGAGGAGTCTCAGAAAACACAGGTGCAGACCTATCACCGTATGTAGCAGGCGTCGCCAGCCGCAATCGCCAGTGACAATGATGCATTGAATTGAGCGAGAGGTTCAAGAAAAATGGTGCAGAGAAGGTGTGACCTGAACGCCTGCCAGTGGCATTGAAACCAAATTTTAGGAAAAGAGTCGAGGAAGACGCTGCAACATCTCGAGACCGCGGTGATCGATTTCGCGAGCGGGGGTTTGGTTTGGTGTTTTGTGGCTGTTTCCTCGAGATCTAGCAACTGTAAGCAGAATAAGTTACGACTATTGGATACCAGGTATACACTGAAACCACTAAACTAGCAATCATTGCTGACTGCTGACTGTTAGCTCAGTGATGATTGCACCTCTAATGGCCGCAAACCATCCTTGCCCTCCGTAGCTTCCTTAGCCGCGAGTCAAGTTGGAGCGTCGGAAGATTGGAGGGCACAGTGTAACAACTAAAGACACAAATCCATTTACACGACTATTGTGCACTAAACCCAAAAACAAAATCCAGTTTGCGTCAACAATGTATCTCATCCAAGCGTGGCCTCTGCTGTTGAATAGCACGACGGGTGACTGGTTGTTTCAAACGTTATCCGTTTTCTCACGATGTGTATTGGTGTTTGATATCTGCAAACTCCCCAACACCCATATCTGCCCACCTCCGCTGTATCCTGCAGAATTTCCGGTGAAGTATGCGGTGTCGTTGATTTGCACGTGACCGTCTTCGGCCTTAATAGCACCTGCGGTTCAAAGCACGGCGAAGTTCCACGAATCAAACACATCGCCATTTAGATCATCTAGAATATAACCTGCCGCTATGGTATGTTGTGTAGGATCTATGTACTGTACTGCAGATCCAGGAGGCATGTGGTACGTCTTGAAGATGATTCAGCTCCCACCTGGCCACATGAGCTAGACCACAAAGACAAAGAAACGCATACTTCCTGAATTATCTACAGTAGGTCATGCATTGCGAATCAGTGATATGTCCGATGTGTGAAACGTTCACAGAAAATGAAGAGTGTCTCGCAATCACAGTGTCGACAAGGTTGGGTTATTTGCTCTATTATGAGGGGATTCACTTGAGTAATAAACCCCATGCACGCAACGTTGCCGTCCGCAGCGTGATATGGTTTCCCCCCCGAGGCATGCACATTTTTGACTGGTTTGTGGCATGCCCTGGGCATTGCCGTGGCATGCCGCGGCAAGCCGTGTGGAATGTCACGGGATGCCGCGAGCGGTTTTTTTTTTGTCGCGGCATGCCACGACATACCACGACATGTCAGTTCATGTCGTGGCAGCCCACGACGTTTGCCACATGCCTGGAAGGTATTTTACGTCAAGGTTCACGGCAAGCACACAGATACACTAACGGCACGTCACGGTGAGGATCGCAGTGACCAAGGCACGCCACGGCAAGATCCACAGCAATACCCACGGCAACTGCTGCAGAAATCCTAGCGGCCACGCCCACAGCAACACTCGCGGCGAGTACCGCAGTAAGACCCCGCGCGGCAAGACCGGTGGCAAGGCCCGCGGCGAAACCCGCGGCGTGTCCCGCGGCACGGTCCCACGGCAAGCTCCGCGGCGAGGTGTGTGCTCGGCAACACCCACGGTAAATATCGCTGAGAACAGAGTTCCAGGTGAGCCTCCAGCGGATCCTGTGGCGAGCTGATTGCGTTTCTGCACCTTGTGGGCAGGAGAAAGGTGCCAAATGGGATGACCACACTGCAAGGGCAAAGTACTAGATGGGAACACCGTGCCAGGTGAGGTCTTGTATCCGATCGTGCCGCGAAGTTATTTCGACGGTCATACCGCGGGAGTTGCCGCGGGTGATTCCGCGGAACCGTCTGCGAGTATTGTCGTGGGTCTTGCCACGGGCCTTGCTACTGGCTCTTGTCGCGAGTCGTGCGGCGGGTCTTGCGGCGGGTCGTTGCGTGGGTCTTGCCGTGTCTGTTGTCATATGTGTTGCAACAGGTCTTGCCGTCGAGTTTTCCTCCGTGGATCTCGCAGCGGATCTTGACGTGGGATTTACAGTGGATGAGTTCTACGATAGAGGTAGCACATTTTCGCCTAAATGATTTCCGAATGACGGGGTTCCTTGACCCAGAATATTCGGGATGCCACTCTTGCTTCGAAAAATGACGACTTTGTATACCTGGGCTATGGGATTCTTCATCGGGACGCAACTTGCTTTTTGCCGAAGTCAGTTTTCGGGTGAGATATGGAGCTCCTCAAGTGAGGAGCCTCAGAAAATTTAGGGTGGACCTCTATCGTAGAACGCCTCCGTGGACAATGCCGCGCAACTTGCCGTGGGACGCCACGCGAAGTCTCACGACAATATCCGTGGGGACAACCGTGAAACGTTCCACGGAATATGTCATCCGTGGGCTTGGCGCGACATGACGCGACATGCCGCCGGCACTGTCACGGGCACAGCCACGAAAGAGGCAAAAAAGGTTCCTCTGTGATTATATCGTGATGCTACATTTTCTATGTAAACCTCTACTCAGCGTGAGCCACAGCATGATCCGCTGTTGTAGAGGCTGCAATGCCGCCACACACCACACCAACTACCTCTCGCTGCACTAGTTCGAAACACCGCCGAAGACGTAGCGCTCGGGTGGGGGTCAAGAGTCAAGTTGACTCAGAACCGAATCGCTATATATTCGTCGTCGTGGTCCACCAGCTACACGGTGCACTAAAATACCCCACGCCACAGACGAAACTCATATTTGGCGCCAACCATCAAATTATTATGAGCGAAAACGCGTTCTTAATTTTGACGATACTAAACCAATTGGGACCGGATCAAAATTCGTGAAGCCGCCGCCGAAACGGGTCTTACTATGGCAAAAGGCGTTTACAGGTTGCCGAATTGTGTTTTTATGTCCCCGGTTTTTTCACGATTGTTGTCAAGCGGGCAGCAGAACAACAGCGAACAGCAGCGAAACCACACGCACTCCGCACCGGCAGAAGCAGGAAGGGAGATGGGTCGACTGCAGTGCGAGGGTAGCCACGAAGCAAGGCTGTACGGTGGTGGGTGTGGTGGCAGTCATCGTCGTAGTGATGGTATGGTCGCGGGGTACCCTCTTTCCCACGTTTTTTTCACAGCAGTAGCAACAGGAACGACGGGCCGAGGGGAGGAATAGCGCCAACCAGTGACGAGCCCAAAAGCAGTAACGAATAGGGTTCGACTGGTGGGCGGATAAAGACCCGTAGACTGATGGTGACGGCGATGGAGGTGGTGGTCATTGTGCGTCTTGCCCCACATTTAAGTGATGCCTTCCTCCCTTGTTGCTGCCGCGTGAATCCCAAGTGATAGCTATACCATCTTTATTACAGGCAGAGTGTGTACTACATTACAGTAGACACATACACGAATATATTATGTTAGGTGTCTAGCCAGCGCCTACCACAATGTCGCAATTCCCAAGGTCTCAACCCTACCCACGGTATGGAGACGAATTACTTACCATAGGGTTTAATGTGGAACGCGTTTGGCAGCAGCAAGATCGTCACGTATCGTACTATTTAAACAACAAACCCCGTACTCGTACCATGTTGCGACGTACGGTAGTCTGAAGCACCACCCTCTTTGTAGCCCTCACCTCCATCGTCTTGGGCTGTGTTGCTCGCAAAACGTTGTGTTGCCTGACACATGAACAATGCCCCTATTCAAGGCAGAAATAGCACCTGCAAGTTGACATAAAATAGAGCAATTTTGGTTCGTGCTTGGAGCCAGAGAGGTCGGTCTATGTAGATAGCCCGAGCAAGGTAAGCACCAAATGCTCTGTGCACAACGCCAGCGAACGAGTATGGAGTAGCGGGAGGCAATTGCAGATGTCCATAATTCTTGTCAGAAGGGGACAGTAAGCAGCCCAGAAGGTGTATGGACCATGTCTCGTACCTACGTACTGTAGAGTGCAAATACTTTACAATGACATACGCCTATGATACAACAATAAGCAGTGCAAAACACGTTATCCACCAGACAGCAGAACTGAAAAACGTCAAAGTCCTTTTTCGTTGCTGAAAAACGTTTGGACACGAGGTGTGGAAAATAACGTGCCAAACGGCGTAAGGCATGCCGACAAAGACAGTTTGCCTTTTTTTTCTTGCAGCGCCTAGGAGTGATGTACGTTGCGTCCATGCTGCACATTGTCGGGTGGCACACATAAAAATAATTGACATATCTAAGCTCTTCATTAAAGCCATTCGCAGCTTCCCCCTGTCCGTGCCTTTCGATAGCAAGCACACCATTGCATTGTAAGTATCTTACCCCCATCACCTCGGCCTGATTGTTAAAAAAATGAGTGGTGTCGTTGATGTGGACCTCGGAGTCCTCGTCGAGCAGAATCGCTCCTGCAGAGAGGCAACAAGCAAGGATAGATAACAGGTAGCAATATATTCAGAACGCGAGTACTCGGAACAACACCAGGCATGTTTCGCATTTGTGTTTGTTTCCCCGGTACTCTCAACGCTACCTAGTTGGGCGTGTTGAAAAAACGTAACATCAGTCGTCGTGACTCTGTCCAAATCCCACGATGAACCTTGGTTGAAGGAATCAATCGTTGTTTGGATGGACGCGTGCTACGATAGAGGCGGAACGTTTCTGCCGAAAACCGTTTTCTGAATGAAGGGGCTCTTCCATTCAACATCGTCAGAAGTCCATTCTCTTGTGCTGCAGTATTGTGTGTTGCATCCTTAGGCCATGGGATCGCTCATCGAGCACCAGTTCCAATTTCCTCCGAAGTAATGTTTTGGGTCAGGTATAGAGCTCTCCCAAGGTCATGTGAAGAAACTTTCTCCGAAATGAAATGACGCACCTCTACCCGTAGAACGCGTCGGCAGGTGCTCCTGCCCATGGCTGCGTAGGGCGTCAGGGCAAGATATTTATCTCCGCCGTCATCAACAGCCATGTACATAAAATCAAGGCTTGCTTCTTAACAGGAACTCTGCATTGGGCGTGTGATGCGCGGCTCCTGAGTTACGTCAGGCAGCCCGCGGTGGAGGTAAGCACTATCAGCTGAGCTTTGCCAGCTGGTTGCTGCGTATAATAAGCTCAAGTTCAGAAGAGCATACTACAAAAGAAAGGCTCTCAGGCCTGTTGTGTTATTATCGGTCTTGTCCAACAGGACAGGATGGAAGAAGAGAAATGGGAGACAAGTAGAGTAAACGAATGGGCGTGCAAACGCTCCTGTTGTTCTTCCAACCTTGATGATCTCAAACAGAGACATATACCTCCTACGACGACCTTCGTCAGGTAATGACACACCCGTAACCCATCCTTTACGGCCTACGACGACCGTCGTCAGGTAACAACACACCCGTAACCGATCCTTTGCGGATTCCATACACGGTAATATCTACTGTACCACACAGAACAATCGGACCACATACGACAGCCTACCCAGTAATCTGCATAGCAGGTTACCTGGTGTAGTGTCATTCCATACGTGGGTCCTCAGCACCTAAGCTACTTACGACACAGTAGACACCACGCACGACAATGTATTTTGTGCCCTGCAAAACCTTACTGGCTTTGCAATGAACATCTTATTGGTCACTCTACTGGATCTCTCGATGATCCCACTCTTGAACCATATACTACTAGATTATTCGGTGATATCAAGTGACGACAAAATGATAGCTTCTGACAAGTAACATATCTAATAACGAATACCCTAGATCAACCTGTGGACATACAGCCAATATGTTGTGCTGCTGTGGCCTACTTGCTACAGACGGCTTATGTTACCGATCAGCGACTCGGTACAGGTTACTATCCCTGATATCGCTTTGGCTTCCACCTCCCGCGCACACGAAAATGAATGAGCGGATGACTGAATTATTAATGCATGGATGAACAAATGAACAGTACACTAACTCGAGAATTGTGTAATATTTTTGGTTGTATTGTATCAAGGGTCGGTGACATCTAACAATGAGTGACTTCAGCAACGAAGTGCGAACCAGTTAATTTAATCAAAAGAGGATTCATGACTGGAATTTCTGTAGTGTGACTATATTTCTTTAGTACATATCCTTCGAATTGCCGTGTTTATTTTTATTCTGTGACGTTGGGAGGGAGGAGGGGGGCCTCCACTGACGTACTACGAGGACCGCGGCACCGGCAGCTGCTTCTTGTTGCAGTACCTGAGACCCGGTCGGTGAAAACTCGACGTGGTCCGTCTCGGCATTGCAGGGATGCGAGGGTCTATCGTTATACGACTACGGCCATGCATGATAATGAGTACACGCCCCCCAAGTCGGTAGACCGGGGCCCAACACACGCAGTCTCGGACGATCGAGACTCCCTATTATAGAAAACCAGCGATATACCCCATTACGTCTTCTCCTAGTGAACCCGGGAATCGCCTCCAATCAATCGCAAACAATGATTTCAAATATAATACGGTGTGCGCCACACTCGTTATGGTCGCTCTGTTCCACCTACCTTCGAAAGAACAAAGCAGCGGGTGGGCGGGAAAACCACAACAGTACACCTAATCTATTAACAGGCTTTTCACTCGGCAGTGGCCAGTGTTCCTCTGCTGGTCCCGTCACACAGCTAAACGCACGTCAAGCTCAAGGCGCTCACGAGTGAGCATCTCACGAGCGAGCATCTCTCTCATACCCTTGCCTCTGGTCGACATTTGAAACGTCTCTAGAGCCCACAACTACGAAAAGAGATAATTCGTCATTAGTCATTAATCCTTACTTTTCATTTCGTCTTAAGGACTTCGAAATATTATGCATTGTAAATCAGCAGTACAGAGTAGTTGTATAGATTTACTGGAAGAGGAGTATGATGATATTCAAGTGTGAGACTATGAGTTGTATGGGTGGCCAAAATTATCTTCTATAATTCACAATTAGAGCTCCTGCTCTGTTGTTGATTTTCCATTTCGTCTGCAAAGATGTTTACTGAATGGCAGTTCTCCGTAAGCCTTCGCTTGGTGGCTGTTTGAATATATGTATATATAGTCATCGCTAGGGAAAGTGCTGTACTATTAATAGGTATTACAGTAGTATCATTAGGGTAAAGACCTACCGCAACTATTTTGGGCTAGGTGTCGTCTCCAGAGATCATGGTTACTGGTTGTCAGTGCTCTGTAGGCCTGCTGTGGGTAGATCGTTTTTTTAACGCGACGTTTGATCGCCCGAGATAAGGTTGTACTGGGCATCAACTCTGCGCAGGCCTGCTGTAGATGATTGAAGCGATAAATCGTCCGCAGGGCACCCGTTGCCCATAGGCCTACAGCAATTAGTATAAAATAATTTGTCGTCCACGGAGGTGGGTATCGATTCTCCGTAAGAGTACTTTGTAATTGTTTCACTCTTATGTTTCGTTCGATGTATCTCGTCCCTTGAGTGGATATTTACTGCGTTTCAGTGTTCCGTAAGGCCGCTGCTGTGGTTATAAACTCCATGTCCCCACCCTGCACATATCAAATGAGGTTTAACGTCTGGAACATATCAGTATCAAAAGCAACCGCAACCCTCACCTCCATCTAAGGTGGCCGAATTGTGACTAAAAGTCGTGATGCCGTCGATTTGGACAACCGAGTGGTTCGCGTATATGGCACCTGCGCGGTTACAATAAACAACACAAGGGAGTACGGCTTAGCCAGACACGCGCACAGCAGGATCTAGAGCCAGCGTGCGTTTGAATCTGAACATATCACCACATCAAATAGCACGTTCGTAAATCGCCTATATGTCATGCATCTGACGCGTGGTTTACGTTTGGTCCTGTTTGAAATGTATGTTTGATTGGATCTCGAGCACTACATAGTCCTCACCCTCCCACTGAAACGAAAAGAAAGTGGCGTCAGATAGGCACGGCGTCTGCACTGCTGTCTACGGGCTTGGAGGGTGCAAAAGACAGAGATCGGTGGATGGAAATATCGGAGAAAAATGACGAGGAGGTCGTAATCCTTGGCGAAGGCGGTTGAATACCATCGTATGCATTGTAGTACCCCTGATTAATTGTGACAACACACAGAAAACAACTTTGGTACTGCGCAAACCCAAACAATCCCCGCTCCGACCTCCGCCCGCGTTGAGTACTGGTATGGTGCTGCTGATGACTGAACTGTTGATGAAGGACGTTTCACCGGCGATGTCGACTTCCGACCATTTTGCATAGGTGGCACCAGCACGCGCACAAGGGACGCTCGCCGTGAGCACTGTTCCTAGCACCCGTTCACTTATGGGAGAACGGCCCGCGAAACGTGTACAGTAGTACACAGTATGTCTGAACCGATGCTATCCCCGAGAGTGTGCCAGTTGCGCTACTGTAGAAATACTCGGCGGAGACTGCGGCTTCGAGAGTATTCTAGTTAATCTTTTTTTTTGTAGCCCAATGGCGCTGCAACGGTAGCTTACATGCACTGAGGTACAACTGCAAGCGAGGATACATGCGGCCGTAAATGCTTGCGGGCAGGTACTTTGGGAACCCTACCCGGACAATCGGACTAGGTGGTGTGTTGGCAGCTCTCTAAAGGTCTTGGCAGAGGAAACACGGGATCGCGACAACAAGGCTTCAGACGAACGCATCGAGCCATCGACGGGGACAGCACAGGATGACGCATGAAAAAACGTATATCCCAGAAAGCTGCCGGCAAAAGAGATAACCTCTTGCTTCGCAGAGGAATGCCAGCGTTCCACTGGAATGCCGTCTTAGTTGGAGTTCCTTAACACGGTGCATCGTGACTCAGTAGGCTAGTGAAGAATAATCTCTTCCTGATATCAACACCGTCTTGATTGGACATTGTTCACAACACTGTTTCAATCGCATCTCCGTCGTCCGTGACTACTGTAAACACAAAATGCCCCGGCGGCAGTTGACCGACCGGGTCTGATCACATCCCCGGCCAGAGTGGATTCGTCTTGCACAAAATCCTACAGTATAGTGTGTATAATCGATCTCGTATACAACGAATTTGTGGGCATTTTGAGCGTGTGGCTTCTACGGCAGCACACAGTGCGCCATGGCCCAGTCGCTTACGCTATCCACAACAAAGCCAGCGTGACGTTATTTCCGCTTGATCGGAATGATCACACACCAATCGGTCGGTAAACTCGTACGTTAGCAGCGGCGAGATGTGTCTGGGCCCCAAAGTGAACTCCTTGCTACAGCCACCGTTACATACCTCCAAGCTCAACCGCCGAGTTGTTGGTAAACGCGACGTCGCCAAAGATCTCGAGGGGACAATTTCCGGTATGTATGGCACCTGCACGGAATGAGGGCAGCATTGACGTTTGCCACCTTTGCGAACCGCGCGGACATATCTATAAGAGCGACCAATAACGGTTTAACGAGCGGCGTACCACCTGTGTTGCAGTACCCGTAAAAAATAACAAAAACTCCCCGACAACAAAGACATTTAGAGCACGTGTGCCGATGTTTTTTCTCTGAGGACGTTTCGATTCCCTGCCCTAGCTCCGGACGTTTCCATCTAGCCAAAACTTGGCAGGGCATACCTTGGTGCACACCCGTCCACGGGTGTGCCACAGCGAAAGCACTTTTTGTGTCCTCTTCGGGGCGGACCTCGGAGATGAAGTTTGAAAGTGTGGTGCCAGGCGCCTGATTTTTTCGGTTTCTTGTACTCGTACTGTAGTCGAGTTTTTTTTCTGCTCTAGAACGAGAAGGACGAACGTATCCGTACAACAGCTTTTGGGCTTCTGAGTTCCTCCTGCTCTTTCTCCAGTAGAATATTTTGACTACAATGAAAGAACTGAAAATTCGAACGCCTCGAATCATACTTTCAAGTTCAGCGTCGAGGTCCGCCCGAAGGAGAACACAAAATGTGCTGTCGCTTTGGCACACTCGCGGGAGTGCTCCAAGAACCTTATATTTCCCCTGCCAAATGTTGGCTCGATGAAAACGTTCGGGGCTGCAGCAGACTCACGGAAAGTCCTCAGAAAAAAAACGGCAGCAGACGTGATTCCAGTGTCTTTATTGTAGAGAATTATTGGCAGCATTAGCGTTTGTTGTGGGCAATTGCTATACAGGTGGTATGCGGGAAGTCACGGATAGGAGCGACGTCCTCTGGACACAAATGAGGTGGAATATATGCGTAGGAGGCTAAAACACAATAATTTCAGCGACTGGGAATCCCCATCTACTGTATTTGAGGTATTCAGCTCTCAAGCATTCGGTGCCATTGTGTCTGAGGGCGAGATGTACTTCACAGCCCACCAGAGCGTGCGCCATAAATGTACGTAGAACAATAGAAAGTACAGTAACTAATAATAGTAGAAGGGCGTAACAACTACGAGTCCGGCGGAGACAGCGAAGACGATTTGTAGTTTCTTCAGGCCGCAATTTAATTTCTTCGGGCCGTAACGTTATGTACTGTACTTCTAGAATGACTAGAATTACCTGATTGCGACTTCGTCATATAGTGCGAAGTCCTGAAATGACTGCACGAGTACTCGTGTTGGTCGACATGGAAACATATAAACTTATTACGAATACATTAACGCTTGCTTGCCGCTGATGCTTTTAGCAAGCCCAAAACCCAGGGGGGACGAGACAATATGCGGAAACCATCTCCTGGACAAATCATGGTGATGATATCATCCGAACCACAAGAACGGCTGACTCGTGCTACGATAGGGGTACAGGCTGACTCACGACCAACGACGGGAAAAGGTTCCGTCCGCGGCGTTTTTTTTTGCGGGTCAGACCGTGCAAAATTTACACGTCCAGCAAACAACGCACCGAGAGGTGGACCTCGTGTTAAGTAAGGCCGCGTTTTCGGCTCAAAACGTACTACAGTAGAAAATCAACTTTCAAGCTGCTGAGCGAGAGCCACCATGGGCCACCCTACATTTTATATTATACATCATATTTGCAACAACAGAGTAGGAATACGACGAATACGAGTTTTCTTGTAGGGTCCTCCATCCTGGGCGTGCCTCGAAGGCTAAAGCAATACCTATGCCTTTGGAGCTTTTTTAGGTTACCACTCGCGAAAAAGGCTTTCAAGCCCACCCTATATTTGGGTAGCCCCCGATCGTGCCTATTGCAGAGTGAAAGGTTCCAGGTACACCTCTTTGTGTTCACACAATTTGGGCTCTACTCGTTTTTGTTGTCTTAAAAGGCACCTATCAAGGTATCAACCTGTACCTAGAAAGGGTCTATTTCCCAAGCAAGAATGTTCCTTACAGTCAACAGCCCAGGTTCTTCTGGTTGACATTCTTCGTTCAAGCAATCAAAAATAGGATGAGGACGCGTGCTACCATACGGGCAGCACGTTTCCGCCAACATACTTCTGATTTATTTGTACCTGGTATCCCCTTTGGCACCCGACACAGCAACCGAAACGAGGATATCCCTTCGTGCTACTAACAACCGTCTACAAGCAGCCTGCTCCCACGAGTACAGATAGGTGATGTCGGGGCCGTGCCGTACGACTTCTTGCGGTGTATTTCGATGTCGGGGCCGTGCCGTACGACTCCTTGCGGTGTATTTCGAAGACACCATTGTATACCATTCCCCAACCACGCAACGACCGCTGTGGTAATCACCACTTTATCTGTTCTTCCTGAAGTCCGAATAGGGGCCCTAGGGTCCTCAATTCTAGACCTTCTGTATGATATACCCTTGTGAGCGTAAATACGAGGACCGCTTGGTCTTCATGTTCAAGTATAGATGTTCTATATATTTCCGCCCGGGGTGGTACTCACTATAGTGGGTAGATTACTTTGGAGATTCACCATTTTGTTCGTTTCATACCGACGTACAACAGTAGGTCATTACGGGATTGTTCGCTGAGTTGCACTTGTTACTTTTCCACATCTCAGCTCTTGGGTTAGGTATATCAAAATCTCCCTAACTTATACAGGAGCCTGCTCATACAAAAAACTAGTGACCTCCCACCGTAGCATGCATCTGGGGCGACCATTTCAGCCTGCTTGGAATCTGCGCTATATCACCGTACCTCCAAGAACCGCTGAGTTGTCCGTGAAAAATGTGCCCTCGCCGAAAATGGAGAGCTTTTGTCCATCTACCCGGATGGCACCTGTAAGTCGTCGCAAGCGTGTTTGCCAGGGTGTGTGGCTGAACGTTTTTAACCCACCCAACGGTAGGAGGAGTCGCAATTTGTTACACTATGGTTTTCTGACTTTGACCAATTGAGCTCGTCAAGTGAGCAACTATCAGTATTCCGGCAAGTAGTATGATGGCTTCACTAGCGCTTTTGGTTTAGGACTACGTGTATACCATTCCCCAACCTCGCAACGACCGCTGTGGTAATCACCACTTTATCACCGTCATATGTTCTTCCTGAAGTCCGAATAGGGGCCCTAGGGTCCTCAATTCTAGACCTTCTGTATGTTATACCCTTGTGAGCGTAAATACGAGGACCGCTTGGTCTTCATGTTCAAGTATAGATGTTCTATATATTTCCGCCCAGGGTGGTACTCACTACAGTGGGTAGATCACTTTGGAGATTCACCATTTTGTTCGTTTCATACCGACGTACAACAGTAGGTCATTACGGGATTGTTCGCTGAGTTGCACTTGTTACTTTTCCACATCTCAGCTCTTGGGTTAGGTATATCTAAATCTCCCTAACTTATACAGGAGCCTGCTCATACAAAAACTAGTGACCTCCCACCGTAGCATGCATCTGGGGCGACCATTTCAGCCTGCTTGGAATCTGCGCTATATTACCGTACCTCCAAGAACCGCTGAGTTGTCCGTGAAAAACGTGCCCTCGCCGAAAATGGTGAGCTCTTGTCCATCTACCCGGATGGCACCTGTAAGTCGTCGCAAGCGTGTTTGCCAGGGTGTGTGGCTGAACGTTTTTAACCCATCCAACGGTAGGAGGAGTCGCAATTTGTTACACTATGGTTTTCTGACTTTGACCAATTGAGCTCGTCAAGTGAGCAACTATCAGTATTCCGGCAAGTAGTATGATGGCTTCACTAGCACTTTTGGTTTAGGACTACAAAGCGCCTAGAAATGCTGGTGGGGTTGCGCAAACAAATATATTTGAAATCATGGTTCGGGTGAGGCATTGAACTCCTCGTATAAGGATCTCATAGATTAAAGCGCCACCCCTCGAAGGCGCCGCCTCTATCGTAGGATTGATCGTTCGTGAAGTCGTCCTGTTGGCCCGATGTACTATCCCCCAGGGCAGTCACTGACCTATTACTACTGTATGTCCTTCACAAGGTCATGCATTCGATTACAACGCGCGATCGAGG
Organism: Macrocystis pyrifera; assembly: GCA_031763025.1. Lineage (NCBI taxonomy): Eukaryota > Phaeophyceae > Laminariales > Laminariaceae > Macrocystis > Macrocystis pyrifera. The sequence goes on from JASSKH010000009.1 coordinate 11,094,567, forward strand.
CATAATTACGCGGAGCTTTGAAAAATTGAGTTTATGCCGAATGTTTCAAATAGTTTGATAAAGCACCTGTACCATGTACCTTGAAAGCTTAAATAAGTACACATACGCGGGCGCAAGGGGGATCGTGAAGGCGTTGCAGATGATAGGGTGCAACCTGACCGTCCCAGGCGTGCTGCGACAGAGGCAGCACGTTTCATCCAATATCTTTCTTATTCTCCGAGGGCTCTTTGACGAAATTGCGTTGGAATGCAGATATTGTGTCTTTCTGTAGTGTTCAAAACTATGTTTCGTGAAAAAACCTTCTGTGCAGGAGGCTACGGGTTTTTGTTCATTTAGTGAAGTTTTCATTTCGTCTCAAAATCAGTTGTTGGGTGAGATGTACCTGGTATATTCTCGTAAAAAAACGAAATGTATGTAGCACGCGTCGCCGGCCGCAATCGGCAGTGACAGTGGTGATGCAGTGAATTGAGCAAGAGGTTCAACAAACACGCTGCAGAGAAGGTGTGACCCGAACGCCTGCCAGTCGACAATGAAATTTTGGGATAAGGGTCGAGGAACACGCTGCCACATCTGGAGACCCCAGAGCTCGATTTCGAGAGCGGGGGTTTCGTTTCGTGTTTTGTGGCTGATTCCTCGAGGTTAAGCACCTGTAAGCAGAACAAGTTGCGACTATTGGATACCAGGTATGCACTAGAACCACTAAACTAGCAATCAGTGCTGACCGCTGACTGTTAGCTCAGTGATGGTGCACCTCTAACAGCCGCAAACCATCGTGGCTCTCAGTAGCTTCGTTAGCCTTTTGTCGAAATGGAGCGCCGGAAGAATTGAGGGCACAGTGTAACAACTAAAGACGCACATACACCAATTTATTCGACTACTGGACAGTAAACCCGAAAACAAATGCAGTTTACGTCAACAATTTATCCCATCCAAGGGTGGCCTCTGCTGTTGAATGGCACGAAGAGTGACTGGACACACATCATCCGTTTTCCTCATCATGTGCATTGGTGTTTGAGATCTGCAAACTCCTCAATACCCCCGTGTACCCACCTCCGCTGTCGTTCGCTGAATTTCCGGTGAAGTATGCGGTGCCGTGGATCTGCACGTGCCCACTTTGGACCTTAATAGCACCTGCGGGTCAAAGCATGGCCACGTTCCACGCATCAAACACATCACGATTCAGTTCATCTAGATTTGAACCTGCCGGTGTTAGATGTTGTGTACGATCTACGTGTTGTAATTCAGACCCAAACCAGAAGACACGTCGTACGTCTTTCAGATGATACGGCTCACACCCGGCCACATGAGCTACATCATAATGATAAAGAAACGCATATTTCCTGAGTTTTCGACATAGCAGATCATGCATTGGGAATCAGTGATCTGCCCGATGTGTGAAACGTTCACAGAAAATGAAGGGCGTTTCGCAATCACACTGTCGAGAAGGTTGGGTTATTTGATCTATTGTGAGGGGGTTCACTTGAGTAATAAACCCCGTGAAGGCAACGTTGCCGTCCGCAGCGTGAGATGATCTTTTCCCCCGAGGCATGTGCAGTATTGACTGGTTCGTGGCAAGCCCTGGGCATTGCCGTGACAAGCCGCGGCATGCCGGGGAGAATGCCGCGGCACCGCTTGCGGCATCCCGCGGCATGCCACGACATGTCACGAAATATAACCGACCTATCAATTCATGTCCCAGCCCACAACGTATGGCACGATATTCCCGGAACATATCCTACGTCAAGGCCCACGGCAAGCGCACAGCGATCCTCACGGCACTTAACGGTCAGGATCGCAGTGACCAAGGCACCCCACGGCAAGATCCACGGTAACTCCTGCAGAAATCTTTGCGGCCATGCCCACGGCAACACGCGCGGTGAGTACCGCAGTAAAGCCCCGCGCGGCAAGTCCGGCGGCGTGGATCGCAGCGAAACCCGCGGCGTGTCCCACGGCAAGGTCCCACGGCAAGCCCTGCGGCAAGGTCCCACGGCAAAACCCGAGGCAAATATCGCTGAGAACAGAGTTCCAAGTGAGCATCCACCGGCTCCTGCGGAGGACCGATTGCATTTCTGCACGGAGAACGGAGCCAAATGGAATGACCCCACTGCGGGGGCAAAGTACGAGATGGGAGCGCCGTGCCAGGTGACGTCTTGTATCGGATCGTGCCGCAAAGTTTTGTCGACGGTCTTACTGCGGGAGCTGCCGCGGGTGTTTCCGCGGAACCGTCTGCGAGTATTGTCGTGGGTCTTGCCACGGGTCTCGTTACTGGATCTTGTCGCGAGTCGAATGGACGATATTTCCGCGGGTTGGTGCGTGGGTCTTGCCGTGCCTGTTGTCATATGTCTTGCAGCAGGCCTTGCCATCGAGTTTGCCGCCTTGGATCTTGCAGTGGGTTTGACGTGGGAATAGCCGTGGACAATGCCGTGGAACTTGCCGTGTGATGCCACGCAAAGTCACACGGCAATACCCGCGGGGACAACCGTGTTAGTTTCCACGGGATATATAACCCGTGCGCTTTGCCGCGACATGGCGCGACATGTCGCCGGCACTGTCTAGGGCACTGCCACAAAAAAGGCAAATAAGGTGCCTCCGTGATTGCATCATTCCGCTATATTTTCTATGCAAACCTCTACTCAGCGTGAGCTACGCCATGATCTGCTGTTGTAGAGGCTGTAATGCCGTCACACAGCACACCAACGGGCCTAGGGGAGGAATAGCACCAACCGGCGACGAGCCGAACACCCGAAACGGATAGTGTTCATTGGTGGGCGGAGTTAGACCCGAAGCCTGATGGTGATGGAGGTGGTGGTCGCCGTGCGTCTTGCCACGCACTTTAATTATGCCTTTTCCCCTGGTTGCTGCGTGAGTTCCTAGTGACAGCTATACCATACTTAGTATAGGCCGAGTGTGTACTACATTACAGTAGTTACATACACGAATATATTTCGGTACTTGTCTACCCAGCGCCTACCACAATGTCGCAACTCTCATCGTCTCAACCCCACCCACGATATGGAGACAAATTACTTGGGGTCAGCGCGTTTGGCAGCAGCAAGATCGTCACGTATCGCACTATTTAAACAACAAACCCCGTACTCGTACCATGTTGCGACGTACGGTAGTCTGAAGCACCACCCTCTTTGTAGCCCCTCACCTCCATCGTCTTCGGCTGTGTTGCTCGCAAACGTTGTGTTGCCTGTCACATGAACAATGTCCCCATTCAAGCCAGAAATAGCACCTGCAAGTTGACATAAAATAGAGCAATTTTGGTTCGTGCGTGGAGCCAGAGAGGTCGGTCTATGTAGATGGCCCGAGTAAGGTCAGCACCAAATGTTCTGTGCACAACGCCAGCGAACGAGTATGGAGTAGCGGGAGGCAATTGCAGATGTCCATACTCTTGCCAGGAGGGGACAGTGAGCAACCCAGAAGGTGTATGGACCATGTATCGTACCTACGTACAGTAGAGTACAAATATTTTACAATGACATACGCGTGTGATATAAGCAATGCAAAACACGTTATCCACCAGACAGCAGAACTGAAAAATGTCAAAGCCCTTTATCGTTGCTGAAAAACGTTTGGACACAAGGTGTGGAAAATAACGTGCCAACCGCATAAGGCATGCCGACAAAGACAGTTTGCCTTTTTTTCTTGCAGCGCCTAGGAGTGATGTACGTTGCGTCCATGCTGCACATTGTCAGATGGCACACATAAAAATAATTGACATATCTAAGCTCTTCATTATTTAAAGCCATTCGCAGCTCCCCCCTGTCCGTGCTTTTCGATAACAAGCACATACTTGCGTTTTTATTATCTTACCCCCATCATCTTCCGCATGATTGTTAAAAAAGTGAGTGATGCCGTTGATGTAGACCTCGGAGTCCTCGTCGAGCAGAATCGCTCCTGCAGATAGGCAACAAGGAAGGATGGATAACAGGTAGCAATATATTCAGATGGCGCGAGTACTAGCAACAACATCAGGCATGTTTCGTATGTGTGTGTTTCCCCGGCACTTCTAAACGCTACTAAGTTGGGCGTGTTAAAAAAACGTACATCAGTCGTCGCAACTCAGTCCGAATCCCACGACCTTGATTGAAGGAATCAATCGTTGTTTGGAAGGACGCGTGCTACCCCCCCCCCTCCCCCCGCAGCCTATTAGCCGGGGCCCTAACACACGTAGTCTCGGGCGATCGAAACCCCCAATGGTAGAAAATCATTGATATACCCCATTACCCCTTCTCCTACAGTAGTGAACCCCGGAATCGCTACCAGTCAATCGCAAACAATAATATAAATACAACACTGTGTGGACCGCACCATACACACTATGGCCGCTCTGTTCCACCCACCTTCGAAATAGGAAAGGAACGGGTGGGGTGGAAAAAACACAACGGTAGACCTAGTCTGAGCTTCTCTCTCGGAAGCGGGCAGTGTCGCCCTCGTGTACCTCTGCTGGGCCCGGCACAGCTAAATCCACGTCAAGCTCAAGGCGCTCACGAGTAAACATCTCTCCTGTACACCCTTGCCTCTGGTCGACATTTAAAACGTCGTTAGAGCCCATGACCAATAAAAACGTCAATTAGCTGGTCGTCCTTGAAACTTACAATACATTTTGGTCTACAGACTTCCAAATACTCTGCATTGTAAAACATCACATACTATTACGGGGGGGGCATAGTAAATACGACCTACGGCACACACTAAAAACTATATGTTTACATTTTTTTGCAAACACTATTTGGTCCTATTTACTATGGTCTCCCGTAATGGTTGTTTAGTTTTGCAGCAATAGGAGATGATGTTTAAACGTGAGATGATACCTGGTATAGGTACAAAAATTATCTTCTGTAATTTAAGATTTGAGTTACCGCCCTCTTCGCTGAAGGCCACATTTCGTCGGCAAAGGGGATGTTTACTGGATGGCGCTCTCCGTTAGCTTATGCTTTGTAGTTGTTTGAATATACACATATAGAAACGCCTTCGTCAGGGAAAGTGTTGTACTGGGTATTACAGCAGTAATAATTATTATTAGGGGTAAAGATCTACCTGAACTGTTTTTCAGCGGCGTGTCGTCTCCAGCGACGATGACAACTGGTTTTCAGTGCTCTGTAGGCGCACCGTGAGTAAATCATTTTTGAACGCAACGTTTCATCACCCGAGAGAAGGTTGTACTGGGCATCAACTCTGCGCAGGCCTGCTGTAGTTGTCTGAAGCGACATACTGTCCGCAGAGAGGATGTCGGGTGCCGTTGCCCGATGATGGGCCTGCCACAATAGGCGTAGATTATAGGTCGTCTATGTAGGTGGATATCGGTTCTCCGTAGGAGTACTGCGTAGTTGTTTCACTCTATGTTTCGTCCGAAGTAAATCGTCCCATGAGTGGAAGTTTTACGTACCAGTGTTGCTACTGCTGTGGTCATAAGCTACGCTTCCCCACCCTGCACACATCAAATGTGGTTTGAAGCCTGTAACATACCAGTATCAAAAGCAACAGCAACCCTCACCTCCATCCAAGCAGGCCGAATTATTACTAAAAGTCGTCATGCCGTCGATTTGGACAACCGAGTGCTTTGCGTATATAGCACCTGCGCGGGTACAAGCAAAAGCACGAGTGAGTGCGGTTTAGTCCAAGACACGCACGGCAGAGTAAACAACCAGCGTGCAGCTAAGTAAGACAACTCACGACCTCAAATAGTCCGTGTTAAAATTGCCTACGCATGCATCTGACGCATGGTTCAAGTTTGGTCCTATTGGAAATGTATGATTGGTTCTCGAGCACTACATTGTCCTCACCCCCTCACTGATACGGAAAGAAAGTGCGTCAGATAGGCCTGGCGTCTGCACTGCTGTCTGCGGCTTGGGGGGTGCAAATGACAGGGATTGGTGGATGGACGTAAATCGCCTATATGTCATGCATCTGACGCGTGGTTTACGTTTGGTCCTGTTTGAAATGTATGTTTGATTGGATCTCGAGCACTACATAGTCCTCACCCTCCCACTGAAACGAAAAGAAAGTGGCGTCAGATAGGCACGGCGTCTGCACTGCTGTCTACGGGCTTGGGGGGTGCAAAAGACAGAGATCGGTGGATGGAAATATCGGAAGTACCCCTGATTAATTGTAACAACACACAGAAAACAACTTTGGTACTGCGCAAACCCAAACAATCCCCGCTCCGACCTCCGCCCGCGTTGAGTACTGGTATGGTGCTGCTGATGACTGAACTGTTGATGAAGGACGTTTCACCGGCGATGTCGACTTCCGACCATTTCGCATAGGTGGCACCAGCACGCGCACAAGGGACGCTCGCCGTGAGCACTGTTCCTAGCACCCGTTCACTTATGGGAGAACGGCCCGCGAAACGTGTACAGTAGTACACAGTATGTCTGAACCGATGCTATCCCCGAGAGTGTGCCAGTTGCGCTACTGTAGAAATACTCGGCGGAGACTGCGGCTTCGAGAGTATTCTAGTTAATCTTTTTTTTTGTAGCCCAATGGCGCTGCAACGGTAGCTTACATGCACTGAGGTACAACTGCAAGCGAGGATACATGCGGCCGTAAATGCTTGCGGGCAGGTACTTTGGGAACCCTACCCGGACAATCGGACTAGGTGGTGTGTTGGCAGCTCTCTAAAGGTCTTGGCAGAGGAAACACGGGATCGCGACAACAAGGCTTCAGACGAACGCATCGAGCCATCGACGGGGACAGCACAGGATGACGCATGAAAAACGTATATCCCAGAAAGCTGCCGGCAAAAGAGATAACCTCTTGCTTCGCAGAGGAATGCCAGCGTTCCACTGGAATGCCGTCTTAGTTGGAGTTCCTTAACACGGTGCATCGTGACTCAGTAGGCTAGTGAAGAATAATCTCTTCCTGATATCAACACCGTCTTGATTGGACATTGTTCACAACACTGTTTCAATCGCATCTCCGTCGTCCGTGACTACTGTAAAAACAAAATGCCCCGGCGGCAGTTGACCGACCGGGTCTGATCACATCCCCGGCCAGAGTGGATTCGTCTTGCACAAAATCCTACAGTATAGTGTGTATATTCGATCTCGTATACAACGAATTTGTGGGCATTTTGAGCGTGTGGCTTCTACGGCAGCACACAGTGCGCCATGGCCCAGTCGCTTACGCTATCCACAACAAAGCCAGCGTGACGTTATTTCCGCTTGATCGGAATGATCACACACCAATCGGTCGGTAAACTCGTACGTTAGCAGCGGCGAGATGTGTCTGGGCCCCAAAGTGAACCCCTTGCTACAGCCACCGTTACATACCTCCAAGCTCAACCGCCGAGTTGTTGGTAAACGCGACGTCGCCAGAGATCTCGAGGGGACAATTTCCGGTATGTATGGCACCTGCACGGAATGAGGGCAGCATTAACGTTTGCCACCTTTGCGAACCGCGCGGACATATCTATAAGAGCGACCAATAACGGTTTAACGAGCGGCGTACCACCTGTGTTGCAGTACCCGTAAAAAATAACAAAAAATCCCCGACAACAAAGACATTTAGAGCACGTGTGCCGATGTTTTTTCTCTGAGGACGTTTCGATTCCCTGCCCTAGCTCCGGACGTTTCCATCTAGCCAAAACTTGGCAGGGCATACCTTGGTGCACACCCGTCCACGGGTGCACGGGTGTGCCACAGCGAAAGCACTTTTTGTGTCCTCTTCGGGGCGGACCTCGGAGATGAAGTTTGAAAGTGTGGTGCCAGGCGCCTGATTTTTCGGTTTCTTGTACTCGTACTGTAGTCGAGTTTTTTTTCTGCTCTAGAACGAGAAGGACGAACGTATCCGTACAACAGCTTTTGGGCTTCTGAGTTCCTCCTGCTCTTTCTCCAGTAGAATATTTTGACTACAATGAAAGAACTGAAAATTCGAACGCCTCGAATCATACTTTCAAGTTCAGCGTCGAGGTCCGCCCCGAAGGAGAACACGAAATGTGCTGTCGCTTTGGCACACTCGCGGGAGTGCTCCAAGAACCTTATATTTCCCCTGCCAAATGTTGGCTCGATGAAAACGTTCGGGGCTGCAGCAGACTCACGGAAAGTCCTCAGAAAAAAAAAACGGCAGCAGACGTGATTCCAGTGTCTTTATTGTAGAGAATTATTGGCAGCATTAGCGTTTGTTGTGGGCAATTGCTATACAGGTGGTATGCGGGAAGTCACGGATAGGAGCGACGTCCTCTGGACACAAATGAGGTGGAATATATGCGTAGGAGGTTCAAACACAATAATTTCAGCGACTGGGAATCCCCATCTACTGTATTTGAGGTATTCAGCTCTCAAGCGTTCGGTGCCATTGTGTCTGAGGGCGAGATGTACTTCACAGCCCACCAGAGCGTGCGCCATAAATGTACGTAGAACAATAGAAAGTACAGTAACTAATAATAGTAGAAGGGCGTAACAACTACGAGTCCGGCGGAGACAGCGAAGACGATTTGTAGTTTCTTCAGGCCGCAATTTAATTTCTTCGGGCCGTAACGTTATGTACTGTACTTCTAGAATGACTAGAATTACCTGATTGCGACTTCGTCATATAGTGCGAAGTCCTGAAATGACTGCACGAGTACTCGTGTTGGTCGACATGGAAACATATAAACTTATTACGAATACATTAACGCTTGCTTGCCGCTGATGCTTTTAGCAAGCCCAAAACCCAGGGGGGACGAGACAATATGCGGAAACCATCTCCTGGACAAATCATGGTGATGATATCATCCGAACCACAAGAACGGCTGACTCGTGCTACGATAGGGGTACAGGCTGACTCACGACCAACGACGGGAAAAGGTTCCGTCCGCGGCGTTTTTTTGCGGGTCAGACCGTGCAAAATTTACACGTCCAGCAAACAACGCACCGAGAGGTGGACCTCGTGTTAAGTAAGGCCGCGTTTCGGCTCAAAACGTACTACAGTAGAAAATCAACTTTCAAGCTGCTGAGCGAGAGCCACCATGGGCCACCCTACATTTTATATTATACATCATATTTGCAACAACAGAGTAGGAATACGACGAATACGAGTTTTCTTGTAGGGTCCTCCATCCTGGGCGTGCCTCGAAGGCTAAAGCAATACCTATGCCTTTGGAGCTTTTTTAGGTTACCACTCGCGAAAAAGGCTTTCAAGCCCACCCTATATTTGGGTAGCCCCCGATCGTGCCTATTGCAGAGTGAAAGGTTCCAGGTACACCTCTTTGTGTTCACACAATTTGGGCTCTACTCGTTTTTGTTGTCTTAAAAGGCACCTATCAAGGTATCAACCTGTACCTAGAAAGGGTCTATTTCCCAAGCAAGAATGTTCCTTACAGTCAACAGCCCAGGTTCTTCTGGTTGACATTCTTCGTTCAAGCAATCAAAAATAGGATGAGGACGCGTGCTACCATACGGGCAGCACGTTTCCGCCAACATACTTCTGATTTATTTGTACCTGGTATCCCCTTTGGCACCCGACACAGCAACCGAAACGAGGATATCCCTTCGTGCTACTAACAACCGTCTACAAGCAGCCTGCTCCCACGAGTACAGATAGGTGATGTCGGGGCCGTGCCGTACGACTTCTTGCGGTGTATTTCGATGTCGGGGCCGTGCCGTACGACTCCTTGCGGTGTATTTCGAAGACACCATTGTATACCATTCCCCAACCACGCAACGACCGCTGTGGTAATCACCACTTTATCTGTTCTTCCTGAAGTCCGAATAGGGGCCCTAGGGTCCTCAATTCTAGACCTTCTGTATGATATACCCTTGTGAGCGTAAATACGAGGACCGCTTGGTCTTCATGTTCAAGTATAGATGTTCTATATATTTCCGCCCAGGGTGGTACTCACTATAGTGGGTAGATCACTTTGGAGATTCACCATTTTGTTCGTTTCATACCGACGTACAACAGTAGGTCATTACGGGATTGTTCGCTGAGTTGCACTTGTTACTTTTCCATATCTCAGCTCTTGGGTTAGGTATATCAAAATCTCCCTAACTTATACAGGAGCCTGCTCATACAAAAAACTAGTGACCTCCCACCGTAGCATGCATCTGGGGCGACCATTTCAGCCTGCTTGGAATCTGCGCTATATCACCGTACCTCCAAGAACCGCTGAGTTGTCCGTGAAAAATGTGCCCTCGCCGAAAATGGAGAGCTTTTGTCCATCTACCCGGATGGCACCTGTAAGTCGTCGCAAGCGTGTTTGCCAGGGTGTGTGGCTGAACGTTTTTAACCCACCCAACGGTAGGAGGAGTCGCAATTTGTTACACTATGGTTTTCTGACTTTGACCAATTGAGCTCGTCAAGTGAGCAACTATCAGTATTCCGGCAAGTAGTATGATGGCTTCACTAGCACTTTTGGTTTAGGACTACGTGTATACCATTCCCCAACCTCGCAACGACCGCTGTGGTAATCACCACTTTATCACCGTCATATGTTCTTCCTGAAGTCCGAATAGGGGCCCTAGGGTCCTCAATTCTAGACCTTCTGTATGTTATACCCTTGTGAGCGTAAATACGAGGACCGCTTGGTCTTCATGTTCAAGTATAGATGTTCTATATATTTCCGCCCAGGGTGGTACTCACTACAGTGGGTAGATCACTTTGGAGATTCACCATTTTGTTCGTTTCATACCGACGTACAACAGTAGGTCATTACGGGATTGTTCGCTGAGTTGCACTTGTTACTTTTCCACATCTCAGCTCTTGGGTTAGGTATATCTAAATCTCCCTAACTTATACAGGAGCCTGCTCATACAAAAACTAGTGACCTCCCACCGTAGCATGCATCTGGGGCGACCATTTCAGCCTGCTTGGAATCTGCGCTATATTACCGTACCTCCAAGAACCGCTGAGTTGTCCGTGAAAAACGTGCCCTCGCCGAAAATGGTGAGCTCTTGTCCATCTACCCGGATGGCACCTGTAAGTCGTCGCAAGCGTGTTTGCCAGGGTGTGTGGCTGAACGTTTTTAACCCATCCAACGGTAGGAGGAGTCGCAATTTGTTACACTATGGTTTTCTGACTTTGACCAATTGAGCTCGTCAAGTGAGCAACTATCAGTATTCCGGCAAGTAGTATGATGGCTTCACTAGCACTTTTGGTTTAGGACTACAAAGCGCCTAGAAATGCTGGTGGGGTTGCGCAAACAAATATATTTGAAATCATGGTTCGGGTGAGGCATTGAACTCCTCGTATAAGGATCTCATAGATTAAAGCGCCACCCCTCGAAGGCGCCGCCTCTATCGTAGGATTGATCGTTCGTGAAGTCGTCCTGTTGGCCCGATGTACTATCCCCCAGGGCAGTCACTGACCTATTACTACTGTATGTCCTTCACAAGGTCATGCATTCGATTACAACGCGCGATCGAGGCATAATTACGCGGAGCTTTGAAAAATTGAGTTTATGCCGAATGTTTCAAATAGTTTGATAAAGCACCTGTACCATGTACCTTGAAAGCTTAAATAAGTACACATACGCGGGCGCAAGGGGGATCGTGAAGGCGTTGCAGATGATAGGGTGCAACCTGACCGTCCCAGGCGTGCTGCGACAGAGGCAGCACGTTTCATCCAATATCTTTCTTATTCTCCGAGGGCTCTTTGACGAAATTGCGTTGGAATGCAGATATTGTGTCTTTCTGTAGTGTTCAAAACTATGTTTCGTGAAAAACCTTCTGTGCAGGAGGCTACGGGTTTTTGTTCATTTAGTGAAGTTTTCATTTCGTCTCAAAATCAGTTGTTGGGTGAGATGTACCTGGTATATTCTCGTAAAAAAACGAAATGTATGTAGCACGCGTCGCCGGCCGCAATCGGCAGTGACAGTGGTGATGCAGTGAATTGAGCAAGAGGTTCAACAAACACGCTGCAGAGAAGGTGTGACCCGAACGCCTGCCAGTCGACAATGAAATTTTGGGATAAGGGTCGAGGAACACGCTGCCACATCTGGAGACCCCAGAGCTCGATTTCGAGAGCGGGGGTTTCGTTTCGTGTTTTGTGGCTGATTCCTCGAGGTTAAGCACCTGTAAGCAGAACAAGTTGCGACTATTGGATACCAGGTATGCACTAGAACCACTAAACTAGCAATCAGTGCTGACCGCTGACTGTTAGCTCAGTGATGGTGCACCTCTAACAGCCGCAAACCATCGTGGCTCTCAGTAGCTTCGTTAGCCTTTTGTCGAAATGGAGCGCCGGAAGAATTGAGGGCACAGTGTAACAACTAAAGACGCACATACACCAATTTATTCGACTACTGGACAGTAAACCCGAAAACAAATGCAGTTTACGTCAACAATTTATCCCATCCAAGGGTGGCCTCTGCTGTTGAATGGCACGAAGAGTGACTGGACACACATCATCCGTTTTCCTCATCATGTGCATTGGTGTTTGAGATCTGCAAACTCCTCAATACCCCCGTGTACCCACCTCCGCTGTCGTTCGCTGAATTTCCGGTGAAGTATGCGGTGCCGTGGATCTGCACGTGCCCACTTTGGACCTTAATAGCACCTGCGGGTCAAAGCATGGCCACGTTCCACGCATCAAACACATCACGATTCAGTTCATCTAGATTTGAACCTGCCGGTGTTAGATGTTGTGTACGATCTACGTGTTGTAATTCAGACCCAAACCAGAAGACACGTCGTACGTCTTTCAGATGATACGGCTCACACCCCGGCCACATGAGCTACATCATAATGATAAAGAAACGCATATTTCCTGAGTTTTCGACATAGCAGATCATGCATTGGGAATCAGTGATCTGCCCGATGTGTGAAACGTTCACAGAAAATGAAGGGCGTTTCGCAATCACACTGTCGAGAAGGTTGGGTTATTTGATCTATTGTGAGGGGGTTCACTTGAGTAATAAACCCCGTGAAGGCAACGTTGCCGTCCGCAGCGTGAGATGATTTTTTCCCCCGAGGCATGTGCAGTATTGACTGGTTCGTGGCAAGCCCTGGGCATTGCCGTGACAAGCCGCGGCATGCCGGGGAGAATGCCGCGGCACCGCTTGCGGCATCCCGCGGCATGCCACGACATGTCACGAAATATAACCGACCTATCAATTCATGTCCCAGCCCACAACGTATGGCACGATATTCCCGGAACATGTCCTACGTCAAGGCCCACGGCAAGCGCACAGCGATCCTCACGGCACCTAACGGTCAGGATCGCAGTGACCAAGGCACCCCACGGCAAGATCCACGGTAACTCCCGCAGAAATCTTTGCGGCCATGCCCACGGCAACACCCGCGGTGAGTACCGCAGTAAAGCCCCGCGCGGCAAGTCCGGCGGCGTGGATCGCAGCGAAACCCGCGGCGTGTCCCACGGCAAGGTCCCACGGCAAGCCCTGCGGCAAGGTCCCACGGCAAAACCCGAGGCAAATATCGCTGAGAACAGAGTTCCAAGTGAGCATCCACCGGCTCCTGCGGAGGACCGATTGCATTTCTGCACGGAGAACGGAGCCAAATGGAATGACCCCACTGCGGGGGCAAAGTACGAGATGGGAGCGCCGTGCCAGGTGACGTCTTGTATCGGATCGTGCCGCAAAGTTTTGTCGACGGTCTTACTGCGGGAGCTGCCGCGGGTGTTTCCGCGGAACCGTCTGCGAGTATTGTCGTGGGTCTTGCCACGGGTCTCGTTACTGGATCTTGTCGCGAGTCGAATGGAGGATATTTCCGCGGGTCGGTGCGTGGGTCTTGCCGTGCCTGTTGTCATATGTCTTGCAGCAGGCCTTGCCATCGAGTTTGCCGCCTTGGATCTTGCAGTGGGTTTGACGTGGGAATAGCCGTGGACAATGCCGCGGAACTTGCCGTGTGATGCCACGCAAAGTCACACGGCAATACCCGCGGGGACAACCGTGTTAGTTTCCACGGGATATATAACCCGTGCGCTTTGCCGCGACATGGCGCGACATGTCGCCGGCACTGTCTAGGGCACTGCCACAAAAAAGGCAAATAAGGTGCCTCCGTGATTGCATCATTCCGCTATATTTTCTATGCAAACCTCTACTCAGCGTGAGCTACGCCATGATCTGCTGTTGTAGAGGCTGTAATGCCGTCACACAGCACACCAACGGGCCTAGGGGAGGAATAGCACCAACCGGCGACGAGCCGAACACCCGGAACGGATAGTGTTCATTGGTGGGAGGAGTTAGACCCGAAGCCTGATGGTGATGGAGGTGGTGGTCGCCGTGCGTCTTGCCACGCACTTTAGTTATGCCTTTTCCCCTGGTTGCTGCGTGAGTTCCTAGTGACAGCTATACCATACTTACTATAGGCCGAGTGTGTACTACATTACAGTAGTTACATACACGAATATATTTCGGTACTTGTCCACCCAGCGCCTACCACAATGTCTCAACTCTCAACGTCTCAACCCCACCCACGATATGGAGACAAATTACTTGGGGTCAGCGCGTTTGGCAGCATCAAGATCGTCACGTATCGCACTATTTAAACAACAAACCCCGTACTCGTACCATGTTGCGACGTACGGTAGTCTGAAGCACCACCCTCTTTGTAGCCCCTCACCTCCATCGTCTTCGGCTGTGTTGCTCGCAAACGTTGTGTTGCCTGTCACATGAACAATGTCCCCATTCAAGCCAGAAATAGCACCTGCAAGTTGACATAAAATAGAGCAATTTTGGTTCGTGCGTGGAGCCAGAGAGGTCGGTCTATGTAGATGGCCCGAGTAAGGTCAGCACCAAATGTTCTGTGCACAACGCCAGCGAACGAGTATGGAGTAGCGGGAGGCAATTGCAGATGTCCATACTCTTGCCAGGAGGGGACAGTGAGCAACCCAGAAGGTGTATGGACCATGTATCGTACCTACGTACAGTAGAGTACAAATATTTTACAATGACATACGCGTGTGATATAAGCAATGCAAAACACGTTATCCACCAGACAGCAGAACTGAAAAATGTCAAAGCCCTTTATCGTTGCTGAAAAACGTTTGGACACAAGGTGTGGAAAATAACGTGCCAACCGGCATAAGGCATGCCGACAAAGACAGTTTGCCTTTTTTTCTTGCAGCGCCTAGGAGTGATGTACGTTGCGTCCATGCTGCACATTGTCAGATGGCACACATAAAAATAATTGACATATCTAAGCTCTTCATTATTTAAAGCCATTCGCAGCTCCCCCCTGTCCGTGCTTTTCGATAACAAGCACATACTTGCGTTTTTATTATCTTACCCCCATCATCTTCCGCATGATTGTTAAAAAAGTGAGTGATGCCGTTGATGTAGACCTCGGAGTCCTCGTCGAGCAGAATCGCTCCTGCAGATAGGCAACAAGGAAGGATGGATAACAGGTAGCAATATATTCAGATGGCGCGAGTACTAGCAACAACATCAGGCATGTTTCGTATGTGTGTGTTTCCCCGGCACTTCTAAACGCTACTAAGTTGGGCGTGTTAAAAAAACGTACATCAGTCGTCGCAACTCAGTCCGAATCCCACGACCTTGATTGAAGGAATCAATCGTTGTTTGGAAGGACGCGTGCTACCCCCCCCCCCCCTCCCCCCGCAGCCTATTAGCCGGGGCCCTAACACACGTAGTCTCGGGCGATCGAAACCCCCAATGGTAGAAAATCATTGATATACCCCATTACCCCTTCTCCTACAGTAGTGAACCCCGGAATCGCTACCAGTCAATCGCAAACAATAATATAAATACAATACTGTGTGGACCGCACCATACACACTATGGCCGCTCTGTTCCACCCACCTTCGAAATAGGAAAGGAACGGGTGGGGTGGAAAAAACACAACGGTAGACCTAGTCTGAGCTTCTCTCTCGGAAGCGGGCAGTGTCGCCCTCGTGTACCTCTGCTGGGCCCGGCACAGCTAAATCCACGTCAAGCTCAAGGCGCTCACGAGTAAACATCTCTCCTGTACACCCTTGCCTCTGGTCGACATTTAAAACGTCGTTAGAGCCCATGACCAATAAAAACGTCAATTAGCTGGTCGTCCTTGAAACTTACAATACATTTTGGTCTACAGACTTCCAAATATTCTGCATTGTAAAACATCACATACTATTACGGGGGGGGCATAGTAAATACGACCTACGGCACACACTAAAAACTATATGTTTACATTTTTTTGCAAACACTATTTGGTCCTATTTACTATGGTCTCCCGTAATGGTTTTAGTTTTGCAGCAATAGGAGATGATGTTTAAACGTGAGATGATACCTGGTAGAGGTACAAAAATTATCTTCTGTAATTTAAGATTTGAGTTACCGCCCTCTTCGCTGAAGGCCACATTTCGTCGGCAAAGGGGATGTTTACTGGATGGCGCTCTCCGTTAGCTTATGCTTTGTAGTTGTTTGAATATACACATATAGAAACGTCTTCGTCAGGGAAAGTGTTGTACTGGGTATTACAGCAGTACTGAATAATTATTATTAGGGGTAAAGATCTACCTGAACTGTTTTTCAGCGGCGTGTCGTCTCCAGCGACGATGACAACTGGTTTTCAGTGCTCTGTAGGCGCACCGTGAGTAAATCATTTTTGAACGCAACGTTTCATCACCCGAGAGAAGGTTGTACTGGGCATCAACTCTGCGCAGGCCTGCTGTAGTTGTCTGAAGCGACATACTGTCCGCAGAGAGGATGTCGGGTGCCGTTGCCCGATGATGGGCCTGCCGCAATAGGCGTAGATTATAGGTCGTCTATGTAGGTGGATATCGGTTCTCCGTAGGAGTACTGCGTAGTTGTTTCACTCTATGTTTCGTCCGAAGTAAATCGTCCCATGAGTGGAAGTTTTACGTACCAGTGTTGCTACTGCTGTGGTCATAAGCTACGCTTCCCCACCCTGCACACATCAAATGTGGTTTGAAGCCTGTAACATACCAGTATCAAAAGCAACAGCAACCCTCACCTCCATCCGAGGAGGCCGAATTATTACTAAAAGTCGTCATGCCGTCGATTTGGACAACCGAGTGCTTTGCGTATATAGCACCTGCGCGGGTACAAGCAAAAGCACGAGTGAGTGCGGTTTAGTCCAAGACACGCACGGCAGAGTAAACAACCAGCGTGCAGCTAAGTAAGACAACTCACGACCTCAAATAGTCCGTGTTAAAATTGCCTACGCATGCATCTGACGCATGGTTTAAGTTTGGTCCTATTGGAAATGTATGATTGGTTCTCGAGCACTACATTGTCCTCATCCCCCTCACTGATACGGAAAGAAAGTGCGTCCGATAGGCCCGGCGTCTGCACTGCTGTCTACGGGCTTGGGGGGTGCAAATGACAGGGATTGGTGGATGGAGATATCGGAGAAAAATGACGAGGAGTTCGTGATCTTGGCGCCGGTGGTTGAATACCAACGTATGCATTGTAATGCCCCTGATCAACTGCGAGAACAAACTGAAAACACATTTTCAACTTGAAAACACACGAATAATCCCAGCTCTGACCTCCGCCGGTGTTGCGTATGGTGCTAACGGCTGAACTGTTGATAAAGGACGTTTCGCCATCGATGTTGACCTTCGACTCTTTCGCATGGATGGCACCTGCACGCGCACAAGGGACGCTCGACGTGAGCACTGTTGCTAGCACTCTTTCACAAAATGGTACAACGGCCCGCGAAATGTGTACAGTAGTAGATTGTGTCGGGACCGATGCTACCCCTAGATGTGTCAGATATACTACTGTAGAAATTCTCGGTAAAGACTGCGGCTTCGAGGGTTATCAAATATACCGTTTTATTTGTAGCCCAATGACGCTGCAACGGTGGCTTACATGCACCGAGGTACAACTGCAAGCCAGGACACATGCGACCACAATGGCCTGCGGGCAGGTACTTTGGGAACCCTACCTAGACAATCGGACTAGGTGGTGTGTTGGTAGATATCTAAAGGTCTTGGCACAGGAAACGCGGAACAGCGACAAGAAGACTCCAGACGAACGCATCGAGCCATCAACGCAGACGGCACAGGACGACGCAGGAAGAAAGAAAAACCCAGCAAGCTGCCAGCAAAGGAATCACCACTTGCTTCGTAGAGGAATGTCAGCGTTCCACTACTGGAACGCTGTCTCAAACGGATTTCCTTTAACACGGCGCATCGTGACTGAGTAGGCTAGAGAATAGTATTATCTTCCTAATATCAACACCGTCTTGATTCAACACTGTTCACTACACTGTTTCAAACGCATCTTTGTCGGTCGGGACTACTGTAGACACGAAATTTTCCGGCGGCAGTTGACCGACCGGGTCTGATCACAGTCCCGGCCAGAGTGGATTTGTCCGGCATTTGATCCTACGTATTTCGTATCTTCTAACACGTATACTAGTACAACAAATTTGCGGGAATTTCGAGCGTGTGGTTTCCGAAAGCAGCACACAGCGCAATGGCCCATTCGCTTACACTATCAACAACAAAGCAAACGTGAAGTGATTCCCGCTTGATGGGCATGACCACACACCAATCGGTCGGTAAACTCGCATCACCTCCGTTAGCAGCGATGTTGTTGGTGAAGGTGCAGTCGAAGACATTGACGACGCTTTTATCTACAACGGAAATAGCCGCTCCGTCCGCTGAGGTCCCCCCATCGAGTATCAGGTTGCGGAGGTTGAGTGTCGACTCGCCGTGAACAAAGAACATGCCGGTGTCGACGCCGGCATCATTGGCAGCGGTGGGGGGTGTGTCAATAAGGGCGACCCCGGTAATCGTGACCTTCTTCATCTCGGACACCTCGATTATTTCAACAACTTGGTTCTTGCCGGACCAAGTGACATTAAATACCGCTGTCCCGTTGCACTTCGTTGCGTTGATGAAGTCTTCCAGCTCGATAGGGTTTGCCACGTTCATGGTTATGGTTTCAGAATCGCATGGTACTGCGTCGGCCGCCAAGATGAAAGCGTCTGCCATCCAAGCCAACCCTGCGAGCACGAGAAGGTTCATGCTGGAGAGAAAGAAGGTGCACGGAAGGTATACACAGCAGCCGGGTAAACGCGGAGGTCTGTCACGTTCCGAACAAGTAGTGGTAACTCCGGCAAAATATATATGATACCAGGTATACTTTCCCTACACACACTGGCCGAGAGGGCGAGACAAGACAACAAACGGCGCGGAGCAAGTAGCAAGCGAACTAGATATTTTTATTGACGCTTGTTCATCCGGACCGGGATACGCTGGGCTCGATGTCTCGCGCTCTCTTTTTCGCCCGGTCTCGTGCGGGTCGCAGTCCCCGATCATCCCCGGGTCTTCTCCGGCACGCGCGGTCAACGCGGCTCCGAGACCGCCTAACGCGAACCTCGCTCATCAGGAAAGGGCTAGAAGCCGACTCGGTATTACGCAGCGACTGGAGACTAATTAAGCTCATTCTTATCGGAGAGCTCTTTCCGCTTTTTCATATCTTCCATATTTAAATGGTCCAAGTACTTTCTCTGTATGGTAAAGTTCATGGGTTTGGGGGGAGTGCGTGCTATGACGGCTGTATGTTCTGCACTGCGGATATATTGCCAGTATGCAGCAAGCTCCGCGGTAATGCCCACGGCAAACGCGAAGGCAAGACCCACGACAATGTCCACGGCAACCCTACGGCAAGACCCGCGACAAGACCCGCGGCGAAGACCATGGAAAGACCCACGGCAAGACCCGCGGTAAGACTCGCGACAATAGACCCAAGACCCACGACATGGCCCGCGGCAAGTACAGCACGTCCCGTTATGAGACGCACGGTAAGACCCGCGACAAGT
The DNA here is from genome assembly GCA_031763025.1 of Macrocystis pyrifera. NCBI lineage: Eukaryota > Phaeophyceae > Laminariales > Laminariaceae > Macrocystis > Macrocystis pyrifera. Next base: position 11,114,252 of record JASSKH010000009.1, read on the forward strand.
TCCGCAGCAAGTCCCACGGCAATGCCCATGGCAACACCGGGGGCAAGCACAGTAAGACCCCATCTGGAGACTGTTCCCATCTGGTACTTTAGTTGCCCCATCCCATTGGCACCCTGCTGCCACTCAACAGGAGCCGCCCGGATGCCAACCTGGTACCATGCTCCCTTTGGGCATTGCCGTGTGTCTTTCTACAGGTGCTTCGGCGGGTCTTCCTGCGAGCCTTGCCGCGGAACCAGCCGCGGTGCTTGCCGTGGGTGTTGCTGCGGTACATGCGGCGGTATTTGTCACGGGACTTGCTGTGGGTGTGACTGCCGTACATATTTTGCTGTGGGTGTGACTGCGGTACATATCGTGGGCTGTGTCGCGGCACTTGCTGTGGGTTTTGCCGTGGCATGTCGTAGTAAACGCGGGCCTTACCGTTATATATCGCAAGGGTTGTCGTGGGCCTTGCTTCGGCAGTTGTTCCGCGGTATATCGTGGCGCGCTGGGGCACTGCTCTCAGCATACCGCGGCTGTAGTGGCAGTGCCCCCGATATGCCACGAAAAAGTTAAATAAGGTACATTCCTCGAATGACCCCTTAACCCTGACCAGCCCTGACCATGTTTCATGTTTTCCGATCCCATCGTTGTCGGCCTCATGCACATACCTACATATATCCGTTTTTCCTACTCGTACAGACTCGGATACCACAATTATTTTATGTTCAAGTACCTATTGTACGTATGTACTACAGCCGTTGTACTTAACTATCGCCATTATTTCCAGAAAATATAATACCAGTTTCTATCTATTCTATACATATGTACTACTCCTTTTCTTTTTCTTTTTCTTGTTCTTTTTCGGTTTGGTTTCTTCGTTGCTTCTCTTTCTTTATGGTGTATTTTGGTTGCTGGCGTATGTATGTATGTTGTGTCGGCCGCACCTAGTGCGAAGGCATGGTATTGCGTAGGCTATTAATGCATTACGGTGTGTTATCTCTGTGTCGTAGTCTGTGACCACAGAGCTCGTATCTTTCTACGGTGAAGAATCAGCACGGACACTGGGCTTGCTGGATGTCGACGAGTAGAAGAACGGTTTAATGTGAAGAACACACACACTACTCTTGTGGCACAGTAGCAGTACAACTAAATGTGGTAAATTAGAGGGATGCGGCCAAAGTCTGGTATAATAGGTACTTGATCCATTTGGGTCAAAATCAGGTAGTACTAAAACCAAATAAAAACCCACGCCACGAGCGGTCTTTGTCCATGATAATTCATTTTTTCAAAACTCACCTAAATAATAAGCTGAACATTAAGTTTGGCCTCCAAAAATTGAATTGTTTTATTATCTATTCTGTTGAGTATAGATATTACGGGTTCTAATTAGACCTGGACCAGACTTCCTTTGTTTCGCCACGGCGGGAGCGCCAAGAGTATTTATTCTGGCACCCCCCCCCGCCGTTGCCGGCTTTGAAGCTTCTCGACCATCCCCGTGGAACCGCCTGCTCGGCACGAAATTATCTTGGGCGTATCAAACCTGAGCCCATTTCGACGTGGGGTGGAGCAGACCAACTGCCGTGCAGACCAACTGCCGTGTGTCCACGATACTGCAGTAAAATGACTCCTGGGACCATAGAAATCAGCAGGGCACGTATCACAACAACTGAATTTCAGAAGGACATCCTAACCCCACAGAAGAAAAAGTGAAATCCGCGTACGCACGTATGTACGTTTGTGTGTTCTCCACTGTAAACCGTTATTCCTAGCGGTTGACATCCAGCACAACCAGTGTCCTTGCCGATTTTTCAACCCAGGAGAGATACAAGTTATAAAATAGGGTTTTTGCCAAAATCAGGTATACCTGGCCACTTTTGTGCCAAAAACAGTTACATACTGAAATCAAGTACAAAACACACACCAGGAGCCCTGCTATTGGCCAAGCTGGCATTGTAACTGAATTTGGCGCGAAAAGGCCAAGGTACACCTGATTTTTTCCACGCTGTCTAACTTTCAACTGATTTCGGCCAACTTTGAACCAATCAGAGAGGCCATACGTACACTGTGTTTCCTCTTCGTATGTGTCTGCCCTCCCTCGGTTGAAATTCTTCTTTATTGACGTATAAACTCTGTACTCGTACGTCGTACGTAAAAGTACGTATATACATGCATACATGCGTACGCTGGTTTCACTCTTTCTCCGTCGGGTGTGCGATGTGCTTCAGTTATTAATAGTTGTGTGTACTCTGTTGTTTTCTATGTTCAAAGCAGTCTTTACAGCACCATGGACACTCGGCGTTTCGTCTGCACCACCCCGCGTCGAGGTGGTATCAGGTTTGGTACGTCAAGATAATTTCGTGCCGAGCAGGCGGTTCCGCGAGGACGGTCTGGAAGCTTCAAAGCTGTCAACGGGGGGGGGGCGCCAGAGTAAATACTCTTGGCGCTCCCGCCGTGGCGAAACAAACGAAGCATAGTAGTAGTGACTCTTTGCAGGTCCAAGTGGAGCCCGTGGTACCTACCACCCTGAAGAAAACAAAACAATTCAGATTTTGGAGGCCATGTGGCACGGTTAATGCTTTAGGCGTATTCTTTTTTTTTCCGGATTGTCATGGACATGGCACCGCTCGTGGCGCGCGTTTTTTACTTGGTTTCAGCATGTACCTGATTTTGGCTCGAACTGATCAGGTATACCTGATTTTGGCATTTGCCCTATAAAATATGTGGTCAGACAACTACGCCACATAGACTCTACGTAGAATGGTAGGCAGTGATCAGACAAGACAATGCAATCCCAAGTCTTTAATACTGGAAACGACAGGTACGACTTACAGGTTCTACGTATGCAAGAGAGGGGAAAAAAAAAAAAACAGAAACCTAAACCATAAAACTAATCGAAAGAGAGTTTATGTACAAGAATTGCAACCGAGAGATCGCAGTCTCCGCACAGAGAATAAAACAGTGTACGTACGTATGGCCTCTCTGTTTGATTCAAAATTTGCCAAAATCAATTGAAAGCTAGACAAGAGATCAAGCCACGTATACCCGGGGGCCTTTCGAGCCAAAATTGAGTACGATCTCAGTCTGGCCAATAGTAGGGCTCTTGTGGCCTGTAATTTGTACTTGTTTGAGTTTGGCCCAAAAATGGGCAGGTATACCTGGTATTGACTCAAACCCAAAATAAAACGCTAACAAGTACTTTATAGAAGTATACCAGGCATGTCTGTTCCGTGTTCAGCCTCAATTCGTTGGAGTATGCCAGATGTCACCACCCCACATGTCTCCCTGCAACCAGCACAGCAGTACACTCCTACCAAGACATTTACGCTGCGCGACCAAGCAAGGGCGCCCGGGAAAAAATGTGCACCGTCACAGAATTTTCTTTCGCTAGTCAGGGGGGAAGGGTTACTATTAACACACTATATACCAAGTGAAAATAAATGAATACCTGGTAAATGAAAAAAACAAAAAAAAAATCTTATTTCATCATGTGATCACACCGGCTGCAACCTTTTTCCATTCCGACATCGGGGGATGTGGTTTGTCATTTTCTCTTTTTCACGGACGTCCCTAGCGCGGCTATATGCGATACCGTACAACACGGATGATCGCACACTCCCCTTGAATAGCACACCCCCTATGAAAACACACCCGGCAGATGTTTTTTTTTTCGACCGTCACTTTTATCACCGGGGATACGTTGAATACCACACCCCTTTCGGACGTACGCCTGAACAAAGGTTAAACTACGCACCCGGTGGACACCATTCACCCACTACATGCTCGCACCGGTACCGGTACAGTACCAGCATGCAGGCAACTGCTGCGACCCATCACATCGGCCCGAACCCCACCGGTGCCCGCTGCTGCCGCGCCTCGAGGGAGGACCACGCCGTTTTTTTTTCCGGATCCTCCCCGCCCACCAGTACCAGTACTGGTACAGCCACTCCAGCCGTGACTCAAACACCGACGAATGATACCAGTACTAGTCAAGCGCAAAACTCTCTGGCAGAAACGCCCAACAATTCAGCCACGGGGCCTGTAGTCTGGTCTGGGTCTGGTCACACTCCTTGTTGATCAAAGCTACCGCTACCACACCTCGTTATCAAACTCACTGTCATTCGGCCGAGTCTGTTCGCGCTCGATAGCAGCCGACGTCGCGTTATCACACCCCTCAGCTGCGAGAGTCCTGTGTATGGTGATCATCACCGCGGTGCCAGACCCCCCTATAAAATCATCCCCGGTGATGATATTTTCAAAGGTCCAAAAAATATCACCCTATAAAATCATCCCCGGTGATGATATTTTCAAAGGTCCAAAAAATATTACCGGAGTGAGTGTGCTTCCAGCCGTGCTACACTATATACCCCACAAAAAATGATGCAATGCGACGCCAACACGTCCGCAGTTCACAACAATGGGTACGCATACTTCTATGAGCACCTTTTAAGGAGCCTCGCAGTAAGGAAAAACGCTACACAAGGTGTTCTGCACGCGGTATTTGCCTAGTATGAGAGATCATTGAGTTGTAGAGGAATCGGTACGAACTCTGATAAGGCATACCAGGTACGAGGGATCTCCAGTCCCGAACGAGCGCACTATAATCGAATAAAAAAGACTACCTGTGGTCGGCGCTAGTCATCCAGCGCCGACTTCGCATCGACCACGCCACCCTTTCGTAAGCGACGGCCCTCAAAATGACACGTTGCGAGAGCATCGAAACGACCATCCGTAAACGGCGACTCTTTTTTGCGGGGGCCGTGGCACGGGTAAAGCAAGGAGCGATTACCCAGTCGGGTATTGTTCGAGACGATGGCTGGTGGGAATAACCCGAGACCTGGCGGACAGTTTAAGACTTGGCATGGATGAGGAGGCGAAGACCTTATGGAGTTCCGAGCTACCGAAGCAACGGAACACTTCCTTATGGTGTTCAGAGTTGGGACCGCGCTGTGGTCCGCTGCAGCAAAAACAGAAGGCGGAAAGCGGTACCGGAGGGTTCTTGAAGCAGGGGAACGATTCATGGTGAAGTGGCACGACAATGAGCACAGCTGTGTAGGCAGCGCCGCGCATCCACCGTGGGTGGTACCCGAGTTTTAGGGGGCAGGGGGGCAACAGGAACAGTTACTGTAGAAGGGGAACCGCGGTGGACGAAAGCAGGAAATAGGCAGCAGACATGGTAGCAAGGCACCTTATGGAGTTCCGAGCTACCGAAGGATCAACGGAACACTCCCTTGTGGTGTTCAGAGTTGAGACCGCGCTGTGGTCCGCTGCAGCAAAACCAGAAGGCGGGAAGCGGTACCGGAGAGTTCTTGAAGCAGCCGAACGATTCATGGTGGAGTGGCACAACAATGAGGCACAGCTGAGTAGGCAGCGCCGCGCATCCGCCGTGGGTGGTACCCGAGTTATAGCTGGCAGGGGGGCAACAGGAACAGTTACTGTAGAAGGGGAACCGCGGTGGACAACAGTAGGAAATAAGCAGCAGACACGGTAGCAAGGCACCAGGCCGAATAGAAAGTGAAACACGTCTATGCTACTGTAGTGTAGTACTCGTGCCGTCAACTGCTGTAGCTGGTTCGGACGTGGTCTTCGTGTGTTGTCTTTTTCTTTTAGCGCTTCGATCCTCCAAGATTTTCCTATTGTTGATTTATTTTTCTTCTTCCTTGTCCTTGTGCCACGAGTCTTGTGGCTTCGGTACATTGTTACGAGCCTGCATTTAATTTATTTACTTCTTGTTTTGTATTTTCTGACGTATCTTGCTCAGGGGTGGGGCATAGTTGACGAAAGCAGAGCGGAGACGGCAGACAGGTTAGCAAGGTACCAGATCGACTTTTCAATAGTACTCGTAGGTAAATGTTGTCTACGCTGTATGCTACTCGTGCCACAAACTGCTGCGGCTATTAGCACAATGCTGCGGCTACCTGGACGACGCGCTTTTTGTACGTTTCCGTTCATCCGCTTTGCCTGCTATTTCCCTGGGTTCCCACTCTCACTCTATATGTATGTAGTAGTGGTATTTATTATAGTTTCTTCAGCTCTTTGCATCGTGTCTGCCTGGCACGACAGCTTTCTCTTTTTTTTCTCTCTTGCTCTTTCGATTCGCTCTTGTTTTTTTCCTCCCTTTTATATTTCTTTCATGGAATGTGTGTGCCGTCCCTGTCGTACGAGTATCCAGTGTGTATGTGTGTTCTTCACATTCAACCATTATGTCGACCCGTCGACATCCACCACCACCAGTGTCCGTGCCGATTCTTTAATCCTAGAGATATACCGCACAAAGTTATGTGGTCACAAAACTACGCCACAGCAGCAGGCTCGCAGCAGGGATACTGCAATGTAGTAATCCAGCAAGCACAGACACTGCAAGGTCGTGTGATCGTACTGGATACGATAGGCACGACATAAGCATTCTATGAAAAATCCAGCATGATGACATGTTGTTGTTGTTGTTTTCTTCACATTAAACCGTTCTTTCTACGCGTCGACATCCAGCACAACCAGTGTCCATGCCGATTCTTCGAACCTGGAGAGATACAAGTTCTGTGGTCACAAAGCTACGCCACAGAGATACTGTGTGTGTGTGTGTTCTTCACATTAAACCGTTCTTCTACTCGTCGACATCCAGCAAGCCCAGTGTCCGTGCTGATTCTTCACCCTAGAAAGATACGAGCTCTGTGGTCACAGACTACGACACAGAGATAACACACCGTAATGCATTAATAGCCTACGTAATACCATGCCTTCGCACTAGGTGCGGCCGACACAACATACATACATACGCCAGCAACCAAAATACACCATAAAGAAAGAGAAGCAACGAAAAAACCAAACCGAAAAAGAACAAGAAAAAGAAAAAGAAAAGGAGAAGAATCCCAAATAAATAAATAAAATGGGAAGCCAAAGCTCAGACACATACATACTTACCCCGAGCATGAGCCAAAAGGGACGTGCAAGGGGAAAGATACGAGAAGGAAAAAGGGGACTATGCATCCCGGTGAACACTTAACTAAGTAAAAGGAGCAACGTTGCCACGTATGTAGTGCAATGCCATGTCATCATACTGCGTACGACAGGCACGACATACACATTCCATGCCCTAGAGAAACAAAAACGAAACAAAGAGAAAAAACAAAAACAAAAACAAAGACAATTCGAAAGAGAAAAGAAACAAAACATGGCTTTGCATCGTCATGTCACTGGATTATCTATTAATAAAATGAACATGCTTACTGCACAACACCAATCAATCAATGCAATATTACTGCTGTGGCGTAGCTTCCAGACTACTTGAAGTGCTGTATCTCGATAGGATTGAAGAATTGGCACGGACCCTCTGCTTTTGTGCTAGTGTTAAAGGGCAGAAAGAACAAATAACACACACAAATGACGCACCAAAGATGTCGGGAGACAGCATTTTCCCGCTTGACAGGGACCGTCAAGGCAAAAGTCTTGGCAGACTAGGCAAACGTCTTGGCAAACAGCCTTCTCGACAGCCAAAACCCGGGGACGCTGAGAAAAACCCTGTTCTTTTGGAAACGCCTGAAAATATTGTCGAAAGTATTGTGTTTTCCTGTATTTATTTTTGTTTGTTTCGGCATTATTATTATATGATACATTTCCGAGCCCGATCTACAGAAAAATACAATTGAAGACCAGAATCTCGAAACGAGTAAAACACCTGCACGCAAATATAAAAAATAGGGGTTTCCACACGTATAATGAGGCTTTTTCTGCCTGATGGGGCAGGATAGACATGTCTAAACAGATGGATTTGCCTTGACAGAAAGCCTTAACAGACAGACAGCTTGACACTGACATGTCTCCTGACATCTTCGTGCTGTAGGCGGGGCTGCGTTTGATGGTTCGTGGTCGTTGTTGTTTTGAGATCAGATCGTAAACACAGATGCGTATCGTACCGTTAATTGGCCGCATATCGCGCCGAGTACGCGGGTTCGTAAGACCCGTTGGTCTTGACTGCCTGGAATTTCTGCCCATCAACGAGCGGGCGTTGGTGTAACTCCCAGAATACGGTTCGTGGCGGGTACTATTAATAGTCGGAGTGAAAAGAATGTCCGGCGTACCTGTAGTATTGGGACGACTTGTTCGTAGGTTCTACGGATCACCTTCGGCGCAACGGGTTTGGTTTGACCCGAGTACCCGCTAGTGGCGGGTACAACTCTCACCGGGGCGTCTAAAGTAGAAAGCACCTGGCAAAAGGCGTCCACTCTCGGTAAACTCCGTCGCAAGAGATTGAGGCCCAAGTTGGTCGAAGATCCGTGTCCTTGTGTTTTTCACACGAAACCTTTCTTTCCCGTCGATGTCCAGCACAACCACTATCCGTCCGTGCCGAGTTCAATGTTGAATATAATATACGATAGCATAAAAGCTCTGTCGTCACAAGGTACCAAAAGAGACAGCGTCACGTAGTAGACAGCAGTGCAATGCCTTCGAATCGTAGTGGATACCGTCGTGGCGAGCAGTCAACAATAATCAATCCCGTACACACACCAGAATTTCCCCTGCTGAATTTTCTCTGCGTTGAAAATCTCAACCTCAACAGCATAGTATATGTATACAGCAGCAGATACAGCAGCAGCAATAATGGACGTCTGTCGAGCGACATACATATTTCGCCTGTGAGCTCTTTGACGTACACCACACACGTCACACCCAGCACGTACGTGAACACACAAAAAAAAAAAATGGCCCTCTCGGTCCGTCTACCTCTGCGTATTGCTTCTGCCTGGCAGTAGTAGTAGTAGATGCCCTCAACCGTATAAAATACGTGGCCTATACGACATTTACAAAAGGGCAAATGCCAAAATCAGGTATACCTGATCCGTTTGAGCCAAAATCAGGTACATGCTGAAACCAAGTAAAAAACGCGCGCCACGAGTGGTGTGATGTTCATGGCAATAGAATGCGCGTAAAGCATTAAGCGTGCCACATGGCCTCTAAAATCTGAATTGTTTCGTTTTCTTCACGGTGTAGGTACCACGGGCTTCCACTTGGACCTGCAAAGAATCACTATTAATATGCTTCGTTTGTTTCGCCACGGCGGGAGCGCCGAGCGTATTTACTCTGGCGCCCCCCCCCGTTGACAGCTTTGAAGCTTCCAGACCGTCCTCGCGGAACGCGGCACGAAATTATCTTGCCGTACCAAACCTGAGACCACCTCGACGCGGGGTGGTGCAGACGAAACGCCGAGTGTCCATGGTGCTGTAAAGACTGCTGTGAACATAGAAAACAACAGAGTACACACAACCAACTATTAATAACTGAAGCACATCGCACACCCCAAAGGACAAAAAGTGAAACCAGCGTACGCATGTATGCATGTATATACGTACTTTTACGTACGATGTACGAGTACAGAGTTTTTATACGTCAATACAGAAGAATTTCAACCGAGGAAGGGCAGACGCATACGGAGAGAAAACACAGTGTACGTATGGCCTCTCTGATTGGTTCAAAGTTGGCCAAAATCGGTTGAAAGCTAGACAGAGTGGAAAAAATCAGGTGTACCTTGGCCTTTTCGTGCCAAAATCAGTTACAATGTCAGCTTGGCCAATAGCAGGGCTCCTGGTGTGTGTTTTGTACTTGATTTCACTATGTAACTGTTTTTGGCACGAAAGTGGCCAGGTATACCTTATTTTGGCAAAAACCCTTCAAAAAATCATAGTCGTAGACTACCAGGTGTAGTACGTATCGTATCAGGAAGTTTGTAGCGTGCACGCTAATACCTTTAGGACTATACTATGTACATGTATCCAAGTAGTTGTAGTGGCGTCCCCGGGCTTGGTAGGTGGTCCGCGTGCCTGTCAAGATCAATTTCGTGGGTTCAAGTCCCACCGAGTTCATGCTGGTAGGGACTTTTTCTTGCATAAAAAATTGATAATACTCGTAAGCGGAAAGGGGGAAAGCGTGAGTTGGCTACATCCGATGAAAATCGACGAGCAGTGGGAATGCTGAACCCTATGCGCGACAAAAATAAAGGCACGTACCGGGGGGGAGAAGGGACGACACCTGTGACCACGGCTTGTCCAGAAGATCGTCGAGGGTAAAACCTCCTACAAGTGGGCTGCGAAGTAAAAGTGATCGATAGAAAAAAAAAAAAAAGTGGTGAACGGCAGTATATATATAGTGGTCATTCCCCCAACTGATGGTACCGCTTGCATGCTACGTCGCCGTTTTATATAAAACAAAATTATATTAAAAAAAAATTATCGAAGTTTTAGTATTATAGAGTAGTAGTAGTAGGAGTAGTAGTAGTAGTAGTAGTAGTAGTAGTAGTATTAGTAGTAGTAGTAGGTACTGCTGTAGTGTACCTGGTAGTATTTATTCATGCTACTAAATACCTGTACTGCATCTACGTATTTCTGGTGTATAGTATGAGCAGTATTCTATAAAGCAGTCACATGCCCCAATCCATGGTACCGTGTGGTTACTTTATCTCTCTGTTTGAGGTTGTCCGTATATATATTGTATGAGCGTTTGGTCAGCAGTAGTAGTATAGTATTAATAGTAGTATTACGGGGGGGTATAATAAGTAGGACCAAATAATGTTAGTAAAAGTAGGTGAAATATATGGGTTTTAGTGCCTACCGTAGGTCCTATGTACTATGGTCTCCCATAGTAGTAGTAGTAGTAGTAGCAGTAGCAGTACTAGTAGCAGTAGCAGCAGTAGTAGTAGCAGTAGCAGTAGCAGCAAGTAGTAGCAGTAGTAGCAGCAGTAGTAGTAGCAGTAGCAGTAGCAGTAGCAGTAGTAGTAGCAGTAGCAGTAGCAGTAGCAGTAGCAGTAGCAGTAGCAGTAGCAGTAGCAGTAGCAGTAGCAGTAGCAGTAGCAGTAGTAGTAGTTGTAGCAGTAGCAGTAGCAGTAGTAGTAGCAGTAGCAGTAGCAGTAGCAGTAGCAGTAGTAGTAGTGGTAGCAGTAGTAGTAGTAGTAGTTAGTAGTTGGTAGTAGTAGTAGTAGTAGTAGTAGTAGTAGTAGCATCAGTGTACCCGGCAGTATGTTGTAGAGTGCATGCTACTTCTACCTCTACTACATCTTATCTGCGTAGTACAGGTGGTGGTTTACAGTGACGGTATAGTAGCCAACCCATGGTACCGCGTACATGTACGTAGTGTCAAATAGTGTAGTATCCACCACTGAAACAACAGTAGTAGTACTCAGTTCCTGCCGACTACTATTGTTACTCTTTCCTTCGGGCAATGCGCTATCCCATGGCGTCCCCGGTGGCTTGGTACGAAGGTGGTCCGCGTGCCTGTCAAGATCAATTTCGTGGGTTCAAGTCTCACCGAGTGCATGCTCATAGGGACTTTTTCTTGCATAAAAAATTGATAAGCGGAAAGCGCGAAAGCGTGAGTTGGCTATATTCGATGAAAATCGACGAGCAGTGGGAATGCTGAACCCTATGCGCGACATAAAATAAAGGCACGTACCGGGGGGGAGAAGGGACGACATCTAGATTCTGTGACCACGGCTTGTCCAGAAGATCGTCGGGGGTAAAACCTCCTACGAGTGGGCTGGAAAGTAAAAGTTATGTAAAAAAAAAAAAAATAGCAGCTCCCGTTTCCGCCAAGAACAGCTATACGGGTGTTACCTGTGACTTCCTTCTCGCCTTGCGACGCCCACGGGATTTCACGTTACCCACATCCTCAAGGGGAGCCTTGTACTCGGTATGTGCCGACAATTCTCCTATATACTATGTACGGACGTACTCATGCATGCATATACTGCACTATATATAGGTGTGTTGAATTTTGTACAGATAGATGGGTATGACGCCTTTACTAAAACCTACGGAAAAGAGGAACCGTTGGCATGCGTGCAAAGGGCTGTGTGGGGCATGTTGTATGCAGACGACGCAGGAATAGTCTCGAAGTCGGCGGAAGGCCTTGCAAGAATGATGACAGTCATCGTGACTGTCTTCGAAGCAGTAGGTCTCACGGTATCCGAGAAGAAGACAGAGACGATGCTCCTACGAACACGAGATCAGACGTTTACCACCTCACCGCTCACGATCGAAGCTGCAGGCCAAAAGTATAAACAGACGACCCAGTTTTTGTACCTAGGAGGCATTATCCACGAGAACGCTGACCTCTCCTTCGAAATCGAGCGACGAATCCGTCTGATGCGGGCATGCCTCAAACGGTATGGTCCGGAACTGTACGATAGGACGAACGCACCGCTTAGTCTGAAAGTCCGGATGCTGATGGTTTCCAGCGCCGACTACGCACCGACCACACCACCCTCTCGTATGCGAAGGCGCTCAGGATAACACGATGCGAAAGTATCGAAACGACCATCCGTAAACGGCGACTCTTCTTTGCGGGGGCTGTGGTGCGGCAACACGAGGGGCGATTGCCCAGTCGGTTGATGTTCGGGACGATCGCTGGTGGGGGGAGCCCGAAACCAGGCGGGCAACCCAAGACTTGGCCTAGGGCCATTGCTGAGGACCTTAGAGTGTTCAAAGCCACCGAGGGATCAACGGAAGACTCCCCCTTAGTCTTTGGAGTTGGGACCGCACTGTGGCCCACTGCAGCAAAACAGACGGGAAAGTGGTACCGGGGAATCCTCGAAGCAGCTGAACAGTTCATGGGCAGGTGGCACGAGGCTGAGGCAAAGCTGTGCAGACAGCGCCATGCATCCGCTGCAGGTAGTGTTAGAGGGAATGGGGGGAGGGGTAACAGCAGGAGGGGTAGAAGGAACACCATACAAGTGTATGGGGGCAGGGGGGGGAACAGGAGTAGAAGGGAAACCGCGGTAGAAGAGAGTAGCAGAGATACCGCAGACAGGGTAGCAAGGTACCAGGCCGACTAATAGGTTGGACTTTTCTTTGCTACTCGTACCGCCAACTGCTGCGGCCGTTCGGTATGCATTTTGATTTTTTTCCCTTCTTATCCTTATGAAAGAAGTACCACATAGTGGGTGGGTGACGAGCGTATTTTGGCCCACTCACTATTGCTCTTTTTACTTAGTGAAGTGTTCACCGGGATGCATAGTCCCATTTTTCCTTCTCGTATATTTCCCCTTGCACGTCCTTTTTGGCTCATGCTCGGGGTAGGTATGTATGTGTCTGAGCTTTGGCTTCCCATTTTATTTATTTATTTGGGATTCTTCTCCTTTTCTTTTTCTTTTTCTTGTTCTTTTTCGGTTTGGTTTCTTCGTTGCTTCTCTTTCTTTATGGTGTATTTTGGTTGCTGACGTATGTATGTATGTTGTGTCGGCCGCACCTGGTGCGAAGGCATGGTATTGCGTAGGATATTAGTGCATTACGGTGTGTTATCTCTGTGTCGTAGTCTGTGACCACAGAGCTCGTACCTTTCTAGGGTGAAGAATCAGCACGGGACACTGGGCTTGCTGGATGTCGACGAGTAGAAGAACGGTTTAATGTGAACAAACACACACACACACACACATGATACACAATCTGACAGAGATGGCACGGAGGTAATAGCGGTAAACCTCGCCGGTTCCGAGGGGCTCAAACGTCGGGCACCCCTCTGCACCGGTATACGTATACACGTATCATGTCTCTTGTCATATTTCACACTTTGAACAAATCGTATATCTGCATTTAGGATAGGGAATCTCGCTCGTAGGTAATGCGTGATCACTCCGCAGTGTCGGTAATGTATTGATACGATTGGCCGTCATCTCAAGACAAAAGGATGAATGGTGACACGGCGGGTGCACCGGTAAGAGTCCGACTGCCCTTTCGATCTTAGAATATACTGTCGAGTGTGTGTGTTCTTCACATCAAACCGTTCTGTCTATACCCGTCGACATCCAGCACAACTACAGCAATAGTGTCCGTGCCGATTCTTCAATCCTAGAAGAGATACATACGAGTTATGTGGTCACGAAGCTACGCCACTACCGCTTCGGCCTGCCCCGTCCTTGGGGTGGGCCGAGGAAGTCCGCAAGGATCTGCAACGGTCTAGCGACAGTCACACGAACATCGAGCTTCTGGCTGAGTAGAGAGGGTACCTTGCGCGGTCCGGCTGGTGGCCTGGTCGCTTTAAGGACCGCGTGGGGTGGTGGTGATGTTTTTTCTGCTTAACGCCGACGCCAAGGAGTTCATCCCTCTGGCGGGACGGGTACATCACCACAGTAGAGAGCGCTACACGGGCAGTCGGGGGAGTGGAGAGGCTGGCCACAGCGTGGGTATGCATGCACGACAGGAAGGATGGGAATGTCGGCGTTGGCTCGGACGGCTGCACCCAGCCAACGGAAACCAAGGCGCCTACCGGGCTACGAAACGGAGAGTCACTTTCGCCATAGAGAAGAAAAAGAAACAAAGGAAGAAAAAAAGGAGGCGGGGACCAGCCTCACGTCGGCTGGCAAAGAAAGCAGCACGCGAGGTTCGTAAGAGACAGAAGGAGGCACTGGTCGCGGTAGCGACCTACGATGTGCGCACCCTGGCTGTAAAGGGGAAGAACGGGTACGGACATGACGAGAGCGTACTGGCGAAGGGACGGCAACTCGGCTGTGACTTCATTGGCCTGCAGGAAACCCGGAGGACCGGTAGCACGACGTTTCGTGCGGCAGGGTATCGCGTTTTCTGTTCAGGTCAGGAAACAACAGCTGCTAGGCAAGGGCTGTACGGAGTAGGTCTAGCTGTAAAGGAATCGTTGTGCAGTAAGGCTGTGTACACTCATCAGTTCATTGACGAGCGGCTTATGTCTATGCGCTTTGAGCTGGCTAGCAAATACGAGGCAGTTAATTTCGTCGTCGCGTATGCTCCAACTGATTGTACCAACGACGTTGGACTGAAACGTAGCTTCTGGCAGAAGCTGAAGGACTTGGTGGAAAAGATCCCGACGAAAGAGTGTCTGTTTGTACTGATGGATGCCAACGCGCGAACTGGACAGAGGATGGAAGGGTGTGGTGATGATGAAAATAGAGTGCTTGGAGCATATGGGCGTGATGTTCGTCATGATAATGGCAGACGACTCCTGTCGTTCGCCACCAATTGCAAGTTAGCTCTCACCAACACGTTTTTCAGCACGCGCAAGGGTGGGATTTCGCATACACACAACGGCACCAGCCCGAGTGACCGTAAGCGGATCGACTACATCCTAACCCGTCAAGCCCATCGACCTAGAGTACAAGATGTTAAAGTCGTCCCACAGCCTCCTGCCCCAGCTAAGGCTGACTCAGACCACAACATCTTGTATGTCAAAGTCCGACTCAGTGGTCACTTTGCGTCCAACAGACAAATACGTAGACCGACAAAACGCCGAGAGTTCGACAGGCAGCTTTTTATGTCCGATGGAAAGTGTCGTGAACGAGTAGTCGAAAGGGTCATCTCCACTCTCAACCAGCTTAACCAGCCCCGTAATACGTCTGGCATGGTTGAGTTTTTCACTGCGGCTATTATTGATGCGGTCGAAAAAGAGGTACCACCCCCTCCACGTCGCCACCGCAGACATGGATGGTGTGAGTCTGCCGAAACCTTGGCCGCATTCATATTAGCATGGACAGCGAGGGAGGATGCACGGCAATTCTTGCGTGCCCACCCCCAGGATAGAACCGCGTGGAAGACACTGAGATCTGCGTGTGCGAACCTGCAGAAGGTGATTGCCGCAGGACTGCATGCGTACTTCGAAGCGTACCTCGCTGAAACCGAACGACTACTAGCGAACAACGACCAGAGAGGCTTTTACAAGCACCTTAAGAGTACGGTAGGATTGGAAGGGACTAAAGCGAGAAGCGAACAGTTCATTAGGGACGAGGATGGCACGCTGTTGCGGGATAAGGTGCGAATACGTGAACGGTGGGGGAGGTTTTACCACAAACTTTTGAACACGAAATCGCTTAAACTCGATTCCACGATCATCGACCTCTTGCCACCACGACCGCTTAAACTGTCGCTCGGAGATGAACCATCCATGGACGAGATGACGGAAGCACTTAAGGGGATGTCAAACTGGAAAGCTGTCGGGCCAGATGGTCTCCCGGCCGAACTCCTGAAAATCGACCACCCCGCATTCGCCCAGTGCTTTCACAACATCCTTGTCAATGTTTGGGTAACAGGAGAAGTCCCCCAGCAATGGAAAGACGCGATCATCAAGGTCCTTCACAAAAAGAAGGACCGAACTGATTGCAACAACTACAGAGGGATTTCGCTGGTTGCCCACGCAGGCAAAGTCTTGTTGAAAATCGTCGCGTCGCGCCTCAGCAACTACTGCGAGACCGAGGAATTACTCCCGGAGGAACAGTGCGGCTTCCGCCCCGCACGATCAACGATTGATATGTTGTTCGTCGTGCGCCGGTTGCAAGAGCTTGGAAGACAGAGGAAAATCCCCCTGTACTTGTGCTTCATCGATCTGCAGAAAGCTTACGACTCTGTCGACCGAGAGCTGTTATGGGAAGTACTCACACGTTTTGGCGTACCAACCAAGATGCTGAGAATTATCCGTAATTTCCACGATGGCATGCGGGCTCGCGTGCGTACGGATGACGGCGAGCACTCGGAATGGTTTGATGTCACGCAGGGGCTGCGGCAAGGCTGTGTGCTGTCACCGTTACTGTTCAACGTATTTTTCGCTGCTGCGTTGCACGTCGTACTAGTACGCTTTAGCCATGACGAAGCAATCGTAAGGGATTTGGTCCAACTTAGTGATGCTGGAGTAGTCGGGACGGAGGAGCAGGAGCCGTTGGCGTACGTGCGAAGGGCTGTATGGGGCATGTTGTACGCCGATGACGCAGGGATTGTCTCGAAGTCGGCTGAAGGGCTCGCGAAAATGATGACAGTCATCGTGACTGTCTTCGAAGCAGCAGGCCTTACGGTGTCGGAAAAGAAGACAGAGACTATGCTTCTACAAACGCCAGACCAGACAACCCTCGCACCACCGCTCGTTATCGAAGCAGCAGGCCAGAGGTATAAGCAGACGGCCCAGTTCTTGTACCTAGGCGGCGTTATCCACGAAAATGCTGACCTCTCGCTCGAAATCGACCGACGGATCCGTCTCATGCGAGCATGCCTCAAACGGTTCGGCCCGGAGCTGTATGATAGGACGACCGCCCCCCTTAGCCTGAAAGTCCGAATGCTGAAGGCCGAGGTGATTGAGACCCTGCTCTGCGGGTGTGTGACGTGGACCCTCAGAGCGGAACACTTTGCCAAGCTTCGAACGGCTCACCACCAAGTCCTGTTGCGAGTCATTGGCATCCAACGCCGACTTCGTACTGACCATGCCACCCTCTCGTACGCGAAGGCCCTCAAGATGACACGTTGCGAGAGCATCGAAACGACCATCCGCAAACGGCGTCTCTTCTTCGCGGGGGGGTGGCACGGCAAAGCAAGGATCGATTACCCAGCCGGGTGATGTTCGGGACGATTGCTGGTGGGGAGAACCCGAGACCTGACGGACAGGTTAAGACTTGGCATAGATGCGCAGTCCAAGACCTTAGGGAGTTCCGCGCCACCGAAGGGTCAACGGAACTTGCTCCCTTGGTGTTTGGAGTTGAGACCGCACTGTGGCCCACTGCTGCAAAAGAGGCGGGGAAGTGGTACCGGGGGATCCTGGAAGCAGCCGAACGGTTCATGGTGAGGTGGCACGAGGCTGAGGCTGAGCTGAGCAGGCAGCGCCGCGCATCCGCCGTGGGTGGTGTCCAAGGGAATGGGGGGAGGAGGGGCAACAAGAGGAGTAGCAGAAAACCCGACCAAGGGAATGCGGAGAGGGGGGGGGGAGGAGTAGCAGGGAAACTGCAGTGGACGAAAGTAGGAAGGAGATGGCAGATAGGGTAGCCAGGTACCGGGCAGACTAAGAAGCAGAGCATGCCTATACTACTCGTACCACCAACTGGTGCAGCTGGTTCGAACGTGGTCTTCCTTTGTCTTCCTGTCGTTTATGTTTATTTTTATTTCATTTTATTGTCTTCTTTGCGGTGACCCTATGTGATTTTCATTTCTCTTCCTTTCTCCGATTGATAAGCCTTATTGAAGGAGTCGTGTGGCGTGGGTGGATGACGAGCCTGCTCTGCTTGTTTCGTACTGTCTGACGCCGAGGGGCCGGGCATAGTTGACGAACGCTGGACGATGGTGGCAGACAGGGTAGCAAGGTACCAGGCGGGCCAGCAGGGAGACCCTGGCTGTGCTACTCGTACCATAAACTGCTGCCGCTACCTGGAGCATGCCTTGTGCTTTGTTCGGTTTGACTGTTATTTTTACCTTGGTTCTTAGTCTTACTCTGTTGACTATAATAGTGGTGTTTTCTTCTGTTTTTTTTTTTTCCAGCTCGTTCTTTTCAAGTGTCTGTCACGTCCCCTACGTGGGGGTACGATGGTTTGTTGCTATACTGAAGTATATACATATACCAGGTATATTTTAGTTTCTTTTTTTGTTTCTTTTCTCTTTCGAATTGTCTTTATTTTTGTTTTTTTGTTTTTTTCTCTTTGTTTCGTTTTTGTTTCTCTAGGTCATGGAATGTGTATGTCGTGCCTGTCGTACGCAGTATGATGACATGGCATTGCATTACATACGTGGCAACGTAGTATCTCTGTGGCGTAGCTTTGTGACCACAGAACTTGTATCTCTCTAGGTTTGAAGAATCGGCATGGACACTGGTTGTGCTGGATGTCGACGCGTAGAAAGAACGGTTTAATGTGAAGAAAACAACAACAACAACAGTTACCACGTATGCAGTAAGCACAGTGGGCAATGCAATACCATGTCATCATACTGGACACGACAGGCACGACACACACATTCCATGACAGAGAGAAACGAAATGAAATCAAGAAAAAAAGTCAAAAAAACAAAGAAGACAAATCGAAAGAGAAGAAGCAACAAGATGAAACATATACCTGGTATATAATAAGAAACAAAGAAAAAATATACAAGAAACAAACTGTCGTGCCCCCCCCCCGCAAATCTGGCAGACAACACCACTACTTACTTGTAAACAGAGGAAGACAGAACCAAGGGAAAATAACAGGGAAAATCAAAGCACAAAGCATCCTCCAGGTAGCGGCAGCAGTTTGTGGTACGAGCGGCATAGCCAATTTCTCCCTGCTAGTCCGCCTGGTACCTTGCTACCCTGTCTGCCGCCTCCGTCCAGCATTCGTCAACTACGCCCAGCCTCTCGGCGTCAGACAATACGAAACAAGCAAAGCAGGCTCGTCATCCACCCACGCCACACGACTCAATCGACGAAAGGCGGAGAAAACAAAATAAAATGAAATCACAGAAGATCAGAGCAAGAAATAATTGACAAAGAAGAAAAGGAAGACCGGTCACACCAGCTGCACCAGTTGATGGTACGAGTAGTATAGACATGTTATACTTCCTAGTCTGCCCAGTACCTTGCTACCCCGTCTGCCGTCTCCTTTCTACTGTCGTTCACTGCAGTTTCCCTTCTACTCCTGTTCCCCCCCCTCTCCGCATTACCTTGGTCGGATTATCTTCCACTCCTCCTGTTGCCCTCCTCCCATTCGCTTGGACACGACCCACGGCGGATGCGCGGCGCTGCCTACTCAGCCCAGCCTCAGCCTCGTTCCACCTCACCATAAACCGTTCGGCTGATTCGAGGATCCCCCGGCACCATTTCCCCGCCTTTTTTGCAGCAGTGGACCACAGCGCGGTCTCAACTCCAAACACCAAGAGAGCGAGGGCCATGTCGCGCCTCGGACGGCATCCACACTCACATGCATGCGTGGTTTATGCGGTGACTTTCGACTCGTGCCAACCATAGACAGTCACGCATATTTCCACTCTACTTCTCGGCTAAATAGCACTTGTGTGTTTTCATGTGTTTTAGTTCACAAGGTACGCTCGGCGTGGCGTGCTGTCCTACTGCCGGTAGGACGCGAGTGCATTCAGAACACACAGCCTACCGTTGGAGGCCCGCAGTCACACTTTTGATTAAAAATGCTTGGGTCACATGCATACGTTTGATGACTGTATATGTATTGTGTGACATGATCGCGGTGCTGAGAAACACGGGCAATAACGACGAAGAGTGTACATGAACGATGTACTGGAACATTACAATACACATATTATAGTGCCGGTACAATATATGCATGCAAGAATACGTCTGTCTGTGCAGAGTAGGAGAACTTTCAACATATACACAGGGTATTACGATTAGCATCTGTATTACACTACCGTTAGCGCGGTCCGGACCAACATTTCATAGCAAACGTGGGTAGTAAGTGAATACTCGATGATGATTGCGGGCTAGATTGGGGCCGATCAAATTTGCGATTGGCCGCTTCTCTGTATTGGCGACAAGAGTATTTTCGTGGTGGTCGTGATTAACACCTGGCTCGGCGCGGGAGACAGCGAGCAGCCAAACCATAGGGGGGGGGGGCGGGCGTTGCACGGTCTCCGAGCTTTGTCGTGGTGATACTATTGGCACTGTGTCTATTCTGCTGTATGGGCAGGGCGTAGTACTAACCACTACGTAGTAACAATAAGAACGTGTAGCATGGCGGCGGTGCCGACACCACACTGCCCCAGATATGATGATATGATGGTATGGGTAAACGATGAGTGCACGTAGTGATGCATGATGAGGCGTCGACGCGGAAGTATCAATCAAGAATAGGGCAACTCACACACTAACTAGACTCGTCTAGTAATACACTACACAAGCGTGCCGCCACGCCAGCTCTGTTAATAACTATTAATAGGCCACCATAAAATCACGAGACAAGCTGAGCTTGTCGAATAAATAACCACATCCTGGACAATTACTATTTCAATAGTCGATTGTGTCTACAATTGATTCAGGAGGATGTGTGTTGATTGGATTTGCTTTTTGGTGACTGTCCATTAATTGAAGTTGTCAATACAATTGATTTCGGCGATTGCCCATTAATTGAAATTGGCCAGACAATGGTTTTCGGCTATTGTCTACGAATTGGAATTGTCCAGACAATTGGTTGCGGAGACTGCTAATTAATTGGAAATATTCAGTATATTGATATCGGGTGCTATGAATATCCAACAATTGGAATTGTCCAGACAATTGATTTCGGGTGCTGTGTATCAATTCATTTCGGGTGAATTGGATTTGAATAGCTGATAGTACAAGTTGAATAGGTGTACCTTGGTCTTTTGAGCCATTCCAAGGTACGATGGAGCGCAGGCCAAATATCAGGCGGCGCCAGGAACCTTTTTCCGGAGTACAACGCGCAGTGTACCTATTAATGGCCCAACAGGCGTAGTTACACCTATTGTTGGCTAATTCCCAATACCAAACCAAAAGAAGTGTCGTTACCCCAGAAGCTCGAAGATGTGGCAGATATCACAAAAAAAACAAGCAGAAGAGACAAAACCACCAGGTAGAAAAAACTACAGAGGCATTGATACGTGTGTGGCCACAGCAAGGTTATAAGAATAATCTATGCCCACGACTTTGGTGATTCTAACGTGGCACAGATCTCGAAGGACGCGGGGATCGGGCAATAAATGACGATCAAAAATCCTCGAGGAACGTGCAAAAAAACAACGTTTGAACAATATATCTTGGTATCAGGTACCCGGCAAGACCAATGCTAGGGCAGTTTGGACCTAGGGACTCACTACTGCTAGCAGGTTGATGCCTTCGGCTGTGTTCTGGTCACTCACACGAGGTTCTTGACGATGTTATAAGCTCTTGTATTACAGTAGTTGCTGTTTGCCTCGCCAGATGTCTTCTGAACGAAGGGGCGAGGCGCTCAATAGAAAAGCAGGCGACAACGCCTGCCAGGTATCATGAGGGGACGATTGCTACAAACCATAACGCCACAACAGGGGAGAGGGGACATAACGCCGCAACAGGGGAGAGGGGATACCACAACATAACGGAGTAGTTTGGGAGCACCGCCTTATATCTGTGGTATTGTGTTTGTTCTTTCAAACCGTTATATTTACCCAGCGACATCCATCGTAACCAATGTCCATGTCGATTCTTCAATCTTCGAGAGATACGTGCAAGATATATGTTCACGAAACTACGACACAGCAGAGATGCTACTGCTGTACATTGTTATGCAGTAAGCAGAGTAGACAATGCAATCCATGCGGTTTTGGTTGTTTCTGTTTTTTATATATTTTCTATCTTTTTTTAATTTCTCGTCTCTTTCAACGCAGCTATGCTACAGCAGTAGTAGAACGTGTATGTCGTGCCTGTCGTATCCAGGACAATGACATGTTATTGCATTGCCTACTCTGCTTACAGTATAACAATGTAGTATCTCCGTGTCGCAGTCTTGTGGCAAAACATACAACAAAGGCATGGCATTGCAGTGTCGCCTCTCCTTACTCCACAATGGTAGGTATGCATGCGTTCTTCACATTTCTTAAACGGTTCTTTCTACCAGTCGACATCCAGCACAACCAGTGTCTGTGCTGATTCTTCAATCCCAGAGAGATACAAGTTCTGTGGTCACAAGACCACGCCCCATATCCCATAAATTGTCAGGAAGTAAGCAGAGTAGAAAAAATAACGTCCACATCATCGTGCTGGACACGACAGGCACGACATACACATTCTATGAAAGGGAGAAAACAAAAAAAGAATAACCAAAACAAAATAAAAACAAGAAAGAGAAAAGGAAAGAAAATGGGTCGTACCTCCCGTAGGGGATGAGGCCGACAACACAGATAAATCCAAGGAAACGATACCACTGCTACATACAAACAGAGCAAGACTAAAAGCCGAGCGAAAAAACGAAATAACAGGTAAACCGAAGCACATGAAAAACACAGCACCCTCCAGACAGCCGGAGCAGTTTGTAGCATGGAACGTTTGTACCTACTACGTACTCGGTTTGGTACCGCGACCCTTTCTGCCGTCTCCGTCGTGATTTCGCCAACCATGCCCCACCCCCGGACAGCGTGCGTCAGACAATTTAACAAGCAGGCTCGTGTCCCCCCACACCACAAGACTCCTGTCTAAGGACGAGAAGAAAGAAAGACTAAAGTAGCAAATGGAAAATCGCGGAGGATCACAGCGAAAAAATAGAAAACAAAATAAAAGGAGGTGACGCTCGAACCAGCTGCAGCAGCAGTTGGAGGCACGAGTAGTAAAGATATGTTCCACTTACTACTGCAGTCGGACTGGTGCCTTGCTACCCCGCCCACCGTCCCCTTCCTACTTTCGTCCACCGTGGTTTGCATCTACTCCTCCTGCTGCCCCCTGCCCCCTGCCCCCATTCCCTTGGTCGGGTTTCCTTGCACTCTTCTGTTGCCCCCCCTTCCCCCATCCCCACGGGCACCACCTACGGCGAATGCGCGGCGCTGCCTACTCACTTGTGCCTCATCCTCGTGCCACTTCACCATGAACCGCACGGCTGCTTCAAGGACCCCCCGGTACAACTTTCCCGCCTTTTCAGCTGCAGTGGACCACAGCGCGGTCTCAACTCCAACACCGAGGGAGGGTGTTCCGTGGATCCTTCGGTAGCTCGGTACTCCCCAAGGTCTGCCCCTACGCATATATGCCAAGTCTTGAACGATCCGCCAGGTCTCGGGTTCTCCCCATCAGCCATCGTCCCGAACACTACCCGACTGGGTAGTGCTACTTACTTCGCCGCGCCACGCCCGCCGCAAAGAAGACCTGTTTTTTACGGATGGTCGTTTCGATGCTCTCACAACGTTTCAGCTTGATTGACGGCCTTCGCGTACGAGAGGGTGGCGTGGCCGCTACGAAGTCGACGCTCGAAGTCAATTACTCGCCCAAGGACTTGGTGGTGAGTCGTTCGAAGCCTGGCAACAAAGTGTTCCACTTTGAGGGTCCACGTAACACCTATACAGCAGGGTCTTAAATTATCACCTCGGCTTTCAGCATTATTACTAGGACTTTCAGACTTGGCGGGGCGGCGTCATACAACTCGGGGCCGAACCGTTTGAGACATGCCCGCACGGGACGGATCCGTCGGTCGATTTCGAGCGAGAGGTTAGCGTTTTCGTAGATAATGCCGCCTAGGTTCGAGAGCTGGGCCATTTGTTTCTACCTTTAGCCTGCTGTCTCGATGACGAGCGGTGGGGTGGGGGTTGTCTGGCCTGGTGTTCGTAAGCATTGTCTATTTTCTTTGCGATACCGTGAGGCCTGCTGCCTTGAAAACAGTCACGATGATTGTAATCAGTTTAGCGAGTCCTTCAGCCAACTTCGAGGCGCTTCTCGTACGCGCGTGATCGGCGTACAACATGCCCCATACAGCCCTTCGCACGCACGGCAACGGCTCCTGTTCCTCTGTTCCGACTACTCCAGCATCATTGAGTTGAACCAAATCCTCTACGATGGCTTTGTCTTTGCTGAAGGGTCTCAGTACGACGTGTATCGCAGCAGCGTTGAACAAGTTGAACAGTGGTGACGGTGATAGCACGCAGCCTTGCCGCAGTCCTTACCTGGTACGTGACATCATATCATCTCAGGTGCTCGGCGCCATCTGTACGCACCTAGAGAGTGCTTTGTGCTTTCGTTTGCCTGTTATTTTTCCCGTGGTTCTTAGTCTTGCTCTGTTTACAAGTAGTGGTGTTTTTTTTTCTTTTTCTTCTTCGATTTTTCTTGTTTGTTTTTGTTTTTTCTTTGTCTCCTTTCGTTTCTCTATCTCATAGAATGTGTATGTCGTCCTTGTCGTATCAAGTATGATGACATGGCATTGCATTGCTCACTGTGCTTACTGCATACGTGGCAGCGTGGTATCTCTGTGGCGTAGCTTTGCGACCACAGAACTTGTACCTCTTCTAGGATTGAAGAATCGACACGGACACTGGTTGTGCTGGATGTCGACGGGTAGAAAGAACGGTTTAATGTAAAGAAAACAACAACAATAACAACAACAACAACGCGAGCCCGCGTGCCGTGGAAATTGCGGATAATTGTAGGCATCTTGGTTGGCACGCCAGAGCGCGTGAGTACCTTCCACAGCAGCAGCTCTCGGTGGACAGACTCATGCGCTTTCTGGAGATCGATAAAGCACACATTCAGCGGAATTTTCCTCTGTCGTCATGGCTCTTGCAACCGGCGCACGACGAACAGCATATCGATTGTTGATCGTGCGGGGCGGAAGCCGCACTGCTTTTCCTCCGGGAGTATTCCCTCGGTACTGAGTAGTGGTTGGTAAAGGCGGAACGCGACGATTTTCAACAACGCTTTGCCTGCGTCGGCAACAAGAGAAATCGCTTTATGCTATCTGTGTCGTGGTTTAGTTACCACAGAGCTCGTATATCTGGGATTAAAGAGATCTGCGTGAACACTGGGTGTGCTGAATGTGGACTGGTGGAAAGACCGAGCAGCTGAATCGATTCTCCTAAATGAGAATTCCCTTTCCGATGAAAACGGGAATCGACAGTTTTCGGAGTTTTTAGTACAGTAGAAGATATTTATTTAATTCAGTCAAAATTGAACTGTAAACTAATATCATCTGTGACAACCGTCGGTGATGGAAAAAAAAACAAGGCTTATCACAGTGACTGAGAATCGTGACGGGACGGGACGGGACAGATTTGAGTCGTTCGGCGGGAAAAAAAAATGAAAACGGGACGGGACGGGACGGGACGGGACGGTAAAATGAGGACATAAAAAGTTGGCGGGACGGGACGGTAATTTGTTTTTCCTCGGCGGGACGGGACGGTAAATATTGTTTTCCTCGGCGGGACGGGCCGGTAACTTTTATTTCCCACGGCGGGACGGGACGGTAATTTTCTTTTTCTTCGGCGGGGCAGGACGGTAAATATATTTTCTTCTTTCCCGCCGCAGGGTCGGCACGGTTGTACGTGAAAAATTTCCCGCACACTGCTGGTTCCGCGAAGGGAGCCGTCCGGACGCAGACGTTTTCTCCTCGACCCGCGCAGCCCAAGCCCTGAGAAGTGCTGCCACTACACGGGCGACGTCCTCTGATTTCTTCCACCCCTGCCTCAAGCGCTGTTGTTGCGTTGCCAGCTCATTCATGGTGGCTGTTCTTTGTGCTTACGCTATGTTACTGGTGGTTGTGCAGGTGGAGGTGGTGGCGGCGGCGGTGGTGATTCTAGTGCCGCTGCTGGTCGATCGACCCCGCCCGTGAGATAGGCATCCATGGCGTCCGTGCCGATCACACCAAAGATGCTAGGAGACAGCACTTTCACCCCTTGACAGACAGCAACTTGGCATTGACATTGACATGCTTTGACTGACACCAAACTGCTAGGTTTCGATGTATGTGTAACACTCGGCCCTACATCCTTGACAGCGCACGTTTTGCGTCCCGCTCGCATGTCTGCTGAAATATTTTTGGGCCACACACGAGTAGTACTGGTGTGATCGTGGTATGTGTGCTCTTTGCGTGTGGTGGCGAGCCTGTGGCAGGTGTTGTGTTATGATACTCTGTTTTCAGTTGCGAGTGGAAATAAAGTATGAAGATATGAAAAGAAAAAACTACATCAGGTATACACTATTACGGGGGTCTATAGTTAACAGGACCTATGGCATACATAAAAACCTATATATTTAGGTATTTTTGCTAACAATATTTGGTCCTGTTAACTATGGTCCCCGGTAATAGTACTGCTTGGTATTACGGGGGTCCATAGTTAATAGGACATATGGTATACATAAAAACCTATATATTTACCTATTGTTTCTAACAATATTTGGTCCTATTAACTATGGACCCCCGAAATAGTAATTTTCATTCTTTTTCGGTAATATTTGTCTTACCTTCATTTGAAAGTATGGCGGGACGGGTACATCACCACAGCAGAGAGCGCTACACGGGCAGTCGGGGGAGTGGAGAGGCTGGCCACAGCGTGGGTATGCATGCACGACAGGAAGGATGGGAATGTCGGCGTTGGCTGGGACGGCTGCACCCAGCCAACGGAAACCAAGGCGCGTACCGGGCTACGAAACGGAGAGCCACTTTCGCCATAGAGAAGAAAAAGAAACAAAAGAAGAAAAAAAGGAGGCGGGGACCAGCCTCACGTCGGCTGGCAAAGACATCAGCACGCGAGGTTCGTAAGAGACAGAAGGAGGCACTGGTCGCGGTAGCGACCTACAATGTGCGCACCCTGGCTGTAAAGGGGAAGAACGGGTACGGACATGACGAGAGCGTACTGGCGAAGGGACGGCAACTCGGCTGTGACTTCATTGGCCTGCAGGAAACCCGGAGGAACGGTAGCACGACGTTTCGTGCGGCAGGGTATCGCGTTTTCTGTTCAGGTCAGGAAACAACAGCTGCTAGGCAAGGGCTGTACGGAGTAGGTCTAGCTGTAAAGGAATCGTTGTGCAGTAAGGCTGTGTACACTCATTTGTTTATTGACGAGCGGCTTATGTCTATGCGCTTTGAGCTGGCTAGCAAGTACGAGGCAGTTAATTTCGTCGTCGCGTATGCTCCAACTGATTGTACCAAAGACGTTGGACTGAAACGTAGCTTCTGGCAGAAGCTGGAGGACTTGGTGGAAAAGATCCCGACGAAAGAGTGTCTGTTTGTACTGATGGATGCCAACGCGCGAACTGGACAGAGGATGGAAGGGTGTGGTGATGATGAAAATAGAGTGCTTGGAGCATATGGGCGTGATGTTCGTAATGATAATGGCAGACGACTCCTGTCGTTCGCCACCAATTGCAAGTTAGCTCTCACCAACACGTTTTTCAGCACGCGCAAGCGTGGGATTTCGCATACACACAACGGCACCAGCCCGAGTGACCGTAAGCGGATCGACTACATCCTAACCCGTCAAGCCCATCGACCTAGAGTACAAGATGTTAAAGTCGTCCCACAGCCTCCTGCCCCAGCTAAGGCTGACTCAGACCACAACATCTTGTATGTCAAAGTCCGACTCAGTGGTCACTTTGCGTCCAACAGACAAATACGTAGACCGACAAAACGCCGAGAGTTCGACAGGCAGCTTTTTATGTCCGATGGAAAGTGTCGTGAACGAGTAGTCGCGAGGGTCATCTCCACTCTCAACCAGCCTAACCAGCCCCGTAATACGTCTGGCATGGTTGAATTTTTCACTGCGGCTATTATTGATGCGGTCGAAAAAGAGGTACCACCCCCTCCACGTCGCCACCGCAGACATGGATGGTGTGAGTCTGCCGAAACCGTGACCGCATTCATATTAGCATGGACAGCGAGGGAGGATGCACGGCAATTCTTGCGTGCCCACCCCCAGGATAGAACCGCGTGGAAGACACTGAGATCTGCGTGTGCGAACTTGCAGAAGGTGATTGCCGCAGGACTGCATGCGTACTTCGAAGCGTACCTCGCTGAAACCGAACGACTACTAGCGAACAACGACCAGAGAGGCTTTTACAAGCACCTTAAGAGTACGGTAGGATTGGAAGGGACTAAAGCGAGAAGCGAACAGTTCATTAGGGACGAGGATGGCACGCTGTTGCGGGATAAGGTGCGAATTCGTGAACGGTGGGGGAGGTTTTACCACAAACTTTTGAACACGAAATCGCTTAAACTCGATTCCACGATCATCGACCTCTTGCCACCACGACCGCTTAAACTGTCGCTCGGAGATGAACCATCCATGGACGAGATGACGGAAGCACTTAAAGGGATGTCAAACTGGAAAGCTGTCGGGCCAGATGGTCTCCCGGCCGAACTCCTGAAAATCGACCACCCCGCATTCGCCCAGTGCTTTCACAACATCCTTGTCAATGTTTGGGTAGCAGGAGAAGTCCCCCAGCAATGGAAAGACGCGATCATCAAGGTCCTTCACAAAAAGAAGGACCGAACTGATTGCAACAACTACAGAGGGATTTCGCTGGTTGCCCACGCAGGCAAAGTCTTGTTGAAAATCGTCGCGTCGCGCCTCAGCAACTACTGCGAGACCGAGGAATTACTCCCGGAGGAACAGTGCGGCTTCCGCCCCGCACGATCAACGATTGATATGTTGTTCGTCGTGCGCCGGTTGCAAGAGCTTGGAAGACAGAGGAAAATCCCCCTGTACTTGTGCTTCATCGATCTGCAGAAAGCGTACGACTCTGTCGACCGAGAGCTGTTATGGGAAGTACTCACACGTTTTGGCGTACCAACCAAGATGCTGAGAATTATCCGTAATTTCCACGATGGCATGCGGGCTCGCGTGCGTACGGATGACGGCGAGCACTCGGAATGGTTTGATGTCACGCAGGGGCTGCGGCAAGGCTGTGTGCTGTCACCGTTACTGTTCAACGTATTTTTCGCTGCTGCGTTGCACGTCGTACTAGTACGCTTTAGCCATGACGAAGCAATCGTAAGGGATTTGGTCCAACTTAGTGATGCTGGAGTAGTCGGGACGAAGGAGCAGCAGGAGCCGTTGGCGTACGTGCGAAGGGCTGTATGGGGCATGTTGTACGCCGATGACGCAGGGATTGTCTCGAAGTCGGCTGAAGGGCTCGCGAAAATGATGACAGTCATCGTGACTGTCTTCGAAGCAGCAGGCCTTACGGTGGCGGAAAAGAAGACAGAGACTATGCTTCTACAAACGCCAGACCAGAAAACCCTCGCACCACCGCTCGTTATCGAAGCAGCAGGCCAGAGGTATAAGCAGACGGCCCAGTTCTTGTACCTAGGCGGCGTTATCCACGAAAATGCTGACCTCTCGCTCGAAATCGACCGACGGATCCGTCTCATGCGAGCATGCCTCAAACGGTTCGGCCCGGAGCTGTATGATAGGACGACCGCCCCCCTTAGCCTGAAAGTCCGAATGCTGAAGGCCGAGGTAATTGAGACCCTGCTCTACGGGTGTGTGACGTGGACCCTCAGAGCGGAACACTTTGCCAAGCTTCGAACGGCTCACCACCAAGTCCTGTTGCGAGCCATTGGCTTCCAACGCCGACTTCGTACTGACCATGCCACCCTCTCGTACGCGAAGGCCCTCAAGATGACACGTTGCGAGAGCATCGAAACGACCATCCGCAAACGGCGTCTCTTCTTCGCGGGGGGGGTGGCACGGCAAAGCAAGGATCGATTACCCAGCCGGGTGATGTTCGGGACGATTGCTGGTGGGGAGAACCCGAGACCTGGCGGACAGGTTAAGACTTGGCATAGATGCGTAGTCGAAGACCTTAGGGAGTTCCGCGCCACCGAAAGGTCAACGGAACTTGCTCCCTTGGTGTTTGGAGTTGAGACCGCACTGTGGCCCACTGCTGCAAAAAAGGCGGGGAAGTGGTACCGGGGGATCCTGGAAGCAGCCGAACGGTTCATGGTGAGGTGGCACGAGGCTGAGGCTGAGCTGAGCAGGCAGCGCCGCGCATCCGCCGTGGGTGGTGTCCAAGGGAATGGGGGGAGGAGGGGCAACAAGAGGAGTAGCAGAAAACCCGACCAAGGGAATGCGGAGAGGGGGGGGAAGAGGAGTAGCAGGGAAACTGCAGTGGACGAAAGTAGGAAGGAGATGGCAGATAGGGTAGCCAGGTACCGGGCAGACTAAGAAGTAGAAGATGCCTATACTACTCGTACCACCAACTGGTGCAGCTGGTTCGAACGTGGTGTTCCTTTGTCTTCCTGTTGTTTTTGTTTATTTTTATTTCATTTTATTGTCTTCTTTGCGGTGACCCTATGAGATTTTCATTTCTCTTCCTTTCTCCGATTGATAAGCCTTATTGAAGGAGTCGTGTGGCTTGGGTGGATGACGAGCCTGCTCTGCTTGTTTCGTACTGTCTGACGCCTAGGGGCCGGGCATAGTTGACGAACGCTGGACGATGGTGGCAGACAGGGTAACAAGGTACCATGCGGGCCAGCAGGGAGACCCTGGCTGTGCTACTCGTACCATAAACTGCTGCCGCTACCTGGAGCATGCCTTGTGCTTTGTTTGGTTTGCCTGTTATTTTTCCCTTGGTTCTTAGTCTTACTCTGTTGACGACTAGTGGTGTTTTCTTCTTTTTCTTTTTTTTTCCAGCTCGTTCTTTTCAAGTGTCTGCCACGTCCCCTACGTGGGGGTACGATGGTTTGCTGCTATACTGAAGTATATACATATACCAGGTATATCTAGTTTCTTTTTTTGTTTCTTTTCTCTTTCGAATTGTCTTTGTTTTTGTTTTTGTTTTTTCTCTTTGTTTCGTTTTTGTTTCTCTAGGTCATGGAATGTGTATGTCGTGCCTGTCGTACGCAGTATGATGACATGGCATTGCATTACATACGTGGCAACGTAGTATCTCTGTGGCGTAGCTTTGTGACCACAGAACTTGTATCTCTCTAGGTTTGAAGAATCGGCACGGACACTGGTTGTGCTGGATGTCGACGCGTAGAAAGAACGGTTTAATGTGAAGAAAACAACAACAACAACAAACAACATATAGAAACAGATCAACCAGCTGCTGATCAACACCACCAGCACAGCATGTTTTTCTAGCAGAAGTGTGGTGCCCAGCAATTTCATACCGACCACTGACCAGGTATTATATATATAAGCAAGACGATGAAAATACGTCATCTGTGAGTTCGACTGATTAATATTTGAATAGTTGATACCCAATTTTGCAAGCTGGGTAATACGCCTACTATTTAATACTATTCTATACGTATTTCATTTATAGATGGGAGTTAGTTGTGCACAACTTACGATAACACATGTATTTAAAAAATCACACCCTGGACAATTACTATTTCAATAGTCTATTGTGTCTACAATTGATTCAGGAGGATGTGTGTTAATTAGATTTGTCTTGACAATTGTTTTTGGTGACCGTCTATTAATTGAAATTGTCAATACAATTGATTTCGGCGATTGCCCATTAATTGAAATTGGCCAGGCAGTTGTTTTCGGCGATTGTCTATGAATTGGAATTGTCCAGGCAATTGGTTTCGAGTACCATCTACTAATTGGAATTGTGTGAGCAATAGGTTTCGAGTGTTGTCTATGAATTGGAATTGTCCAAACAATTGGTTGCGGAGACTGCCAATTAATTGGAATTATTCAGCAAATTGATTTCGGGCGCTATTCAATAATTGGAATTGTCCAGACAACTGATTTCGTGTGTTGTCCACTAACTGAAATTGTTCAGACAATTGATTTCGGGAGCTGTCTATTAATTGGATTTGTCTGAACACTTGATTTCGGCTGCTGCTTATTAACTGAAATTGTCCGCACAATTGATTTCGGGTGCTGTCAATTAAATGGAATTGTCCAAACGGACTTCGGCGACTGGAAAGTAGTTGGAACTGTCCGCACAATTCACTTCAGATGCCGCGCAAGAAATCACTTGCTCGAGAAATGTCATGGCCGTGTACCTACAGCTGTAGTAGTAGTTAATTTGTATTATGATAGACACTCCCTATTGAATTGGTACTACTTGTAATATGGCACAATAAAGGACCTTGCAAATGATTGCGTATTGAGGGAAGTTCCCGATCCTGTTGTAGAGGCAACACTAGCATGGTGGTACTGTTGTGTACTGACCAAATCAAATGTAGTTCTTCAAGTAGCTGCCAGCTTTCAAATAACAGAGCCCTCTTAAACTCGATAATCATGACAATTCCAATTAGTAGATCGCTTCCGAATCCCATTGTCCGGACAATTCCAATTAATAGACGGTATCTCAAAGCAGTTGCCCCGACAAGTCCAATTCATGTAAATCACCCGAAATCAATCGTTCAAGCAATTCCAAATAATAGACAGCCTGTGAAATCATTTGCCAGCACAATTTCAATTGATAGGCAGTCTCCGAGCTCATTTGTCCGGACAATTATAATTATTGAAAAGCACCAAACATCAATTGTTCAGACAATTCCAAATAATGGACAGTCTCTGAAATCAATTGTCAGGGCAACTTCAATTGATAGAGTCTCTAAAATCATTTGTCCGGACAATTCCAATTGTTAAACAGTGCCCGATATCAATTGTACGAATAAATACAATTGTTAGACAGTATCCAAGATCAATTGTCTAAACAATTTCAATTGCTAGACAATCTATGACATCACTTTCCCGGACAATTCCAATTTATAGACAACTTCGTGACTCTGCTGTAGGGGCAATAGTCTATTGATAGGTCTATTGTCCAAGGCATAAGCAGAAAAGGGCGGGACACCTCAACGTTAGCTTTGTATTTTGTGTCCGCAAGTAGGAAGTTTTTATACCGCTTAGTCCATGTGCTCAGATGTAAATCATTAAAAAAACTTTTCACGAAACAAAGCAATCCGTATGCACTGTTGTTATGAAATGTACGGGCAGTTAATTTAGGAGACTGCCCACCAATGATGGCATTGTCTGAAGTAGTTTTGGAGATTTCGTATTAGTCGAAATTGTCGGGATATTGATTTTGTATACCGTCTATTAATTGGAATTGCCCGGACAATTGATTGAGAGAAACCAGTCTGCTAATTGAAATTGTCCGGACAATTGATTTTGGAGACTTTGTATAAATTGGAATTGTCGGGCCAATTGCTCTGGGAGACTGTCTATTAATTGGAGTTGTCGGGACAAATACTTTTGGCGTCAGTCTACTAACTGAAATTGTTCGGACAACTATTTCGGGGGGCCGAATATCAATTGGAATTGTCGAGACAATTGATTCAGGAGACAGTCTGTCAATTGGAATTGGCCGGACAATTTATTTAGGAGAAGGTCCATTAATTGGAATTGTCCGGACCATTGATTACGGAGACTACCTATAAAATGAAATTGTCTGGACAATAGGGTCAGGTAGGGGTCACTTAATAGAAGTTGTCTGGATAATAGAGCTCGACGCCTTTCAAATAACTGGAATTAGGGACCACAATAGACAGTCAATTGCAATAGGAAGCTATTAATAGACTATTGGACTATTGTCTATTTCCAGGGTGTGGTATTTATATAGGAGTTACTATTGAAGTTTGGTACAACTCGAAATTTCTTGATTAGTTTCGTAATTCGTGGTGGAAATCGATGGGAACAGACGACCACGAATGTTTCTTGTACAGGAAGAGGCAAGTTATGTCCGCCGGAGGCGGTGCTACGACGGGACGGAACGATAATTTTCTACGGGGGAGATTTTATCGGCGGGATAGGACGGTATTTTTTCGTTGTCACGGCGGGACGGGACGGTAATTTGTCGGTGTCACGGCGGGACGGGACGGTAATTTTTCGGTGCCACGGCGGGACGGGACGGTAATTTTTCTGTGTCACGGCGGGACGGGACGGTTATTTCCAACGGGAGAGATTTTATAGGCGGGACGGGACGGTAAGTGACGACGGTCAGGGATTTTGTCGGCGGGACGGGACGGCGGGACCACTTTGATGGCGGTTTTACCGTCCCGTCCCGCCGTTACCGCCGTTACCGTCCCGCCGAAATTACCGTGATAAGCCAAGAAAAAAACAGCATCGTAGTGGTCTCGAAATGTTCAAGATCACTAAAAACAGGGTTTCTTTATGGGCAAGGCAGTTCCCTCGTATCGTCTGTTTTACGAGCCTGTTGAGGCTGATTCTGATCATTTTTTGTAGATTATCAAGGCGCATATCGTAGATGCTAGCACTTTGTACCCAAATATAAGGGACAGTGTGATTCAGTAATAAAACCCAAACTTTCCTCATATTTGGGCACGTAGTGGCAGATTGAATGTTTACTGTGAGGGAAATACAACTGTTGAGGCCTCGCTGGCACCCAACTAAGCGTATCCTGGTCCCCGGGTTTTCCGGTAACTCTACACCCTAAGTGCTTTATCGGGACGGAAAAAAAACAAACACTACCACCACCAGCTGGTTCGTGCTTGCCGGAGAGTGACTGTTACTTGAAAGAGGTTCATCACGGCAACTTGTGTTTCCCTCGAGGTTGATCTCCCGCAGGTTCTCAACAGAGGCCCACACCTCGAACTAGAGGTGCTACAGTGGTCGAAACTGATCGGTGTTTATGGTGCACAAAATGAGACAAAAAAACAGCCCCAACTGAAGGTTTGCACCTCACTTGGGGACGGCTACAGCTCTCCACAGAACACTCCAGCCCGCCAAATTGAGGGATGCTCTTCACGGGGTATGTGAGGTCGTCGGGTGCGCCAGACGGCAGTCATGGGCAGCCAGAAACGACTCACGAGGGGTTTTCATGTACTCGAAGTTGCGAGCGACATGTAGCAAAATACGAAGCACGCAAAACCGCTAGAATGTTACACTTCACGCAAGGGTATCCCGACTTAAGAGAGGTGTGGTACAGGGCAAAAACAGAAACCAGCTCTCTTACCTATCCCTCTCCTAAGTCGGATATACTGCGAGAAACACGATTTTTCATCACTACTTGATGAGGAGCGGCCGAGTCGAAAGTGAGTTGGGGTGGATTTCGACACCGCTGAGTCGTGAATGCATGGTGAAAACCAAAAGTTATCACAGAAAAATTTAGTGGCACGGAAGTTGAGCACAACAATGTCCCGTTCCTCCTATCACCCCATATTGCATACTACTGTACTGTGTACTGTATACCATGCAGTGTACATACCTTGCAAAACCAAACGATACGCGTTGTTTGTGCATCTCCCGACACACTCCATGTCCAAGTCCTGCGCAGAATGCCGCTGTTCTCTCTGTAATTTTTATCGCGTGTGGAAAAATAATAGTTCCGCGACAATGGAAACAAAAAGCACACACACAGGAAGGAGCAGTAGAAACTCACGAACGTCTGCCCGACGTCGGAAAATATGTAATGAGCTCTTCTGGCAGTACGAAGTCACTTCCCGCATAGAGCATACTGGTCTGATCTACTCGTATTTTATTCTTGATTCAGGGACGCTATTTTTTACCTTTGTTTGATTTTTCGATATTTTTGACCTGGTGCTTGTTTTTGTTTTCTCTCCCCCTTTTAGGGCCGGTCCGAACGAGGGAAAAAAGAAAAATAACCGAACAGACTACATGCGTCTTCAACAAACAACAAGTTGAGTTATAATGTGATGATATTACCTACTGAGCTACAGGGGTAAAAGATCGATCGATTCCCCAGCCCAGGGTAATCCTTACAACACTCTCCCCCCCTCTGAACGGCGGCATCTTTGGGGCGTCGGTACCGTATACGGTCTTACGCTGACTTTGTTTCACCACGGACTCCTTCATTTGAGAGTTAATGTGAGAACAATAACAACAACAACCGTTAACGCTCGTACGCTGACCTGGCCGCTCAAGTTTGAATACCTGGGGAACCAGGGAGATGTGCTTTTAGGGACGCACGCGCAGACGTTTCTATAAAGGAAACGCTCGAAGTGATATTTGAGCCCGCGTCCTCGACGACGTCAAATGTGATGATGTTACCTACTGTGAGCTATAGGGGTAAAATATCGATCAATTAACCAGCCCAGGGTATTCCTTATAACAACGAGAAAAAATAAACGAAGAAAAGAACGAAAGAACTAAATGGGATGCCGAGTCGAATTTGTACGCGGTGCATTTTTTCAGAAGGACTCGACCGCCACTGCACGTGATTCCCCGCGATAGCGCTCAACAACGATGGTAGATAGACACAACTCGCAAACGCGAGGCTCTCTCTGCAGCGGGAGGCTTTCGTGGTCCAACCCGCTCCCTCTGGAGTGCTCTAGCGATTGTGTATCTGCTATCGCTGTTCGATGGCAGACGTTAGAATCTTGACCGAAAATATACCGCAACAGCCACTTCCTAATCCACCGGTCTCTTGTGAGGGCACTTCTTCCTTGGTGTTACCCTAAGTACCCATATGTGTTGTTTTGTGCGGTTCAGCCTCACGAGAATTTTGCTGGCTCGCAACAGCCACTTCCTCATCACCCGGTCTCTTGTGATGGCACCCCTTCCTTGGTGATACCCGACGTACACCCATATATTGTGTTGTGCGTTTCAGCCTCACGAGATTTTTTCTTGCTCGAAGGTGGCTTGAGCCAAGAAGGCTTGGGAGCAGGAGGCTTGAGCCTGGGTGCGGCGAACTTGAGCCCAGCAGCTTCGAGCGCGATAGCCTTCTGCCTGAGAGTACCGGGCTCGAGCGCAGGAGGCGACCTGCTGTCGTCCGAAAGCGTGCCGCACCCCCCTCTCACGGATGCGTTTCGTCTCGGTGCTACCCAGCAGATCTTGTACACGACACATGCCGTGCATATACTCTCACCGCAACACCTACATTTGGGGATTGTGAAGCCTGGAGGACCTGGTGTGAGGTGTAGTGCTCGAGCTTGCATAGTAGACCCGCAGCACAGCACATGGTTGCAGACCTCGCCGTGATCTGACCAGAGCCATCCAGCAGAGCAGCCCTCACAAAAACTCGGGGTCTCCACATGACGGAAAGGCGTGTCGAACCCGACTTCAGCGAGGGGTTGTGA
This sequence comes from Macrocystis pyrifera, assembly GCA_031763025.1. Classification (NCBI taxonomy): domain Eukaryota; class Phaeophyceae; order Laminariales; family Laminariaceae; genus Macrocystis; species Macrocystis pyrifera. The sequence goes on from JASSKH010000009.1 coordinate 11,151,366, forward strand.
AAATAATGGGAAAATCTCTCTTATCTTATTATTTTTTACCCGGATGATTTGCCCTCTTATAGGTGCTATTCTCTTCTCTTAAGTCGGGGTACCCACTGTAGCACATTGGCTACATCGCCGATGAAGACGTGGTCTTCACCAAAAAATTGTTGTTCTTCAGGCGGATACTATATCCCTTCAGTGGAGGTGACCGAAGATGCGGCAGGAGGCAAACCGACGTTCCCGTGATGGGTAGTAAAAAGGGTCATTCCTAACGAACAAAGAAAAAGTGATCATGGATGGTGATTTTTTGTAATGAATCACGACACAAAGAATCGCCATTTTATAAAAAAAACGCTTTTTTTTTAGTTTTTCCTCACGAAGAAAAAAAGCCAAGTCATTTGTCGTGTCTCGAAATACGCCCGATCAAGGCATTACGCACCCCACGCGAACCAACGGTATCCGAAGGCTGGGATGGGGGCCTGCCAAACTCTGCTTTGTACGCCACTTGTACCACGGGCGGCTACCCAAAGATACCGCTAGGCACGGGCTAGCGAGCACGTTGTGGTCTCGAAAATTCGAGGAGGAGAAACCACAGCTCGAAGACAAAAGCGAAAATGATCTGAGGATGTCACAGTCCAGGCTGGGCAGACGGTCTAAGAGATGGAATCTCGCGGATTGGGCTCAGCCGACAGTCGGTGAGATTGGAATCTCGCAGGCTGGGTTAGGCTTCGGCCCGTGATTCGAAAATGTCACGCACTGGGCCAGGGGCGGTCGGCCCGGCCCGGCCTGGCCGTGCCCCACTCGTGAGAGTTGACTCCACCCACAAAAATCGTTGGATGTGAAATATCACAATATTACTATTTGAAAATATCACGAAACTTGACGTTTTTCGGCTTTTTTTCGTTATTAGAACCGAAATGCCACGGACCGTGATATTTTGTCGTTCCAAACAAATTGACGAATGGTGCCTTTTTTTTCGGTTCGTTCGGAACGGCCCTACTAAGTTATTGGGCCCAAACAATGGTCGAAAAGGGCTAGAAAGCTCAGTATTCTTGTATATTTGCATCAACTCTTCTACAACTCTAAAATGCGGATCTTGTTGGCAAATCTCGTAGTCTTCCAAATCGTATGCATATATTGTTGAAACGACTACGACCCACTCCTCGGGGTGCCAGCGTGCTGCTAAGGCCCCGCTGGCATCCAAGTGTCTCCTGGTCCCCGAATTCCGGTCACTCGAAACAGTACATGAGTTATCGGAACAGAGAAACACAACGCCACTCTAACACGCTGCGTTTAAAACTTCGACTGGTTCATGCCGACCGGAGCGCGACGGTGACTTAAAAGAGCTCCATCACAGCAGCTTTTGATCATCTCGATAGATATTGATCTCCCGCAGGTTCTCAACTCTCAACAGATGCGTACACGTTGACTAGAGGTGCTGCAGTGGTCGAAACTGGTCGAAATTTGGGGTGCACAAAATGAGAAAAATACAACCCCCAACTGAACGTTTGCACTTCACTTGCGGACAGTTACATCTCCTCGCAGGAAACGACATCCAGAAACGACTCACGAAGTGTTTTCGTGTACTCGAATCTGCGAGCGAGTGCCCAAACAAACTCGCTAGAACGCTTAAATGTTCCACACCTCGGACAGATCAGTTCACGGTAGCTCGAGCTAGCTCTTTAAAAAAGGAGCTAGCTCACCGGTGAGCTTCGTGAGCTACGGGAGCTATAATGCATGTTTTCCTGGCTTGAGCTATATATAGGAGGGTAGTTCACCTACACATGTTTTCAAAGCTTGAGCTATAGAAGATAGCTCATCTGCACATATATGTCCAGAGTGTGAGGGTGTTACCTAATGGGCTATAGGGAGGGGTAAAAGACCGACCGATTACCCAGCCCCGGGTAATCCTTAAAACGCTCTTAATTCCCTATGAACGGCGGGATATTTTGGGGCGTCAGAACCGTATACGTCTGCACGCTGACCTACCTGCCTCGTTTCATTACCTGGGGAACAAAGGGAGATGTATTTTGTGGCACGCGCAAGCGTTTCTGTAAAAGAATCGTTCGAATTGAGGTTCGAACCCGTGACCTGGACGACGTCAAATGTAAGTGGTACAAGGCGCTTCGCTCCGCGGGCGGTCTACGCCGCCCGCTACGCCTGCTCAGGAAGGAAAAGTACATTAAATTATGCGAAGCGGGCAGAGGTCCATGATTGCTAACTGGCGACTTGATAATGCCAAGAGACCCGCCGCCATGCTTCAGGAGAAAACAGCTCAGACGCCACATATGCTTCGCGTCGCGGGCGGTTTTCCGCTACGCTCGCTCACATATCGTACATACGTACATACCCCAGGTAGGGTACTTATTTTCTTCTTTCGATATGCTCTGTGCCTGTACTCGTATGTATGTACGAAAGATAAAGCACAGCACGTCACAGCAACACCGCAAAAACAATGAAAATGGAACCGAAAAAAACTGAAAGAAAAAAAATACCCGTCCCCTTTCGTGTAATTATTCACTACTTGATTGGAACACCTTACACCGGTCAAAAACAAAAAAAAAAGAAAAAAAAAATCCTACAGCAGAGCTTCTCTCTCAGCCTCGTACGCCGCCCGGTCCTCTCACGACCATCTCGCCACCGATTCAGTCCGGGTAAAGCTTCCCTTCCTCTCTTCCACAGTGAGCCCCGTCGCCCGCCTCGCGTGAAGTCCGGTGCTCACCGTGGACCTCGACGCCAGCTCGACAATGTTGGTGCTCATTTGGGGTATACCTCCCTCTTGTGACTTTCAGCCCGGTCGCAAAAAAGAGCACCGCTTGAGTATTATCTTACAATCCCGAACGAACCTTAAGTACTTGACGTACTCTATAAAAAATCACAAATGGAGGCCAGATAGAGCCTATTGATGCATCCCTCGTGTCTCGAGGCACACGCGACGCCTAGGCACGAAAGCGGCGACCGAGCTCCTTGCAACTCCCCCTCTACCCGCCAGCATCCGCTGACACCCGCGACGGTGCCAGGTTCGCCCGCGCAACCGTGCTCGGAGTACACGCACGCACACGAAACGAACGATGAAAAAAGGAAAGAAGGACTGAAAGTGCGCTCAGGAAGGAAACATCAAAATGCGAAGCGGACAGAGGTCCATGATCGAATATTGTTTGTTTTTGGCCCCTGTAGTTAGCTGCAAACTGGCGACTTGATAATGCCAAGAGTCCCGCCGCCATGCTTCAGGAGAAAACAGCTCGGACGCCACATATGCTTCGCGTCGCGGGCGGTTTTCCGCTACGCTCGCTCACACATCGTACATACGTACATACCCCAGGTAGGGTACTTATTTTCTTCTTTCGATATGCTCTGTGTATGTGTACTCGTCGTATGTACGAAAGAAAAAGCACAGAACGGCACAGCAACACAGCAAAAACAATGAAAATGAAACCGAAAAATTCTAAAAGAAAAAAATACCCGTCCCCTTTCGTGTAATTATTTACTACCTGAGTGGAACACCCTACACCAGTCAAAAAAAAAAAAAAAAACGAAAAAAATAAAAATCTTACAGCAGAGCTTCTCTCTCAGCCTCGTACGCCGCCCGCCCCTCTCGCGGCCATCTCGCCACCGATTCAGTCCGGGTGAAGCTTCCCTTCCTCTCTTCCACAGTGAGCCCCGTCGCCCGCCTCGCGTGAAGCCCGGTGCTCACCGCGAACCTCGACGCAAGCTCGACAATGTTGGTGCTCATTCGGGGTACCTCCCTCTTGTGACTCTCAGCCCGGTCGCAAAAATAAGCACCGCTTGAGTATTATCTTACAATCCCGAACGACCCTGAAATACCCGTACGTACTCTATCCAAAATCACAAATGGAGGCCAGACAGAGCCTATTGATGCATCCCTCGTGTCTCGAGGCACACGCGACGCCTAGGCACGAAAGCGGCGACCGCGCTCCTTGCAACTCCCCCTCTACTCGCCAGCATCCCCGCTGACACCCGCGACGGTGCCGGGTTCGCCCGCGCAACCGTGCTCGGAGTACACGCACGCACACGAAACGAAAGAAGAAAAAAGGAAAGGAGGACTGAAAGTACGACGAGAAATAAATGGAGAAAACATAGACTCGCTGGAACGGTCCGGCAAGTAATAAACGGAGGCGATTCCCAAGTGGGAGCTCTGAGAGGCCAGGGATGTACAACCGAGCACGCTCAGAGATTGAGATATCTATAAGTAGTTCTATATACCTAATGAGCTATAGGGGTAAAAAAAAGATCGATTATCCAGCCCAGGGTATTCCTTATAACACTCTGCCCCCTCTGAACGGCGGGATGTTTGGGGCGTCGGAACCGTATACGTCTTTACTTGACCTACCCGCTTCGTTTCATTACCTCGGGAACCAGCAAGATGTGTTTTTTGTTTTTTTTTAGGCACGCGCAAGCGTTTCTGTAAAAGAAAGGTTCGAAGTGAGGTTCGAACCCGTGACCTGGACGACGTCAAATGTTATGGTATTTCCTACTGAGCTATTGAGGTAAAAGATCGATCGATTACCCAGCCCAGAGTAAACGCTATATCAAGAGTGAGCTAGAAGCTACATGAGCTAGCTCCTCTACCCGCGAGATGAGCTATAGGAGCTACATGAGCTATGCACATGCTTTCCCCGGCTTGACCTATAGGCGGTAGCTCATCTGCACATGTTTGGAAGGCATGAGCTACAGGAGATAGCTCATCTACACACATTTTCCCAGGCTGAGCTATAGGAGCTACATGAGCTAGCTGATCTGTGCCCGAGATGAGCTATAGGAGCTACATGAGCTACACATGTTTCCCCCAGCTTGAGCTATAGGCGGTAGCTCATCTGCACACATGTTTTCGAAGCTTGAGCTATACACGATAGATGAGCTAGCTCATGAGCTGTCCGGGGTGTGAAATGTTCCATTTCACAAACGGCAGCATGACATAATGGCTACATCACCGATGAAGAAATGGCCTTCACTAGATTGCAGCTCTCCAGGCGGATGATATGTGTCTCAGGGGATCGTCGTCGATGATGCTGCGGGAGGCAAAACTACGTTATCATGACTGGTAGTAAGTTATTGGGCCCGAAAAAGTCCTAAAATTGGCTTAAAAGCTCAGGATTCTCGTACACCAGGGTATTCACATCAACTATTCCACAACTAACTACGAAATACATATCTTGGTTGCAAATCCCCTACTCTAATTTCAAGCCGTATGTACATGTTGCTAAAACGCCTACACGCGAATATTTGACTACCGATTCTTGAGGGTGCTACGTAGCGTCTCCTTGAGAAACGAAAAACTACGATTATACAAGATACAACGGGGGCTTCTCGGTGGTGGGTTCACGCCCGCCTGCGGCTTCGCACATGCCGTAATGCCCGAGGGTGCACCGGTTTGCAACTCGAAGCTGTTACCAGGTCGTTAGGGCAACAGTACTGCCAAGGGGTGCATTAAAAACATAAATTTTCGTGAAAAACGTTGTCATCCGCCATCAGGCATCACATCGCATAACTTGTTCGTACAGCAGCAAGCAGCACGACATTGAACTATGTACGAGACGCCAGGTATCCGTATTGTATACTTCATACAAATCAATTTGTTGAGCAGCACTTGATCGAGCTATTCGACGGTGCGAAGCGCCAGCGATTACGTTGGCGCAGTAAGCTCAGCAGCACCAGGCAGCAGCAGAGCGGCAGCATACCGTACAGGTACGTATCGTACGAAAACTGCGCTGGCACGAGACCTCGGCCGTTACACCAAATAAATGTCAAATGCGAGACGGTACTCGTACAGCTTCCGCGGCAAACAGATCCGATTTTCAGTATAAGATGCGGAGACACATCACTGAGACGGGTTGATTTGTATAATAACGATGCTCACGGGGGTCAGCAGCAAAAATATATCGCAGACATACCGTAGCAGCAGCAGCAGAACAGCACAACAGCAGCAGATACATATGAGTAGCACCAGAGCAGCAGCAGGAAAGCGGCAAGAGCAGCAGCAGTAGCACATCATGCACGCCCGAGGCTGCCCCTGGCATAACCGTCGGGGCAGGAGGGCCCTGTGGCGCACGAGGAGGAAAGGCTAAATCATATTTCTCAGGCCGACCTACTCCGTGAGGGGGACTCCGTGAGCAGCATCGTATCAGCAGCAGCGATGGCAGAATAACACAGCAGCTGCACGTAACAGCAGAAGCAGAGCAACAGCAGCAGAGCAGCGGCAGTAGCGGCAACAACAGCAGCACATCACGCACGCCCGGGGTCGCCCTCGGCACAGCAGTCGAGGCAGGGGAGCACAGTGGAGCACGACGCGGAAAGGTATAATTGCGTCCCCGTTAGGGTTACAGTGTAGTAGGTGAATCTCGTCCCTACTAAGGTCAAGTTGTGGGTTCGAGCCCCACCAAGTACGTGTTCGTGCTCGTAGGGACTTTTTCTTGTGTAAACACTAGACGAGCCGGAAGAGCGAGAGCGTGAGTTAGGGTCAATTTTAACGAGGAGTGGTTTTCGGGTTTTTCCATTATTTTCCCGAAAGTTCGGTATTTTCCCGATTTTTGTCCAGGAAAAGCCGAAAACCTCCTATCCCGAAAAATGTGATCTTGAAGTTTTAAGTTTTTTTCAGGAAATTTAGGTACAAGGCTGTAGAGGATCGGGCAGCCCCACCGCTCGAGGTGTACCACCACTCGCGAGCGCACAAGGCTCACAAGGATTGTTCCCTAGGTCATTCGCAAGCCATGACCGAACGCAGAAGGCGTATTATCTTTCTGCTCTCTCGTGACCGAGCTCACAAGGTGAACGCACCGAGATGGTCGACCGACTGAGCTCGGTGAGGGCAATAGCTGAGACTTTGCCGCGTTGGGCGTCGTAGCGTGACGAGTTAGTGATGGACTCACTCCCCAAGGCACCGGCACCTCACTACGAGTCAGGTCGATGACAGTGGGACCACCGCACGGATGGTTTCCGCGAGAGCAACTGCTGTAGTGATGGTTCTGTGCCGGGTGAACGATTATATCGCGAGCCAACTGATTCACGTACTCTTGAGTTTGGTGAAATGCTGAAATTTCAAGAACAAACGAAATATAATACGTGCCGTTAAGATCGACCTTTGACAAAATTCGATGCACAATCGAGGAGCGTTGAGAATGCTGAACGCCTGAGCGACAAAAATGGAAGCACATACCGGGGGGGGTGTACTGGATAGGAGGTATGTAGTCGATCTCTTGCATGCCCGTAGTCGTATGGGGAAAGGAACGACACCTGTGACCGCGGCTTGTCCAGACGCCGGGAAGAAAAAGTGAGATTGATTAAAACAAAAAACGAAAATAAAGCCTCACACCCTCGAGGTTCAGCAACGAAACATGTCGGAGGCTGACCTTACTCCATGAGGGGAGCTGCGTGAGCAGCATCAGCAGAACAGCGCAACAGCGGTGGTACGCCGCAGAAGCAGCAACAGCAGAGCGGCGGCGGCAGCAGCAGCATGAAGTACATCACGCACGCCCGAGGCCGCCCCGGCACAGCAGTCGGGGCAGGGGAGCACGGTGGGGAACGACGAAGAAGGCAGCATCACACCCCGAGGATCAGCAACGAAAGTTATTTTGCAGGCTAAACTACTCGTACTCCGTAAGGAGAGCTGCGTGAAGGTGTGAAAGAAGCCCGACGCGTCGACGTACCTCGTCGTAAACCGTACACACACGTAATCGTTCATTACTTTATATTTTTCTCGGTGGCTACATGAGAAAAATGATAAACGCCCAGCGGCAGTAGCGGCAGCAGCAGCAATAGCACATCATGTACGCCCGAGGCCGCCCTCGGCACAGCAGTCGATGCACGGGAGAACGGTGGGGCACCTCGAGGAAGATGTAATGGCGTCCCCAATGGAGTTACTTTGTAGTAGGTGAATCTCCTCCCTAGAGTCAAGTTATGGATTCGAGTACCACCGAGCGCGTGCTCGTGCTCGTCGGAACTTGTTCTGGCATGAAAACTTGACGAGCCGATAGTGCGAGAGCGGGACGTAGCAAAATTCGATGAATATTCGATAAGCGTTGGAAATGATGAGTCCTCTGCGTGATAAAAATGAAGGAGCATACCGAGGGGGGGGAAGGGACGTCACCTGTGACCACGGCTCGTCCAAAAGTTGGAAAGTGAAGGTAAAAATGAAATTGAAAAAAAACAACGAAAAAACACACACACCCTCGAGGTTCAGCCCGCACGTTATAGTACCACTTTGTGGCTGTTTCATATTTATCTCAGAAACATGGTCCCAAAAAAGTGGGTCCATCCCTCGTATGGACACTAATGTTGGTCGATCAGGTCCCCAAGATGTGAAGATCCAAGAAAAAAGGGCCTCTTGCCGCTATTAATACCTCACCCCTGAGATTGTAGCGAATACAATACGCCACTATCTTTTTGCCGCGTGTTTGGCTCCGCAAATATGTGCGACAATACATGCCCTGGTGCTATATACTAGAACAACAGGAAACTTTTTTACGTGTGACGTACACCTGGTGACAGGAGATCGATACGTAGTCTATTTGAAATTTGTACGGATACTGCAGTTTTTTACCGTACGCACGGCTGTTGCACAGCCTACGCACTTTGGGTGACAAACTGATTTGTCAGGAGAGAGCCACAAAGTGGTACGATAACGTGCGGTCTCAGCAACGAATAATATTGCAGGCTGGGGGTTGATCTTAACGAGGAGTATTTTTTAGTTTTTGTTCAGTATTTTATGTTTTTTCCTAAATTTCGGGAAAACATCAAAAACAAAAACTGAAAAACACTCCTCGTTAAGATCGACCCTGACCTGCTCCATGAGTGGAGCTGCGTGAGCAGCAGCAGCAGCACAGCACAGCAGGGCTGGTACGTAGCATCAGCCGCAGCAACAGTAGGGCTGCGGCGGCGGCGGCAGCAGCTGCAGCAAGAAGTACACCACGCACGCTTGAGACCGCCCCGGCACAGCAGTCGGGGCAGGGGGACACGGTGGGGCACGACAAGGAAAGCATAAGCACACCCTCGAAACGTATGTCGCAGGATAAATTACTCCGCGAGGGGAGCTGCGTGTGCGTGAGGGTGAAAGAAACACGACGTCGTCGTACCTCGTCGTGACCGCACGCGTGCTCGTTCATAACTTTACGTTTTTCTTGGCGGTTACATGAGAAAAAAGGAAATCGCCTTCAAAACATAACCGAAACTCCATGCTTCATCAGATACTGCCTGTTGTATGTGCGAAAAACAAAATCGTAGACACCGTTTTGTACCTGCACCGTCGTACCGCTCCTCTTGCGGCTTAGGTTCATTATTTTCGATCGAAACTAAATACCCTGTCTACTCTGTCTCACGGAGCGTGGTTGCCCTGCGTGCACAGCAGTCGAAGAGGCTCGCGACGCTCGTTTCGCGATCATATGCTAGCCTACGAATCTTAACATTTTTGCGGAAAACTCGTGCTTTCACACGTGAAATTGCCCGAATCGGTAGTTCGACACCTGTTTCTGCAACGTCCAACCCTCAACGCACGCGCAACGGCAGAGCACAAGACCGGCCACCCCAGCCCATATTTTCCACACTTTTGCCGGCATGAGCTGTCAAAAACCGCGGAGGCTGCGGCCTCTCCCGTTTCGGCCAAAGGCGAAGAGATCTAATCTGGGTGCTGGCATCGAAAACATAGTATTTTCACCGTCCCAAGCGATCATAGATGTCGGTCGACGGCACGTTTGCCGCTTGACGAAAAGCTGTGAAGGACATCACAATGCTGAAAACTATTATATTCTAGAAGAGGATTTGACGGGCAAACGGTACGCCTGACCGGGCAAAGGTAGACCGTCACTCAAAATCTTTGGCCACGAGACTGTGATAAATCACGTGTCGACTACTCCACTTGTCCAACTCACAGCTGACGTGTTTGAAATGTTTCTGTACAAAACGAGTACAGCACACTCGGCCAGCCGGGCGCAAGCACGCCCGAGGCCGCCCTCGACACAGTCGGGATCGGGCATCACAAGGAGGCAGTTTCGTCCAATAAGGTGAATATCATCTCGCGCTAGCACGACCAACGATAAAGAACACGTCTAGGTAACATTGAGAAGCGCTGCGAGCACACCAACAACATCGTACTTTATATATATATTATCATTCTCATTGGAAATGCAATTATTAAGTATGAAAATCGGCTGTCTACGGTTGGATGTGAATATCACACACCTGTCATCGTACTGGATACGACAGGCCCATCCATGTGTGACTACAGCAAGGCTATACCTGGTACATATTATTACTCCACATCGATGGCGTTGGCTATTCTAAACGCGCATGGCACTAATGGATCTGGAAGAACGACAACCGGGCAATAAATCCAGATACAAATACAACGCGGAACGCGTGAAACGACACTTCAACATAAACTTGTTAAAATATTTTACTAACTGCTATACGTCTAGAAATTGTACCGGTACAGCAGTACAGGATAAAGAATCAGCACGGTCGCTGGGCTTGCTGGGTGTCCATGGGTACTGGACGTGGTGGAGATCTGCAAGGAGTGGGGGCTTAGCGAAAACCGGGGTAAAAATGCTTGTTAAAGTCGAAAGCGGGACTCGCCGAACAAACTAACCCTGAAAGAGTAAAACCTGGTGTGATACGTACGGCTGGCTGTAGTCCTGTAGTTTGGGAGCGCAAGGCTTGTATCTCTATAGGATGGTGAATCAGCATAGTCACTGGGTGTGCTGGCCGTCGACGGGTATGTCGATGGATAGAAAAAATGGGGGCTGTGGCCAAACAAAAATAAAATGTGTACCTTCTTTGTGCCAAAACCAGGTGCATGCCAAAACCAACTAAAACGCGCCACAAGCGGTGTTTTGCTCGTGAAAATCGATTTTAAAAAGGCTCCTATTAAGCGTGTATATGGTATCCAATATCTGTGTTGTATTGTTTTCTTCAAGGTATAGCTACCACGGGCTCAACTTGGACCTGTAGAGGGTCACCAGACTTCGTTTGTTTCGCCACGGCGGGAACGCCAAGGATATTTGTTCTGCACCCCCCCCCCGACCCCCGTCCCGGTATTGTAGGGATGCGAGGGTTTACGGTCATACGACTACGGCCATGCATGATAATGAGTACATCCTCCCCCCCGTATATATAATACATGGGTTGGGTTGGCGTCGGTTGGCAACGACACGGTAAAACATGCCGCTCAGTACGTGAACTAGACATCCAGGGTACCGTTTTTTTGTTTTTTGTTTTTTGGCGGTCGCCTACAGCTGGTCGTCGAGTTAGATCATTTGTGCGAGGTAAAGAACCTTTACTCTGCACAAGGGAATTGATCGTATCACGTAGTGTTCAAAGTAAGGCACCGAAGAGGCAATTACATAGTACTCCCAATGCTGTCTCTGGATGTGGCTACACCGGAAATTAAACTAACTCATTGAAGCTGTCATCCGTAAGCAAGTCCGCCTCGCAAGCGGTTCTTAGTAGGATGCAGCTCCCCCTTCATGCCAGTCGCCGGACACCTCACGGCGGTTCGCGTTTGGTGCAAGCAATGTCTGCCTGGTCGGTGAAAACCCGACATGCTCCGTCCCGGCATTGTAGGGATGCGAGGGTCTATGGTCATACGACTACGGCCATGCATGAGATCGAGTATATATCTCCTATCGAGTACACCCCCCCGCCGCCGCCGCCGCCGGTTGCCAGCTTGGAAGCTTCTCAACCATCCTCGCGGAACCGCCAGCTCGGCACGAAGTTATCTTGCCGTACCAAACCTGAAACCACCTCGACGCGGCGTGGGGCAGACGAACTGCCGTGTGGGTCGACGGAGCTGTAACATAGCCCCTGTGACCATAGAAAACAACAGAGTACACATCACAACCACTACCACTTGACATCGTGCACACCCAAAGAAGAAAAGTGAAATCAGCGTACGTATGCGTGTATAAAGGGAGAACCTGGCTATGCTACTCGTACCACAAGCTGCTGCCGTTCTACCTGGAGGATGCTTTGTCCTTTGGTTTGCCTGTTATTTTCCCTTGGTTATTACTGTAGTCTTGCTCTGTTTACGACGAGTACTGGTGTTTTTGTTAGTTTCCTTTTTTTCCAGCTAGTTATTTTCAAGCGTCTGCCACATCCCCCGCGGGAGGGGCACGACAGTGTGTTTCTTTTATTTCTTTCTTGTTTCTTTTTCTCTTTCGATTTGTCTTGTTTGATTTTGTTTTTTCTTTGTTTCGTTTCGTTTCTCTATTTCATGGAATGTGTATGTCGTGCCTGTCGTATCCAATATGATAACATGGCATTGCATTGCCCACTGCTGTGCTTACTGCTACGTGGCAACGTAGTATCCCTGTGGCGTAGCTTTGTGACCACATAACTTGTATCTCTCTCTGCTCTAGGATTGAAGAATCGGCACGGACACTGGTTGCTGTGCTGGATGTCGACGGGTAGAAAGAACGGTTTCATGTGGGCAACACACACATAAATATACGTACGTACGTATCCACTTCAAACCGTTATTTCCCCCCGTCGACATCCAGCACAACTAGTGTCCCCGGTGCCGATTCTTCAATCTTCGAGAGATACCAGTTAGTATGTAGTCGCAAAACTGCATGCACTAGTATGCAGTAAGCAGAGTAGACAATGCAATGTCAGGCAATTACACGTACTGGATACGTCAGGCACGACATACATAATCTACGTAAGAGAGAAAACGAAACAAACAAACAATAAACCTAAAACAGAAAACAAAGAAAAATAAAAGATAAAACCGTCGTGCCTCCCCGCCGGGGATGTGCCAGACACGAGCTAAAAAAGCAGCACCACTACGTACCTGTACGCGCCAGCACTTGTTTCTCTTGTGTTACCCCCGCGTTTGTTTTACTTCTCGAAGCACCCCGTGCCTTCGCAGTGGGTACTGTAACGATCATTTTTCGTTGTTCTTTGTGTTTGTGTTTCGCTCTCAGGCTAGCTTATGCCGCTCCTGGCTATACGAGTTATATCGCTTCCTCGAGTTTAAGTCCTCGATCTAGCTTCCGGGTAGTTCTAGCTGATTTTCCTGCTTCCGCGTATGCGTACTTTCGGACTTGTTGTCGGATTCGCAATGTCCACGTGTAATCGGCTACCGCCTTGCAGGTTAGAGTTGTGGGAGTGGGTTGTGAAGTGTCGCATCTTCGATCCATTCTCCGAATTTTCCGCATTGTTTTTGTTCTTTCCTGAGTTTTCCATGAATCTGCATATATATACGACCCTTTAGGGTGGGCTAGTGTTATGTTATCCCCTCTCCCCTGTTGCGGCGTTATCTCCCCTCTCACCTGTTGCGGCATTATTGTTTGTAGCAATTGTCCCCTCATCATACATGGCAGGCGTTGTCGCCTGCTTTTCTGATGAACGCCTCGCCCCTTCGTTCAGAAGACATCTGGCGAGGCAAACCGCAACTAATACAAGAGCTTATACCATCCTCAAGCACCTCGTGTGAGTGACCAGAGCAGAGCCAAAGGCATCAACCTGCTAGCAGTAGTCGGTCCCTAAGCCCATACTGCCTTTACACTTAACACTATCCGGCGTCCCCGGTGGCTTGGTAGGTGGTCCGCGTGCCTATCAAGATCAATTTCGTGGGTTCAAATCTCACCGAGTGCATGCTCATTCGTAGGGACTTTTTCTTGCGTAAAAAATTGATAAGTGGAAAGCGCGAGAGCGTGAGTTAGCTACATTCGATGAAAATCGACGAGCAGTGGAAATGCTGGACCCTATGCGCGATAAAAAAATAAAGGCGCATACCGGGGGGGAGAAGGGACGACGCCTGTGACCACGGCTTGTCCAGAAGATCGTCGAGGGTAAAACCTCCTACGAGTAGGCTGGAAAGTTGAAGTGATGATAAAAAAAAAAAAAAAGTACATGGTTTTCACACAAGCATTGCAACAGAGGGACCGCAGACCATACCCAAAGAAACACAGTATGCGTACGTATGTATGACCTTTTTGATTGGTACAAAGTTAGCCAAAATCAGTTGGAAGCTAGACAGAGTAGACAAACAAGGGTATACACTGCTGACCTTTTCGAGCCAAAATCAGGTACGATGTCTGTGTGGCCAATAAATAGCAGGGCTCCTGGAGTGTGATTTACTTGTTTTTAGTATGTAACTGATTTTGGCCCAAACGTGGCCAGGTATTATACCTAATTTTAGCTAAAACCCACAAAAAAACGTGTTTTTAAGTGAATTAACACACGCATGCAATACGGTCCCGGTACTGAGAAGATATACTCATCCTTCCTTTTCTTGTCATTAAGCAGAAGTCTTGTGGCGTGGGTGGATGACGAGCCGACTGTGCTTGTGTCGTACATGTGTTGTCTGACGCATCCTCTCCAGGGTGGGGCATGGTTGACGAAAGCAGGACGCAAATGGCAGACAGAGTTGAGAGTAGCAAGGCGCCAGGCAGGCAGACTAGTAGGTTAAAATTGTCTGTACTACTCATGCCACAAACTGCTGTGGCTGCCTGAAGGGTGTTATTTTTTGTACTTTGGTGTGCCTGTTGTTTCCCTTGATTCTTAGTATTACTCTGTTTGTATACCAGGTATATATGTGATCATCACTTTCACTTTCCAGCTTCTCGTACTCGTATTGATAGGAGATTTTACTCTCAGCGATCTTCCGGACAACAAACTGTGGTAACATACAGGTGTCGTCCCTTCTCCCCCCCGGTACGTGCCTTCATGTTTGTCATGTTTATCACTCATAGGGTGCAGCATTGCCACTGCTGGTCGATTTTCATCAAATGCTGCTAAATAGCTCACGCTCTCGCGCTTTCACTGAACAATTTTCATGCACAAAAAAGTCTAAGGAGTATGCACCCGATGAGAATCGAACCCACGAAATTGATCTTAGTAGGCACGCTAACCACCTACCAAGCCACCGGGGACGCCGGCTTACGTAGTGGTATTCTATATCTGGTATGCATTCATAGCCCATTTCGTAATTGTCTGACACATCCCCTGCGGGGGGGCACGACACAGTTTCTTATTTTTTTCTCTTTTGTTTTTTCTTTCGATTTTCTTTCTTGTTTCTGTTGTGTTCTCCATTTTATAGAAAGTGTATGCTATGTCTAAATCCACTATTCTTTAAAAAGCGATTTTATGGTGGGCGTGAGATTCGAACTCACGACCAACGACCTATGTTCTGGCGTCGTCGCCATTTGTTAAGGTCTTAGTCCGTTGGGCTAAAGGTAAAAGGTTGACCAATCGCCTACCCAATCTAAGCATCATAACAATAATAATGTAGTGTCTCTTTAGCGTAGTTTTGAGACCACAGAACTTGTATCCGATTACTGCCGTCTGGCGCTCCCGACGTCCTCACACACCCCATCAAGAGCATCTCTCAATTTCGCGGGCTGTAGCTTCCTGTGAGGAGCTGTGGCTGTCCGCAACTGAAGTGGAAACGTTCAGTTCGGGGCGGGGGGGGGTTGACTCGGGGGGTTGACTCATGTTGAGCACCCCAAAATTTCGACCAATTTCTGCAGCACCTTTTCACTAGGTCGAGGTGTAGACTTCTGTTGAGAACCTGTGGGAGATCAATCTCAAGAGAAGCACAAGCTGCTGATATGAAGCCCTTTCGAGTCACGGTCGCTCTCTGGCAAGCCGACGTCCCCGGTGTTGTGGTAGGTGGTCCGCGTGCCCACTATCATTTTCATGGGTTCGTACTGCTGCTGTAGCAGTAGTAGGGACAAGTTGTTATTCCATGAAAAGTGATTAGCGGAAGGAGCGCGAACGTGAGTTGTTTTTTTTTTCACATTAAACCGTTCTTTCTACCCGCCGACATCCAGCACAACCAGTGTCCGTGCCGATTCTTCAATCCTAGAGAGATACCTGGTACAGGTTATGTGGTCACAAAGCTACGCCACACCAGAGATACTACGTTGCCACGTATGCAGTAAGCACAGTGGGCAATGCGATGCCATGTCATCATACTGGATACGACAGGCACGACGTACACATTCCATGAAATAGAGAACAAAACGAAACAAAGAAAGAAACTAAAACAAAGAAGACAAATCGAAAGAGAAAAAGAAACAAGAAAAACAATGTTGTTGTCTTCACATTAAATCGTCCTTTCTACCCAGCTTTATCAGTACACCCAGTGTCCGTCCTGATTCCTTATCCTAGAGAGATGCTGATTCCGTGGTTACAGACTGTGAGACAGAGGAAGACCAAAAAAGAAAAAGAAAAAAGAAAAAAATAATCGCAAATTCAAGTGTCAAGCAAGTGAAATGCCAGCGTACCGGGTACGAGAACACAACAACACAAGCACCCCCAAAAAATAAAGCAAAAAGACAATAACACCAAAAAAAAAAAAAATTGAAATGGAAACAGAAAACAAACGACGCAAGGAATTCAGAAAGGCTGCCAGACGGACAGCTTACGTACTCAGGAAGGATAGATATCTGCTGCGTGGACGAAGCGACACGAAAGAGAGGGAGCTACAGGCAACAGTCTATAAGAGCTAGTTGAACCGATACCTAGCCACCCGATCTATCATTTCGTTTCTGCATTCGTCGGCAGCTGTATCAGTACGGCTGCCCTTACCCCCCCCCCCCCCTCCCGTTGTCGCCGTTCTTGGCGTCCTCAGCTGCGTGGCGTAGCCGGCTCCTCTGTGTATAAGAAACAAACCGTCGTGCCCCCCCGCAGGGGATGTGGCAGACACTTGAAAATAACGAGCTGGAAAAAAGGAAAAGAAGAAAAACACCACTCTACTTATAAACAGAGTAAGACTAAGAAACAAGGGAAAATAACAGTCAAACCAAAGCACAAATCATGCTCCAGGTTAGAAACGTTCCATAAAAATTGACGAGTAGTGAGAATGCTGAATCATGTGCGCCATAGAAATAAAGCCACGTACCGGGGGGAAGAATGGACATCTGTGGCCACGGCTTGTCCGGAAGATCGCTGAGGGTGAAAACCTCTGGAAAGTAAAAGTGATCATCGAAAAAAAAAAAAAAAGCACGACCAGCCGAAGCTCTAAACGCAGCGTGTTGAAATAGCGATATTGTTTTATTTTCTTAAAAGACACCTAGAATTAGATTGGCCGGAAACCCGGGCACAAGGAGACGCTTGGGTCCCAGCGTGGACACACCAGCCAACCGCTATCAATGCATTGATAGTCAATGAGCAAGACCTGCTCCTCGTTCGATCTACCTTGTTGCGATTGTTCTACAGAGTAGAGCAGCAGCCTGGGCATCGTAAAAAAGTACGCATATTCCTGCTGTCCTGCAATGAATTACTGGTGATGCATCTGAAACGGGTTTTGTTTCTCCGAAGCCAATGTTCATCGTTAAAGAAGTCTTGAATGAAGCTCAGAGAAGGGGACACCTCGTACCTGGTATGTATCACACTCTTATCCGCTACACCAGGCTACACATGAACATAATTTTTTGCTCGCACATTTCAATCGCTGAGTGGAGCCGGCCTTACGAAAGTTGATTGTACACAGTGGCCGTGCCTCCACTGACGCCGGAACGGGTGATACCGCAGTTAAAAAGAGAACTGACGAAGCAGGTCTGTCCGTGTGCGAAAAAGCACCACGCTGACTCCTCGCTTTGAACAGACAGGTCAAATGGGGATAAATGACGGGTTCATCAAGCAGAATCGTAGAAAATATGTAGCGCTATTACTATTTTATATCTGCATGCGGATATATCCCCACCTGAAGCAAAAAAAAGGGAAACAGCACTTTCCGGGAAATAGTCCTTTTCTACATTCTTCTTCCATTTTTTTCCCCTATTTCCTCTCATTCCAGGGAAAAAAAGTGCATTTTTGGGTGGGGGCAAAACATTATCATCTCCGCCTGGCCCATTTACTACATCAGCCCTTGTAGCACTGCATTTCTCTTCGGGGATAAAACAGTTAATTCCCAAGTAACTTGTCCCCAAACAGCAAAACGGGACTGCAGTCCCACAAGGTTCGATTCGTTCAGTCCTGGTACTGATGCAGAAAGGCCGGTAAATACCCCTGGGTACAGGTATTTGGATCGTATTTATAGTACTTGAGAGGCGTATTTCAGATGAAAAACGAGGGCTTTTCCTGCGAAGCACGAGCCTCTCGCTCTCAGTCTTCCATCGTGCTCGAAAGGAATAAAGCTGCTTATCTTCTATCTCTAAGCAATGAACACACGTGAGCACCAACGAGTACCCGCCTAACGGGCAAACCTAGAGAGGGATACAAAGTGCCCCGACCTTGAACGTAACAAGTGGTGCCGCCGACCTTGAACATGACACGTTTGACGACCATTTTCAGTCGCTTTCATTCCACACGTTTATATGCTGGGCTACGGTGTTACTGCTGTTCCTGAGCTTCTTTAGTATTGTCTGCCAGATATCTCCTTCGGGGGGGCTCAACACTTTTCGTATTTTTGTCGATTAAGCTTTACTTTTTTTATTCTTCTCTCTTCCGTCGCATGCTATCATGTGTTCAAGATGTTGTACATGTCGTGCCCGCCGTATCCAATACGATGGCATGGCGTCGGCATTGTCTAATTTGATGTATACCTCCGTTCCTCTCGCTGCATAGTGTGTTCCAAGATACACCGTTTGTCGTGCCTGTCATATCCAGTACGATGGAATGGTATCGCATGGTCAATTCTGCTTTTTATACCTCCGTTGCCCTCGCTATCTCGGCAAGGCATGCTGCGGGGCATACCCTACTCGCTATAAGCCTGACAGGCCTATCAGGCTTGTAGCGAGTGGGGTAGGTCTTCCTGGCCGTTGTAAGACCGGACTCACCATCAAGAAGTAATACCTTCGTGCTGCTGCGTGTGGCCGTGAGGCTAAGTTTTACGAGGCAGTAGTACTTACCTGGTATCTGCTATTTGCGTCACTGGTACTCGTAGTGTTGGCGAGTTGTAAACCCTTCATGTGGGGAATGACCCCCACACTTATCGGGGACGCGGTGTCATAGCTGTGCTGCACCTTTGGTCAGACAGTCCGTGAAGGGATGGAGATCGTTTATTTAGAGCTGAGTTCACAACTGTGTAGAACAAGATCATTTTCCAGGAATATTCGCTCGCTCCGTATATGCTTGATTGTACGTAAACGAACCGCGACTGTACATAAACAGCGTGAACGATATGGTCTATGGAGCCCAGAACCACGATTTTGATGTTCGGTTCAATTCCCGGGTTGCTACGAGTACGGGTTTTTTGTTTTGCAACCGACCGTTTTGACCATACGACGATTGCTGAGCGTTAACGGTTCACGTTTCGCGCTCACGGCCCCCGGCGTTTCCTGCGGACGGCTTCTTATATTTGTGCACCTTGTGGGTGGGAGCTGGGTGCAAAAAAAATCATGACGGGAAGGGATCAAGTCCGGGGATCAAGAGAACCACGCAGAGACATGTTTCGTTTTCCCGCTCTTTTTATTTTTTTAGAATATTCCCACATTTTTTTTATATATCTACAAGTCGGATCCGTCGACTGATTTTTTTGTCGTCACTTTACATTTTTACCCTCAGCGATCTTGTAGACAAAACAGTGGTCGCAGGTGACATATTCCTTCTTACTCCCCGGTACGTGCCTTCATTTTTATCGCGCATAGGGGTCAGCATTCGCACTGCTCGTCGGTTTTCATCGAATGTTGCTAACTCTCGCTCTCGGTCTTCAGTATTTCCGCTGTTCAGTTTTAATGGAAGACAAAGTCACTACGTACGAGTATGCACTCGGTGAGACGTGAACCCACGAACTTGATCATGGTAGGCACGCGGACCACCTACCAAGCCAACGGGGACGCCGGCTGACAGTGGCCGTTTTTGGTTCGATTGCTCTTTGTTCACTGCTTGTTCGCGAGTTGTCGCACTGATAGCACCCCAAGACAGCGGGCGTGTTCCTCTCTCTGTGTTCACGACTACCGTGGGTGTCGCACGGTGCAGGCAGCACTCCAGACAGCAACAGTTGCAGTCAATAGCCACGAGTTGGCTGGTTGTGGGAACGGGGGAAACTCTACGCTGTAGTTGAGAGGATACCCGCGCCCTTGTTAAGTCAGTTTGCACATTGATTTAATTTTTTGTGTGTGCGTTTTCTTCGTCTCATCATTTAATTTTAGGTGGGAAGGCGTCATGGTTCCCAGACGAATTAGAGCTTGTTTCAATGGCTTTTCAAATATTCGTATAACAGCTAGGGCTCCATTACCTTCTCGTGACCACGGACTCCTTGATTTGAGAGTTAGTGTGTGAAATAATAACAGCAGCAACTGCATAACAACGTACCGTAGTATCGCTGCGGCGTTGGTTTGCGGCCACAGAGCTTGTCATGATGTTCTCACATTTCGCTGAAAACACAGGCGGTAACAACGTCGCATCTCGATATTTGTGTGTTCTTCACATTAATTAGACCATTATACCCGTCGACATCCAGCTCCGTGCCGATTCTTCAATCCTAGAGAGGTACATGGTATGCGGTAAACTGCGCCACAGCAGAGATGAGAGAAAACAAACAAGTACGAACCACAAGTGTAAACATTTTTTACGCGCCACTAGTGGTGAATATAAGTCACGCCGCATCTTTTAGTTTGTACTACTGTAGTATTACTATGTAGCTACTGCTACTCCTCTAGTATGATTAAACGCCTGAAGTCGACGCACCCACCCGAACCCTCACCCCAACACCAACCCGAAACCTATGTCACTGCTCAGTGCTTGGATGCTGTGCTTGGCAAAGGCTCGATGTTGATTCGGCCAGCGCTTGACTAGTATTAATAGTACAAGGGGGGGACGTGGCTTATATACCCTTGTATGCGTATTAATAGTAGTGGCGCAAAGTGGCGCATATATGTTTTCCGGAATTTGCACGCACGGCACTACCAGTACGTGAACGAAACGGCCAGTGCTAACGAGCTGTGCTATGAGTTGTAGTTGCAACCACATGGTATTAGGGATATATTCATGGTATTTCGTATGCGAATTCGTTTCATGTGGGCGCCTTCCTTGTCTCGTGTTTCGTTAAGTAGGAATGGTCGTGCTTTCCACCCGAATTTTGAGGCTTTATGGCTTTCGAATCTTCCTAGGGCTCCCGCATCTTCTTGTGGTCACGGACTCCTTGATTTTGAGAGTTATTGTAGGAACATCAACAACAATTCACACACCCGAGAAAAAAAACAAAGGAAAGAGAAAAAAAAGCACGAAGAACAAGAACAAAAAAAAGGGAAAATAAAAATATAGAAAAAACGAGGAAAGCCTGCGCTAAAGGCGCAGGCCCAGTCCCGAGGACAAAGTTGCTGTTTGTTGGTACCGTCAGTCCTATGATATGTCCAGCCGATGGACCAACATAAGGACGTCACAAGAAGGCCAGAGGAATAGGAAGAAGACAAGAAGAGGGTAGAAACAAAGAGCTAATAACAAACAAAACACGAACAGTCCCATGTCCAGCTAGCTGGTGGGTCGCGGACGACACAACAGACTCAATGAGGACAATGAGACGGACCAAGGGAGGCTAAAAAAGCTTCAACAAAATCAGAACCAGAAAACAAATAGCAAAGGGTCACACAATTATTGTTAAACAAAATAAGCTGACGAAACCGACACGGAATGGCAGGGTATGGGAGGGGGGGGATACCATCGACCCTGCAGGGCATAGGACAACACAACAAACAAAACCAAACAAAAACAGGGATAATGACTCAGCCTTAGGGGAGTACTCACTGGGCGTCTCAACTGGAATGACGACCATTGTCACGTTTCAGCAGATAACCTCACTTTCTTAACGGTCTACCTCTTCTTGCTACGCCTTCTTTAACCCCCCCCCCCCCCCCCCCCGTCTCCCCCCCCCCCCCGGGCCTTGAGCCCGACGACGTCTTGAGTTGATGCACATTCTGTACCCCAAGCGCTCGTCGTTTTTCACGTTGTCCTCTTCAAGGAACCAACGCTTCATGTACTGCTCTGCCGTCGAGACAAACCGTCCAGTTCTGCTCTCGCCCTCTTAAGTAGCCCTTATATACTTGCATTTTTCGTGTCATGTCGCGGTATGGTCATGGTTGTATCCATGGCACTCCATATTGGTGTCATGGCAACGTACGGTATGCCATGGCCGGCTATGGCCCTCCATGGCATGCCACGGCATACCCACGGCATACCGCGATATTTCCTTGGTTTTCCGTGAAATTCATGTCGTCGGGTCGCCGTGGCATGCAGCATGGGCCGCAGTAGCAAGCCGGGGGGGGGCGCCGTGGCATGACGTGGGCCTTGCCGTGGCGTGCCGTGGGTGTGCCGGGAAGGTTGCCATGATACCACACATGGCATGCCATGGGGTGCCTTGTCATGCCGTGGTATGCCATGGGGAGGCCATAGTATGCCATGGATGGCACCAGCAACAACCACGGCATACCGCAGAAACGTCAAATAGTGTATACCCTTGGTATCTATTTCCCACCTCCAGTTCCTCAAACATCACTCTTTTGGGTAGCATCTCGTTACCCGTATAAGCCATGAACGCCGCCAAAAGTACCTCCCGCTTTCGCACCATCGTCTCGACGTACGGTTACGGTTCAAGAGCGTAAGCCAGTCTTGGCGGGTACGTCTGCACATAAAATCATGTGGTAACCGTCGCGAATTTTCCTCTTGCAATCGATGCTGTGTAGGAGCAATAGGTGGTGAGCAATCCGCACTATTGCGAAATGGACCACGGCGGAATTCCGCGTGACACGCATTTACAGCATGGTCTCCGTTGCCTAGGCGTTGAATAACCTCCGTGTTTTCAGCCGGAGCGGTGTGGAGCGGTGCAGTGGGCTTGTCTTACAGTGCCGTCTGAAACGTAGCGAGCCCACCAACGTCAATTGGCGACGAACAATCGCTTCATATCCATGATGTGAAGTCAGGACAAGGCTCTCGGCAATGTTTTGTTCAGGCCGACCAAACGTTTACTGCTGTGGGTACAGCAGACATTTACCGAGGAGGAGAGTGGAGGTAAACGTTTCATCGTGTGTAGAATCTACCAGGTGCACTACCGGGTACGTGATATTGTTTCGTTTCGTCGATCGGGCTTCGTGCCCCGAGATTAGTTCTAACGGCAGTAGTGGCCATTAGAGTTAGCGTCCCCTCGAACCAAAGAGCCTGTATATCGACGTACATCATTAAAGGGGAGAACCCGGTGGCGGGTATCTGCCACGCATCACAGACAAGAACCAAAAGATTGAGACAGAACGGTTGTATCCTCTGGTTCGTAGCAGGAAACACATCGCGCATGCGCGGTCGACCACCCGCCACCTCCTTCCCTCGATTGTACGTACGTACCTCGCCCGTGTCAATGGAGATTGTGTAAAGAGGTAGTGGCGTCATCAAGCACCACTTGTAGCAATGGCCTGGCCGGCCTGGAGAATAAGGCGAAGACCGTCTGCTGTGTCTCTGGCTGCGACCTGTGCGGCATCAACGTCGACGGGTGCGAAGAAACCCCCGGGTTGTCCGCCGATGACTGTTGCCCTGGCAAGATCTCGTCGAACGGCCTACTTTGCTCCAACACCGGCTCGGCTCCGTGCATATTGGACCCTGCACCTACACCGGCATCTGCACTTACACCTACACTTACTGTAGCACCTCCTGGTGAGTGGTGTCTGCATCGTTTCCCCTCTAGGTCGATGTGACGCGGTGGTGCTGTCTGTGTTGATATATACCGAGCTTTGTGGCTGTATTCCTGGGTGAGCCTCCACGGTACGACCAACAAAACAGAGCGAATCAGCTTGCACCCTGAGCGTTCGACATGTGAGCTGTGGGCGGTAAGTATATTCTCATTACATCGGTGCGATATTCGCACTTGCCCAGATTCAATGTACTCTGTAAAGAGTCACATTGCGACGATCAATCGCCTTTATATATGTGACGTGAAGGCAAGACAAGACTCTCGACATTGTTTGGTTTGGCCGAGCAACCTGTTCCTGCTGTGGGTACAGTAGATCTTTACCGAGGAGGACACGTTACATCTTGTGTAGAATGTACCAGGTGAACTACGTGGTCCCTGGTATTGTTGCTTTTCGTCGATCGAACTCCGTGCCCGGCGTTCGTTTTATATCGGCTGTGGTGACCAATAGAGTAAGGACCCCCTCGAATATTTAAAACCCTGTATATCGACGTATATCACAATAGGTGAGCACCGGGCAGCGGTTATCGGCGACGCATTACAGGCCAGAACCAACAAATTGAGACAGAAAGGCTTTATGCTCTGGTTCGTAGCAGGAAACACATCGCGCATGCGCGGTCGACCACCCGCCACCTCCTTCCCTCGCACGTATGTACGTACCTAATGGTGATTGTGTAACGGGACAGTGACGCCATCAAGCACCACCTGTAGCAATGGCCTGGCCGGCCTGGAGAATAAGGCGAAGACCGTCTGCTGTGTCTCTGGCTGCGACCTGTGCGGCATCAGCGTCGACGGGTGCGAAGAAACCCCCGGGTTGTCCGCCGATGACTGTTGCCCTGGCAAGATCTCGTCGAACGGCCTACTTTGCTCCGACACCGGCTCGGCTCCGTGCATATTGGACCCTGCACCTGCACCGGCACCTGCACTTACACCTACACCTACTGTAGCACCTCCTGGTGAGTGGTGTCTGCATCGTTTCCCCTCTAGGTCGATGTGACGCGGTCGTGTTGTCTGGATTGATATATACCGAGCTTTGTGGCTGTATTCCTGGGTGAGCCTCCACGGTACGACCAACAAAACAGAGCGAATCAGCTTGCACCCTGAGCTTTCGACATGTGAGCTGTGGGCGGTAGGTACATTCTCATTACATCGGTGCGATATTCGCACTTGCCCAGATTCAATGTGCTCTGTAAAGAGTCACATTGCGACGACCAATCGCCTTTATATATGTGACGTGAAGGCAAGACAAGACTCTCGGCATTGTTTGGTTTGGCCGAACAATCGGTTCCTGCTGTGGGTACAGTAAACATTTAACGCGGAAGAAGGCGGAGTCACACGTTACATCGCGTGTAGAATGTACCAGGTGAACTACGTGGTCCCTGGTATTGTTGCTTTTCGTCGAACGAACGTCGTACCCGACGTTCGTTTTATAACGGCTGTGGTGGCCAATAGGGTGAAGACCCCGTCGACAAAACCAAAGCCTGTATGTCGACGTATATCACAATAGGTGAGCACCGGGCAGCGGATATCCGCCACGCATTACAGGCAAGAACCCACATATGAGACAGAAAGGGTTTATCCTCTAGTTTTGTACTAAGCATCACATCGCGCATGCGTGGTCGACCTCCCGCCACCTCCTTCCCTCGCACGTACGTACGTACCTCGCCCGTGTCAATCGTGATTGTGTAACCGGGCAGTTTTGCCATCAAACACCACCTGTAGTAATGGCGTGGCCGGCCTCTAGCATAAGGCGAAGACCGATGCCGCGGTGTCGGATACCGCTGTGCCCTCTCACTCACTGCTCTCTCGATACTGGTGTGCGCTCTTTTGCTTTTGATGGTTGAGTCGAGTGTATGATGCCGAGGTGTCTGGTACTGCGGTGCCTTCACACCCACTGCAATTTGACGTGGGCACGCTGGGTGTACTCGAGTTGCTCGATGCTGCTGTATACTCCCTCACTGTGATTGCTGAGTTGAGGGTATGTCATCGAAGAAACATGACGATTGCACAGACACCGGCAACGCAACTCCGTGCGTATCTATGTGGATGTTAATACAGTAACGAAAACTGTGGATAACGAGTTGCGTTGGTGTCTGAGTACGTTTGTTCAATAACCAAAATTGTGGATAACAAGTTGCGCTGGAGCATTGAAGGCGAATGTGAGAGCCCTCAAAGGCGCGCCGTCATACGTGAGAGCGAAATATCATCATATTGGCTTGATTCAAGCGAACCAACCGCCAGCCAACGGAGTTGCTACGACAAAGGCTTCGGTCGCAGCCTCCTGACTCACGTGCGCTGCACTAGACAAAATACAATCATGAGTCGAGCGGAATGCACGCTAGAAAATATACTCTTTATAGCGAAACCAGGTAGTTGCCACCGCCTGTTCGAGAAGTTTCGGCCTGAACCCAGCGAATTAACCGTCATACAGCGGAGCTTCTACGGCAAACTCCGCGGTCGCAACCGACTGACTAGTGTGCGCTGAAATCGGCCAAACGTTATGACGAGTCTATGGGAGATGAACGCCAGAAACGACATGTTTTCGGTCACACCAAGCGGTCGGCACAGCCTGATTCACACGCGCTGACACGGACGTCCCAGCCCCTAACTCACACCAGCTGTTTCGCAACCGGGCCCGAATGAAACGACAGAACAAGGATCGCAAGTCAATATTAGTATCGAGGGACACGCGAAATCAACGCCAGAGCGCGGGACAATTACGGCAACCACCTCCAACATGTGCGCGGACACAACCGCCAGTGCCCCTTACCAATGCCAGCCCCACTTTTCAACGGAGCCCAGATGGAATGAGGTCACTACACCGACCGCGAGTTATCATGTCCCGAACCCCAATGCACCCCCTGCTACTGACGGATCCGTAACTGCAGAGGCGAAGTCAAGTCGAAGAACAGATCGCCCACGGAGGCCCCCCCCGCCACCCCCTGCTGGGGGCGCACACGGTATAAGGCTTACCCTCGCCGTGGGATACTCGAAGTGGAAGGCACCTACCCTATAACTGCTGTTAGCGCCCATATCAATACGGACAGACGGACGAACGATGTCCCCTGCGCCTGCAACGGGAGCAAAGAAAGAATGCGCAGATTCGGTGGTCATGGTTGGGGTTCTTCCCGGCAGCGGTGCACTTACCGCCCCGAACCTCCTGGAACTGCTGCTGCTCCTCCTGCGTGACGCTGTTGAACCTGGCGATGGCCGATAGAGCACGGTTCGACAGAATTTGGGGCGGGGCGCTGCCGCGATCGACGCTGCCGCCGCCCTTCTGGTTTCCCTTGCTGTTCTTGCTCCTCGTGGGTCCCCCCGTAGCCGATAGAAACGGGAGCGCAACCAACTGCGCGGCTGCCGCACCCCCGCGCCACCCCCCTGCCGCTACCGGAGCGAAGCCAGCGGGCGGCGCTCGCTGCGAAGAGGTCCCAGCGAGCGTCGCATGGCCGCGGGGGGCAGACGCGCCTAGGAACCTCGCCCCCGGCCGCCGCCCGTGGGGGGGCGCCGTTCCAACCGTAGAACCAGCGCCCAGTGCTTTCTGAATGGCATGCCTGTCCTTGAGGTCTTGATCAATCTGGCTCTTCGTGAGGCCGAGCGTGTTAGAGAGTTTGTCGGTAAACACCCCCAAGGTTTTATAGTGTACACAGACGAGAGATTGGTAACTATGTGGCAATTCACTTCCTCTACACTCTTACCACATCCCAGCATAGCCAGCTCTTCTGCTGCCTTGTCTACCCTTCCAAGAAACAGCAGGGGGCTCTCGTCCTCGGTCATCCGGATGGTATCAAACTCTCTCTTCAACCTATGCGTCGCAGCTTTCGTCTTTGGCATGTAGTAGTCCTCCAACCCTTTCCAAGCACCACTCGGCGGCATTGCCTTCTGCATCCGGAATTCAGCCATGTCATGCCCCGTCATTGACTCCATCATCAATCCGCATAACAATCGCGCTTCTCTGATCTCTTGAGGAGAATACCTAGAGGCTAGGTCCTCCGGCTACACCTACCATAACTGGGCTAGCTGTGTTGCTGAGTACATGCAGGCACCCGAGCGATGATATGTAGACTAAAAACTTACTGCGCCACATACTAAAGTGGGCCTCTATATTATCAAACTTTGGAGGTCTCGACTAGGTTAAACTAGGGCGGGATAAAGAAGGTAATGGCATGCCTGATTGGGTTTCCAACCCAGGTGTCGGCACAGTCGACGTGGCTTGTTGTCTAGCAGCTGCTTCTCCTCTCGTCCCCCCACCGCCCCCCCCCTCCGTTCCTGCTCGCTTCGCGTCCCTCTCGGCGCGCAGCCTCTGCTCCTACATCGTCCTTTCTAGGACCTCGATCTTCTTCCTCATCTCATCTATCTTCTTCTCACTTGCCACGCTGGCTTCCTGACTACTGTAGGCACATCTTCTAAACCAGGCATGCCGGAAGCAGGTTCCCACCTCTCTCGGTTGGCCTTGGCTACGCTTGCCAATAGAAGATCACCGGCTCACTAGTGTGTTGATTGATCTCTAAAGGTATAGACGCGGCTGGCACGGGAACGCGTGGTTGACTCCAGACAGTAACACGGAACTCCTCTTATATTATATCCGAGCTGTCGAGTGACAGCTCATGGCAACGTATGCAGGTTATTATCCAGCAAGTTACCAGCACAAAAAAACTCCCACATATCCCGCAGAATATCCGTCTAAATATCCCTCTCCTATAATCCCACAACAATATATGGAACTCCCTAATGTTAGATGGAACATCCCCGTCGTGTTTTTGAACACAATCAATACCAACACATAGTATTGTATTACAGATAACACACTAACGTAACATAACGCAATGGCCGGCACTACTAACACTACGTTATCTGGACCCCCCGTCTGGTTGCTTTAAGCTCGGATAACGTATTTCTGAGCACAATCAATACCAACACATAGCATTGTGTTACAGATAACACACTAACGTAACATAACGCAATGGCCGGCACTACTAACACTACGTTATCTGGACCCCCCACATCTGATTGCTTTAAGCTCGGATAACGTAACACTTAACGTATGTTAGATACATTACAGTCTTAGCCGGCCCACACGTAACATTATGTTAGGATGTTAGGCTAAAGGCGGTAAGTCTCTGTAACATTATGTTACGGTGTTACCGTCAGTAAAGATCTGATGGTAACATTCCGGTACCGGGGTACCATAAAAACCAATCCGAATCTAACGTTAAGTTACTGAGTTACCGTTGGGGTCCAGTCGTTCTAGCGTAATGTTACTACGTTACCATTTTGATCTTCCCGAGATCTAACATGTGTTTCCCGTGTTGGTGGTAAAGCGGCGTGTGGGAGTAACACAACGTAGCCGTGTTATCCAATCTCGCCGTCATCCCACTAGGGGGTACCTACAAAAATATCCCCGGGAGGAGGATATCATGACATCCCCGGTAAAAAACGCCTCCATATCTAAAACCCCAAAACAGGGGATATTTAGGAGGGATCCCCGCAAAAAAAAAACGCCTCTTTTCTGGAAACCCCGCCAATACGTTATCCATCTATAACGTAATCTGCACACTCGCACGTACGAGTTAGCACGGCAGTAACATATTGTTGATGTTAGATTGGATGTGTACGTTATCTGCTAGCCTGTGTCACTACATACAATGCATACGAGCTAACACATTAACATAATGCTATTAATAGTGCTTTATCGATCATATACGTTATCCGTTTGACGTATGTTATGTTATGGTAGAAAGAGTTCCGTAATTGTAACACCCTCACATAACGTCGCTCGATACGGACTGCTGCTGCGGCTGATACGGAAACATAATGTAAACGTCGTATTGACCATATACGTCATCCCTCTAACGTGTTACGATAGCCACTATTAATAGGAATTTCACTAACACACTAACATAGTGTTATGTACGCGTTTATTTGGCCGTGCACGTTATCCGTCGAAAGGGTGTTACGGTAGCAAGTAAGAATCCCGCTGACATACTAACATATCGTTACTCGCTACGGGCTGATGTCGCTAACATGGTAAAATTTAATTGACCATATACGTTATCCCTTCAACGTGTTACGATAGCCACAAGAAATTCCTCTAACACGCTAACATAGTGTTACTCGCTGTGGGCTGCATACCCTAACACCGTAGCACATATACTGCGGTCAGTACGGGATCAACGTAACACTCTTAACATAATGTTACGCGATCGCCCGCCAATATCATAACACACTAACACTATGTTATCATAAAATCCTGGAAGTAGTTAACGTAGTAACGTGATATTACGGGGGGGGTTTCGCTGACGCCTAACATTAACATAAAACGTTAAGTGTTACGTTATCCAAGGTGTGACATGTACAAGGGAACTCAACTAAAATAGGTGCTTTGGATGTCGTGTCCCTCTTTTGCGAAAGTAATTTATTAACTCTATTGTAACGTGACGTAGTGCGAAACGATGAAAAAAATTGGTCAACCATTCACTACTACTCATTTTCTTGTGACATTATTTTCGAGACGACACGGATTGCTGTTATTTCGTTTTGTCGTATCGTGACCCCGAAGCCTGAAGAAGACTGCTCGACTCTATGACCTGTATACACATAATGCAATTGGCAAATGATTTTCAATCAAGCGTTTTCCGAGCCCCGATCCCATTGACCGAGGCGGCACCCCACTTCCTCGACCTGCTTCGTACATATGTATATTCCTGTCTACTGTAAACCATCTCGCTTACAACCTCGCCCGCCTTTTCTGCTTTCACCCTCTACCGGCTTCGTCCCATCGATCTCGCTAAATGTCAAACAGTGCCAGCCTGCTCCAACGGAATCTCTGGCGTCCAGAGCGAGGACGGCACCAGCTGCTGTACCGGGACTTGTATCGATCAGTACGGAGGCGTCGGCTGCGGCTCTATCCCCGGCACCAACGGAGCCTCGGATTGCTGCGCCGAAACAATCCTTGAGGCTGGCGTCAGTTGCGAGGACAGCGGCAAGGCGCCCTGCATCGTTGTGAACGGAATCTCAGTGGTCACCCCAACCGTGTTTCCCACAGACGGCGTCACCGTCCTGCCAGCTACTGGATCTCTCTTACCACAGCTTTCCGGAGCCCCGACGGCATTCCAACCAACGGCATTCCCGGCGGCCGGGGGCGGCATTCCTCCCGACGTCACGCTGGGTCCTATAAGCGGCTCATCAGCTGCATCTGCCGGAATCGCTGTGTCACTAGCGGCAGTGGCTGGCGGTTTGTTCGCAGTATTGGCGGCGGCTCGCAAATTGGCTTGAGCTGTTGGCTCTTGCTATACTGCCTTACAGCAGCAGGCCAGAGGTATAAACGGCCGGCCCAATTATTATACCTAGGCGGCGTTATCGACGAAAACGCTGACCTCTCGCTCGAAATCGACCGACGGATCCATCTCATGCGGGCGAGCCTTAAACGGTTCGGCCCGGAGTTGTATGATAGGACGACCGCCTCCCTTAGCCTGAAAATCCGAATGCTGAAGGCCGAGGTGATTGAGACCCTGCTGTTCAGGTGTGTGACGTAGACACTCAGAGCGGAAAATTTTGCGAAGCTTCGAACGGCTCACCACAAAGTCCTTTTGCGAGTCATTGGCTTCCAGCGCCGACTTTGTACTGACCAAACCACCCTCTCGTACGCGAAGACCCTCAAGATGACACGTTGCGAGAGCATCGAAACGACCATCCGTAAACGGCGGCTCTTCTTTGCGGGGGGCGTGTCACGGCAAAGCAAGGAGCGATTACCTAGTCGGGTAATGTTCGGGACGATGGCTGGTGGGGATAACCCGAGACCTGGCGGACAGTTGAGGGCTTGGCATAGATACATGGTCGAAGACCTTTGGGAGTTCCGAGCCACCGAAGGATCAAAGGAACTTGCCCCCTTGGTGTTTGGAGTTGAGACCGCATTGTGGTCGACTTCGGCAAAAAGGGCGAAGTGGTACCGGGGGGTCCTCAAAGCAGCCGAACGGTTCATGGTGAGGTGGGGTGAGGACGAGGCACAGCTGAGTAGGCAGCGCCGAGCATCCGCCGTGGGTGATGTCCAAGGGAATGGGGGGAGGGGGGGCAACAGGAGGAGTGGAAGGAAACTCGACCAAGGGAATGCGTGGAGGGGGGGGGGGACAGGAGAAGTAGGCAGGAAACCACGGTGGACGAAAGTAGGAAGGAGATGGCAAACAGGGCAGCAAGGCACCAGGCCGACTAGGAAGTAGAGCATGCCTATGCTACTCGTGCCGCCAACTGGTGCAGCTGGTTCGAACGTGGTCTTCCATTGTCTTTTTCTTTTTTTGCGCTTGACCCTCTGTGATTTTCAGTTTATTTCTTTCTCTTCTATTTATCTTTTATGAAGCCTTATGAAAGGAGTCGTGCGGCGTGGATGGAGGACGAGCCTGCTTTGCTCGTTTCGTATTGTCTGACTCCGAGGGGCGGGGCATAGTTGACGAGCGCAGGACGGAGATGGCAGACAGGGTAGCAAGGTACGAGGCGGACTAGTAGGGAAAACTTGGCTATGCTACTCGTACCACAAACTGCTGCGGCTACCTGGAGGGTGTTTTTTGCTTCGGTTTGCCTATGATTTTCCCTTGGTTCCTAGTCTTGCTCTGTTTACAAGTAATGGTGTTTTTTCTTTAGCTCGTTTTTTTCAAGTGTCTGTCACATCCCCTGCGGGGAGGCACTACAGTTTTCTCTGTTATTGCTTCATTTTTCTCTTTCGATTTGTTTTCTATAGTCTTACTCTGTTTATAAGGTGTTTTTTCTTTAGCTCGTTCTTTTCAAGTGTCTGTCACTTCCCCTGCGGGGAGGCACCACAGTTTTCTCTGTTATTGTTTCATTTTTCTCTTTCGATTTGTTTTATATACTTTATTTTTTATTTTTCTTTGTTTTCTTTCGTTTTCCATTTTTCATATAATGTGTATGTCGTGCATGTTATATCCAGTGTGATAACATGGCATTGAATTGTCTACAATAGTATCTCTCTGGCGTAGTTTTGTGACCACAGAACTTGTATCTCTCTAGGATTGAGTAATCGGCACGCACTAGTTGTGCCGGATGTCGACGGGTAGAAAGAACGCCTTCAAGTGAAGAACACACACAGCAAGGGGTGCCAGGGTGAATGGTTCGTAGAGTTGCGACTGTCGTGACCAGCGCTATTAGGAGGACATTACGGCGCGAGACGACTGTTGTGATCAGTGTCACGCGTCGGGTCTATTTGTATGGGCAGAGGGTAAGCTTTCACTAGCTCCTCTGGGCGCATCTTATAGGGACAGGGAGGATCCCTGGTGTGGGAACACCTTCCGTTTCTTGAGATAACCAGTAACGAGGTTCCGGAAACACCCAGTGCTTACTAAAAGCTACCAGGAGGCCTAAATAACGCCAAGTTAAGGTGATCTGCGATACACGTACTATCAAACCCGGGCCCCTTGGGCGCTGCCTTGACCGTCGTGCTCGTTATTGTGTCTGATGCATCGTTGATTGTTTACTCTGGCTACTTGCAACTACCGCCTTGCATCGATTCACTTTCTGCGTGACCCGATCCTCCCTGCACGAGGGCACTTTTCAAATTCTGAAACAACAGGGTGAGCCGGCCTCAGAGATCTAACGAGCGCGGGTCCTTTTTAGGGTCTGAGAGCTGTACCCTGCTGTATCGTGGTGAACTCGGGTTGGTCGAAGTGCATTGAAGCAGATCGGAGTGATTGCACAACTGTTGCAGGAGATCGGAGTCTTGGCAAAACTGTGGATGGTGTCATCGTGCTCCTGTATCATCTCACATTCAATCTCGCATAATATTCTATGTATACCAGGTACATATGTACATCCACATGTTTTTGTTGTTGCCCGCACGGGATTATGGTCATATCTGCAATGCTGTTATGTGTACACGCGGCCAATGGTGCTCCTCCTATTTGTTTCGTACTGCTGTGAATGTATGTGTGTTGTCAATGCATACAGGCATACTCGTTGCTCGTCCTCCATTTGCCTGTTGCTCGTGCTCGTCTGTATGCTCGTTGTTCATGATCGCACACATGCATGTTCGTTAATAAAAGACTGCATGCTATTGACCACATATTGTCGTCAATACGTAATACAAACGGTACAAACCAAAGGTGCTGTACGTACTACTGCACGTATACTCTCGTGTACCATTTGCCTAGTTAGGTGATACGAGTAACTAACCATGTTGAGCCTTACGATGTATGGGCGTGAATAATCCCCTAGAACGATGAACCCCTCGACAACATTGTGCATTGTAGGCAGGCAAACATAGGAACTTTGAGAAAACCACGTGCATAGTGCGAAAAGCTCGCAGACAGACACACCACAGACAGACAGACTAATTAAGCAATAGAAGCCTGTGCGCATTCTGCTACTAGTCGGGAGGTAGTTGGGGCAAGGTCGCCTGATACATGCCGTAGACCGTGTGCGTTTGATGTACCAATTGAGAGGTAAGTGAGGCCAGACTGCCTGATACTTGCCGCAGGGCCTATGCGTTCGATGCAAAACAATATGAGGGGAAATATATACAAAACATCGCGGCCTTCAAACCGCACCACCCAACCACAAGATCCCGGCAACCGCGGCTAGCTCGAGACGGTTTGTGACGAAATACGTCCCACGCTTTAGGCCAGTCTCGCTGTTCGTATAGATCGTTCCAGCTTCGACGGTTTCAAGATGTAGAGGATTGTGAATATCTTCGCAGGCGTTATTGTGCAAATTTGTCTTTCAGGAGGTGAGAGCTCGAGCACTCTGCTTCTCTGCTCTCTCTCTCTCCTCTAACTCTCTGTCTGTCCCTCTCCTCTCTGTCCTCTAATACAGCGGCTATAAAGAATCTCATCAGACCGCTTGGTGGTCAGGGCATCCAGGCTTGGATTATACGAACACACTATTGTGCTTGAACGTTTGAGATCTGGAAGATGTCAAAAGGATGTCTTCGAAGGAATCGACTCACAAAGAGTGCGATTCTTCGGGAACAGTACGATTCTTCGGGTGAAGTTCAAGAGCTGCGGCGCGACGTCCAACTGATGCTGGATTACGGGCAGGCGTCAGTGGTGCACGCCATGAAGAGCATGATGACCGACTTCATGAGGGACAACGGTCGATCGGAGTCTGGCGGCGCTGAGGGCAACGCTGCTGTAGGAGAGAGCCCAGCAAAGGTAAGTACCACTGCTGTGGGGGAAAGCTCCCGAGGGGCAGTGCCCACGGCTGTAGGAGAGACTCCTGCTGTTTTTGGAGCAGGAGCAGGTATTGGCCAATTGGAATCCGGCAGCATCAATGGTAGCGCTGCTGTAGGGAGGAGCCCAGGAACGGCGAGACCCACTGCTGTCAGGTGGTAATCGCCCGATCTGATGGCGGTGGTGAATTACGCGGGAGATTTGCAGATCTGTGTAGATCCCGAGGGTTCGAGCAGGAATTGACTACGGCCGTCCCCAATTCAATGGGGTAGCAGAGCGCACGTTAGGCTTGATTGAGACAGCCGCAATGGCGGGCCGAAATCAGGCTTCTGAGTTTTTTTTTTTCCGGGCGTGCGGCTACCGGCTACTGCGTCGTTGTGAGCGGGAGCGTCTCACTAGTCGTGCGATGCTTTGATTCGTACAGAAACGACAGCCAATCTTGAGAACAAGTCACTGCATGAGGTGCAGCATCGTAGCCCCCCCCGGTAGTACTTCTACATTTCCTAAAGCCTAGCTACTGTAAGGTGAAGAGGGAGAACAAATTGCAGGCGAAAGCAAAGGAGGGTCATTACCTAGACCCTGCACCCAACTACCCGAGACTCAGTACGAGTTCTGAGGCGTTCTACGATAGAGGTTCACCCTTGTTTTTCTGAGGCTCCTCACTTGAGGAGCTCCATACCTCACCCGAAACCTGACTTCAGCGAAACTCAAATAGCATCCGGATGAATAATCCCATGGCCCAAGTATACAATAACGTCATTTTCCCAAAGACAGTTGGTATTTCGACGATTTTGGGTTAAGGAACCCCGTCATTCAGAAAACATTTTAGCGGAAATGTGCTACCTCTATCGTAGAACGCGTCTTCTAACTAGGCGACGCACCGTGCTAATCACGTGCAATGTCAGTTGGCAACGCGTGGCGCCCGCACCACCTGTACCTGCCCAGGCGAATGATTCCCTGTCTACGGAAGAAGGAGGGTCAGAGGCCTACGACGTGCGTACGTCGGATCGAGGTGGTGTGGGGGTGGCAGATAAGCTGGAGGTCTGGCTCATCTGAACGACCTCGACGTGACGTGGGAAATTGATCTGGATGCGTTTTTGCAGGAGCGCGCACAGAAGGCACCTGCCGCCGGCGAGGCCGGCGGCTGGATAGCCGAGACGGTGAGTTCGTCTCTAGGGTGTGCGGTTGATGCCTCCTCTGATGTATGCTCTGGGGCGTGGCAGGCTTTACGAAGATAGGTGGAGAATTTAGCACTCATGAATGTTGGAAGGACTCTTGTGTTGTATTATATCGAGCAGAGAACGAGGGTTCGCCTCGGACGCCGGTTTAATGACAGTTACGTCCTAGACATAAATATCCTTGAACTAAACGTGTCTTCTAGAATACACGTATTCGACATATTCCACCGAACGCGTCAGTGCGATACTCACAGCTCACAGGTGTTTTCAGAGCATACTCAAAAACCCCCCCGCTCGGTGTACGGCATAATATAGTTATTCACAAACACATAGAGAAAGGAAAAACCACGTGGGAAACTTGCTGACAACACAAACTCCGAATGCCAAAAGCAATACCAAAGAAATCAAACAAAACAAAATCAAGTCAAGTCAAACCAAATCGAACCAAATAACATCAATTCATTTAAATCAAATATTAACGATATTGGAAGTACAACAGCCTCCCTGTTGAAAACCCCCTTCAACGAATGTAAATACATCGTTATTGCCAGGTAAAATGGCAAATACTGAAACATATATTCTCAGCACCTAAACCATACTAACTATCAATGTGAAACGGCAAATTATTGGTTCCATAACAAAGTCCAAAGCTACTTTTCTTAAAGAATATAAAAACTCCCCAAAACAACGAAAAATAAAGGTACTTACACCACGTCTACGTCCATGAAAAACATCAAACACAACATCACGACATATATCAAACCCATCCCCAGGTTCATGCCAAAGCTAGCTCGGCAGGTGGCGGCGGCTGCGGTGGTGGCGGTGGCTGCGGTGTCGGCAGGGTATGTGCTGGTATATACCACACATCCGGCACTTCCGGTGGCGTCAGTGCAGCAACGCACGAAGTCGCTCTCCCACCCGCTGTCAGCGGTAGCACCACCAACGAGGTGCAAGGCGACGCCAGTACTATGCCCTGCGAGGGCACCGACCTCGACATTCACGCTCTGGCCTCCTGTGCCTTCGCACATCCAACGTTAGGAACAAGCTCTCCCGTCACGCGGATATCACTCTCTCTTGCCGTTGCTCTCAAAATATATTCGTTGGCCTCGGCATCAAGCACATGAAAGGTGTTAACGTCTACCTTGAAAGACAGGGCTCTAAACCAATTAGATATTTCCGTTTGCTCGGGGCCACTACTGCAACGACCATTCCAATATCAGCAACAGGGGACGTGGATATAATCGGGAGATCGAGGAGGGAACAAATACGGTAGGCTCTGCACACTGTTCTGCAGTGGGCGTGGGAGGAAACTCGCCCTGGGGTCGTAAATTATCGTTGTTGTTCATGTACACGAAGGCGGGAGAAAATAATCCTCTGCATTCCATTTGGCTCTACTCGTACTGCAGGCGGGAGCGGGAGAATATCGTCGACATGTACTCTATTCGTCTCTACTGCACTAAGCGGGGGCGAAAAGATATCATTCACATGCACTCTATTCGTCTCTGCAGCAGTAGGCGGGAATTGCAGGCGGGGCGGAAGGACATAACTCACATGCGCCCCGTTCGTCTCTGCAACAGTAGGAGGGGGTGGTAGGAAATCATCGACATGCACTCCATTCGTCTCTACAGCAGTAGCAATAGGAGGGGGTTGTAGGAAATCATCGACATGCACTCCACTCGTCTCTACAGCAGTAGACGGGAAGAAATCGTTCACGCGCACTCCAACCAGCTCTACTGTAGCCGGGGGTGGGACGGGGGGATATACTGGGGGGATACTAAAGTGATTGCAGCTATATGTACTGTGAATGAGGGGGAAAGCCTGGTAGCATGTAACGAGGAACCTTTGGTACCACGGGAGGATAATCTTGCTTCCCAGGAGGTGTGCTCTAGTCCAATCTAGTGTTACGGCATGCTTGGTATGTGCTGCGTGCAGGGAGGGTAGGTTTATTGCAAGGCCGCCCACTACGTGTACTGGCGATAACTGTACGTCTACGTCGGCATCACAGTGCAATTTCAACTTCAAAGTCCCTGAGAAAAGAACCTTCTTGATTGTACCATCACCAAGCGTGACCCATTCCTGACCCTTTGGGGACGCCTTGCCATTGACTGCGTTTTTAGCGTCCTGTCATGTGATCACTCGCACCGCTATCGCACATCCATATACTTCGATCAGAGATCGCTACTGTTAATTGACCAACAAAAGCATGGCCAGACTTGCCTCGAAGTCCAAATTGTGCCGTTGGAGGTGCAGTGCCGTTTGACCTCTACCATGATCATTACTATCAGGCTCGCGCCACCCCAGTTGCCACTGCTGTTGGCTACTACCACTCCAAGCCGTTCCATGCCGCACATTCTGCTCCTGTTCCTGCTACTGCTACTAACACTGTTGATAATGCTGCTGCGGGTACTGCTGCCGCAGTTACTGCTGCTGCTAATGATGACGCTGATACTGCTGCTGCTGCTGCTGCTGCTGCTGCTGCTGTTCCTCATGGCCGGATTCTCGACTCCCCCATCTTTTTCTTTGGCGCCATCCCCAGTCCTTGCCCCCATCTTGGCCACCCGTCATCCCACGTTCGCCGCTGGTGATTCGGCCTTGCGCATACGTCCTTTGCTCTACCTTTTATTTCTTCTTCCGCTCCATCTCGTGCAATGACTCCAGCACCATCCACTCGTCAAGGCCAGGGCAAATCGGCCCGGTCGACGACGAGGTCGATCCATCGGGTCCTTCGCAGCTCTTCTGCCGCCATTTCTCGATAAACCGGCCGAGCGGAGCTTCTTGCTCTCCATCGGATGAAGCGATGGCGGGGTTCACAGGTTGTTCCCCGGCCTCCGAGCTCTCGCCTCTCCGAGAGGCTCGCTCTTCTATCAGCTCCTTTGCCGTTGCTTGCAGCGAGCGGGGGTCTGCGTCCATTCATACTTGCGAACCGTCCGCCATCGCTCCGAGATGGGGATCGCTCTAACCGCGGCCCCTAGCCCATCGCGTCTCGACGTACTCCCTCGCGTGATCAATGCTCTGGGCCGTGACAGGTCTGACGCAGGTGGGCGAGGTAAACAGCATTCATGATGAGCGTTGGAAGGAGTCTCGTGTTTTATTATATCAAGGAGTGAACGAGGATTCACCTCGGACGCCGGTCGGGGTCGAAATGACCGTTACATCCAGGACATAAATATCCCCGAACTGAACATGACTTCTGACAGCTATGTATTCGACGTATTCTACCGCGCGTGACAGTGCGATACTCACAGTTCACA
Organism: Macrocystis pyrifera; assembly: GCA_031763025.1. Classification (NCBI taxonomy): domain Eukaryota; class Phaeophyceae; order Laminariales; family Laminariaceae; genus Macrocystis; species Macrocystis pyrifera. The sequence goes on from JASSKH010000009.1 coordinate 11,190,517, forward strand.
ACTTTACTCCGAGCATTCTCAACATCATCCGCCCCGATAGGGAGAGCCGAAACAGTCGAGACAATAGGTTCGTCTCAAGGGGGTGCGGTTGTCGCATCCTCGGGCCCAGTAGGGAGGGCCGCCGAGGCGATGGGCTCATCTCAAGGGGGCGCGGCAGACGCCTTCTCGGTCCAACAGGGAGGGCCGAAAGGGACCTGGGCGCAGCACTAGCCGCTGATACCGACCGAGCGAACGGTGAGGATCACCCCGCGCCCCTGTCGGGAAGGGCAACACACAAACTCAGCAGCTGGAGACGGCTCCCCGCGACAGTACGGGGCCGGACCCGGGGTCAGACCCAACGCCCTGAGCATGAACTTGCTGAACTCCGGCCAAGATTGAACCTTGAGGTTGCGGATGCGTTGCTTGCAACACGGAGTCTGCAAATATCCTGAAGAAGACATTCCGGACGACGAAGGACGCAGTGGCCTTGATGGTTGGAGGACCTGCTGTGGAGAACAAAGGGGAGTTGAGCGTGTGCGTCCCGAGTGCTTTCCCGGAAGATGTGGAACCGCTCCCTCAGTCCGTAGTAGATGTAGAGCGTTTTCAATACAAAGTGGCGTGGCACAAGGCCATGAAGATTGAGTTGAACGGTCACAAAACGACCGGTACGTATGCAGCCGCGACAAACCGCCACATGGATGGAAACCTGTGGGTGCGAAGTGGGTATTCATGTAGATGGCATTGTGATTGCCGGATCGGACGAAATATGCTAATACTTCCAAGCCGCGTTAGATACGAAACTCCCCATGAATACCCTCAGATAACTGACTTAGAACACTGGTTGTGCTTTCAAACGCGACTGGAAATTGAGCACATTAGACGATACGCAGAAGGCAAAAAATTGAGCGCACGTTGAATCGTTTTGGCCTTAACTCATGCTCTGATACCTCCGCGACCCCCGGGATGGAACTAGATCCAAGAACGGAGGGCGAGCTTGGAGGAGACTGGCCGTATAGGGAGGCTGTGGGAAGCTTGATGGGGCTGTCTACTATGACGAGGCCCGGCATCTCGAACGCTGTGCGTGCTGTGACGCGCCACTCTCACAACCATGCGGGGAGGCACTGGGAGGCAGTTTTGACGATTATCGTATACCTTCACGAGACCAGGTTTTTGGCGTTGACTTTTGTGCGGAGCTCGGTATTGGATCTTACTGCATGTAGTGATGCTGATTATGCTGATAAGTCAAACGATAGGCGCTCGGCATCGGAAACGGTAACTACCCCGGGGGGTGCGGCCGTCAAATTGGGAAAGTAGCACGCAGAGGTGTGTTACGTTGTCCACACCGGAGGCAGAGCACGTCGTCCTACAGGTGAAGGGGTGAAGGGGTATTTGTTTACAGGCGCAGAGTTACGTTTCGTTCGTCCAGGGCTGAGCGGATAACGTGTCTGGACTTTTGAAGAAAACCAGGGGGCCATAGCGTTGGCTGAGAACCTTCTTAATTCTGTTCGGAGCAAGCATATCGACGTGCGCTTTAATTTTCCTAGAGAGCTACTTGCGAAGAAGATCTACATTCAGTTCGTAGTTTCGAAAGACCAGCACGCGGACGTTTTTACGACAGATGTTTTTACCAAAGCCCTTGCTGCGATCCCTATTAAAGGCTATTAGATACTGGTAGGATTAAGAGTGGCATTCCTCGCTCAACACGAATGCTTTGTACGAAGTTGTGCATTCTTGAATAAGAAAAACTCCCAGTCTGATATTCTGAACAAATGGGGATATTCGGCGGAAGCCACGGACATCCTTCATGCTCGGCACCGGCAAGCCAAGACCGAAGAAGTACTCACACATGCCGCGTACTGCATACAGGTACGAGGTGGCAGCTAGTGTCGTTTGTGATCGTTCGCCAAGTTGGCATGTTCATTTCCTCGTCAGCAGTGCGTTTGAGCTTGTCTGCTACAGTAGTTGTACTTCGTTGTTCGCTAGAAAGCACTGGGAGGATCGTTCCGGATGATGTAAGGCGTTGGATTCACATATCAACAGCAGTATGACTATTTGTCACTGACAACACCTGCCAACAGAAGCCTTGGCTTAATGTAGAACCTGGTCGACGACGGGCCGGTTTCTCAGGCGCACCGAAATGCTGGTATGCTGTCGGTATGATACAACAAATGTCGGGCTGAACCTACCTAGAATCGGCTCCGCCGTGTTTGCGGGTCACATCGAACTCATAAGGTCCCCGCTTACGCTGGTACACGTAAGTCCCTATTCCACCCGCTTCGTATTATGAATACTGCACCTATCCGAGGCACTCATTGATATGAGAGGCCGAGCCTGAGTCGGATCCAGATTTAATTCCCGGCAGCTTCACCGGGGGTGATGGTAGCAGTATTCCCGTCGGGAATGGTGGAGCCGTTGGTAGCTGTTCCGCCCCATTTTCTCATTGTGCATGGTATGCCGGTTATGCACTCCCCCCCCCCATCCCCCTCGTGCGCCGGTGCCTGTGACGGTATAACCGGTGAGAACGCCGGGGGTATCTGCTATGCCACCGTCGCTGGGGGTGATGGTAGCGGTAGACCTGCCGGGAATGGCGTAGCCGTTGGTAGCTGTTTCCCCCCCTCTCCGCCCTGTGCATGGTATGCCAGTTTGGCAACCCCCCCCCTCCCCCCCCTCCCCCTAGTACGCCGGTGCCTGTGACGGTACAAAGGGTGAGGACGCCGAGAATATCTGCTATGCCGCTGTCGCCGGGAGTGATGGTAGTGGTTGACCTGTCGGTGGCGGTGGAACCGATTACAGCGGTAGCAACACCTCCCCCACACCGTACAACAGTGCCGGTACCTAGTGAGCCGGCATCGTCGTCAGCTATCCCCCCTTAATAATGCCTTCCCCCTCTACGCCCCGCGCCGCGCCCGGTGATTGCTGCCGCCGAGCTCGTCCCCGGCGTCAGACGTTTGAAGAAAGTGGGCATTAACGTATTTCGCGTGTGCAACGCCCACGCTCACGAGGGTCTTTACGCAAGACGTCCAAGTAGCAGGGCGCTACGCTCGCGGGTGCCCCGGTTGCTTGCAGTGGGTGCAACTGATGAAACGCTCTTCGGACTGAAGCCATAGCCTATCATTAACGTGCGGTTATCATGGCCTCACCGTACAGGTGTAAACAGGCACAGACGGGGATGGGAAATAATGATAAGGGGGGAGCGTCGAGATCAAGATGCGGGTTCGGTTTTTCCGCCGTCTCCACCCTTCCCCGCTCTCACCTCTCAAGCCGTAAATTCGGCCCCAAACAATATCGCATCCGATCTACAGCTCTCTGGAGACTGCATTGTACCCCTTGCTTGTGATCCTCTGCAGCAGTATCGCTACTCATTCGTACTACAGGGGTACTCTCTAGAGAAAGACTTGTTTTGTTTAAGATGCTGCGGGTTGTCATAATGGAAGAACCACGACAACAACCCGCAGCCGTTTGCTTTCAACGATACCACGAGTAAATGGCGATCCAATCGATGGGCTCGAATTTGGCACAAATAATAGAACCATCGATGATATCGAAATGTCTCGGAATTTTGTATGGAAGCGAGGTCACTTCTTCTTTTCGCTCTCGAAACCTCGTACGCTTTCCGAGTTGGTCGCAAAGGTCTCGAACGTATTGAGTATGCTGCGAACCACACGACACCGGCCCCTCCAGGAGACTCGGCTGCCGCTATCGCGTCGGCCCCGGTCCCGGCGTCGCCCGCGGGTGCTCCGCGTCCCAACCCGAACCGAGCGTCGGCGACCTTTGTGGATCCCTCCACTCCTCTCGAACAGCTACCCTGTTTCACGCAAAGGTCCTTGGGAACCGGCGCGGTGCTGGACCTTGCCCGTGTCTTCCTAGCGACTGGAAGCAGCTGCGCGGTGGGCTCGCTTCATGAGGTTGCGTGCGCGCTTCGCTGGGTGGCATCCAAGGTGCTTCCTCGCCCAGTCTCCGAGACATGGCCCCAAGTGTTGGAGGCCGCAGAGAGAAAGGCCACTATCGTTCGGGCCGGCGCCTCCCGAGCGTACCGCGAGCTGGAAGCTACGCGACGTTTGGTCTGGTACATTCTAGACCTGCTCCGGTCCTATGGGGTCCTCCTGGAGTTGGAGCACTGTGTCCTGCTCCGCGGACCATCCGAGGGAGGCGCTGCGCGCCAGCTAGTAGACGGGGTGGGGGCTGCGGGAACGGAGGGACTGGCGGCTCCAATCGAGACGGTCGAGACCGCCGGTGGGGCGAAGGCTGATGGGAGCGCCTCGGCTGGAGCGAGCTCGGATGGGGCTGGCGGAGCTGGTCCGAGTGGAATCGAGCAGCATCGACCGCCGAGCACGGAAGAGCGAAGCAAGGACGACCGGGAGCTGCTCGGGCTCACCACAAAAACGCACCCCCCCGAGGTACGAGTGTGTTTCGAGTTTAAAAGGTACGGCTGTAGCCCTTTCTCCCTCCCTCTTTTACCGCTTACTCGCGTATACGAGGTTGAGTTGCCTAGCGCCGCTGTGCCCGCTGGCCGTAGAGCCGAAAAATGGGGGTACATGGTGACACAGATTGGTATCGGAGATAGCTCTTTCGGGCGGTGGATGTGCTTGCACCGCGAGGTGGTACCACAGGGGGAGTTGTCCACTATAGCGCCGACAAATTACTGGGCACAGACAAGTCGCCAGGAGTTGCATTAGTGTCGATACTGCTGTATACTCTCTCTCGCTTCTAAGTGTTGAGTCGCGTGTCTGATGCCGTGGGGTCTGATACTGCTGTGCCCTCTCACTCGCTGCTCTCTCCATACTGCAGTATTCTCTCTCTCGTTTTTGACTGTTTGGTCGAGGGTACGATGCCGCGGCCTGGTACTGCTGTGCCCTCTCACTCACTACTCTCTCGACACTGCTGTACTCTCTCTCTCGCTTCTGACTTTGGAGTTGAGTGTATAGTGCTACGGTGCCTGGTACGGCTGTGCCCTCTCACTCACTGCTCTCTCTCGATACTGCTGTATTCTCTCTCGTTGTTGACTGTGGAGTGCAGTGTATGATGCTACGGTTTCTGGTACGGCTGTGCCCCCCTCACTCACTGCTCTCTCGATACTGCTGTATTCTCTCTCGCTTGGGACTGTGGAATCGAGTGTATGATGCTACGGTATCTGGTACGGCTGTGCTCTCTCACTCACCGCTCTCTCGATACTGCTGTATTCTCTCTTGTTTGGACTGTTGAGTCGGGTGTACGATGCCGCGGGATCTGTCGCTGCTGTGCCCTTTCGATACTGCTGTATTCTCCCTCGCTATTGACTGTTGAGTGGAGTGTATGATGCTACGGTGTCTGCTCGATACTGCTGTCTATGCCCTCGTGCTTTTGGACTGTTGAGTCGAGTGTCTGAAACCGCTGTGTCTGGTACTGATGTGCCCTCTCACTCACCGCTCTTTCGATACTGCAGTATTCTCTCTCGCCTTTGACTGTGGCGTTGAGTGTACGATGCTCCGGTGTCTCGTACTGCTGTGCCCTTTCACTCACTGCAGATTGACGAGCGTACGCTGGGCGTCTTCAAGTTGATCGATACTACTGTATACGCTCTCTCGCTTTTGACTGTTGAACCCAGTGTATGATGCCGCGGTGTCTGTTGTATACTCTCTCTCGCTTTTGGCTGTTGATGAGAAGGTACGATGCCGCGGTGTCTGGTACCGCTGTGCCCTCTCACTCACTGCTCTCTCGATACTGCTGTGTGTTTTTTTGTTTTTTGATGGTTGAGTCGAGTGTATCATGCCGACGTGTCTGGTACTGCGATGCCCTCACACCCACTTCAAATTGACGTGGATACACTAGGTGTATTCGAGTTGCTCGATACTGCTGTATACCCTCTCCCTGTGATTGCTGAGTTTAGGGTATGATGCCGCGGTGTCTGGTACTGCTGTGCCCTCTCATTCTCGGCAACTCTACGCGCACACCCGTCGATACTGCTGTATACCCTGTCGTTTTGTATCTGAGCCGCGTGTAAGAGGTTCGGGGGTGCAAGGCACGGCTCTGAATGCGCTCTCGGCATACATACCTCTTACCCCGTTGTTGCTACCGTCTTTTTACCTCGCTGCTACGATCGTTGATTCGGCTACAGTTCCAGCAACTTATCGTGGAGATGACGCGGACCTGAAGGAATTCTGCAAGGGAGTATAATCGGTACGATTTCGCATACACCTTGCGCGTGGCAGCCGCTCTTACCCGCGACATGAGACGGTCTTCCGAACAGGAGATTTGGAGCGGACGTTCACCCGGGGGGAATTTGTGCTCGGGCGCTTCGGATGTCCGGCCGTAACCTTGGGGGTGTTTACCGACAAACTCCCCAACACGCTCGGCCTCACGAAGAGCCAGATTGATCAAGACCACAAGGACGAGCGTGCCATTCAGAAGGCGCTGGGCGCTGGTTCTACGGTTCGGACGGCGCCCCCCACGGGCGGCGGCCGGGGGCGAGGTTCCTAGGCGCGTCTGCCCCCCGCGGCCATGCGACGCTCGCTGGGACCTCTTCGCAGCGAGCGCCGCCCGCCGGCTTCGCTCCGCTAGCGGCAGGGGGGTGGCGCGGGGGTGCGGTAGCCGTGCAGTTGGTTGCGCTCCCGTTTCTATCGGCTACGGGGGGGCCCACGAGGAGCAAGAACAGCAAGGGAAACCAGAAGGGCGGCGGCAGCGGCGGCCGCGGCAGTGCCCCGCCCCAAATTCTGTCGAACCGTGCTCTACCGGCCATCGCCAGGTTCAACAGCGTCACGCAGGAGGAGCAGCAGCAGTTCCAGTAGGTTCGGGGCGGTAAGTGCACCGCTGCCGGGCAGAACCCCAACCATGACCACCGGATCTGCGCATTCTTTCTTTGCTCCCGTTGCAGGCGCAGGGGACATCGTTCGTCCGTCTGCCCGTATTAATATGGGCGCTAACAGCAGTTATAGGGTAGTTTCCTTCCACTTTGAGTAGCCCACGGCGAGGGTAAGCCTTGTACAGTGTGCGCCCCCAGCAGGGGGTGGCGGGGGGGGCCTCGGTGGGTGATCGGTTCTTCGACTTGACTTCGCCTCTGCAGTTACGGATCCGTCAGTAGCAGGGGGTGCATTGGGGTTCGGGACATGATAACTCGCGGTCGGTGCAGTGACCTCATTCCATCTGGGCTCCGTTGAAAAGTGGGGCTGGCATTGGTAAGGGGCACTGGCGGTTGTGTCTGCGCACATATTGGAGGTGGTTGCCGTAATTGTCCCGCGCTCTGGCGTTGATTTCACGTGTCCCTCGATACTAATATTGACTTGCGATCCTTGTTCTGTCGTTTCATTCGGGCCCGGTTGCGAAACAGCTGGTGTGAGTTAGGGGCTGGGACGTCCGTGTCAGCGCGTGTGAATCAGGCTGTGGCGACCGCTTGGTGTGGCCGAAAACATGTCGTTTCTGGTGTTCATTTCCCTTAGACTCGTCATAACGTTTGGCCGATTTCAGCGCACACTAGTCAGTCGGTTGCGACCGCGGAGTTTGCCGTAGAAGCTCCGCTGTATGACGGTTAATTCGCTGGGTTCAGGCCGAAACTTCTCGAACAGGCGGTGGCAACTACCTGGTTTCGCTATAAAGAGTATATTTTCTAGCGTGCATTCCGCTCGACTCATGATTGTATTTTGTCTAGTGCAGCGCACGTGAGTCAGGAGGCTGCGACCGAAGCCTTTGTCGTAGCAACTCCGTTGGCTGGCGGTTGGTTCGCTTGAATCAAGCCAATATGATGATATTTCGCTCTCACGTATGACGGCGCGCCTTTGAGGGCTCTCACATTCGCCTTCAATGCTCCAGCGCAACTTGTTATCCACAATTTTGGTTATTGAACAAACGTACTCAGACATCAACGCAACTCGTTATCCACAGTTTTCGTTACTGTATTAACATCCACGTAGATACGCACGGAGTTGCGTTGCCGGTGTCTGTGCAATTGTCATGTTTCCTCGATGACCCGCCTGGATACACAGCTTCGCTCGACGCTTGCTACCAAAGCATAACTTGCTTTGTACTAAGGGTGGCAGAAGTCTGCCCCTTCGTTGAACCGATTACCTCACCAATGTATATACGCGCGTTTTCGCGGGTTTCTCTTAGCGCCATACAACATTCCGTATAGATTTATATAGATATCCTTACCTCCTCTCCTCCACTGTCCGCTGTAGGTGGTCGCCGACGGTTGGCTCCAACGCCTCGATCGAGGCCACGCACACGTGCGGCCCGTTCTTCTCCCCACGCCCCCCCTGGACGCCGACGAATGTGAGTGGGCGCGCACGGGAGCTCTGTCCGCCGCCTCGGGAGTGTGGCCGTCCGTGGTGGACGGCACTTGTGACCCCATGCAGGGTCCGCTACGGCGTATGCCGTGGGATACCCCGATATGGAATGCGGGGGTGGATAGGGACCAATTCGTGCCGGGCTTCGTGCGCCGGGATGTAGACTTCTGACACGACATCATCCTCAAAGGGCACTCGCTCCGAGACACACTGGTGTTGTACTTACGCGATGGAGTGGGCTTTCACGGTCTTCTCCTAAGGGAATAGCGGGACCCGTCGAGCGACTGCCCGTATGACGTCAGCGGATTTCCCAGAGCGGTGTTTCAAAACCGTATCCCACCAATATTCACCGGGTTTGTGGACGACGAGGTACGAGCCCTCGTAGATCATGGGTGTATCGTGAAATGGGCGGACGTCCGAGCCCCCGGGAGGGCACTGCGGCCCCGCTTAGTTATGGCGTTGTCGGTCGAGGAGACGAAACCGTGCTTAATCTACGACGCGAGGCCGTTGAACAACCGGTGCAAGAAGGTCCAATTTTCGATGGATACGGTGGCGCGGGCGGCTAACGTCGCTTCACAGGGTTGTTACATGACTTCGCTGGATGTCCCATCCGCCTTTCACCACATCCTTCTGCGCCCCTCTTCTTGGTCGATGTTTGGCTTCTCTCACGACGGCATTCATTACTGCTGGTGCGTTTTGCCTTTTGGATTCAGTTTGAGTCTATGGTGCTACCATACCGTCAACGAGGCGAAAGCAGCCTACCTTCACTCCAAAGTAATCCCGGTGTTAGCTTACCATGACGACTCGTGGTTGAGTAACTTCCTCACCCCCCACGGGCAGGCTGCACGCGAGCAATGGCTGGCAGCGGGAGAGACGGCACAGGTAGCGATGTTGGTGTCGTTCCTGTGCGGTCAGTTCCTGTCGGCCAAGAAGTGCGACTTCCGGCCGACTAGGCTGCAGCAATATCTCGGTATCCTGTGCAACTCTGACACCGCCACCTTCCCGGTTCCACACGATAAGCTAGAGAAGCTGCAGCAGCTGCTACGAGCAGCCCTAGACGCGGGCTATCTGTCCTTCCGTACGCTAAAGCGTATCGCGGGCAAGTGCATGAGCATGACGGTAGCTATTCGACCGGCATCGCTGTGGACGCACGCTATGTTAGCGGTGTTCGCTGAGCTAGAGAAGTTATGTTTGTGCATTTTCAACCTTACGCAAGACTCAAGGGCCAACCTTCTAGGCGAATCCAAGACGTTTGTGAGCTACTTCGCAAGAGGGGTCGTGGCAGCGAGCGCGACACTTCGCGGCAGTCTTGTCGAAAGGATCGTCGGATGCGTCATCCGTCGCATGGGGCGGGGGAGATGAACACGGCCTTGGGCACCTTTCCCGCAGGGGGGATGTTCCCGCCAGACTGGTTGTCGAAGCTTATCAACTAGAAGAAGATGTATGGCCTCTACCACCTCCTTCGACAGTTCTGCACGCGATACCCGGACGTGTTGCGTGCTTATAGACGTGGACAACCAGTCGGTAGCGGGTGCGTTTAGCGGGTACCACCTTCAGGGTGGTGCATCTCTCAGCAGGGCTGCAACGGCCCGGGACTTGGTGCGGTGTGCGTTTTCTTCCACTTCTCAGGAAGAACACGTTGCACGGTTAAAACAATTCGCTGGAAAATGCGCGCTCAGTCGATTCGATCATTGCCGGGGCCGGGCCCGCGGTATCCGGAGCGGGTGCCTGTCGTCGTGGATGTTGATAAGATGCAAGCACGTCGACGCCAAGTATTGGCGGCGATAGAGGGGCGCGCGGGGCAAGTCCGGAAAAGCTGGGTAGCGGACGAGTTTGGCGAGTGTGTTCTCGTTGCTTCGGCCGGATCCTGTGGTTGGCAAACAGCTACTCCGGACGATGTCTTTAATTTCATCTGCTTCCTTGACACTCAAGGAAAAGGCACTAAGATGGTGAATGAAACATCTTGCCCCGGTGTGGGGCATGCAGGCGACGATGCGTGCTTGGAGGAGCCTTCGTGCGCTAAACGGCACGCGGCCGAGTCTATTCGAAAAGGATTAGTCTCGAAGCTGAGACTAGCGATGAAAGAGGACGGGAAAAGTAGAAGAATGGTCAACTACAAATACAATCTGGAAGAGGTGCAGCGAAGTATGAGCGGGACCACAGGCCGGCGCAGGAGGTATCATCCAATCCAATACTTACATTAAATGATCCACCGTAGAGAGACAGAACACAACAGCATTCTTATGCTCGTATACCCAGATCATTTACAGGTACTAATCCCGCGCAGAGTATATGATACGCTACTCTACTCAGCGCGGGGGGAAACACCAAACGAGACCTGTCTGGCGCAGGAGGCCTCATCCAATCCAATACTTATACTAAATGATCCACAGTAGAGAGACAGAATACAACAGCAGTCCCTGACGGCATTTTATTTATTTCTCTTCCTTTCTTCGATTGATAAGCCTTACTGAAGGAGTCGTGTGGCGTGGGTGGATGACGACCCTGCTTTGCTTGTTTCGTATTGTCTGACGCCGAGGGGCCGGGCATAGTTGACGAACGCTGGACGGAGGCGGCAGACAGGGTAGCAAGGTACCAGGCGGACTAGCAGGGAAAACCTGGCTATGCTACTCGTACCACAAGCTGCTGCCGCTACCTGGAGGATGCTTTGTGCTTTGGTTTGCCTGTTATTTTCCCTTGGTTCTTAGTCTTACTCTGTTTACGACGCGTAGTGGTGTTTTTCTTCTTCCTTTTTTTCCAGCTCGTTCTTTTCAAGTGTCTGCCACATCCCCTGCAGGGGGGGCACGACAGTTTGTTTCTTATATTTTTTTTGGTTTATTTTTCTCTTTCGATTTGTCTTCTTTGTTTTTTTTTTTTTTGTTTCGTTTCGTTTCGTCTATTTCATGGTCGTGCCTGTCGTATCCAGTATGACGACATGTCATTGCATTGCCCACTGTGCTTACTGCATACGTGGCAACGTAGTATCTGTGGGGCGTAGCTTTGTGACCGCAGAACTTGTGTCTCATCTAGGATTGGAGAATCGGCACGGACACTGGTTGTGCTGGATGTCGACGGGTAGAAAGAACGGTTTAACGTGAAGAACACACACAGCGAATATGGATTTTTTGTGTTTTGGCGAAAATAATGTTTCTCGATAAAACAAACCCTAATGGACAAGAAGTGTTTTCGAGTAGGTGTCCATCGACCTGAAGCATCGTTGTTTCTTGAATAGTCTCTAGATAAAAATATTACCCGTTGAACTAAGGCCAGAAAACGTGCTTTCCTACAGGAATCAAAACGCGAAGTTCCCATAGGAAAGCATGGCACCATTAATCCATCGACGGAGTTTTTCGGCCTTAGCAATAGAAACACGGCCATTTTTTGTTTTTCCAAAATACTAAATGCCGACCGAGTCATGACGTTCTGAACAATTCGGAAAATCACTATTAATAGATAAAACTTTCAAGATGTCACTACTCGGTCAATATAAAGTATTGTTGGAAAAAAAACAAACCATGTTTTATTATTACTGTATTTTATTTGCCAGCTGACAATGTGCAGCGATTATTCCAATCATATACCATCCACGTAAAAAAGGGTAACTAGAATCCAATAACTTAAAACGTGAACGGTGCTATTAATAGCAATCAGACCAGAATACTTGACAAAATTATACCAGTGATGCAGTCTCCTTTGTGGGTGACTCTACTGACTCCTAATCGACGTTTCACCAATCAAACTTGAAAGAGTGACAACTGCTTATTCCATACCAACCAAATCTAAACAGGTGACAAGTTTATTCAAAGTGCGTTCCCTGCCATGAAAATATCGATACACTCACTACGCAGAAATGCTTCCCAACGAACGGCCTACGAAACCCCCAACCAATAATCTCAAACTAAATTTCCTTCGCCCTTCCAGGCCAAATAACCTCCTTCGGCCCAACTCTTATAGTTCCCTGTCCAACACCTATGTGTTAACCCCACACCATCAGCATCAGTCCCCCCTCTCCTTCCCTCCTCCCTCTCATATCTCGATGATTTCGGAACGCGAGCTTGTACCGGTGAACTCGGTGCGAGATCGCAACCTGAGAGGTCACCGAAAGTATCTATAAAAGGCGTTCCTTGCAGATGCATTCCTAGGTCATCGTCACCCCACCCCTTCCTCCTACCACATTTGTCGCCAGCTGTTCGATTGTTCGCTTCCTTCCCTTCCATGACGCACTAATGGTTCCACCGCAAGCGTGACAAGTTTATGGATGCGCTCGTCAGAGGACATATGTTCAACGCGGGCGTGGCGATTGCGCTTTCGCGCCTCAGAACTTTCAGGAGCTGATCCATCTTGCTCAGCACTTCCCCCACGTACGCTGGGGGGTCCGCGCAGGTGACATCGATAGGTATGCTTTTGACTCAAAATTCCGATGCTGACCCGTCTCGGAACCCTCCCCTCTCGATAGCAATGCCCATACGTAGGTTCCTGTCCGCGTCAAACTCCGTACTGGTTTCCACTTGGTGGCGGATGGACATCCGCTTCAGGAAGCGGGAAATCGCGTGAACCAACGGCCCGTGTTGGTGTACCAGAGCGCCTGCGCGGTGGCATAAGTGTGCATGTTGTGGTTTGGCGTCCGCTGCACCACAGGCAGCGCACGTCGTCGCCAAGTAGTCCTCGATCTCCGAATGTTGCCGCCCTGTGTACAGGAACTCCTGGGCTGGTATGACGCGTTGAGCGTCCACCGGCCTCGCTCGTACCTACACGGCAGGTCCTGGTCCTGGCTGGCCCTGTTGCTTGATCTTTGCGTATTCGCGGGTCTCGTTTTCCCGGGAGGGACCGACCTACTCCGTCGGGCGCGCATAGATGCGGAGTCCGTACCGAGCTATGATGTACCGGTCGTACCGCACCTGGCTGACCTGTTTTCCCAGTTTTTCCTGGGATTCGTGGGAGTTGGTGGTCTCAGCGTCGTGTGCTGCCGACACTTCCCGATCCTAATTCACAAATGCGCCTACCTCGTCAGGTCGGAAAAGCCCTGTCCTTCCAGCCCCGCGGCACTGCTTCACCTATCTGCTCTTCCGTGACCACCATCTCGGAGGCCTCGCACTCCCTGCCAAGTACAGGTCATCAGGTCTGAACCCGGTATGTTCCTCCGCACCTTCTCCTCCCACACTGTCAGAGAGGTCAGCCAGGACTGCGAGTAGCATTGCCACCAAGCTCCCTACCGATGGGGACATACTTCCCACTTCTGTCGATGACATTCCGACCCCCCGGCCCCCATTGACAAGCAAGCGTGCGCACGTTGGTGGGGTAGCAGTGTAAGTCGCTGCGACATGCACCTCTCCTCGAAGACCGACGATTTTTCCGCCGTTCCAGGAAGCTCGAATAGATTTCCAACCATCCACATTGCGCCATTACCTGCCCGTCAACAAGCTGTCAGGGACAGCTTTGAGTCCATCATCCGCTCGACACCCACCGTTCGCCGCACTATAGAGTCGTTGGCGGCAAGGTTGTCCGCTTGTTTGTCCAGCATTCGTGGCAGTATCTATGCGAGATATTCCGGCCCCCCATCTCGCATGATCCCTATGGCGATCTCTATGGACTCGTCAGTGCCGACGGGTACCTTAGCCACCTTTGTCCCTCCCTCGTCCGCGATGTGGACACCCACCGCTGCCCAAAGTAATATATCTTCCGGCGTGAGCACGTGTCTCTTCGGAGCCACGGCAACCGTCTTGCCTGGGTTGAGGTGTATGCTCCTCGCTGTCAACTATCGCTCGAGGAAGCGTACCACTCCCACTGTCGCGGGTGATATCTCGTCGGCCGCGATAGTGATGTCGTCGAGGTATGCATAGGCTTTGACCCCCTGCCATTCGTATTCCTCCCGAACCCTCGTAAGCACCGGCCGCAGCGGCAGGCAGAACAGAGCCGGTCCCCAAGCGTCTTCTTGTTGCACCCCACGGGAGTGTTCGGGCTTAGTATTTTCTCCCGAGTCCATCTGGAAGAACCGGGCTTCTCACTACAGTACGTGGCTACAAATCCCGTAAGCGCTGGCGTGCAAGCGGCCACCTCCCCAAGCATGGGCTTCTGTAGGACCGAGTTGAACGAGTTAGACGCGTCTGCTTGGATTATCCAGTTGCCTGCCTCATGGTGTATTCGGGACCGTAACGCTGCATGCTCCACCCTTCCCGACCCAACATCCCCATACTGCCTGGCTTCGAGATGGAGCTCCTCCATACGCAGTCTAGACTTCCTGATGGTACCTACCGCAATGAGGCGCCATCACATCGTACCCACACAAGCCGGGCGGCTTTTGTCCCCCTGGGCGGTGAGGTTCGACTGCAGGAAGAACTCCCAGTCTCCTCGGCGGGAAAGCGTCAGGATGATCAACCATCCTCATCGAAAAGGCTTCGATGCCGGCGCCAACGTGTTCTTGGCCAAGTTGATCCCTGACAATGGACTGTGGGTGCGAAACGCACAGACCATCACTCCCCGCTTCTGGTGCAGTGTTGTGAGAGTTGATGACCTTGAAAGCCATCTAAGGTCAGACTCTCCTTCCGGACGCCACGTGGGGCCACTCCTTTCCTCTGGTTCGATCAAACTTGTCACCCTAGCTTACACCGCTGCTTCCTGGACGGAATTTCAGTCTTCACCGGGAATTTTACCTTGACGATCGTCATTGTAGTCTCATTGCCGAGCACGCGTGGTTCCACTAGACGGTCCCGCGCTGCTAATGATATCCTCCGTTGATGCCGGCACGCTGACGGAGTCCCCTCGCACTTAGCTGCCTCTGTTGCTCCCCGTGCCGGCCCCTGGAGACGTGCCGCCGTGTCTTCGGTACACTCCATAAGCCATGGGAGAATCGTGGCCAGGTCCCTTCGCTCGGAAGACTTGAACCTCGCCGTCCGAATCGTTCGTCCGTCCTGAGAGTGCAGCAGGGCTGGGAGGATGCACCACAGCTTGAGCGCACGCAAACAGATTTCGGCGTGTTCAGGCTCCCGCTCGGGCGGTGCGCCTCCAAAGCGTGCTTGACAGACCGAGCGATGAGCGTAAGTAGTTGCCAGTTTCGGCCGTACGTTGACGGCCGTGATGAACCCCATTTAGAAGTCGTTAAAGAGCATTCTGTCTAAAGGACCTCCCACCCCCAAAGCATCTTGGTCATACGGGTAGCAGAAGCCTTGCCGGTGTCCCTCGTTGTCTTCTTCGGGCATCCTCCCTAAGGAAACGGCTGGATCTCGAAGATCGACAGCGCGGCATCAAGGGTTTCCCGTCACCCGTGGCGGGCCCTGTACCCACGCTTGCTGCAGACGAGCAGCGTCTGCGTCCCCTTTCGCGCCCCCCTCGGCTCCTCGCTGGCGAAAGCACGCCTATTGCGTGCATAGCGTGGTTTCCACCCCCGCACGGTCGTCTTAATACGCGGTGTCTCTGGTTAAGTGCTGCGGTGCAGACTCCACACGCTACGTGTTCATGATTCCGCCCAGGGAGGCGCATAGCCCAATGCTTCCCCCCTAAAGTATCTGCAGCCCCCCCACTTACCCTTCCACCTGGCGACTCCTCCTTCGGGTGGTCAGATCCGCTGCCTTCCCCTGCGGAAGTTGTTCCTCACCTCTGCGGGCCCCGGTTGCCGGTCGTTGGAGGTAACGCTGCCCCCCCCCATCCGGCGCTGCGTTCCTCACCCATGCCGGTACCTCTCCCGACACCGGCTGCTCGTGGCCTTTGTCCTCCCCCCAGTGATATACCTCGCCGTCTCTCCTAGTCACCCGCCCCCCCTCCTCCTTCATCTGACTCGGAAGTCGTAGGTTCTAGTGATGCCAAAGCAGTCTCTAGTCGTACCAAGGTAACCCCTGCGCTCCCTAGCTGTGACAGCGCATCCCCCTCCTCTCCGGTGGCTTTATTGCCTCCCGTTCTCCCCCCCTGTTGTTCCTCCTTGATCCCGAGGGTCTTCCCTGATCGGGCTGCTGTTCAACCCGAGAGGCGCCGCTTCCTGCCGGGCAAGCGCAACGACCGGGAACCGAGGATTTGACCTCCTTCCGCTCAGCACGTCTCGTACGTTGATGCACCATCTCGTCAAGAATTCATCCCAAACAGGGTCCAGGTGTACAAGGAATTCCTGCACGTGAGGGCTGGTAGAGAGTCTACTCCCTTAAAAGCGCAAAACACGTCTTGGGCACGGACGTTGTTTGCATGGATCAGTTGGTGGCATCGGTCAACAACTTGTGTCCATCTAGTCTAGTGGGAGAAGGCACTCAATGTAAGCCCCTGAAGATAGCTCTAAGGTAGCACAAACCAGGGTCCACAGGAGGAAAGATGCTGGTTCGCGGTGTACTCGCAACATGTCCTCGAACGTGTTGAATACACCGGTGTTTTGGTATTCGGCCTGGTCCAGCTGCGGGGGTCCCCGACCGACTATCGTTGTAACTGTAGGCCGTCCAACGTCGTCGGCTACCTCCTGTCTGCATCTTCCTCGGTCCCGGATATTTCTCGGGCAAGTTCCACGAGGTGGGGAAGTCACCGTCCCAACGGCCATTCCGATTGGCACGCGAGCCAAGGCCGCGAGTCTACGTACCCGACTCAATACGATATGCGCGCTCCAGCACGCCACGACTGTGTGCCCGCCCTCCATGCTTGCACGGTACCCGTGCCGATGCGTCAATGCCCCCAGATCGTAAATTGGGCCATCCAGGCCCCGTCCGCAGTAAGAGCATGGCTCGTCCTCCGCCTCTATTACCGGTCTGTCTCGCAGTCGCCAACGTCCATCCCGTTTAAGCCCTTCGTCTCCTGCCCTGACGGCACGTCCTCCCAAAGCCGTGCTATGCGTGGTCGATGGCCGCCGCCCCCGCTGACCGCGCCGTCCATCCTCATGTAGTGCCGCGATAGGAAGTCCACCACGTGAACTGCGCCTCGCC
This sequence comes from Macrocystis pyrifera, assembly GCA_031763025.1. NCBI lineage: Eukaryota > Phaeophyceae > Laminariales > Laminariaceae > Macrocystis > Macrocystis pyrifera. Next base: position 11,207,642 of record JASSKH010000009.1, read on the forward strand.
TGGGCCGTCCGTCTTCCCCAACCACAACGAGCTCGAAGCTGTTCTCGCCCACATCACTCGCCCCTTCAGCAGTGATCAGTGCGCACCTTCAATGGGCTGCCCAGCCCAAGAAAGTGAACCTGTCACGTGCCTTCATGTTCTGACCAGACACCGCTCATGTCCTTCGTATGCGCTATTACGGATCAAACGCACCGCGCCCGTCCTTGTCCGCGTCCGCCTCCCCTCGCGTCGTTGCAACTCGTGTCCAGTCTGCCACTTCCTGCGACGTAGTCTCCTGCGGAAAGAGAGTACTTGAGCTCGTAGGACCCTTACCGTCATAATGACCCTGTCCGCCAGGCTCGAGGCGTTGAAAGCGACGCGTGCCTGGTTCGCGAGGAGAGCCAAGGTCGTGCGTTGGTGACCCGGGTAAAGTAGGGTTCGGGTATGTGATCGTGGTCGATTTGGTTCTGCCATGAGCTGGTCCTCCACGAACCCAAGCGCGCGGCGGAGGTGCAAGCAACATGAACAGGCCACACGCGCATGGGTTCGGTCCTCCACCACTCTGTTTAATATGCTACAGATAACGCGGCTACCCCTTGCTGTATCCCCTCCAGCGACAGATCTTGCTGTTTGGGGACGTCTCTCCTCCCGCTCCGGCATTCCCGGCGGGGCCGTTGTTAACGCCGCCGACATCACCTCGTCGCTGTCCCCTGCAGCGCTCGTCGGTCAGACTGGGCTACTGTTGCGATCGCCCGATACGTGGGGAACGTCAAGTCAGCTTCGGTCCTACCGTGGAGAGCACAAAAACACGGTAAGTGGGGACTGCGAGTGCAACAATCCAGGCGAACCTGTCGGTCACCTAACGCTCAAGGCACACGCATTATGTTTCCTCATATTTCTCGCCCGGCTGCCGTGGACCCGATGGTGGCAGCGGTGGTGGTCGGAGTGGCGGCTGTGCCAATGCGGTCGTAGGCACGGGTTCCACACCTGTCTTCGTCGTTGGTGTCCGAGACGGAGACCGCAATGGTGGCGATATCAGCGACGATCCCGTCAGCTAAGTTGGGGACGGCACGGGCAGAGATGTCGGCGATGACACCAGCAGCAGGGTCGATGTGACCGACGGTAGCGGCCGATGTCTCTGAAGCATCGGCATCCCGCCAAGCGGTTCATCTGACGTCCGCGACGGCGTCAAGAGCGTCCTAATTCTTGGTTCTCGACCTAGCAGCCGTGCCATCGCCAGAGGGGGAGGCGGGCATTCCGATGGTCGCTTCCTGTGAAAATGTCCCCGCTACCTGCTTTTCCCATGGTTCCTCATCCCCTACCATTTTCAAGTGTACGCACTCTCGTCCTGGGGAAAATACGCCCTTCGGCAGGCTCTGTTGACGGTATCCTCCGCCATTGGATACTTGCCACTCTGTCGGCTGTAGGTATATCTTGTTGCACTGTCCGGCGTAGATCTTCCGGGAGCTGTGCTGATACCGGCTTGGCCCCCACTCTTCCGCTCCTCTCTCTGCCTTCTCCTTCAACTGTACGTAGGCCTCCCTTCCACCACGGGCGTAGGTTCCCTAGAAGGCAAGACCCCCGCGTTAACACATGCTCCGCGATGGGAAGTTTGAAATCCCGGTATTGCCCCTCGCGGAAACGAAGGGAGAAACTTGACTCCGGGACTCCAGTGGCCCTCGCCGGCCAGTGCATCTTTCCCCTCGTCACCTCCGCCGGAGGGCCAAATGGAGGAGACCCCTGTCCACCATCGGCGAGTCAGGAGGTCGTAACTGCGCCTTTAGAGCTGGAAATGCAGCTCGGCCGCCTGGGACGGGCTCTACCTCTGTTCAAGTCCATGGGTGTTGGCCCTCGGGTCGTATCTGTGCCTCCAGAGATTCCTACGCTGCCCGACCGCCTGTGAAAGGCTTTGTCTCTGTCCACGCCCATGGGTCTTGATTCTCTTCCTCTGTGAGGCGCTGATTCGGAGAGCCGAACGGTCCTTGTTGGAGCCCCTCCATGAGCACTACCTCCGCAATCCCCAATTCATCCTGTCGTCCCCTGTGCGTACCCTCCCCCCCAACTCCCCCTGTTGGTGGAGGGTTATGACCTTGGTCCCGTCTCCACAGATGGTGTGCTTGAAGGAATCGGTCCATCTACGCCGCTGGTGTGGAGAGGCTCGTTGACACTTGCCGTCTCTGCCCCTCCCCCTTCCCTGCCCCCTTGCTTCCTCATCAACCATAAACGCCTGCAAGGGCGTATGGCCTCGGGCGATGGCTCTGGGTCGTCTCGACGAGAGTGACCGCGGGCCTCTGAGGCGTGCGCGCCGCCCCCCTTGTTGGCGGGGAAATAGACCGTCGCCTACATCCTAGAATGTCCACCAAGAATGCCTCTTCTCACGCGCCGTTGTCAACTCCCCCCCTCGTGTCCCTGTCCGAGCCCCCAGGATGTGACGCAGGTGATTGATGCCTTCATCGCGAACGTGGCCGTGGGGATGGTTTGGCATCTGAAGTGGACCGCCCTCTCCTACGCCCCACGATGGGGGGGGGGCGGAAGGCCAGTTAGCTCCCCCAACCGTGGCGCCCCTGTCGCCTCCTGTTGTTGGAGTCCTCTCAGCGCGGGAATGCCTATCCCGATCCCCGCGCGGATCCACGCCGGCGTAGTCGTATTGCTAATGCCGAGAGAGCTCCGTTAATAGAATAGCGTTGTCGTGCTTCAATTCGAATTTGACTTTGTTTCTATACAGATTTCGCGCTTTGTTTTGTCCTATAGAAAAAACTAGCTCACTTGCCTCAATTCAACAGATAATGTATGATTCCCAACACTATTCGAGACGAACAGATACCCCTCGTCCTTGGGCATCTACTCGAAAACACCGCTTGGCCATTATCGTTTACTTCATCGAGGAACGCTATTTTCCTCAACCTCCAGGTTCGTTGTCAGGGACTGAAGCTCATGTAGCCCCTACGGCTCACCTTGGGATAAAATGTGCAAATGAGCTATCTATAACTCAAGATTTGAAAGCATGTGCAGATGAGCTACCCTCCGACAGCTCAAGCCGGGAACACGTGTTCAGCTCGTGTAGCTCACGATATCACCTGTAAACCACACCGGTGAACCACCTCGATAAGAGATAGCTCCGGCTACGGTGAGCTGATATGCCCGACGCGTGCATCATTCGCCTCGCTCTGCAGTCTATATAGTAGTACATGCAAGCGCAACCTACCATCATATAAGTGTGCGCGTGCATAGACTGACTTACAGCCTTACTTACAGATATCTTTCTCATGAGCGTGTTCGATTGGTACATCCCTGGCATCTCAGAGCTCCCACTTGAACACCGCATCAAACGACTACGTGCCGGCGAGAGATTTTTTAAATTCTTCTTCGTTTGCTTTGTTTGTGTGGGTGCACCCAGTGCACGGCACCGCGGGCGAGCCCGGCGCAGTCAGGAGTGTCAGCGGGCGCTGACAGGTAGAGTGAGGTTTAGAAGGAGCGCGGTTGCTGTTTTTGTGGCTAGGCGTCGCGTGTGCATTGAGACACGAGGGAAGCATAAGTAGGCTCTGTCTGGCTTCCTGGTGTGGGGTTGGACATAATATGTACGAATCTATAATGGTCGTCTTTTTATGCAAAAAGAAATTCAAGCGGTGCTTATTTTTGCGACCTAGCTGAATTTCACAGAGAGAGGACCCAGTCTAAGGACCAACAGTGTCGAGCTAGCGAACGAGGGCCACGGTGAGCCCCGGGCTTCATACAAGGCACGCGACGGGGCTCACTGTGGCTGAGAGGGAGGAAAGCTTTACCCGGGCCGAATCGGTGCCGAGGTTGTGGCGAGAGAGGCGGGCAGTGTACGAAGCTGAGAGAAAGTCTCGTGTTCAATTGTTTTTTTACCGGTGCAAGGTGTTCCAATGAGGTGGAAAATAAACATCGGAGGGGACTACGATTTGCTTTTTTACCGAAACTTCCGTTTTCATTTTCTTCATTGTTTTCGCGGAGCTGTGCCGTGCTGTGCTTTCTCTTTCGCACATATAAAAAAGTACCAGGTATGTACGTGCGTACGTGCATGCGGCGTTCGGGTTGTGTCTTGGATGGAGCATGGAGCTCTTGGCATTTACAAGTCGCCCATTTGCACCTGTATTTTGAGACCATATGTTCCGTTCCATTATTCCTCGTGAGCGAGCTCAGCTGGGCGGAATCATCCGCTGCGCGAAGCTCCTTGTGTCTATTTTTATATGTGCATATTCTCCTGAGCGTGCTCGGTTGTTATATATATATATATATATATATATCCCTTGCATCTCAGAGCTCCCACTTAGACATCGCCTGCTACTATTACTTGCCAGCGAGAGACTTTTGTCGTTTCTTCTTTTTTTGTTGATTTCGTGCGTGTACCCAGAGCACGGCAGGGCGGACGAGCCCGGCGCCGTCGCGGGTGTCAGCGGGCGCTGGCGAGTAGAGGGGGGTTGGAAGAAGCGCGGTCGCCGTTTTCCTGACTAGGCGTCGCGTGTGAATCGAGACACGAGGGGAACATGAATGGGCTCTGTCTAGCCTCCTGGTATGGTTTCTGATAGAGTATCTACGAGTTTATAATAGTCGTTCGGGATTGCAAGATAAAATTTCAAGAGGTACTTATGTTTACGACCAAGCCGAAGTTTAGAGGGAGAGAATGGCAGTCTGAACACCAACATTGTCGAGCTGGTGAACAAGGTCAACGATGAGCACCAGGCTTCACGCATGGCGTGTTCGAAATATAAAGGATAAACCACTGAGCTACTCAGTCTCTCCGGGCTTCGCGCGAGGTGTGTTCGAAGAATAGACAGACCACTAAGCTACTCAGTCGATTGAGTACCTCAGTGGTCTATCATTTATAGTCCGAACAAAAGAAGTGTGTTTGAGCTCAATACGGTCTCCCGCTGATAACATCCTCCGGGGTTGATGAGACCTCTAATCAGCGCCTGGTTTTTCCTTCGTATGGTCCCTCTCCTTAGTCGTGCGTTATTTTGCTCGAGCGGTTCACTCCACTTTCGACTCTCTGGCCGAGTGTTTTTATCGTGGTTCTCTCCACTTGATTTCCTATTTTCTACCCACGGCAGAAAAAGCGAAAATACGACGTCTCGCGAGACTCGAACCCCGGACTTCATTGTTCGAAATATTTGGGTTAAACCACTGAGCTACTTCTAAATATTTCCAACAATGAAGTCCGGGGTTCGAGTCCCGCCAGACATCGTATTTCCACTTTTTCAGCCGTGAGTAGAAAAAGGGAAATCAACAGGAGAGAACCTCGATAAATGAACACTCGATCAGAGAGTCGAAAATGGAGTGAACAGTTGAGTAAAAGAACATACGACTAGGGGGGGGACGATGTGAAGGAACGACCAGGCGCTGATTGGGGGCCTGATCGACCCCAGGGGATGCTATCGGCGGGAGACAGTATGGGGCCCGAAGGTACTTCTTTTGTTCGAAATATTTCGGTTAAACCTCTGAGCCACTCAATCAGCGCTGAATGAGTAGCTCATTGGTGAAACCTTTATATTCGAACAAGGCGCGCGACGGGGCTCAGTGTGGCAAGGAGGGAGAAAAGATTTACCCAGACCCAATCGGTGGCGAGGTGGTCACACAACGAGCGGGCAGCGTATAGGCTGAGAGAAGCTCTCTCTGATGTTCAATTGTTTCTTTTTACTGGCGCAAGGTGTTCCATTTTTTCGACCAGGCGGGAAATAACAATATCAGAGGGTACGGGGATTTCTTTTCAAAAGCTCGTTTTCCTCCAATTTGCATTATTTTTGCGGTGCGGTGCTGCTATGCTGTGCTTCCTCTTTCGTACATATCACAAGAAGAAAAGGAGTTAGTGCTGGCGCGTACGTACGTACGTACCTGCATGCGGCGTCCGGATTGTTTTCGTGAATGGAGTATAATGGGGCTTTTGGAATTTGCAAGTCGCCTATTTGCGCCAAATTGTGTGGACCATCATCGGTGCCGTTCCATTATTCCTCGACAGCGAGCGTAGCGCCTTGTATCATCGTATCATACGAAAAACAGAAAAAAAAAAAAAAACGGTACCACAAATAGTAACAGTGCAGTACTGCCACTAGAAATAATGTACACACACTATGCATCAATCACAGCAGATATCACTGGTGCCATCTTTACATATCAAACCAGACATCACACTATTATAATAAGAATGTCCATTTGAGGTTGGGAATATATTAAAAAAATAGTCATACGGTGGGACTGTGAGTCGGCACGATTTAAGTCGCCGACAACAAACAGTATTCTTTACAAACATTATATTCGTGAAAAGAAGAGTTAAATGTTTGACGAAGAACAAGCCGACATTATTAATAACAGGTTTCGCGATTTTGATAGGGCAATAATTTGTTCAGAAATTTTCTGTCTGATCAGAAGTGATCACCGTTGGCGCGTGCAGTTGTTATGGTGTCCGCTCTCCCCTGTTGCAGCACTTTGATTTGTAGCAAGCGTCCTCTCATCATACCTGGCAGGCGTTATCGCCCGCCATTCTAATGAATGCCTCGCCCCTTCGTTCAGAAGACATCTGGCGAGGCATGCCGCAACTACAAAAAATAAAAGAGCCTATGAACATACAGCAACGTCGAGCCCCTTGTGTGAGTGACCAGAGCAGAGCCAAGGGCATCAGCAGTAGTCGGTCCCTAGGTCCGTACTGCTTTACGCTTGACACTGCCGTCGTCGACAGGACTCGAGAGTTCGGTGATTCCGCCCTTCCAGACGAAGATTTTGCCCCTTCACTGCCGGCACCAGACATGCGTACCGCTACTGGTCCCCGTCAAGACGGTCTCCTGGTTGAGACACTAGGTACTACATGTTCTTTACCGTCGGCACTATAAGCATGTATGTGTACCGCCACTGACCTCCGCGAAGACGGTCCCCTGGTTGAGACCGTAGGTACCACATGTTCCTCACCGCCGGCACCAGGTATGCGTACCGCCCCTGGGGTCCCCGCGAAGACGGCCCCTTTTCTGCCGCCGTTGACTATTCCCCGCCGGCACAAGGTATGCTTGCCGTTCCTGGTCCTCCAAAAATCTCTCTGCTAGAATTTTCGCTGACGGCTGTGGCATGAAAATTATCACTGCTGTATGGCGGCACATCGCTGGCTTGCTGGACATCTAGTTTAGAAAACACTACACAGCTAGGCTCAACCGAAGGCACGGACCTCGGCCAACGCGCCATTGACGCGACAGCGACTGTGCCCAAGTGGCACGTCAGCAGTCGCCTTCCTGTCGAGATATCCCGACTCTCCTCCAAACGTGCCATCGGACCATGGCGGCGACGTTCTCTTCCTTTAGCGCCAGAATCAAGACCCACAGTGGCCTAGCTGCTATGCAGCTTGGAAGTGGGCCTTTCCAGTGTGTTTCGTAGAGAACGGCGATGACTCGGCCTCGACCTCGTCTCGTCTTTCCACCAGATAACAGTGCACAAGGACACGATACCTATCACTGCTTTATGTACACCCTCGCGTCTTTCCGGGGGCGTGGTCAACTCGTTCAGGAGTCTTCCCCCCGACACTGCATAGACCGTACCGAGGTCTGCTCATTGTATGTTTTGTGTTGTAGCGCGCGCAGTGATTGGCCGGGGTCGCAAACTCATCCAGTCCTGCTGACGACGCCAGCGTTATGTGTATGGCAGTATGAACCTAGGGATCGACCTGTGCTAGCAGGTAGGTGATGCCTTTGGCTCTGCTCTGATCATTCACACGAGGCGCTTGACGATGTTATAATCTATAGGCTCTTGTATTAATAATAGTTGCTGCTTGCCTCGCCAGATGTCTTCTGAACGAAGGGGTGAGGCATTCATCAGAAAGACAGGCGATAACGCCTGTCAGGTGTGATGAGGGGACGCTTGCTACAAATAATGCGGCCGCAACAGGGGATAGGGGATACCATAACACTAGCCCACCCTGAACGTCCGTATATGCAGATTCATATAAAACTCAGGCATAAACCAAACTAATCTGGAGAATTCTGAAAATGGATCAAAGATGCGGCGCTTCACAACCCACTCCCACACCTCTTACTCGTAAGGCTACCAGAGCAGAGACAAAGGCATCACCTGCTAGCAGTAGTCGATCCCTAGGTCCATATTACCTTACACTTCACACAGTTCTCGAAAAATAATCGGGTCAATATTCGGGGAGATAAGTCGTTGAGTCTCGATGTAGTCGGCGCCGACACACGAAAATGCCCGAAAACAATATTTCGCCAATTTTTTATTTAAAAATCCACACTTGAAAAAAAAAACATGAAGATCCCACGCCGACGTCGTTCGAGTACCATTGATGTCTGAACGTCGACGTGTGTTGAGCTTAGGGCCCGTCTTATTGAGATTTGTTTTCATGATACTCCGCCAATATTTTTTCGTTTGAGTTGGTGTGCATCTGATTGGTCGAAAAGTGAATCACCAAGCAGGCCTTTTGACCTTTGATTCGCAAAAAGCGAAAAAAAACGATTTCGACCAAGTCTTGTGGGACTTCTTTCGCTCTTCGTGTTATTCAATTTGGGGAGTTTGTCCAACTCGGCGTGGCATGTTCCTGAAACCGAAGCAAGCCACGCAAGCTTCAACCGTGTCGTCGACTGCTTCACAGGTGAGATCCACAATTCCCGAGAGACAGGGCCACCGAAGCAGCCGCAGCGCTCCAACGGCCCCTCGCACAGAATAGACCATCCGCGGCGCCTCAAAAAATTACAAGGCCGTCCCAAACTCAGTTTTGCATCCCTCTTCGCCTCGCAAACCACACGAGCACCGACCATGTCACGACTCCGCTCAGAAGTTCGATCGCTGTATCCTCGTCGCTGCTGCCTGCGTGAGGCTTTGGCGCTGCGCGAGCCACCCGAGATGTCCCAAGAGCGATAGCCGCTTCGGCGGTGCCAGCAGGAACAATCGGCCGCTGATCGCGGTGCCCCGGGGAGGACGCGGGCCGTCGCTCGCCTCGTTGGTTGCCCGCGGATGTTCGTTGGCCCTTGTGCGTTGTTCAACTATATTCCTCGATAGGACCCACAGGCAAATTTTCACGAAATTCTATTCTACTCAAATCAAATGCGTTTTTTTTCTATTCGATCATCGTGAAAAAGGTTTCTGGTTAAGACGGACCCTTAAGCTTTATTTTTATCAATCCGCCGCAAGATGAAAAAAAAACAAATTGTGACCTTTGAATTGTCGATCATCGGCTCCAAAACCACGATAAAATTGCCGTATTCTTCTTCGCCGAGTTAGTTCTTCGTTTCACGAATATCATGTGTACAGCAGTAGTCGGACTAGTAGTCAGTCGTGAAACGGAGGTGCCGACTTTCCGACTTTTTATTTTTAATCATCACTTTTACTTTCCAGCCTAACTCGTAGGAGGTATTACCCTCAGCGATCTTATGGACAAGCCGTGGTCACAGGTGTCGTCCTTTTTCCCCCTCAGTACGTGCCTTTATGTGTTGTCGCGCATAGGGTTCAGCTTTCCCACTGCTCGTCGATTTTCATCGAATGTAGCTAGCTCACGCTCTCCTCGCGCTTTCCGCTGAAGATTTTTTTTTGCAAGAAAAGTCTCTACGAGCATGCACTCGATGAGACTCGAACCCACGAAATTGATCTTGATGGGCACGCGGACCACCCACCAAGCCACCGGGGACTATTAAATTTCCTGAATTGTAGGAAGGCCTCTTTGATGCAGGATACAGCTTTTCAACGTGAATCACTGCGGGCTGCAGACTCCCTCATGCCCTGTCACATTGCAGCGCGCGGGGGGAGATCCACACTTATACAGACAGACGCACACACATGGCGGGACAGCCCATCTCTCTCGATGGTGCCGACGGCGTAACGCTTTGCATTTCGGGCATATGATATACTAGTACTATATTACGAAGCTTATGGTTTACGATTTGCAGTCATTCACGTGCGCGTTTCCCGCAAAGTTGGGAGATACGCTGGGGGGCCGACATGCTATCAATCGTCTACGAGCAACATGCGTTCAGCAGGACAGACAGGTAGATCACATACGGTCGTGCCGTACGACTCCTTGCATTGTAACTCGGACACCAATGTCTACCATCCCTCAAGCACGCATTGACTGTTTGTTGCTGTTATCGTCACGTTTTATCGTCAATTCTTCCCTCTGAAGTCCCAAGAGGGTTCATCAACGAATAACATCACGAGTGGATCCACGCCCCGGTGGTCTGTTCAAAAGTGGTTGACACTACCATCTGTAGCGTTGACACCAGCGGTTCGATTCTCCGTACGAGTATGGAGTTTTTATTCGCCGAATGACACCAATTACAGTTTGTCCAGAGCGCCTATTACAGCGTAGGTAGGCACAATTCGACGCGAGCCGATGAGGGGAGAAAGTTCTGAACCCTTCTACTGCTGTAGCGATAAAAATGTAAGGCACGTACCGTAGTGGGGAGGGGGGGGGGAGGCGTTTTGCGTACGGTATGTGACCCAGGATCTGAGTTACTACTGGGTCAGAGTACTAGAAGCAAGAAGGGCGAAGATAAAAAGGGTGGGAACTAGAAAAGGAAAAACCAATGCGTTTTCTTCTGGGAATCACTTACGCACCGTTGTTAACTGTACGTACGTGGTGATGAGTTGGATGTTTCGCTCGTATCCGAGTCAGGCAATATTACGACTGGATCAATTGCTGTCACATTTTTGGACCTTTTACCGTTGTACAAGCTGAAGCCGTGTTTTCTGTGAATCTAGGCAATCTCTATTACGGAGGACCGTGGTAAATAGGACCCAATATTGTTTGTAAAGAAAGGTAAATATATAGGTTTTTTCCTATACCATAGATCCTATTAACTATGGGCCCCCGTAATAGTGCGCTTTTCTTTTGTAAAATGACGTCAAAAGGCGTGATTTTCCCCTCCGGCCGGCCCTACCCGTGCCTCCAGCGGAGCCGCACCGAGGGGGGCTTTTTTCGCCAGCCGACTTACCGCCGACTAGCGACCTAGTTTTTCGTCGTGAAGTGTTGTCAAACCGCCCTAGCATTTGGGGTATGCCAGGAAGTACGAAGATCAAACGGTCCGGACTTTTCTCGGCCAACATGCATAAAATTATCATATTAAACCGACAGAACGCGACCGGCGTTCTCGACAAACAAAAAAAATGCAGGGTACCTGGTAAACAACTGTAGAGTAGGGCAATCGTTGCCCTGCTGTTCCCTTCCAGGTAGGTGTTACCATTGCTTTCGAAGTTTAGCGTAGTTTTGTGTTGTTGTATTGATGAAACCTCATACTCGTACCAGGTATGTGATGCAACAGCAGCGCGGAGATTAGACTCGTCGAACAAGGACACGACGATCGCGTGCGAACGATCGACGGTCGCCACTACTTCTGTATATTCCTCGAAATATATTACATGAATTTCCTAGCACAGGGAAAGACGCATCACGAGCCGATGGAAAGATGCTGTGGCACGGTACAGGAAGAGACAAAGCACATGACCACCGTCACCAGCGTAAAATCGCGTAGCATCTATTCTACGCGGGGCCGTGTACTCTTGCCTCCCCCGGGCACCAGGGCCCCTAACGCAACGCAGCACAACTCAAACCCACACAACCAAAGATGCCGTGGCATCAACCCCGATGCTGATGCAGAGAGGCAGCTAGGGCAAACCAAGCCGACTAGAATTACGCTGCATCTAAACTACGCGAGGCCGTTTACCCTTACCCCCCCCCCGGACACGAGGGCCCCTAGCGTTCGGGGTTGAAGCCGCGTTCACGGGAGACCCTGCGCCCTGGATCAAAGCACGGTATTTCGCGTCATATCGGGTGAAGTCGTCGGCTTCGCTCTCGCGACCGAAACCGACATCGTACTCGCGGTCGAAACCGCGCTTGGGGCCGAAACCGCTCTCGCGGATGAAACCCAGATTGCGGAAAATCCTATCGTTTTGTTTGCGCTGTTTGGCAAACCAACGTTCGCGACGGCGGGAGACCCCACCGTGCTGTTAGCCTCTTTTGACGAACCAACGCTCGCACGTGAGGTCCGGTAAGCGCATGACGTGCGCACGCGCGATCTGTTCTGTTGTAAAAAACAGAACACCGGAACCGACGACGTCCGCCCTCTGCTCATAGAAGTGATATGCGCAGAAGCAGAACCTTCTCACCCTGACCCGACAGAACAAAGACGGCTGAGCGGTCGCATTTGTAGCACTCGAACAGGGTGGTTTCCGTGATGGTAGGAGGCCGGCAAGCCTCTCCATCACAGTGAAAGTACTCCCGCGAACCATGCCCAAAGGACGGTCACACGCCAAGACAGGAGCTGCCTTGACGATGGGAGACCAGGGTACGAGTTTGCAACACGAAATCCAAGGCGTTCATCGCGGCGAGAGTTCCGCACTCCGTCCGCATACTACTGCTGTACGTACCGGGAAGACCCAGAAAAGGCGACAATCGCTTCACTTCACGAAGCAGCAGCAAATTGCTGTACGTAGTAGACTGCTAGTAGCTTTGTATTAGCTGGGGCAGCATTCGGTGTGCAAAACGTCTGAGGGTGCACCCTCCTCTGTAATTAGAGCTCGAAGCATCATGTACCGATAACTACAGAGTTCAGTCATACTGGCTCCATTCAAATACCTAGTCACCCAGGTAGAATTTGTACGCAGCTACGGGCTGTCCTGGATTTGGCTTTCACCGTGCGGACCAAGTATTGTGTCCTAGATGTCAGGTTCAAATGGGGCGCAAACCTCTCCACCGCACCAGTCGGCGAAACCGCGTCAATAACGAGGTTATACCAGATCCAAACGTGAGGACAAAGGCAAAAGACAGGACAAAAAGGAAGAAAATAAACATACTACAGTAGTGTTGATCTAAGGGGCGATTTCCTGCAGCGTACGACGAACCTCACGCTCTTCTTCATACAGCGGGACAAGCGTGCAGCACGCGTGTAGATCGTGTGCAGTAAGAGGTGCAGTTGCCAGAAGAACGTGCCTCGTACTGTACCACGATTGACCGAGGAGCGATCGGGTGGGGCGCGAACCGACCTCCGCTTCGGTACTCTTTAGCTTGAGACATGCCGAGAAAGCTAAAAGGTAGGCTATAGCAAAACAACAAAACTTCCAACACTTGATCACTACAACGCAGTCCAACCAACACCCAGCCAAGCTTCAGTCACGCGCACACTCCCAACAGGTCACACACCGCGGTCGAAATACAAGCAGCCAAAACGGCATTACCCCCCCACTCGCCATTAAGAATATAACAAAAACACATCAAGAATCAGCTTTTGCTCGACGATAATCGCATGCATGCTACGTGAAGAACTGGGATGGCGGTTTGCCTCAAAGAGCAACACCCTTCTACGGAGGCAACAAAGCAAACACTGAAATATACGTTCTGTCTACTGTATGCTACGCGGCGAAGCTCTGGAAAGGCCAGGAACACCCGTAGCCCCCTCCCCGGGTGCACGCAACAATGCTGAGCGCAGGCCAACGTGCAACGTCATCTGACGATATGCATGCCTTCCATCACCCGACCCTATCCCCATGCCTACCCACCCAGTCAACCTAGTACCAACTACGGGTATACTTTAAACTGCACACAAGCACATTCTACAGAAGTCAACCTACCCCACCCTCGTCCCTCCCACAGGTACTATGCCGGATTCGCGAACAAGAAACGAAGGGCTGACACAACATCAACAAAAAAGGCTGAGCTCTCCCGGAACCTTCAGCGCCAACAAAGGAAGGCGCGCACTCAGTTCAACTAACGGCTCACCCGGGAACAAGCCCCCAAACAAAACGAAGCTCGTGACTCCCTCTTGAATTCAAGGCTGGTCCAAAGCACGGCAACAAAAACAATCTCCGCGAACATGGAACAATACTAGACTAGGCGTGAATCGTGAACATGGGCATGATACGCCACAAAAATTAAAGACAGGAACTGGTAATACACACATGCACCGCGACAGCAGCTGTGGCCCACGACAGAACCAACGCTCCCCAGCTAGTCAGGGTAGCCCAAACAAATGAGCTCCACACCGGCGTCTTGGCTTCGCTACGGCAACGCGTCGCGGAGGGCTTATAGCCCAAAGCTCGACGGCCCCTCGCTCACGGTCAAGGCGCTCGTCACCGCGAACGAGCATAGAACGTACACACCGGACAGGCCAACACAGGCGAACGCAGCGCGCGAGCAACCAAACGACGGTGGAAGGTTTCTGACGAACAGCTCTAACAAAGCCCCTACCAGAATGGAACAAGCGGGGGGTGACACACGCCATCCGTAGGCGAGATGGGGGGGGGGTACTCATTGTCCTCCATGGCCGTAGTCGTTTGACCATAGGTCCTCGCGCCTGTACAGCGCCTTGACCGGGCGCGTCATGTTTTCACCTGCGGGGAAGCCGTGGCTTGCACCAAGTCACGAAGCGCCGTGAGGTGTTCGGCGAGTGACATGCAGGGTAAATTGCATCCTGCGAAGTACCGCTTGTGAGGCGGACTGCGGCACCTTGCGCATACTTGCTCGCACATGGATGACAGCATCGTCTGACTTGACCCGCGTTCCGGCCAGGACCCGCTTACACAGGTGTGTACCCAGGCAACGATCGCGCGGGTGGTTTCCCATCGCTACAAGGCTCTGACCATAGCCCCTCCTCGTTTCCTCCCTCCACGGGACCAATGCCTGTCAAGAGGAAACGCGACTTATCGCCAGTGCAAAAAGTGTTGGTCTGCCTTCCGCACCCCCCTCGAATGGGATGCATGGTGACTAGTCAAACGGCTAAGGCAAGCAACAAAAGAGTACCCCCCCCCCCCCCCCCCCCCCCCCCCCCCCCCCCCCCCCCCCTCGAAAGGAATGCGTGATCAATAGTCATATGAATAAGGCAAGCAACGAACGAGTACCCCCCCCCCCCCCCCCCCCTGCCCCTAGGTCTACGGTCGCACGACTACGGCCATGCATGCTAATGAGTGCACCCCCCCCCCCCCCCCCCTCCCTCCCTCCCTCCCTCCCTCCCCCCTCCCCCTCCCACCCCACCATGACCCGCTGCCAGAAGGAGTACTATATATAACGTGCTCTTCGCCTAATTCCACCCGTCCGGAACAGGTCCACCCAAAAGGTCCTCGAGCGCGCGGTTGTGGGGCTCGAAGAACTTGTGAAGATCTTCTCTCACCTCGTCGGTCACCTGTTTTTTTTTTTTTTTTTGTTTCACCGTTTCGGTTTGGGTTGGGTTGCGAAGGCGATTGCGGTGGCGGTTTTGCGGTGAGTTCCATGTGTCGCTGCCGTATCGAGCGCGCGTGTGCCCTTTGTCGACCGTGGGTTATCGAATGTCGATTGTATGGCCTGTCCAATGTTAATTTGCGCGCTTCCACATACACCTTGAGGTGTGCATATCTATCTTCAAGTGTACCTATCGGTCATGCACCGTTCAATGGCCCCAATGAACGAACACAAGACGCACCAGGTACGTACGCGCCTGGAGGGACACAACCAAGTCGATGAGCATTCTTGAGACGAGACGCCGGTGAACAAGTGAAGCATTGCCGACAAAGCAGTAGCGTTTACTGAAGCGGCTACAGTGCAGGGACGGATCTTGGATACATGATGCAGTTTGATTCCATTCCATTCCACAATACCCCCCCCCTCCCCCCCCCCCCCCCCTATTTATATGGGTTGGGTTGGCGTCGGTTGGCAACGACACTGTAAAACATGCCGCTCACTACGTGAGCTAGACATCCATGGTACCGTTTTTTTTTTGTTTTTGTTTTTTGGCGGGTCGCCCACAGCTGATCGTCGAGATAGATCATTGGTGCGAGGTAAAGAACCTTTACTCTGCACAAGGGAATTGATCGTATCACGTAGTGTTCAAGGTAAAAGGCACCCAAGAGGCAGTTACATAGTGCTTCCATTGCTGTCTCTGGAAGTGGCTACACCGGAAATTAAACTAACTCATTGAAGCTGTCATCCATATGCAAGTCCGCCTCACAAGCGGTTCTTAGTAGGATGCAGCTCACCCTTCATGCGACTCGCCGGACACCTCACGGCGCTTCGCGCTTGGTGCAAGCAATGTCTGCCTGGTCGGTGAAAACCCGACATGTTCCGTCCCGGCATTGTAGGGATGCGACGGTCTATGGTCATACGACTACGGCCATGCATGAGATCGAGTGCATCTCTCCTATCGAGTACATCCCCCCCCCCCCCGACCCAAGAACTGGAAATGTACCCACTCAAGACAAATAGAGACACGAGGAGCAAGTTGAAATGGCAATATAAACATAAGGAGCATGCCACCTAAGAGGTTGCCAGCCATAGTTGATCGAGCAGTATGGGAGGATGTAAGGAATGGGCGAGCTGGAAGAAGGTGGGATAGCGTAGTTGACAAAACATGGAAGGATATAGGAGGAAACCAAAAAGAGATGATGTCCGCAGAGAAGTTTGGGAGGTACAAGGCCGAAGTACAACAAACGATGGAAAGAAGGGAAAGGCTCGCGCTAAGAAACAAGGTGAAATCGGAAAAACACTCAAGAGATATACAGGGGACTAAGCGAAGGGATAGCAATGAAAACGTATTTGCATGGCCCAATGGACTTCGCGGAAACGCTCAACACTGATTTTTGTGTAGGTGACCTGGACCTGGCAGAAGAAACTAAGAGGTATGCCAGTAGGAGAAGTGCAATGTACAATGAGGAACGGAATGTATTCGAAGAGGAGATGAGGGAAATAGACGATTGTGGCATGGAAGAGCTTGGCACACACTCAACAGCAGCGAGAAAAAACGATCGCTATCCTAGGAGATAGATGGTGGCCAAAGGCGACGAAACAGGAGGGGGGTAAAAATAGCAAAAAAAAAACTATGTAATACATGGAAACAACGTGTTGAGCACCAAACTGTTGGAGGTGTCTCTATTAGGAGTAGAAACGGTACTCCGTCTCGAAATGGGTGCGTGGTCAATGTTCAAACGACGAAGGCAAGCAAACAATGAGTACGCCCCACCCCCCCCCCCCAGCAACATACGACAGGCGTTCGATAGCGGGAGGGGTTGCTGTAACAACCACGCGAGGGCTCCTACTGTCGAAGCTCCTGCTGTACCGGGGTGATCGCTGACTAAAAACCCCAATCAGAATCCACCGGAGGCCAGGGCCGCTCCATTTGTCAAACGCACATACCTACACACATACCTGGTACCAGGTAAATAGAGGCAGAAAAAAGAACGCACAAGACACACACGGGCACCCAAGCGCGCGCATATACAGAACGCGCACGCAGCATGTACGACAGACAGACAGACAGACAGACAGACAAGCAGACAGACAGACAGACAGACAGACAGACAGACAGACAGACAGACAGACAGACAGACAGACAGACAGACAGACAGACAGACAGACAGACAGACAGACAGACAGACAGACAGACAGACAGACAGACAGACAGACAGACAGACAGACAGACAGACAGACAGACAGACAGACAGACAGACAGACAGACAGACAGACAGACAGACAGACAGACGGACAGGCAGACAGGCAGGCAGGCAGGCAGACAGACAGACAGACAGACAGACAGACAGACAGACAGACAGGCAGACAGACAGACGGACAGGCAGACAGGCAGACAGGCAGGCAGACAGACAGACAGACAGACAGACAGACAGACAGACAGACAGACAGACAGACAGACAGACAGACAGACAGACAGACAGACAGACGACGGACGGACGGACAGGCAGACAGGCAGGCAGGCAGACAGACAGACAGACAGACAGACAGACAGACAGACAGACAGACAGACAGACAGACAGACAGACAGACAGACAGACAGGCAGACAGACAGACGGACAGGCAGACAGACAGACAGACAGACAGACGGACAGGCAGACAGGCAGGCAGGCAGGCAGGCAGGCAAGCAGACAGCAGTAGAGCTTGAAGAGGCGAGCATGCTATGAATCTCGCCTGCGACCCGAGCTCGTCCTTTTTCTTGGACTTGGTCTTGTTGTACGCCATTCCGGTGATCTTTTTCCACCTCTTCATATCGGGCAGTCCCTTCTCGTCAACGTAGGCAGTGTCGCGCCGGGGAATGAAATGAACGCCACCAGGCACAACACGGCCGGAGGGGTTGGAGTGTGCGAAGGGTGGGGGTTGGGTGAGCGTGGGAATGATCCGCGGTCGCGTCGAACACAAAAACAACAACTAACATGACAAAAAACGTGGCAAATAACGCAGTCGTTCCGGTACCCGCATACGCGGCTTTCCCCTGCATTTTTTTTTTCCCCCGACATTTACCGACTCTTGGAAACACCGGTAAAACCCGCCCGTCCACCATAGGAGTACACAAAACAAAACAAAATACAAGGGCGCGATATCATGAAACCGAACGGCCGTGTTCGCGCCCCGTGTCCTCAAGTCCCTCACTCGCCCCTTTCTCCCCCCTGCTCCTCCCTCTCCGGGCTTCAAAGATCATCGTCGCGTTAGAAGTTTCCGGAAAATACCCGTGCCCTAAGGGTTCACTGCCGCCAAAAAAGCGAACGACGGCACCCAAAAGCAGCGCCCTGGGAGAATCGTTCAGCTCCCCTCCCCCCCCCTCCCGGGCCCTACAGTAGGTTTTCTCTTCCCTCCTATCCCTCGGCCTTGCAAACCATCATAATCATCGCGGGGTAAACTACGTGAAAAACCCGTCGCCTCGAACCTGTCACCATGGATACTTACTGATGACGGGAAAAAGCGAAAACGAGATCGAACCCGTGAAACAAAGAAAGCAAAATGAGCTATCTCTGCTGACTCTCGAGTACAAGAGTGGACAGGGGTTTCTGCCTGGGTCTCTTGGGCACCCGAAGCAAAAACCAACTCGTCCCCCAGCGCGAGCAAAAGCGCACCTCCCCCTCCCCACTGAGGGTCTATGGTCATATTATGGCCATGCATAATATCGAGTACACCCCCCTCCCCCCTTCCCCCTATATTATGTACAGGTTGGGCTGGCGTCGGTTGGCAACGACACTGCAAAGCGTGCCGCTCACTACTTGAGCTCGACAACAAGGGTGCCGCCTCTCTTTTTTTTTTCGGCCGTCGGTCACAGCTAGTGGTCGAGATAGATCATTTGTGCGTGATGAAGAACCTTCACTCCGCACAAGGGAATGATTGCATCGCGCCGTGTTTATGGTAAGGCACCCAAGAGGCAGCCACATAGTACTCCCCTTGCTGTCTCTGGAAGTGACCACACCGAAAATTATATTAGCTCATTGAAACTGTCATCCATACGCAAGTCCGCTTCACCAGCGGTTCTTAGTAGGATGCAGCTCACCCTTCATGCGACTCGCCGGACACTTCACGGCGCTTCGCTGCTTGGTGCAAGCAATGACTGCCTGGTCGGTGAAAACCCGACATGCTCCGTCCCGGTATTGTGGGGATGCGAGGGTCTATGGTCATACGACTACGGCCATACATGAGATCGAGTACATCTCTCCTATCGAGTACACCGCCACCCCCCCCCACCGCCCCCGAGAGAGTCGCTGTGTGTAAGCCGCTCGAATCGCTCAACCTTTTGTCGGTCGGCGACGCACCTTCGACTCGTCCTCGCTGGTGAGATCCAGCCCCAAAAAGTCCAGAACGTCCTCTAGCACCTCCACGGGGTTGACGGCCATGTCGTCGGTGAACACCACCTGGTAGAGTCGGTGTCGCGGTCAAGGGGGGAGTGGGGGTGGGGGGGGGGGGGGGGTACTCATTTGTTGCTTGCCTTAGTCATTTGACCATAGACCACGCATCCCTTTCGAGACGGAGGGGGGGGGGAAGGCGTGCTCATTTGTTGCTTGCCTGAGTCATTTGACCTTTGACCACGCATCCCTTTCGAGACGGAGCACCGTTCCTACTCCTAATAGACACCAACTATTGGGCGCTCACTACGCTGTTTCAATATATTACATAGAAACTTTTTGCTAATATTATCCTCTTCCTGTCTGGTCGCCTGTGGCCACCATCTATCTCCTAGGATAGCAATCGTTTTCTCGCTGCTATTCATTGTATCACACTCCTCCATGTCACAATCGTCTATTTCCCTCATCTCCTCTTCTAACACATCCCGTTTCTCCTTATATATTTCACCTTTTCCTAATATTAATATGTGAGTTATACTCTATTGCTTTGCCACACGGGCACATCTGTACATCTACTTCCTCCTCCTCCCGGCTACTGGTATACCTGGTACCTCTTTCCTCTCTTTGGGAGGGGGCGGCGGGGGGTTGCGGTCGGGAGGGGGGGTGTACTTCGATAGGAGAGATGTACTCGATCTCATGCATGGCCGTAGTCGTATGACCATAGACCCTCGCATCCCTACAATGCCGGGACGGAACATGTCGGGTTTTCACCGACCAGGCAGACATTGCTTGCACCTAGCGCGAAGCGCCGTGATGTGTCCGGCGAGTCGCATGAAGGGTGAGCTGCATCCTACTAAGAACCGCTTGTGAGGCGGACTTGCATATGGATGACAGCTTCAATGAGTTAGTTTAATTTCCGGTGTGGCCACTTCCAGAGACAGCAATGGGAGTACTATGTAACTGCCTCTTGGGTGCCGTGCCTTGAACACTACGTGATACGATCAATTCCCTTTGTGCAGAGTAAAGGTTCTTTACTTCGCACAAATGATCTAACTAGACGACCAGCTGTGGGCGACCGCCAAAAAAAAAAAAAAAAAAAAAAAAACGGTACCCTGGATGTCTAGCTCACGTAGTGAGCGGCATGTTTTACAGTGTCGTTGCCAACCGACGCCAATCCAACCCATATACAATATATGCTGGGGGGTGCGGTCGGGAGGGGGGGGGGGTTGGGTGACCAAGGCAAGAATAAAGAAAGAGAGAAAGAAACAAAGAAGGAAAGGAAGAAAGAAAGAAAACAAGCATGCACAAACAAACCAACAAACAGACAAACCAACAAAGAAGGAAAGCAAAAAAAAAAATAAAATAAAGAAAGAAGAAGGAAATAAACAAAAGAAGAGAGACAACGGAAGACACAAAAAAAACGACAGGAAAACACAAAGCAACAAAAGAACAAACGAACGAAAAAACGAGGAAACAAAGAAAGGAAGGTAGGACTCGCCGACGGGTTGAAAGGGCCCAGAGAAGTAGGCGGGAGCTCGATCTCCTCGAACAGAAGTTCACGCGCGAACCTCCTGTTGTCTCACGTACTGCGGGGAAACCATGCGGAACGCCACTTTCCGAAGGCCGTGCGGCTTCACACAGCAACAGAATCTGAGCTGCTTTGCTGGACACCTACGTCATACGCACGTATGTTTTACCAGAACCTCATACCTGGTACCTGGTACGTGTTACCGGTGTTTGTTTATCTCTGCTACGATATGTATCTCTTCTTTTCGCAGGTGTTTTTTTTTTTTTTTTTCTTATCCACCACTGGTACCTTTGTATTTTCTTCTATGTTTGTTTCTGGTTCGTGAATTCTTCTCTCTTAACCCCTTCAGTACCGCAGTCCCGATTTGGGGACAAACCAGTCTAATTCCAAGTCATTTGTCCCCAAAACGGGACTGCGGTCCTAGAGGGTTAAGACCACCTATCATGGGAAGTTCTTTCTGAGCTCTCAGAACTAAGTTTTCAGGTCGAATATACCCGTTTTTACTCGGCGGTAGACTCCTCAAAATGCTCCCCGGAGTTTTATTACCACTTTCGGGAACAATTTTTCCGTTTCTCGAGAATCCTAGACTGATTTTTCGAGCAGCCAATCAGTTTTCTCTGATGGAGGGTCAAAAATAAGGCCCAGAAATAATGGATATTTTCAAGATTTTGATGAAAAATTATGGGTGTCCTCAGAACTGGAAACATGGAGAAACGAAAAAAGCGCTCGAGAAAGCTCTCGGAAAAACTAAGGGGGGCATCCTGAGGAGTCTACCGGCGTTCTTGACAGCCCCGTCGACCAAATCGCGGGTTTTCGGCCAAAAAAAAAAATACAGTTCTGAGAGCACTTCAAAATTTTCCCAAAATATCTGGTATAATCTCAGGTCGTCAGTTTACTACTGCTGTACCAGGTATCGATTATTCCCCAAAAGGCTATATAGCTGTATTGCGCTTCAAGACTGCCTTGACCGCGCCTCTCGCCTCGCCTCGCTCCGCCCAGCCCGTCCATCCCGCCTCCAAGAAAACAAGAAAAACTAATGTTCACCTTGAAATTATCGCGCCCAAAAATGTCGAACCACCGCTCCAGCTGTATGGCAAACATGCTCTTTCCCACATGTGATACGAACAGAGGCATTTCCAAAAACTTGCGCGGGTTGCATCTGACAAGGGGGGCAGTCAAATATCGAGGGAGGGGGGAGGGAGGGCGGCAGGGGGATGAGGACGCGGGGGGGGGGGGGGGGGGGGGGGGGGGGGGGGGGGGGGGGGGGGGGGGGGGGGGGTGCACTAGATATCATGCATGGCCGTAGTCGTGTGGCCATAGACCCGCGCATCCCTCCAATGCCGGGAGGGCACGCGTCGAGTTTTTCACAGACACCGCTTGGGCGAAGCGCGAAGCGGCCGTGAGGTGTTCGGCGAGTCGCATGAAGGATGAGAGCTGCCATCCTTCCTACGAAGAGCCGCTTGTGAGGTAGCCATTGCTATGGGCGGGGGGCGGGGAGGGCATTAGAGTAGGGTCGCTTGTCTTCCCAGTCCGCCCGTTCACCCACCTCGTATCTACCTAACAAATATACTTTGCGCCGAGATAGTGGAGAGTGTAGCGACGTGTTGGCTGTCTGTGCCACACCTTGTGGCGCCCGCACAAGGGACTAGGAAGGTAGCGTGGGCCGAGGCAGGGGCGGAGGCGGGGCCGGGGGCCAGAGGGACAACCCCTGCAGCGCTCTGGTTGTCCTGGCGATTTCAAGTCCAACCGCTTGTTTACTCTCGTCCCCCCCCCATTTGTTGTGGCAGGACAAGCGCCGAGAGTCTTGCGCAAAACGCTGCCCGGTATCTCAATCAGCTTCCCCCTCCCACCTACGACTGCTGAATGATATGAGGTCACCCCCTCCCTCCTCCCCTCCCTCCCGTTCCGCCGTGACCGGCAAGCGGTCTGCTAGCACTGCTTGCGGCGGCGGCTCTCCTAAACGCCTCCATACTTCCCAATGCATGTAACCGGAGAACCCACGGGTCACAAATCAGAACTGTCTCCAGGGGGAAGGCCAAGATGTATGCAGTCTAAAAAAACATGTACAATCCGTGTACAGGTCAGCCCGCGCTTAGCACCAGCTACGTGCAGTTCTTTTGCCTAAGTGACCGGAGAACCCACAGCCCACAACTCAGTATTGTCCCCCGAGAAAACACCGAGATGTATGTAGTCTAGTGAAAAAAATACATCGTTGCGAAATCCGTGTACAGGTCAACCCCCGCATAGCACCAAACACGTGCACTTATTATCCAGATTTGCTACTAGAATCCATCATTGATCTATGCAAAGCAGGAGTTGCAGCAGACTGTATGGACGACCAGTCGCCTCGCTCTCGGCCCTGCCGGCGGCAATCTATACCCAGGGCCAGTTGGAGGCTCGGGTCTGGGTGGGGTCAGGTCGGCGTGGGATCATGTTGCTAGGCGGGTATGAATATATGGAGGCGGGGGGTGGGGTGGGGGGTACTCTTTTGTTGCTTGCCATAGTCATTTGATCATTGCACACGCATCCCTTTTCAGACGGAGCACCGCTCCTACTCCAAATAGACACCTCCAACATTTGGGCGCTCATTATGCTGTTTCCACATCTTACAGAGAAAAAAATTGCTAATCTTATCCCCTTCCTGTTTGGCCGGGGGAGGGGGGGGGGGGGGGGGGGGGGGGGGGGGGGGGGGGGGGGGGGGGGGGGGGGGGGGGGGGGGGGGGGGGGGGGGGGTGTTTTGGGGGGGGGGTGTGGTGGGGGGGGGGGTTTGGGTTGGGGGGGGGGGGGGGGGGTTTTGGGGGGTGTTTACTCATTAAACTTGCATTGCCGTATCTCACAGGTGCAAGTCCCGCTCTCGAGGGCTGACCCCCCTTCTTCTTGGCGAGGTTGAGGCAGACCCCCAGCTTGCTCGCGCGTTTCTGTCCATCGCGAACGGTCTTGACGAGTGTTCGGCTCTCTTCTTGACCTGCGACAAGGCAGATGGAAACGTGCCATATCATGACACAATAGGGACCTCCACATTCGAACAACAAAAAGCGCCAACGTATCGTAAAAGCACGCGCACACACATGCCCACACAAACATAGCACGCGCCGCATGTGATACTGAGGTGGTCGGCAACGTTCGTCAGAGACACAAAACAAAGTACTATTACGGGGGGGAGCATAGTTAACAGGACGTACGGTACACACAAAACATCTGCATGTTTCGCTATTTTTATTGACAATAGCTGGTCCCATTTACTATGGTCCCCCGCGATAAAAGAAAGCACATGGTACTCCTCGTCCTGACGCACTCAGAATAGGGGGGGGGGGGGGGGGGGGGGGGGGAGCGGGGCCCAATATCATGCATGGCCGTAGTCGTATGGACATAGACCCTCGCATCCCTAGAACGCCGGGACGGAGTACGTCGAAGGAGTCGTACTCGATATCATGCATGGCCGTAGTAGGCAGGTGGAGAAAGGGTGGCGGCAAATAGCCACCCTGCTCTGGTCTACACTACACTACACTACACTCTGTTTCACCACACCAAACCCCACCCCACCCCACCCCACGCCACCCACCCCAACCCCACCCAACCCCACCCCATCTCACCCTACCCCACCCCAGTACACCACACCACACCACATCACAGAAGCACCGAGCGAACACGCCTCTCCGCCGCCCCGCACCACGTACGTGTGCACATGATGCAGACTCACGTCCTTTCTTAGGGTTGAACTCGTTCTTAAACTCCCACGAGCTGATGGCGCGGCTCGCGGGCTCCCTAAGGGTGACGATGAACTTGAGGCCCGATTCTTGGCCCCCGTACATGTCGAATATGCGGTGCGGCGTCTCCGCCACAGCGAGGTAGTGGGGCGTGTCTGATTTGCACATTTGTTTCAGCGGAGGTGGATGCGGATGGGCGGGTCGGGGAGGGAAGGGGGTTGGCAGCGGGAGGAGAGGGGGGGGGGGGGCTGTCAGGGGGGGGAGGGGGGGGGGGGGGGGTACTCTATAGGAGAGATGTACTCGATCTCATGCATGGCCGTAGTCGTATGACCATAGACCCTCGCATCCCTACAATGCCGGGACGGAGCATGTCGGGTTTTCACCGATCAGGCACAGACATTGCTTGCACCAAGCGCGAAGCGCCGTGAGGTGTCCGGCGAGTCGCATGAAGGGTGAGCTGCGGGAGGGTGGGGGGGGGGGGGGGGGTGCTGTCGTCGTCGCGCGTCGTCACGAGATTGCTGTTAGTGCAGCAGCCACTATTGATAGCACCAATAAAGCCGCAGCACCATAGCTAGTAGGTGGGATGCTATTCATGTGTTTGCAACAGAAGGGCAACGCAATACCATGAAACCGCCGTAGGTATGCGTCAAAAAGAAAAGTCGACGCAACACCACAACTCACAACAGCTCGTAGAAAACACCTCCAACGTTCTCGATGACCATAACCGTCATGTTCTCGTCTGAAACTCGTGTCACCACCCCTCCCCCCAGCCGCCCCACCGCCAAAGACACGCCAAACGTCACAGCAAACCTCTCCAGCAGCCAGGTGTGACAGCACATGAGCGCTACCTGAGGAGTTCCTAAAAGAAAACGGAAAAAACTCCACAGGGTATGATATACCTATTACGGGGGTCCATAGTTAATAGGACCTACGGTATACATAAAAACTTATATACTTACGTATTCTTACTAACAAAATTTGGTCCCATGAACTATGGACCCCCGTAATAATCATCAAAGAGAAAAAACAAGCACCTGTCGAGACGAGTACGTCTTTTTTGGGAGTTCGTGACAAAAAAGCACCCCCCCCCCCCCCAAGCAACAAATGAGTACGCCCCCCCCCCCCCCCCCCCCCCCCCCCCCCCCCCCCCCTTCCAACGCCGCCTGCAACACCGCAAGCACCAAGTGCAGTTGTAACTCACAGTCGATAACCACCTTGTCGGCGTGCACCTTCGGCGTTGTGATTTTCAATTTTTCGTGCAACGATTCCTGTGAAGCAAAAACAAAGGAATGAGGCCGAAGGGGTAAAAAAATACAGGTCGGTAAAAGTTAACGCTGTCGATCAACTGCAGTCCGTGAGGTCGTCGTCCAGACTGGTCCACTCGAGAGGGGGCGAGACGAAGGTCCCCTATTAATTGTGTCGTACAGGTAGGCCCGCCATGTTCCATCGGCACCGAATTTTCGATGACAGTAGTGCTACATATATATAGAGAGGAAAGGCGAAGAAAAGCACAAATGAACGTAGCAAAGCATTCCCTGTCTTCCATGCACACCAGTACCAGCACCAGCACCAGCACCAGCAACAGCAACAACAGCAAACTCCACCAACATCAACACCAACACCAACCATTCCAACACCAACACTACCAACACCAACACCAGTACCAACACCAACAACACCAGCAACAAGCAACAACAATACTACTGACTGTCACATTAGTGGTCGTCACTGCGAGAGACGCGCACGTACCAAGTAACAGCAGTAGCAGCTCTTGACAAGAGAGCGGAACTACAATTCCCTTTTTTTTTTGTTCCCATCATCGCATGTATCGCCCTTACGCTACCTTCTCCAGCTATCTTCACGAACAGCAGTACCACCCTGTCTCGGAACAGAAGGGCTGTTTAGGTATTACAATTCAACCAAAACGTCCATCGTTACACTACGAGACAGAGTGGTACGGTATAGCCAGAGCAAAACCGCACAAAAAACAGTATGAATACTGATATTAATATACCTGCTCCGTGAGCAGGGGGCCCTTGGGAGGGTCATCGAAGACGTGGGCCTCCTTGACCCCCGTCTGCTCAATCTGGTGCGGTCTGCGCGGGTTCGCCACCCAGTGCGTCGCCGGGTGGGCGTCCAGCCAGCGCGCGAGTGAGGTCGTCCCTGAACAAAAGGTAACCAACAAACACCGACAGCGGGACGAAACAGATAGGAAAAGCAGTGAAAACCATATCAGTAAAGAAATACCTGGTACGCAAACTCCATCATAAACTCTACAAAACACAAACATGCACGGCGGTAACAGCAGTATAACGAGACAAAAAAAAACAACACACTTTGTTTTGCCTCCTCCCCTCATCGCCCCCCCCCCCCCCCCCCCCCCCCCCTCTACCCCTGGAGGCGACGAAAAAGCCTCGCACGAAAAAAAAAAAAAACTCCTTCACCCCCTCCCCCCTTGGAGGCGACCAAAACTTCTCGCACGAAAACGCGTAAGGTTTTTTCTAGGCATGTACGCAAGCGGCTCCAATAGTTCTCGCCAAACACGCCAGACTCAGACCTGCAGCCCCTCCCCTCCCCAGCCCCTCGCTCGAACAAAGCGAATCACCGTCCTCACCGCACTTGGAAGTCCCAAAAAAGAAGACGGTCGGGTAGCACCTGTGGAACCCATCGCCGTCAACAAAACACCTGTCCCTTCCGTCGGGCAGCTTGCCCCCCTCCCCCTCGTGATTAATACCTGGCAGTGTCATCTCCTGCGGCTCGCTTCCCTCCACCTGCTGTTGCCCCTCCTGAGAACCGTCTCCCAGAACATTTACCGCCTCCGCCGGCGGGATCACCTTTCCCCCCTCTCCTTCCGGACCAGTGTCTCCCAACGACCTTGAAGTCTCCTTCAACGAACGCACAGGAGTGCCCTTCAACGAACGCACAGCAACCTCTGCCCCCTCCCCTCCCTCCCCCCCCCCCCCCCACCTCCCCTCCCTCCACCACCGCCTCCTCCCCCACCTCTATTCCCAGCCCCACCCCCTCAATCGTTTCGCCTTCCCCTTCCCACAGCCCCTCCCCCTCTCCCTCCCCCATCCCCGCTGGCCACTGCTCCCCCACGGTTGGGCGCTCTTCCGACGGCACCGCTCCATCCCCATCGCCCGTCTCCCCCGTGTTCGTTGCCGCTACAGCTGCCGTTAGCGCTGCCGCTGGTTCTGCCGCCGCGGCTACGGGTCGGAGCTGGGTAGAGGAGGAGGGGACCAGCTGCACGGTCAAAGCGGGCAGCAAGGAGAGGGCCGCGATGGCCGAGAGGGCGATGGCCGCCGCGCGGTATCCCGGCCGCCTGCGACTGCTCTCGCGGGAGACATCGACGGAAAGGGTGGTGGGGGGGGGGTTAGGGGGGGGGGGGGGGGGGTAGGGAGGGACGCGGTGAGAGAAGGAGGGGGGGGGGGGGGGGGGATGAGCGCCGGGCGGGTGTACAACAACAAGGTGGCGGGTCGATGCTTGCGCGTACCATTGCCGAGGCGGAACTCGCTATGAAGTAGCAGTACATCAGCAGCACGCACCAGCAGTAGTCGTCGTAGTGTAGAGCAGTAGCAGGAGTGTATGGCAGAAACGGTAGTTTGCAGCAGCAGCAGCAGCAGCAATGCCTACGGCAATTGTAGTCTACAGCAGAAGATGAGACTGAGACCTCGCCTCAATTTTGAGCTCAGGACGATTTTTCGAGCGGTGCATCCGTAACGCTCTATGTAGCCTAGACTGCAGAAGTGCACTCGCAGGACGTACGTAGCGACCACAAGACCGCAACAAGACGACAGGCAACAGCTTCGAGCCACGAGTCATCAGTATGGGTAAAACAAGGAGTCGCTTTGGAACGCTGCCGGCAACGCTGCTTGTGTCCACCGCCAACAGGTCGCCGAACCACCAAACCCTTCCTCCTTCCCCTCCCCTCCCGCTGCTCGAGACGCCTGTTCCGATGAGCGTACGGTATCTTTCTGACGAGCTATCCGAGAAAAATCGTTCACACACTGCTGTGTGCGAGATTCGTACTATTTACGGGGGACCATGCCAAATAGGACCTACGGTACACACAAAAAACCATAAGTTTCGCCATTTTTACTAACAATATTGGGTCCTACTTACTATAGGCTTCCAGTAACAACGGGGGACCATATTAAATAGGACCTACGGTATATACAAAAAACCATAAGTTTCACTGTTTTTACTAACAATATTTGGTCCTATTTACTATGGCCCCCCGTAATAATAGAGAGACTTATCGTACGTAGGGTATGGGTGTTGCCCTTATAGAGGTGATGCCTTATTTTCTGAGCTCTACTCACATGAGGAGGTCAAACATCTCACCCAAACCCTATCTCGCCTTCATTATAGGGGTAATCCTCACTTACTTGCGGAGCTCTACTACTGCTGTAGCAGTTTCTCCGCTGGTGGAAAAAATGATACCAGTACCAAAGCTTTGTTTGGCTCTCGCGGTATAACCCGTTGTCTCGCACACAGCGTGTCAAACCATTTTCTCGGGTAAGGGGGGCACCTCGTAAGCTTCTACTGGCTACGATCAAAAGGTGTCAGGGGGCATGTCAAGCGACGCAAAACGTGCGCTGTCGAGGATGTAGAGCCGAGTGTCCCGACACAAAAACCTGCTAGTTTGGTGTCAGTCAAGGCAGGTCAAGGCAAAGTTGCTGTCCGTCAAGGGGGGGACAGCAGCGTACAAGTAGTGGCCCCTGTATAGTCAGGTGAGTGCCGGTCGAGGAGTGACTGCTGTGAAATAAATCTCTCGGCACAGATGGGATCAACCATTGTGGCTGTGCGCGAAGTAGTTGTGCCGGTTGCGGCTATTAATATTTACCGGTGATATATAGTGCGGGTAATGTTGGTTGGCGCATACCAGCACTATATATGCTATAATATAGAGAGACAGACGACTGCTGCTGTACATACTACGTACAGCGTAACTGCTGAAGCACGTTTTGCCTAGCGAGGCAAAATATTTCTGACTGCCGGGGCTTTTAACTTTTAACCGCTGCCCTGCAGCACTGCTTGCAGTCCCGTTTTGCCGACAATCGGTTCAAAATCTCACTATGTACGGGGGTCCATAGTTAATAAATAGGACCTATGGTATACATTAAAAAAAAACTATATATTTAACTATTTTTACTATTTACGGGGGTCCATAGTTAACAGGACCAAATTTTGTTAGTAAAAATACCTAAATATATAGGTTTTTATGTACGCCATAGGTCCTGTTAACTACAGACCCCCGTACTAACAAAATTTGGTCCCGTTAACTATGGACCGACCCCCGCAATAGTTTGTCCCCAAAACGGGACTGTGGTACTATGAATAGTAATAGAAGGACTATATAAGGGCACTGAGAAAATGAAATTAAATTAACAATGACCCAATAGCGCATGCCTTATCGCCGGCGTATTACATTTCGTGTTTCCCTATTACTATAGTCGATTAGAATACCCACGTCCACGGCAGTTTTCATCTCATGGGTGCACTTTCGGTTTTCTCGAGGTCAGGTTTTGGACGGGTCAGGGTTAGGTTTACTTGTCACGAGGAGTATCAAGAGAGCTCTCCTCGAGGAAGGAGGAGCCTTATAATCTATCCGCTACATATGCTGCACGTACCACAAACTGCTGTCGCTACGTGGGGGATGTGATTTCTGCTTCGGTTTGCCTGTTATTTTCCCTTGGTTCTTAGTCTCCCTCTGTTTACAAGTAAGTGGTGTTTTTCTTCCTTTTCCTTTTTTTTTCCAGCTCGTTCTTTTCAAGTGTCTGCCACATCCCTGCGGGGGGGGTACAACAGTAGTTTGTTTCATATATATGTTTTCTCATATACCGCTATTATTAATAACATGACCCGCAACTCTATGGTAGCTATTAATAGCATGCATCCCGAACCGAGCGGGGAGCGGGGGGGGGGGGGGGGGGGGGGGGGGGGGGGGGGGGGGGTCTCGAGGGAGAGGAGCGGGCCACACGGTCTGGTATGTGGTTCAAAAGAGAGACAACAACAGCTGTCGCGAATACCTCCAAGGCGCGCAGTTCTTGAGTCCCACCGCCGTATCGTTTGTTGGACTGCAGCAGTATACTCGGTGCCAGGTATCAAGTTTTTGGCTGTGAGACGCGATTATTCAATTCGTTACATTCATATTTCCATTTTCGTCTTGATTTGTCAGGTTTTTATGGTTCCCCTCAAGAAATAACCATGTGAGTGAGCCAAGAATATTGTGATCACGGACTCTCATTTTGTTGTATCCATTATATTTATTTTCTCCATACCCTTTCACTTTGAAATCCTCGCCCTATATACTCTCCCGATCCCTCCTATTAATAGTACTAACTCAAATCCGGGGTCACATAGTGGGTGCTGCTCCTGCCTCCCCCCACTAACTAACTACTGTACCCTTCGTACCTTTAGTTTATTCGCGGGAAGAATTCAGTATTTTCCAAGGGTGTGTTCGGTACGGTACGGGTACGCTCGGTACCGGTATGGACATGGTACCGAACGTACCGAAATTCTCGGTAAGGGTATGGACATGGTACCGAACGTACCGAAATTCTCGGTACCGGTATGGGCATCGTACCGAACATACCGAGCTTCTCGGTATCGGTACGGTGTATCATACCGATACCGCCGGTAAGGGTACGGACATCGTGCCGAACGTACCGAAGTTTTCGGTAGGGTATAGAACTCCAGACCGAACGTACCGAAATTCTCGGTACGATTTAGAACTCCATACCGAACGTACCGAAATTCTCGGTACGGTATAGACCTCCATACCGGTACCGTACCGCAGATACCAGCGGTATTTGTCAAACCGAGCGTCGCTCCACAGCAGTACCATGGTATTGCCCATCAAGAATGTGTGTGTCTGCGACAGTTTTTTTTTTTTTTTTGTTTTGTCATCACATTCATTTCCAGAGTTCGATGGGCGCCTTACCACACCGGGTATTATTTGTCTTGCCTGAACGTCTAAACCGTGGTCACACAGAAGGCTCCTCTCCCTGAGGCCCCCACTCCCATCCTCCTGCGGTACTGACTGAAATTTTTATTGCGAGAAGAGTTCCAGCCACCTCTTTCCCACTGTGTACACACGCTTGCGCGCTATCCACCGCTCATGAGGGCCGCTGTACCGATGAGGCAGGGTACGCTGCTGTGCTGCTGTGCTGCTGCGTGCTATGTGTGTGGCGGTACTGTACCGGCACCGGGTTGTCCCGAGCCTAACTTCCCGATTAGCCCGGG
This sequence comes from Macrocystis pyrifera, assembly GCA_031763025.1. Lineage (NCBI taxonomy): Eukaryota > Phaeophyceae > Laminariales > Laminariaceae > Macrocystis > Macrocystis pyrifera. Next base: position 11,239,619 of record JASSKH010000009.1, read on the forward strand.
ATCGGTACTCTCGGTAGGGTATAAGCTCGGTATCGGTACGTTGTGTCATACCGATACCGCCGGTACGATATGGACATGGTACCGAACGTACCGAGGTTCTCGGTAAGGGTATGGACATGGTACCGAACGTACCGAAATTCTCGGTACCGGTATGGGCATCGTACCGAACATACCGAGCTTCTCGGTATCGGTACGGTGTATCATACCGATACCGCCGGTAAGGGTACGGACATCGTGCCGAACGTACCGAAATGTTCGGTAGGGTATAGAACTCCAGACCGAACGTACCGAAATTGTCGGTACGGTATAGAACTCCAGACCGAACGTACCGAATCCTCTCGGTACAGGTATACCGGCGGTATTTTACCGCCGGTAGGCCTCGGTAGTACCGTACCGAACACACCCTTGGTATTTTCTTCCCTCATTGTGTGCTGTTAATACGAATACGGCCTCTCAGTATAGCGATGAATTCATGTTGAAACAATAATAATTATCTTATGTGTGTGTGTGTTCTTCACATTAAACCGTTCTTCTACTCGTCGACATCCAGCAAGCCCAGTGTCCGTGCTGATTCTTCACCCTAGAAAGATACGAGCTCTGTGGTCACAGACTACGACACAGAGATAACACACCGTAATGCATTAATAGCCTACGCAATACCATGCCTTCGCACTAGGTGCGGCCGACACAACATACATACATACGCCAGCAACCAAAATACAGCATAAAGAAAGAGAAGCAACGAAGAAACCAAACCGAAAAAGAACAAGAAAAAGAAAAGAAAAGGAGAAGAATCCCAAATAAATAAATAAAATGGGAAGCCAAAGCTCAGACTCATACATACTTACCCCGAGCATGAGCCAAAAGGGACGTGCAAGTGGAAAGATACGAGAAGGAAAAAGGGGACTATGCATCCCGGTGAACACTTAACTAAGTAAAAAGAGCAATAGTGAGTGGGCCAAAATACGCTCGTCACCCACCCACTATGTAGTACTTCTTTCATAAGGATAAGAAGGGAAAAAAATCAAAATGCATACCGAACGGCTGCAGCAGTTGGCGGTACGAGTAGCAAAAAAAGTCCAACCTATTAGTCGGCCTGGTACCTTGATATAATTATAGTCCTTCATATCGATACGTGGAGGCACGACCGATCGTTCCGGATCTTATCTTGGTATTAATATCGTCACTGGACTGACCGTACAGACCAGGTTCCTGCACGGAGCACAGCAGTACAATTCGGCCTTCACTCTGCCGCTGCTGGTTCCGGTCGTACTGATGTACGTATCCGTTTCTTCCGCCATTTTTTTTTTTTGTCTTGCTCTTCGACTATCACCTTCACTTTCCAGCTTTACTCGAAGGAGGTTTTACCCTCGCTCAGTAATCTTCTGGACAAACGGTGGTCACATGCCGTCCCTTCTCCTCCGCCCCGGTACGCGCCTTCCTTGCTTCGCCCATACTACTGCAGGGTTAAGAATTCCCACTGCTTGTCGATGTTAATCGAAAGTTGCGGACTCAGGCTCTCCCGCTTTCCGCTATACAATCAATTATTACGCAAGGAAAAGTGCCTGCGAGTGCGTACGAGTGCACTCGGTGAGACTCGAACCGCACGGAAACGATATTACTATTATTAATATTAATAGTAGGCACGCGGACCACCTGCCACCTGCCAAGCCACCAGGGACGCCATACATATCTATGTAACATATCGGGTCGGATGGGAGGCATTTCGGGTCGTACTAGGGTGGAAATTCAACATTTGTTTACAATCCAGTGTTGCTGTTGTAATTATTTTTTTTTCAACAATGTTCACAATATATTACGTCCGTTTATGAGCGACTTCTCTTGTTGTCGGGAAATCAGCACTTTCGCTCCTTGCTTGACAGACAGCAGTAACTTCGCCTCGACATGCCTCGACTGACAGCAAACTGCTACTCCCTGGTGGGTTTTAGCGTGGGACACTCATGTTTTAATGTTTTGATTCGGTGTTGTTTTTTGTCCTGTAATTCGGTACGGCCGTTCACCATCGACTCCCCCGGTGGCACTGAAAAAAATTGGGACACTGGCGCCCTCCCCTGTTGGTTCGCTGGTCTGGCGCTGGGAAAATGCAGGACATTGTGGCACCGCGATGAATGAATGTACTGCTTGGAGTGCTCGAGTGCTGTGCGTGCGCTCTCGTAGGCCTGCCATTTATTTTTTCCGAGTTCGTAAGAGCTGTCGGCTCCGATACGTTCCTGTTGGAGTGTTGGGTGTGCGCTCTTGAAGGCATGTCGTTGATCTTTCCGATAAATTGTAGTCAATGAGTATTGTGGGCTTCGGGCAGAGTCGGTGCGCGGGTAATAATTCTAGATGCGTTGAGTGTCGAGGGCTTTGATATTGTGCCAGCGTTAGCTTCGTGGAACATTGAACGAGACACGGAGTGCGTGAACGTCGTGGGGCATACCGTCGCAACGAGTAATGGGCTGTTGTGTCCCCTTTGAGATAGACGTCGCTAGAATTTCCGAGTAATTCATGAGGTATCGGGTGCGTGGAAAATGATGGGGATTTCTTGGGGTGTGGGCTTTCGTTTTGGCGGCTTGGACACACAACGGTTGTTTTTTTTTTTTTTTTTTTTCATCATCACTTTTACTTTCCAGCCCACTCGTATGAGGTTTTACTCTCGACGATCTTCTGGACAAGCCGTGTTCACAGGTGTCGTCCCTTCTCCCCCCCGGTACGTGCCTTTAGTTTTTATCGCGCATAGGGTTCAGCATTCCCATTGCTCGTCGATTTTCATCGAATGTACAGCTAGCTCACGCTCTCGCGCTTTCCGCTAATCAATTTTATGCAAGAAAAAGTCCCTACGAGCATGCACTCGGTGAGACTCGAACTCACGAAGTTGATCTTGATAGGCTCGCAGACCATCTACCAAGCCACCGGGGACTATAAGTTATAATGAATATCAATTCGACCAACTATCGTTTCTGGGCACGCTGTCTGAGGTTGAAGGAATTGCATTCTTCCAGGTCAGGCTCATACTCTGTTTATATATAACGGTGCTGTTTCTCTAGCGCCTTCTTTGCAAGTGTCTGTCATACTGCGGTCGTATCTCCTGCGGGGAGGCAAGACAGTTTAGTACTATTCATATTATTTTTTTCTTCTTCTCTTTCGATGTATTTTCTCCGTGTCAAGTTTTTTCGGCATCTCTCTCAAAGAATGTATATGTCGTGCCTGTCGTATCCAGTATAATGGCATGGCATTGCATTGCCCATTGTGCTTACTGCATAACAATGTACTGCTGTAGTATCTCTGTGGCGTATGAATAGTTTTATGACATCATGCCATCGTACCGGATACGAAAGGCACGTGCACACCGCAGCAATCCAGATTTTTGTTGAAAATACAGCAGTAGCAGATTTTTGTTGAAAATACAGCAGTAGTCTCGTCCCGCCTCAAAAACTACTCAGAGACCGAGAGACCGAGGGACTACTCCCGGAGAAACAGTGCGGCTTCCGCCCCGCACGATCAACGATTGATATGTTCGTCGTGCGCCGGTTGGAAGAGCTCGGACGACAGAGGAAAATCTCCCATGTACGTGTCCTTTATCGATCTGCAGAAAGCGTGCGACTCTGTCGACCGAGAGCTGATATGGGAGGTACTCACACGCTTTGGCGTACCAACCAAGATGCTGACAATTATCCGCAATTTCCACGCAGGCATGAGGGCTCGCGTGCGTACGGATGACGGCGGGCACTCGGAATGGTTTGATGTCACAAGGGGCTGCTGCAAAGCTGCGTGCCATCACCGCTCCTTACTCAATGTTCTTCGCTGCCGCGTTGCACGTCGTACTATTAATAGTAAGCTTCAGCCAAGACGAGGCAATCGTACGGGATTCGTACTCCGTGATGGTGGAGTAGTCGGAACAGAGGAGCAGGAGTCGCTGGCATGCGTACGAAGGGCTGTATGGGGCATGTTGTACGCCGATGACGCAGGTATTGTCTCGAAGTCGGCTGAAGGGCTCGTGAAAATGATGACAGATATCGTGACTGTCTTAGAAGCAGCAGGCCTCACGGTATCGATGAAGAAGACAGAGACTATGCTTCTACGAATACCAGACCAGAAAACCCTCGCACCATCGCTCATCGTCGGAGCAGCAGGCCAGAGGTATAGACAGAGGCCCAGTTCTTATACCTCGGCGGCATTATCCACCCAGCCTCAAACGGTTCGGCCCGGAATTGTACGATAGGACGACCGCCCCCCTTAGCCTGAAAGTCCGAATGCTGAAGGTCGAGGTGATTGAGACCCTGCTGCACGGGTGTGTGACGTGGACGTGGACCCTCAGAGCGGATCGCTTTGCCAAGCTTCGAACGGCTCACCACCAAGTCACTTTGCGAATCATTGGCCTCCAGCGCCGACCTCGTACTGACCACACCCCTTCTCGTACGCTAAGGCTCTTAAGATGACACGATGCGAGAACATCCAAACGATCATCCGTAAACGGCGGCTCTGCTTTGCGGGGGGCATGGCACGGCAAAGCAAGGAGCGATTACCCAGTCGGGTAATGTTCGGGACGATGGCTGGTGGGGAGAACCCGAGACCTGGCGGACAGTTCAAGACTTGGCATAGATGCATAGTCGAAGACCTAGGGAGTTCCGAGCCACCGAAGGGTCTACGGAACTTGCCCCCTTCGCGTTTGGAGTTGAGATAGCACTGTTGTCCACTGCAGCATAAAAGGCGGGAAAGTGGTACCGGGGGATCCTCGAAGCAGCGGAACGGTTAATGGTGAGGTGGCACTAGGATGAGGGTGAGCTGAGTAGGCAGCGCCGCGCATCCGTCGTGGGTGGTGTCCAAGGGAATGGGGGGAAGGGCCCAACACGAGGAGTGGCAGAGAACCCGACCAAGGGAATGCGGGGAGGGGGGGGAACAGGAGTAGAAGGGAAACTGCGGTGGACGAAAATAGGAAGGAGATGGCAGACAGGGTAGCAAGGCGCCAGGCCGACTAGGAAGTAAAGCATGCTTATACTACTCGTGCCGCCAACTGGTGCAGCTGGTTCGAACGTGGTCTTCCTTTGTCTTCTTTTTTTTCTTTCTTGCGCTGATCTTCTGTTATTTTCATTTCATTTCTTTTTCTTTCTTCTATTGATAAGCCATATTAAAGGAGTCGTGTGGCGTGGGTGGATGACGACCCTGCTTTGCTTGTTTCGTATCGTCCGACGCCGAGGGGCGGGGCGTAGTTGACGAACGGAGACGGCAGACCGGGTAGCAAGGTACCAGGCGGACCAGCAGGGAGAACCTGGCTATGCTACTCGTACCACAAACTGCTGCCGCTACCTGGGGGGTGCTTTGTGCTTTGGTTTGCCTGTTATTTTCCCGCGGTTCTTAGTTTACTCTGCTTACAAGTAATAGTGGTGTTTTCTTCTTTTTCTTCATTTTCCAGCTCGTTCTTTTCAAGTGTCTGACACATCCCCTGCGGGGGGGCACGACACCTTGTTTCCTCTGTTTTTTTTTTGTTTCATTTTTCTCTTTCGATTTGTCTTCGTTTTTGTTTTTTTCTTTTTACTCTTTCGTTTCTCTATTTCATGGAATAGGTACTCGTACGTCATGCCTGTCGTATCCAGTATGATGACATGGCAATGCACTGCTGTGCATTGTCCCCTGTGTTTACTGCATACGTGGCACAACGTATACTAGTATCTGTGCTAACTGCTGTGGCGTATTTATTTATTTATTAGCGCCCCGGAGAGCGAGAGGAAACCCCTGTCCACACATATTTCTGAAGTTTTCGTGTGCGGGTTCGAACCCTGTTGGTTTCTTGTGGCGTAGTTTTGTGACCACAGAACTTGTATATTTATTAATCAGGATTGAAGAATTGGCACGGACACTGGTTGTGTTGGTTGTGGACGGGTAGAAGGAACGGTTGAGCGTGAAGAACAGACACACGGACGCCGGTTGCGCTGGATGTGAACGGGTAGAAAAAACAGCATTTTAACGTAAGAACAGACTCATGTCGTCGCAGGACCGGCCTTCACGCTGTCAAAGCGTTATTGGTCGTGGTATCCCCCGCTGGGTATAGCCCTAATTGCAGGACGGTTTCGCGGCTAAATTTTTCCGGCAGGTCGTTGGTGGGTCAGCTTCAATCTTAGACGCCGGCCCAGACTAGACCGACCGCACATATAGCCCTAACCCTGACTCCAGCCCTTTCAGGGGGGTCAGGGGCTCGAGGTCGGCAGGGGCGGTCGCGCCCGCGCGGCTCCCCGGCGTGTTTTAAGCGCGTTTTAGCGGTAAAATAAACGGGCGGTCGAAAAGGCCAGCCTCGAACAAAGAGGCCAACAACCTGTAGGAACTATTTCGTCATGGCGCCCTTCATCTAATTACGTAAGGCGATGGAGTATTGTCAGGAGCGCCTCCCTCAAAATGCAGGACAGCCCTGCAAAACACTTTTGGCGGGTGAACAAAAGGGCGGCTGAAAGGCCAGCCTCGAACAAACAGGCCGACGACCCGTAGGAACGATCTCGTCCCGGCCCCATGCACTCAATGACGTGGGGCGCTGGGTGCCATCAGGAGCGCCTCCCCCTAAAAGCAGAACAGCCCTGCGAAACACTTTTTGCGGGGTTCCTGTCACAAATTTTAATATCGCAACGTCGGCCCAGACCTAATCCTTACTCTATAACCTTAACCCAACCCCAGAACCCTTCGGGGGGCTCGAGGTCGGCATGGTCAGCCGCGCAGCTCCGCGGCTTGTTTGGGTGGCGTTTTTCCTAAAGGAAAACCGGCGGCCGAACAGGCCAGCCTCGCGCCAATCAGACCAACGATCTGCAGGGATATTTCTGAAGGGCCGTCCTGCTTCTAGTCGTCAGCAGGCGGGCAGCCGTAAGATAAATAATACGAGAAAGTTATTAATAGTTACCTGGTATCTAGTACGACAATATCTCTACATCTCCACGTACCGGCATGATCCATATGAGACGTTCAAAAGGGAGGGAGGTGTCATCCATCGAACCACTGTGCCCACCCCTTTTTTTGCCGTGCGAACGTCCGCGAACGAGTATTAGTAGTCCGCCAAAAACCTTTGACGAAAACGTCTATAAATAGAAAAAAAAAAAAAAACCCTTCGTGCCTCGCAGCCCCCTCTCCGTCGACATCAAGGCTTCCATGACCAGGGCGAAGTGTCAGTCGGGCCCAAAAAGCAAGGCCCCAAGCTTCCCATGTAGATACAATGGGTGGCGCTTTGTTCGTCCTCGGCGAGATGATAAATTCGTCATCAAACACGGACGAAACAAAACACTGCTTCTGGAGCTTCGTCATAAAAATCGACCTAACAAATCAGCTACTGATGTCTCGAGCACCGTCCCGCCCAGGAGCCTGTGGCTTGGGCTGGCCTCGCACGGCAAACCCAATCAAGACGGAGCGCTTGCGCCTATGTATGCATGCGTGGTACGGCGTTCGGCATCGGTCAAGTGCCGGCTGGAGGCACGTGCGGAGCGGTCCTTGCTGGTCGGCGCTGGAGCAGTGGTCCGCTGGCGTTGGAACCGCTTGGTTGTTCGCACGCTCGCGACATCGCGAAGGAGCAGTTGATAGTGTCGTTGGCCGGTGTTTTCGTTGCAGATCGGATTGGATCGTCTTCACGTCACAGACGTTCAGCACACAGAAAAAATCTGAGGCCGGCTTTGGCTTTGCCGCTGTCTCTCGAGGGCGTAGGAGGGTCCCGTAGACCACACAATTGTGGTACATCTGGCGATTTTTTTTTCCTAGCGAACGACCGCCACCGCTAGCCTCTACATATTTACATACCAATGAATGAGTGCGGATGTAGAAAAGTATAGAATGGGCATGAAACCGGTAGTACGAGTACTCGCACGAGAAGCTGGCGTCCGGTGGGCTCCAAAAGAAGGGGTGCGGGGTCCTGTTGCAGTTCCAGATCGCAGGGACCTCCTTGCTCGCTGGATCATGATGAGGTCTTCATTGCTGCTTGTTCGAAACATTAAAAATGCTTACCGATGCACGTTGTTTGCCCGGAATGCGTGCATTAGACAAAACAGCGGTCAGAATGGGTCACTCGCTCCTAACGGGCGCAAAAAAAAACTGAACGAGATTTTTTGCGTTCCGGTGGAGAGCCTGTCGTGTGCATGCATCTGAGTTACGACTATAATACGAACCATACATTATTGTAGGAGGGAAAGAAAATAAGGGCAAGGACGAGAAAAGGGATGGGAAAAGGAGAAAAAACGTACGGCGAGGACAAAAAATGGGACGGGGAGCAAGATATATACATGAAAATCTTACGTTTATACCAGGTATTGCTGTAGTCTTACATGTACGGCGATATATTGAGGGGTGGGTGCTGTACCGGTACACTCGAACTCGAACCACCTTATTGGAATGCCAACGGAAATGACGAACTAAACACATGTATTAATAGCTCATTACCAGTAATGTTCTGCCATAGCGCTCGGCGACCCTTTCGACCAAGAGACAAGCAACGAGCGCTGTGTCCAGCAGTAGGGTCGTTGGGTCAGTAAGGCAAGTCGGCTTGATTGCGGTTGTCTTCTTCGTGCAAACCAGCCCCCGACAGCTTCGCGGGGGTCGTCCGGTGATTTGAACCGCCACACCGATGTCACACCGCCCGCTGTCGTGCACTCTTTAGTACGATACGTGGGGTAGCGTCCTGGGGCAGTACATACTACTCTATACCGTCGGCACAAATATACTGCCAGTGTACTTTTACTAGCTGAGAGCACCAGTGTATCGAACCAGCAGTGATTTGAAACAGATGCCAAAGTGCGGGAGTCCCACTAAACGCCATCATGAAGCGAAAAAGCTCCCAAATGAAGAAATGAGTATATAGCCGAGAGCGGGGGGGGAGACAGAGACGAGGAGTTTTCGCACGATGGATCAACTACTTGTTGCCTACCAGGTATTAATGGTTCTTGTCTCCCGCTACCAGCTCATATGGTATATTACGAGTGCGTAGAGCACTATTAATACAAGTCGTACGTACCCATATCTATCTCCCACGGACTGGGAAACAGTGATGGCAGTAGCCTATTTACCGTCAACAGTATCTAAATACCGGAAAACCGGCTAAGAATCTGGCGGGTGGATAAGGCCGACTACTGTGGAGGGCCGTGTATGGGTTTCGCCAACACAAAGGGGAAAGCTTGCTTTGATTCTGCTTTCCGATCCCATAATAGTCGTCTTAGGGCCGGTCCCAACAAGGAAAAAAAATGGGAAAATGAAAAAAAAAATACAGGACCAGACTTTCGCTTCTCCCCAAAAAACAGCAGGTTGAGTTCTAACAATAACAAAAAAAAAACGAAAACAAAAAAAAAAGAAGCCGAGTCGAATTTGCACGGGGTACAGTTGCTCATAATGACTCAACCGTCCCAGCACGTGATTCCCGGCGAAATAAAAGCGCTCAACAACTACGGTAGACAGACGCATCTCGCACACGCGAGGCACCCTCCGCAACAGGTGGTTCTCGTGGTCCATCCCGCTCCCTCCGAAGTGCTCTAGAAGTTGTGTATCGGCCATTGCTGTTCAATCGCAGACGTTTGAATGTTGAGTGGCACTCATGTCGAAAAGTATACCGCCACAGCCACTTCCTGATCCCCCGGTTTCTTGCTAGGGCACCCGTTGGTCATACCCTACAAGCTGCAGGGCAGTCACATGCATCACTTCGGCCATCGTGCGCTTGCCAACCGGTCGTCAAAGCTTTATCGGAAAATCATCCCAACGCTCCGAGTTCCTCCTATGTTCCTCTTCTCCCATGGTAATCTATACTCCGTAAATTTGACACCCATTCGTAAACATCAAGTGCTCGGGGACTTGACAAAACGGCATGTGAAAACGGAGGTATCGGGAGCTCTACTTCTATTTTATCTTTTACTCGACCAGCAAAACTCATGTGCTCTTTAGTTCTGCTTTTCGTTTTTACGTGTGTCGTTTTTTTTTCTGCATTTTCACTCATTTTATTTGTTTTCCTCGTCAGGACCAGCCCTTAACATTAAACGTTCGGGATACTTTCCACCATGTATCCCAGGTAGGGAAAGGCCTGCTTCCACCATGTATCCCAGGGGGGGAAACGCCTGCATATTCAATGGAAATATTTCTAGAACGCTCGCGATACAGCTAAAAACGGTAGGCATGAAACATAAAACGAAGAACAAATAGTGATGACGAACAGTACAGGAGAATGGAAACCCGGGGTTGATAAGTATCGTACGCGGGTTTGCGATTCAAAACCGGTTGGTCAACATCAAAGGCTGAACACAGGTCATTACCGGTAACTCTTTACTTCAGCGACGGGATACCATTAATACCATATCGTGATGGGAAGCGAAGGGGAAAAGCGAAAATGTGCAAAGTTCGCAGCACAAGCCTGTAATATCCCCCGAATCATCGGGATCCCGCGCGCATACGCCGTCCCCCCCCCCCCCCCCCCCCCCCCCCCCCCCCCGCCGCATTTATATCCTCAGGTGTAGTGTTGCACAAGCACGCTGAGGGAAACCAGCAAACCGGCTGCTGATTTCTACTAACTGTATTGATGTATTGATTGCACTGGATGTGTCCGCCAGTAGTCATGATCCGAGTAGCGTTGTGCTTACGGTTCGGAAGAAGAAAATATAGCAGTAAGCAATAGGCAACCTATTGGTAGAACTGCCGTACACACCAAATATATCACAAAACAGCGCTTTCACCCGTGGAGGCCAATTACCAATTATCATGCCGCCGGATCGCAACGGTCGAAAAAAGTCGGTTTGGCGATCCACTACGTACGTATACCTGGTATATTCGACGGGGTGTGTTTGCATGCCTTCCCTATCGTCAATCATGTCGAATTTGTATTTTTCGTACTCTTTGGAGGTATAGCAGGCGAAACAATTCCGAAAAGTGCTTCGTTTCCCCCGCTCGCGGGTTCTACCATCAGTCATACATGATAGTTTTACCTGAAGTTTCATGGGGTGCTGCGCTGTGAGCAGAAGCAGCAGTAGAGCAGTCAACCCAGCAACATCGGAGAGGTGTTTAGGCTGCTGCTGCTGCTGCTGCTGCTGCTGTGTGGTGTGACCGTGTCGTTAGAGAAGTGGAGAGAGATGCGGTGGGCTTATAAAAAAAAAACATCGGAAGAGTTTTTCGACGGGATTTGTGATCGAATTGCTTGATCAATAATGTGAGTTGGGATCGAAAAAGCTCTTTTTCAACAGCAGAACAACGGAGCTCGAGTTTGTCTCCGATCGGAAACCGGCGTTGTCGATCCATAATAGTAATTAGCCTGACAGACAGCGCCAACGCAAATGCCTCAGGGCGCGTACAAACAGAATCGAAAATCGAAATCGAAAATCGAAATGAGAATAAATAAGGCGTTGTTTGGTCCCTGGCCTAACCATGTTCCCCTTCGTTTTGTAGGTTCCGAGAAATGAATGATTTACAGCCCAATGCCGAAAAAAAAAAATTGACGGCTGGAAATCGAAAAGCAACTCGGAAACACAAACAGCAACAATTCAGCGCGTCCTACGACGGGTCAGAGCAGCCACGTCAAAATATCACTTCAGGACCGTCGTACACATCATGGAACCCACAGCTACCAGGGCAACACAGCCACGCAGACCCCCGTAAACAGCCAGCAGGCAACCACAACACCAGCCCCGACGTTCTCGGGCCTTTGTTCCCCGGCGTTCGAGCCAAAGCGAATATTTGAAAAAAAATTAGGATGATGCCCTGAGAACGAGGCCGGAAGATTCCTCTCAGTATAATTTCGATTTTGATCCCGGGGCGTCAATGTTGGACGCGCCGCCACCTCCATGGGAGACCCAACCACCTCCCGGAACCGAATTGTCGTCGCGCTTGCCTGCTTCTGCGGTGGATCTGTGTTGCCGAGCGCTAGATTGTCCGCATGTGTGCACAGGCAGTTGCGAACGGCCCAAGTAGGTTGTGCTCTCCGTTGATTTTCGCCTGAATACGTATCTATTTTCATTTTTCGATTCTGTTTGGACACCTGGTTAATTTTTATCGAAATCGAACTGAATTCGAGCTTCGATTCTGCTTGGACACGCCCTCACAGGCAGCCTGAACAGCAAAACATCGGGGACGCGATCGAAAAAAACCCGTTTTTTTTTTTCGGAACGCCTTGACCATATTATTGAAAAATGTCAGTTCCCTCCCTATTTTGCCCCAGTTTTGTGTGTATTTGCAGAAAAACAAAAAATCCGTCAAGATCTGCAGCATTATATAACGCACAGCTGACGCTGCACAACAAAAAAAACAAAGAATAAAAAGAGGTATGTCCACACATACGAGTACCAGGTATAACCAGGTTTTCTTGTACCAGGGGCTTTTAGGGGCGTTATTGACTTTTTTCTCCTTGTTTCACGGAAACTTCACGGAAACGCGAAAAATAAGCTGTGGGTCCTATTATCGCCTGGCAACATGTTTCATGAGGATGCGACGCTCGTCCATCTGATCGATCGAATCGTTGAAACCAGCTGGGCGCGCGCAGGCCGTCCGCTGGATCGTACCGCTAGAGGTGCCCCAACTCCGACAGTAAAGAGGTTTACTAGTGCCTCGCCGTACCTCGCGAGCGTACCTTTAGTCGACTTCTGGCTCGACAAAGCCCTCCACGACATGAAAATAGTTGGCGATTTCGTGCTTATCTCGGCTATATGCCGGTGAGTCGCCTCTGTCCACTGGACCAATAGAGCTCTCGTTGCGCACGGCGCTTTCTGCGGCCAGCCACCGCCTAGGAAACCCTGGGGATGACCCTGATCTATCCTGTACGTGCCGATGCACGCGGCTCACACGACGGTGTGCCTGCCCGGTGTTCTGGGACGATGCGGGATTTTTCCGCGATACGGGAAATTTCGCTTTAGATGTTTGGCCGGGGCTGAAAAAATTCCGAGCAACGCGAAAAAAAAAAAAACGCTGAAATCCGGGAATTTTCCTCGAAAGGCGAAAAAAAAAAACACGTCCGGGCGATAACCCATGTCAGACAGACAGAATTTACTGGTCTCCTGACAACTCTGTCAACTACAATAAAAAAAAGTGGTACCAGGTGCGTACGCACACACACCTACGAGTACACCCTTTGCTTATCACTGCTTTTTGTGCGCTATACCTGCGGGAAAGCCTGTCGTGTAACGCAAAGGCTTCAAAGGTCGTCACCCTCTTCGCTCGCTCTTACAACAGCAGTAATTCGCAAATACAGCATCCTCGGAAATCGCACATTTTTTTCTCGTTGTCCTGCATACTACATACTACGTACGTACGACGCCGCTATTTTTTCAAACCAAATCCTGTCTCCTGGAATCAATACTCGCACTTGTACCCATATTTTACAGGCACAAGATAATATTATTGTAGAACGTTTCTGGTACGCCATGTGCAGACTCTAAACATAAATAGAAAGCAAAGGAAAGGTGCAAAGGTGCATGCGAGAATGATGGATGATGGCTCCGGTTCGATGTTTGCTGTTCGTGTGTGTCCCCTGGTTTTTAGAGTGCCGTTGGACACGAACAGCGTGTGGTGCCTCTATGATACGTAGGCCGCACGCGTTGGATCTTAATGTCTCGTGCAACATCCACACACAAAAACATACTGGTAAATAGATATAGGAAAGGTGCAAAGGTGCTTGTTTCTTCGCGGATGATCCGAGAATGATGGATGATGGCTCCGGTTCTATGTTTTTTTTTTTCCTTTATTATTCATGTATTATTCATTATCCTCCGCCGGATTTGTAAAAATACCTGGTACACATCCACGTTCCAATTGTTCGTGTGTGTCCCTGGGTTTTTAGAGTGCCGTTGCGCACGAACAGCGTGCGATGCCTCTACGTGCCATAGGCCGCACGCGTTGGCTCCTATGTCCCGTGCAACATCCACACAACAAACGCCGATGTCGTCATGTTGCGCCCGTGATGGAAGAGAGTTTTCACACGAGGCTGTCGGGCTGAAAGAGCAAGCAGCGACTGCTGTTGTCTGCCATGGATGCCCATGCCTCTGATGCGGTGGTGTACAAGGAGCGAAAAGTGTCTGTTCGTGCATACAGCAGTATCAAGGAGAGTCCGAGGGGACATGATTGGCCCTCTTGCCCAGTCACCGCCCAGCCACCATAGGCCATCGCGAGCCTTGTGCCAAAGGTGTGCTCCCAGTGCAAGTACGGTGGAGCTGAAGGAGCGTGGCCGGAGATCGCGGGGAATGAGGGTGTAGCCGAAGGCGAGGAAGATTTGGCACGCTATAGCTCGCGCTGCGCTGCACCCATGCGCATCTGTCGGTAGAGGCAGTTTGCCTGGCGGTGTTGTGTTGGGGTGCCAGACCAGTAGAGGAGGATGTGGCGTCTGGAGTGTTGGAGGTCAAGTTCCCGCTCCCAGGAAGGACTAAGCAGTCCGACCCAATCGGTTTCGTGTAAGGGTCGAATATAAAACATGCTTGTGTATGGTACATGGTACATGGTTACACAAACTCGGAGGTCCAACAACTACAATTTCCAGGATCGCCGCCAATGGCCCGGCACCCCTTTACACTCTGCAGAGTTAAATCCTAAGTTGCCGTCTGGACATGAAGGGGAAGAATAAACGCTTGGTGAGATGAGACACTTACAGGCCGACCGCAAGACTCAGCGGCAGCCGTGCGAAGCTATACTAGCGAAAAGGTCGACCGGCCTGCCGCCTTCTACAGGGGTCAACAGCATGCTTCTGTTTCCACAAGTTCTTGGCCCTTCTGCATTATACTAACTGTATCAGTGTCAAGGAGTTGTGTCACAAAAATCACCTGTCCTTCGAAGCTCTCGTGCCCTTGAACATAGCTGATCTCTTGGGAGCCATCTCGTCCCTCGCGGCATTACCGTCTGCCTTCCTGCTCCAGCTGGCACGCTGCGTTCGCCCCAGTGGCAGGCACTCCGTGTGCTATTCTGTGCCCGTCGTCCTGTTCCCCTGTCTGGTGCTAGGGTTGTTGGTTGAATGGACGAACACTAAATCACGCCGACGTGCCCTATCCCCGACATGAACATGGAAGGCTTTTTGTCGCGTCGATTTCCTTCGAAAGACCGACAAGAGACGCGGGGACGGATTTTAAACCCTTGGACAGATGGATCGTTTACTTTGTGTCCTGCCGTTCGATCACCCAAAGGTATGCGTACCACCATGAAGTGTGTGATGGATAAAGGGTCTGCTCAATAGCACAACACAGCATCGCACGTCTGCTGCGTGTTTCGGTGTGTTGAGTTAAGTTTGCTTTGGGCTTTTATTACACACCGGTAGACAGGAGGAATAGACAAGAGAGACTCCCTACCTCCCTACCCATGCAAGAGTAGCCTAGGCGCTCCGCACGAGTACGTATGTATGTACGAGACAAGGTATGTATCAGTTTCGAAACCAACGAGCTGCAGGACTTTTTGTCACTGCTGCCACGATTTCTCCCCCGCACTACAGACACAACAAGCTAAATGCTGTAGCCGGAAGGGTCACTCGACTAACGTAGCCGAGATTGTTTCGCTCGGGGTAGCAGCCAACGTACGGCTCAAGACATCTCGAAAAAAAAGTGGATGCACGGTCTTGATGCGGTCGCCATTTGAACGGATAGCCCACACACAGACACTGATGAAAATTGGAAATTTGAGACGCGTCGACGCCCGTGGTGACCAAGCGGGCGCTGAGCGTTTCATCGGGCTACGGGTACAGAAAAAAAACACACATACATCAGCGAGCGGTGTGCAGGGACCGGGTCGGTCTTGATGGCAGACTTTGTTCTCCCCCAATACAATATGCGAGTATTTCTGCAAAAGAGACCTGCCTGATCATGAACGACGTGAAAAGCAGACAGCAGTGGAGAGCGGAGAGACAATAATAACAACATGCAGAACGATCATAAAAACGTTTCGCACACCATCATACTCCGTCTCGAGGGTGTGTGGATCTCCACATGACTCATATCTCAACACCTCCTTTGACCGCGTATCGTACCTGGTACCTGGTGATACGTATGATCATGTGTTCAGAGATGCGTGTTTTATCAGTCGGATGATATATGCTGGATGTCGTGTCTCGTCGTCTCTTCGTATGTATGCGATCATGCTGCCTGTGTGCGCTGGCTTTTACCGACGCGTGTGTGTTTCTTACGATCTGCGATGCTCAATACATCGTCCTACAGAACTGGCTCGAGAAATGGATGTATGGGCAGGGCCGCTGCGTCCAGGGCAACCACTCGAAGCACACGCACACGGGCAACCTCGCCTATGCTTTCGACTTCAAGCTTAAGCCGGGCACTAAGGTACGCTCCTTCAACCTGCGCAGTACACATGCCAGGTACGAAGTACCTGGTATTTATTATTGACTGGTACAAAACTCGATCCTCGGGAAAAAAGTTCTTGAATTTTTTCACAAGATACACAGGCTGCATTTCATTCATGTTTTAGAAAGAATATACCAGGTACCTGGTACCAGTATTATATCGCATTATCAGACACCATAACCAATCAACCGGTGGGTACGGTTGAAGCAATTGCCCAGAAGCCGCGCCCGGCCGGAACAGCAGCAGGGAGCGGTGGATGGTGGCTTAAGACGGGCTCTAACCTTATTTGAAACACATAGTTTTTCTTTTTCTTTTTTTTTCCGGGAGTGGAAGGGTGAGCGCGCGTGAGGTGCCGTTGTGCTATTTGTCTATGATAGCTTGAAGTTTACACTGCTGTTTGGTGTCTACCGTTCGTTACGTACGTGGTAACTGGCTAGGGAGAACCGAGCCTGACAGGGCAAAAGCACGAAACTCCTGCCTCGTGTAACGTTTTTTCGGCGATTTCGTCCACCCACTCGCGCACTGCACCTCCCCCCCCCCCCCCCCCCGTTGCCCATTGTCTTTCGTGGTCGAGCTGTTTTCCGAGGTCCGTCGGTGGCCTAAACACCACACACCACCACTTTTGACCCGAGTCCGTTTATATTTGTAGCATACCAGAGGTACAGAACACTATTATACGAGCTCGAGTGCTTGCACTACACGGCATTACGAGATACTGCTGTAGTCTACACGCGTCTACAGACTAGCTGTAGTACATGTCTACACTGGTTATACAACTACGTACAGATATCTCACTCTCTGACTGCTGAGCGTACTCGATTGGTACATCCGTGGCCTCTCAGAGCTCCCACTTGGACACCGCCTCCTTCGATTACTTGCCGGACCTTGCCAGCGGTTCTTTGTTTTTTTGTACTTTCTTTGTGCGTTCAGTTGTTTTTTTTCCTCTTTTCTTTCATTTCGTGTGCGTGCGTGTACTCCGAGCGCGGCACCGTGGGCGTCTTTCATTTCGTGTGCGTGCATGTACTCCGAGCGCGGCACCGTGGGCAAGTCCGGCGCCGTCTCGGGTGTCAACGGGTGCTGGCGAGTAGAGGGGGGTTGCAAGGAGACGGTCGTCGTTTCCGTGGCCAGACGTCCCGTGTGCCTGGAGACACGAGGGAAGCATGAATGGGCTCTGTCTGGACTCCATTTGTATAATTGGATAAAGTATGTACGAGTATATATTACGGGGGTTCATAGTTAATAGGACCTATGGTACACATAAAAATCTATATATTTACCTATTTTTACTAACAAAATTTGGTCCCGTTAACTATGGACCCCCGTAATAGAGTCGTTCGGAATTGCAAAATTAAATTCGATCGGTGCTTATTTTTGCCACCAAGCTGAAGTTCACCGAGAGAGCTACGCAGTCTGAGCACCAACATTGTCGAGCTGGCGAACGAGGGCCACGGTGAGCACCGGGCTTCACGCGAGGCGGGCGACGGAGCTCACTGTGGCAGAGAGGGAGATTTACCCGGACCAAATCGGTGGCGAGGTGGTCACGAGAGGGGCGGGCGGCGTACGAGGCTGAGAGAATTCTCCTGCTCGATTTTTTTTCTCTTCCACCGGTGCAAGGTTTTCCAAGCAGGCAGAAAATTATTCCATAAAAGGGGACGGGGATTTTTTCTTCTTTCCGAAAATTTAACGTTTTCATTTTCATTGTTTTTGCGGTGCTGGTGTGCCGTGCTGTGCTTTCTCTTTCGTACTAAAATGCGTATCAAAAGAAGGAAATAAGTACCCTACCTGGGGTATGTACGTACGTACGGCATGCGGCAATCGGGTTGTTTTCCTGGATGGAGCATGGAGCGCTTGGCATTTGTAAATCGACAGTTTGTACCTACTGTAATTGTTTGGGCCGTCTGTTCCGTTCCATTCTTCTTCCTCGTGAGCCAGCGTAGCAGGGCGGAACCGCCCGTGACGCGAAGCGCTTGTATAATCGTACATACACAATACTTAATACACCGGCCACCACTACGACCTGGGCCAGCCATGAAGCGCACAATGGTTTTCAGGATTACCCTGGGCTGGGTAGTTGATCGATCTCTTACCCCTATAGCTCAGTAGATATATATAAAACTCAAGAAATATCGCGATATTTGACATTTAGAGCCAAATTGTGTGCCTCACGAGTTTTATACGGACGTCGGGTATAGCGATATTTTCGCCATACGTGATCCGCAACACACAAATATATGCTTGGGGTATTTTCACCCCAAGCATGTATTTGTGTTCTCTTTTTTGTTAGTAGAGCCGACTTTGGCAAACAAAATTGGAAACAGCCTGTCCCCTCTACTCGGTCATCCGATCATTACCCTGCCAGCAAGCACCACAACAGCAGCAGCAGCAGCAGTGGTGGCCGCCACGAGTTGGTTGAATGAGTACGGCAGACGGATGCTCCCTTGGTCGGGGAGAGGCGGATGCACGGGATGCCCCGGTTCAGCGGCACCAGCACAGCACCCAGTGCTCTGGCTGGGCGTCTTTCTGCCGGAGTTGCCCCAAACCCATGTCCCCAACACCGCACGCCCCACCTCATCCGGGAACAAGCGGGTAGCGCCAACCCGACCTTTAGTTTTTCGCGGACACGTTTGAGCACGAGCACGAGACGCGCCATCGTCTAAGCGAAGAGCCAAATCCATGGTGTGCGCGGGCGCTGTAGCCTGCCGAGCTACGTAGAGAAGCAGCTGCAGCAGCAGCAGCAGCGACGTCCTCCAGCCCACGATGTTCTACGTGTTTGTGCACTTGCCGCCTATTTTTATTTCACCCATGTTTTATCTCACGTTGTTCTGGCAAGAAACCCGATATTGAGTTTTATATCGAGGGATTTGCGTGTACGAAAATCGCGATATTGAATTCGGCGCAAAGGGTCGAAATATCACCCTCTGTTGAGTTTTATACATGTCTAGTAGGTAACATCCTTCATATTTGGCGTCGTCGGCAAAACTATACCTGGTAAATAGCTTCATGAAGAAGGATTTTATTTGGTGAAATCACCACGGAGGGCTCACCAGGCGAATCGGCCTTTGTAAATGCGCAATCACGAGCAACAAACTTACTCAACAGGCGCGCGCGCGTTGTGTTACGTTGCGGTGCTTCCCACGAAGAACGCAAATAAATGCTGATAGACAGAAAGACAAAGACGAAAAAAAAAAAAACACACACACACACACACACACACACGCACACATCTCCCTGGTCCCCCAGGTAATGAAGTGAAGGGGGTAGGTCAGCGTACAGACGCAAACGTTTCTGATGCCCCAAAGATCCCGCCGTTCAGAGGGGGGGAGACTGCTGTTATAAGGATTGCCCTGGGCTGGGTAATCGATGGTAGATGTTTGGCCCCTATTATAGCGCAGTAGTAGGTAACCTTCACACAATCAATCATGGAGTCGTATCTCGTGCACCACAGCGAATTAGGACTTGAAATTTGGAGGCACTGACCCTGACATATCAGTGCATAAAAATATATATTAAAAAAATATGACATGTTAATAATCCGACTCGAACTCGACGAGATATCGGCAAAAACTAAAAAAACATCAAATATTTTAAACTAACTTCAGTAATAAAATCGTCGTTCCCGATCAAGGCCAAATTTGGTGGAGACGTTAGTGGGGATACAAGAAGATCGATGCAATTTCCATGGCCGATCCGTTGCCCATCACGAGATATGACCAAAAACGATATTCCGTACTTGAATCAAGTGTAACGAGAAAAATGTATTAACTGCGATGCAGCGCTCAATTATCTGATTTTCGATCTAAAAATTCAACACCGGATTTGTGACACCCGTGCAAAATTAAGTCGTTCCTGGCTTTTCGATTTTTCGTATTTTTAGAAGAGTTTCAGTCGTGTTTCTCCTTTGTTGGGTTTATTTTCGGTCCTATCTCTCGGACAAATAGAAAAAAAAAAAGGCCGGAACGACACGTCTCGGTTGGTGCGTGGACGACACCGTGTCAAAATTTCATGCCCAACTGCCAACTGCGCAAAATTGGGCGCTGCATGGCCGACCTCCTGAATCGGCGGGGTCTTTGCTGGCCCAGCTCGTAGCGTAGCGCATAGCTAGTAGCGCATGGCAGTAGGATTATTTCATTCGCGTTCAGACCGACACGACAGACGACACACGACACAGCCCCTCCCTACAGGTCGGCGATCGGTGGTGTACATGTATACCTGATACGTGTCGATACGTAGATCTGACGGAGGCCGTACGAGATAATCAGGACTCACGATTTCTTCTGAATTTCTATTAATAGTCTACCACTCTGGCCGGAAATATATAAACCGTTTGATATTGGTCTCAGACCCCAAATGTATGTTATATTTTCGTTCATAGTGGTATACAATCAAATTGTAAATCCCCATCAATTCAGACGACTCGTAGTGCAAAAGTGTCTAACGACAGCAGTTGGTACACCATGTGTGTGTGTTCTTTACGTTAAACCGTTTTTTCTACCCGTCGACATCCAGCACAACCAGTGTACGTGCATTCCTCGTCCTAGAAATTATGCAAGTTCTGTGGTCACAAAGCTACGCTACAGCAGTCCCAGAGATACTACGTTGCCACGTACCAGGTATGCAGTAAGCACAGTGGGCAATGCAATGCCATGTCATCATACTGGTACCGGGCAGACTACTATGGGAAGTAGAACATGTCTATACTACTCGTACCACCAACTGGTGCAGCTGGTGTGACCGTGGTCTTATTTTGTCTTCCTTTTTCAATTATTTCTTGCGCTGATCTTTTGTGAATTTCATTTTATTTATTCCTATTTCTCTTCCTTTCTTCGATTTATAAGCCGTGTGGCGCGGGTGGATGACCCTGCTTTGCTTGTTTCGTATCTGACGCCGAGGGACCGGGCATAGCTGACGAATGCTGGACGGAGGAGGCAGACAGGGTAGCAAGGTACCAGGCGGACTAGCCGGGAGAACCTGGCTATGCTACACGTACCACAAACTGCTGTCGCTACGTGGAGGATAATTTCTGCTTCGGTTTGCCTGTTATTTTCCCTTGGTTCTTAGTCTCCCTCTGTTTACAAGTAGTGGTGTTTTTCTTCCTTTTCCTTTTTTTTTTTCCAGCTCGTTCTTTTCAAGTGTCAGCCACATCCCCTGCGGGGGGGGTACAGCAGTTTGTTTCATATATATTTTTTTTCTTGTTTATTTTTCTATTTCGATTTCTCTCTGTTTTAATTTTTTTTTTCTTTGTTTCGTTTAGTTTCTCTATTTCATAGAATGTGTAGGTCGTGCCTGTCGTATCCAGTATGATGACATGGCATTGCATTGCCCATTGTGCGTACTGCATACCTGGTACGTGGCATCGTAGTATCTCTGTGGCGTAGCTTTGTTGTATCTCTTCTAGGATTGAAGAATCGGCACGGACACTGGTTGTGCTGGATGTTGACGGGTAGAAAGAACGGTTTAACTTGCGTACGGAGGGCAGTATGGGGTATGCTGTACGCGGACGATGCAGGCATTGTCTACTGTAAGTCGGCGGAAGGCCTTGCGAAGATGATGACCGTCATTGTGACCATTTTCGAAGCAGCAGGCCTCACCGTATCCGAAAAGAAAACGGAGACCATGCTGCTGCGGACACCGAATCAGGCACCCCAGACCTCACCACTCGTCATCGAAGCGGCGGGACAGAGACAGATATAGACAGACGACGCAGTTTTTGTATCTGGGCGGTCTTGTCGTCGCAAGCGTTGACATTATGCCAGAGATCACACGACGGATCCGACTCGCATGGGCATGCTACAATCGGTTCAAACGGGAACTGTATGATATGGAGGATGCCCCGTTCACTCTAAAAGTGCGCATGCTGAAGACCGAGGTGATGGAGACCCTGCTGTACGGGTGCGTGACGTGGACTCTTGGTCAGGAGCACTTCGCTGAGCTCCGAGCGGCACACCACAAACTCCTCCTACGGGTCATTGGCTTCCAGCGCCGGCAACGCACTGACCACCTCATGTCGTACGCCAAGGCCTTCAAAAAGGCACAATGCGAGAGCGTTGAGACGACCATCCGCAAAAGTCGCCTCCTCTTCGCGGGGGTCGTACAGCGGGCAACCAATGAGCGGCTGACCCGCCGGGTGATGTTTGGGACGACGGCTGGTGGGGAGAACCCAGGATCACGCCGACCGGAAAAGACATGGGCCCAATGTCTAGCAGACGACCTCAGGGTTTTCCAAGCCACCGAGGGGTCCACGGAAAGCTCCCCTCTGCTATTCGGAGTAGAAACGGTGTTATGGCCGAGGGCGGCTAAGAAGAGCGGGAAGTGGTACCGGGGGGTCGTCGACGCCTCGGACTGTTTCATGGCGAAGTGGCACAGGGACGAGGCACAGAGGAGCCGGCTACGCCACGCAGCTGAGGACGCCAAGAACGGCGACAACGGGAGGGGGGGAGGGAGTAAGGGCAGCCGTACTGATACAGCTGCCGACGAATGCAGAAACGAAATGATAGATCGGGTGGCTAGGTATCGGTTCGACTAGCTCTTATAGACTGTTGCCTGTAGCTCCCTCTCTTTCGTGTCGCTTCGTCCGCGCTGCAGATATCTGTCCTTCCTGAGTACGTATGCTCTCCGTCTGGCAGCCTTTCTGAAGTCCTTGCGTTGTTTGTATTCTGTTTTCATTTCAATTTTGGGGGGGGGGTTATTGTCTTTTTGCTCTTATTTTTTGGTCCTGCTTGTGTTGTTGTGTTCTCATACCCGGTACGCTGGCATTTCACTTGCTTGACACTTCAATTTGCGGCTATTTATTTTATTTTTTTGTCTTCCTCTGTCTCACAGAGTTAGTCTGTGACCACGGAATCAGTATCTCTCTAGGATAAGGAATCAGGACGGACACTGGGTGTGCTTATGAAGCTGGGTAAAAAGGACGATTTAATGTGAACACAACAATGTGAAAACACACACCGGATACGGCAGGCGCGACATGCATATTCCATGATAGAGAAGAACGAAACGAAGCAAAGGAAAAAAAATCAGAAACAAAGGAGGCAAATAGAAAGAGAAAAAGAAACAAGAAAAAATATGTATATAAGGATTAAACTGTCGTGCCCCCCCCCGCAGAGGATGTGGCAGACACTTGAAAAGAACGATCTGGAAAAAAAAGGATAAAGAAGAAAAACAACACTGCTTGTGAACAGAGTAAGACTAAGAACCAAGGGAAAATAACAGGCAAACCTAACGAAGCACAAAGCATCCTCCAAGTAGCGGCAGCAGTTTGTGGTACGAGTAGCATAGCCAGGTTCTCCCTGCTAGTCCGCCTGGAACCTTGCTACCCTGTCTGCCGCCTCCGTCCAGCATTCGTCAACTATGACCGGCCCCTCGGCGTCAGACAATACG
The DNA here is from genome assembly GCA_031763025.1 of Macrocystis pyrifera. Taxonomy (NCBI): domain Eukaryota; class Phaeophyceae; order Laminariales; family Laminariaceae; genus Macrocystis; species Macrocystis pyrifera. The sequence continues at coordinate 11,263,249 of JASSKH010000009.1, forward strand.
AAACAAGCAAAGCAGGCTCGTCATCCACCCACGTCACACGACTCCTTCAATAAGGCTTATCAATCGAAGAAAGGAAGAGAAATAATTAAGATGAAAATCACAGAAGATCAGAACAAGAAAGAATTGGAAAAGGAAGGCAAAGGAAGACCACGGTCACACCAGCTACACCAGTTGGTGGTACGAGTATTAATAGTACAGACATATTCTACTTCCTAGTCTGCCCGGTACCTTGCTACCCTGTCTACCATCTCCTTCCTACTTTCGTCCACTGCAGTTTCCCTTCTACTCCTCTTCCCCCCCCTCTCCGCATTCCCTTGGTCGGGTTTTCTTCCACTCCTCCTGTTGCCCCCCCCTCCCCCCATTCCCTTGGACACCACCCACTGCGGATGCGCGGCGCTGCCTACTGAACTCAGCCTCAGCCTCGTGCCACCTCACCATAAACCGTTCGGCTGCTTCGAGGATCTCCCGGTGCCACTTCCTCGCCTTTTTTGCAGCAGTGGACCACAGCGCGGTCTCAACTCCAAACACCAAGGGGGCAAGTTCCGTTGACCCTTCAGTGGCTCGGAACTCCCTAAGGTCTTCGACTATGCATCTATGCCAAGTCTTGAACTGTCCGCCAGGTCTCAGGTTTTCCCCACCGGCAATCGTCCCGAACATTGCCCGACTGGGCAATCGCTCCTTGCTTTGCCGTGCCACCCCCCCCCGCAAAGAAGAGCCGCCGTTTGCGAATGGTCGTTTCGATGCTCTCGCAACGTGTCATCTTGAGGGCCTTCGCGTACGAGAGGGTGGCATGGTCAGTACGAGGTCGACGCTGGAGGCCAATGACTCGCAACAGGACTTGGTGGTGAGCCGTTCGAAGCTTGGCAAAGTCTTCCGCTCTGAGGGTCCACGTCACACACCCGTACAGCAGGGTCTCAATCACCTCGGCCTTCAGCATTCGGACTTTTAGGCTAAGGGGGGCGGTCGTCCTATCATGCAGCTCCGGGCCGAACCGTTGGAGGCATGCTCGCATGAGACGGATCCGTCGGTCGATTTCGAGCGAGAGGTCAGCGTTTTCGTGGATAATGCCGCCTAAGTATAAGAACTGGGCCATCTGCTTATACCTCTGGCCTGCTGCTTCGATGACGAGCGGTGGTGCGAGGGTTTTCCGCCCTGGTGTTTGTAGAAGCATTGTCTCTGTCTTTTTTTCCGACACCATGAGGCCTGTTGCTTCGAAGACAGTCACGATGACTGTCATCACTTTCGCGAGCCCTTCAGCCGACTTCGAGACAATACCTGCGTCATCGGCGTACAACATGCCCCATACAGCCCTTCGCACGCACGTCAACGGCTCCTGCTCCTCTGTTCCGACTACTCCAGCATCACTGAGTTCAACCAAATCCCTTACGTGCATGAGTACAATTATTATTGCCACACATAAATAGCGTTCCGCATGTATTTTTTACCACATACGTTTCGGTACTCAGCACTGTGTTCTTTGCTTTAATGAAACCGTTCTTTCTACCCGTCGACATCCAGCACAACGAGTGTCCATGCCGATTCAATCCTATTGCTAATAATGGAGAGATACAAGTTCTGTGGTCGCAAAACTGCGCCACAGAGATACTACAGCAGTACATTGTTATGCAGTAAGCAGAGCATGCAACGCAAGCCATGTCATTATGCTGGATACGACAGGCACGACATTTACATTCCATGAAATAGAGATATCAAAAGAAGCAGTACATCGGTACGAAAACGCGGTAAGGTCCTGGCCGCTCGCAAGGTACACAGTCACATGAGCAGTATGGGCACGCCTACTCCGGTACGTCGTAAAGGGCAACAACTTGGTGCAGCAGCAGTACGGAGGCATGTAAGGCAAGCCTCAAGAGTGCCTTTTCTTGCCTTATTTATATGTGTTTCCATGCGTTTCGTGCCTTGCTTGAGCATGACAAAATTACGTTCAACAATGGCCTGGACTTGCCTTACAGCCTCAGGTAGCCCTCCGCACCTCGATTTCAGGGGGGTTTTTTATGTTTAACGGCGTTAGGTTGGTGCACAAAATGTCGTCTACTGGTACTGCTGTAGGGCAACCTTCCGCTGGGAAAGGGCTCGAAGGCAAAATTAAGACATATTTCGTGCTACGAGTACTCGAGTATCCGCAGTACATAAACCCGAAATACTGCGAATATAAGAATACCTGCAGCATTTTCTCTCGAAAATAGTCTAGTCCCAGCTGCTGGAAGCATCCAGGAAACATTTGCGTAATATCAAGTGGTACCTGTACCCACCACCAGGTGGAAATGTGAAGGTAGTCCGATGGCACTGGTCGGAGGGATGGGGAGGGCTCCCTTGCGACGGACGCTATTGATATGTCGATGGAAAACTAAACGTAACGCCAAATGTTCTACCTCTCTAGAAAAAAATACTTTGTAATCGGTATCATAGCCGTAGATATTCGTAGGCAATTTTGCCCGAAGGGAAAAAATATCGGCTGAACGTGTTTTCTGCTGGACTAACAAATCTGCGATGGTGAAGAAATCACGTTGAGGTATCGCATACATAGATATACTTACTTAGATCTCGATCTCTGAGCGTGCTCGGTTGGTACATCCCTGCCTCTCAGAGCTCCCACTTGGGAATCGCCTCCGTTCCTTACTTGCCGGACCGTTCCAGCGAGTCTTTGTTTTCTCCATTTCTCGTCGTACTTTCAGTCCTTCTTTCGTTTCGTGTGCGTGCGTGTACTCCGAGCACGGTTGCGCGGGCGAACCCGGCGCCGTCGCGGGTGTCAGCGGGTGCTGGCGAGTAGAGGGGGAGTTGCAAGGAGCGCGGTCGCCGCTTTCGTGCCTAGGCGTCGCGTGTGCCTCGAGACACGAGGGATGCATGAAAAGGCTCTGTCTGGCCTCCATTTGTGATTTTGGATAGACTACGTACGAGTATTTAAGGGTCGTTCGGGACTGTAAGATAATACTCAAGCGGTGCTTATTTTTGCGGCCGGGCTGAGAGTCACAAGAGGGAGGTACCCCGAATGAGCACCAACATTGTCGAGCTTGCGTCGAGGTCCACGGTGAGCACCGGGCTTCACGCGAGGCGGGCGACGAGGCTCACTGTGGAAGAGAGGGAGGGAAGCTTTATCCGGACTGAATCGGTGGCGAGATGGTCGCGAGAGGGGCGGGCGGCGTACGAGGCTGAGAGAGCTCTGCTGTAAGATTTTTTCTTTTTTTCATTTATTTTTTTTTGACTGGTGTAAGGTGTTTCACTCAGGTAGTAAATTATTACACGAAAGGGGACGGGGATTTTATTTCTTTTAGAATTTTTCGGTTTCATTTTTTCATTGTTTTTGCTGTGTTGCTGTGCCGTTCTGTGCTTTATCTTTCGTACATACGACGAGTACACAGACACAGAGCATATCGAAAGAAGAAAATAAGTACCCTACCTGGGGTATGTCCGTATGTACAACGTGTGAGCGAGCGTAGCGGAAAACCGCCCGCGACGCGAAGCACATGTGGCGTCCGAGCTGTTTTCTACTGAACCATGGCGGCGGGACTCTTGGCATTATCAAGTCGACAGTTTGCAGCTAACTACAGGGGCCATAAAAAAAACAATATTCAATCATGGACCTCTGTCCGCTTCGCATAATTTGATGTTTCCTTCCTGAGCGAGCGTAGCGGGCGGCGAAGGCCGCCCGCGGAGCGAAGCGCCTTGTACTGCCGTACCATACTGCTATCGCTTGCATGATGCCACACCCCACAGCACCAACTTAGGCCGCTCTCACACCCATCTGAATGATGCCACCCCACACAATCTACGATGCATACAACTCTCGTAGGGAAGATGAGTGGCCCAGGTGGAAGTAAAGAGTAGAAAGGGGCGCGAGACACCCGCCGCCGACATGTCGTCAAGCCGTCAACAGCCCAAAGTTTTTGGCAGTCGCCCGCCCGCAAGGATCAATAAAAAGACGCCGTGTGAGGCTAAAGAGGAGGAACTCGGAGAATTAATAATGAAGCGGTTGCACCCGCACTTCGGAGATACCCTTCCATGCACGTAGTATCCATGTAAATCATGTGTCTGTACACTGATAGCAGTCAGTCAAAGGTAATCGAAAATATGATACCTGGTACCTGGTAACACGACACTCCACTTTTTTTGTTGGGTCCCCAGACAGCGGGACAGGGGGGTGTTCTGAAACCAAGTAAAACGAAACTGCAAAAAAAAAAAAAAAAAAAAAACTTTTATTTCATTTTTGAAAAAATCCCGACCTGCTGCTACGTAGCTTGTTTCCAATTCCGTCATGGTGGCGAATGTGACTCCGTTTTCTGTTTTTTTCGTGCACCCCAGAGTCAGCAGTACTTGGATTTAACCCCCGAGAGTTGGACGGTGTGGCAATACAAGTGTTAACATTGATAGTGTTATATTAATAGTCTTAAGGTAACTTGGTGCGTAGGAAGTAGTAAATAACTGACGTAGATGATGTTTGATACCAGTATGGTATTGTATGATGTGATATGCACCTGGTAGGCTTTCGTTCCTGGAATAAATACGAGCGTCGTGTTATCTGGAGACAGGAACCTGCCCCTCCCCGTTGCTCCCGACCACCAGCTTCTAGGTTTGTTGTGTTTTATTGATAGGGGTAAGTAATGATGGGTGCTACCTTTCGCGCCGGGTGTGCTTACACCTTTCCTCGGGGAAAAATGCCTTCTCTCTGTCGGTAACTAGCTCTTGGGTCTCTGCGAACGAGCTTCTTCTGGTCAGACAGCGCTAACGTGGGAACCGTAAGAAAAACGTGAAACACGAAAGCCCGCGCTCAAAGGCGACACTGGCGTGACTTGCTTCCGCTCTCCCTCCATTACTTCGGCACCCGTCCGCCTCTCCTTCGTTGGAGATGGGAAAAATTTTCCAACCCCGAATCCCCTTTCCAGGTACCGCTGTGGACTTGAATGTAGGGACCGTTTGAAATATCTCAACGGTGCTACATGCTTATGTATGTGGTCGCTTGAGTGCGACATATCCTCGCGCTGTTCTCACGGGCCCCGCCCGATACTCGAACAATACCACCGCTAACCCAAAACCTCCCCTACCCACCGACACCCTCCTACCCCCCCCCCCCCCTCTGTAACTTTGTCTTTTTTCGTCGCACGCTGTGCTGCCGCCTGTCAATCTATGCGACATGCTCCGCGGACAGGTGTTGGCCGCTCGTGATGGCGTCGTGGCGGCGTTTTGCGACCACTTTAGTGAGGGCGGGCTGCGAGAGAGCCTTCTACCGAGAGCAAATTTTGTGGCCCTTCGGCATCTCGACGGCACGTACACCCGATACGTGCACCTCATGCACGGCGGGGTGTTGGTGCGGCTTGGACAGGCGAGCGCAAACAAGGGGGTGGTGGGGGGGGGGGGGGGGGGGGATACTCGATATCATGCATGGGGGGCGCGGGGGGGGGGGGAGGTACTCGATATAGTGCATGGCCGTAGTGCACGGCGGGGTGTTGGTGCATCTTCGACAGGCGAGCGCAAACAAGGGGGTGGGGGAGGGAGGGCGTACTCATTTGTTGCTTGTCTTGGTAATTTGACCATTGACCACGCATCCCTTTCGAGACGAAGCAACGGGGTCGGGGGGGGGGGGGTTATCAGTGTGCACACGCAGTAAGAAACGTGCGCTGCAACCGCCTTTTTGCGGGCAGACATAATACGCCGGGAAAGGAATGGAGTAAATCGGCTGTGGTTTTTCTCGGCGGGCACTGTCACTTCAGCAGCAGTAGACCCATGATATTTGAGGAGTTATTTCGCGCGCGATCAGTGCTAGTTTGTTCGGTTTTCGGCGACTTCAAGTCTATGCTATCACGCCGTTCCCAGGAAGTCGTTGCTCTATTATGCAAGGCGAGAGCACTCCAAACCAACCCCCACCCCGCCCCCCTATTCCCGGCCTCTTGGCCCCGCGCTGTGGTCTATCCATCCGTCTTGCAGAAAGTCAGGGCCGGCGAGGCGATCGCTCTGAGCGGCAATACAGGGTTCACGGCAGGGCCTCACCTTCACTTCGATGCCGTCGACATCCTCCCGCAAGAGAGTGAGTGCCGGATTATGGAACGTGTCCACGGCAACTTGCCCGCTTCGAGCCCCACGGTCCGGTGTCGAGCTGTCGCTTTAAGGTCTCAGGGCCTCGCGCTCCGTGTCTGCAGAGCGTCGATAGACTCCAGAAGCACTGAGTGGTGTTTGGGACTTTTTTGGGGTGGAGGGGGAGGGGGGGGGCACGAAACCAGCGAACCACCGATTCCGACGTCGTGCCTGTGTTCGATTCAGGTCTGATGGACTAGTTCTGGTGCGGTCGCTTTGTTCTTCTGGTGGTGGTCGCCTCCCGGTCCTGCGGCGTCCGTGACCGCCAACGTTTGTTTCGCTTCCTTCGGCAATGAGCATCGAGAACATCTCTCCCTCGATGGCCATTGGGCTAGAAACAGAAGCGTCAAAAGTAAGCGGCAATCACGCTGGGTAAGCCCGTGGATAGCCCCGAAATCGCCTCTTACCCCCGCTGCCGCCTCTGATGTCCTCGACCCGTCTCACGCCCCCAAGCTCCCCCTCCCGTCAAACGTCCCCCCTTGAAAAACGAAACGCGTCCCTTAACGCAGCTTCTGAGCTCCGGATCCTATACCCAGAGGTTCTGACCATACCGTCGGTCGCCGCGATTTTCAGCGGACCTTTGCGGATCCGAGAGGGAGCCGCCACCGCTCCTCTGGTGGGTCTGTGTTTAGGTCGAAGAGCGAGTCAGCGCCCCTTAGGTGTCCTCAGAAGTGCTAGCTGTCTGTAGATCTACCCACCATACGGGTATAACATAGCTGCCGTGTGTTGAGAAGCTCCGAGCCGGCGCCGCGGTGACATGGCACTGGTAGGGGTTAGGAGGGGCAGGAGGCACGTTTTTATTCAGTATCGAAGGGGCCGTTGGAGGACGCGCTACATGCTTCCTATCTCCGCCGGACCCGGTGCTTGCTTCCGACAGCAATGGTAGCAATAGCTGCGTCAGTTCCCCTTACGGCCCCGCCCGAACACCCCCCCCCATTCGCAGGTGTACTTATCTCCAGCGGCTCTTGCCAGCGGCCCCTCCGCTGGCAGCGCGTACGCTCCTGAACCTTCGCCTGACCCTGATTACCCAAGAGAGCGCCGGCTTCCTGTGTTACGACCCCGCGCCGCCGCCCTCTCCGCCGCCGCCGAAGCATGCGCGTCTCAGTTCCCGTTGCTACCAACCAACCCCGAGGTGGTCGTGCTGATCGACAGGGGAGGATTGAACGGCAAGCAGACTTTCGCCGACGCGGTGGCAGCAGCGGCGGATGCGGTAGCCTCTGTGCTGATCCCGACGGCTTCCGTGAGCGGCCTCGGCGGCCGCGGACCATCCCGCTGCTACCGCTGCGTCGCGGTGATCGTCGCCAACGACCGCGCCGGCCACGAGCTGTTCTCGATGGCGCCGCCTAAGAACGGTCAGAGCGTCAGGGCAGGGTGGCGTGCTCCGTTTCCCGTGGCGATGGTGTCGCAAGAATCCGGGCGACTTCTTAAGGGCACACTTTCGGCCACAGCAGCTACTGCCGCCGCCTCCACCCGCGAAGCCGCGCTGCTGCGGCGGGGAGAAGTGTGGGGCACCCGAGCTGGAGCACTTGGAGGCGCGGCAAGCGGGGCGGGCTACTGCTGGCCTGGCGGCGAAGAACTACCCATGCTTCCAACAGTAAGGCGCGGCGAAAACGGAACCGGCGGTGTTTTCGTGAGCCTGGGCGCCGCGGAGCCTTGTCTCTCGTTTAACTCGGGGATGTCTCGCGCGTCTAGCGCTTCCTTCGGGGAACGGGAGAGCGCATGCGGATATTCCTCTGTGGAAGAGGAGGGGGAGCAGGAGGACCCTTCTGGCGCATCCGCGTGGGGGGGGGGAGGGCGCCGAATGGTTTTCAGCCCTGGAAAACGCGGCAGAAGGCGAGTTCGAGGGGCGTGGCTTCGCTAACCCAGTTATGGGCGCGTACAGCGAGTGGTCCCATCGCTACGGCTCGTGGCAACGCGAAGCGGAGGCGGAAGAGGAGGGTGAGTTTGCGAGTGGAGAGTGGAAGCGGGAGCTCATGTTGTACGATGCCAAAACGCTGCCAGTGAGGTTTAAGCGGCCCTCCTCCTCGTGATCGGCGTCGTTTTCGCTGTTTTTGACTGTCGGATCTCGCAGCTGGGCGTGCCGTCACTGAGGCATGCGCCAAAAAAGGTGCTGAAGCTGTGAGTGCGCGGTTACCATTTGCGCACCAGAATTGTGTATAGGAGTCAAGGGGGTCTGTCTACCACAGCACACCTTAGTGGAAACCGATGGGACCGTCCTACCAGTACGGCTCGCTCTTCGTCCACCCAAGTTTTCGTTGGTATTTAGGGCGTGTGTCATCTGGCCAGCGAGCCTTGGAGCTGCGCAAGGAGCATCCCCTCCGCTGCCCGCAGCACGCGGCAAGTGTCATTACCCATGAATGAAGTGCGCTGGCAGAAATTCCCCCCCCCCCCGCCCTCGGCGAAACCGCCTCGGCGAACTATGTTTTTCGCGTGCTTCGGTGCTCGGTGCTGTTTGATTTTACGTGTGTTTAGTGTGTGTGCTGTGTTCAGGTTGGATAGCATGTGTCAGCAAGGTCGACGAAAAGCCGTCGAACCCGTCATTTAACACCGGAAGCCGGGTCGCTCTCATCGATCGCTTCCAAAAATAATAGAACGCGGATAGCTTAGGAGCCATAGCGATACCGTCCGATCGCAGCCGTTAGTCGTACGCTCCCGGAATTTCGCTCGTCGTGGCTGTGCGAATACCACGCAATCTCAGTCTGTCCATCTCTTCGCCCCGCAGCCCTTGCTTAGATTGGTGTCCGTCCGAGCTTCTACGTAGGAGCACAGGAGCTCGCAACGGCAGAGGTGGAAGGGTAGAGTGTCGTTTTTTTTTCGTTTTTTTTTTTGTGGTTCAACGGGGTGGAGCCTTTCTTGCGTCGCTCTCGGCTGACGGACACCAACGACGTGTTTATCAGGAGATCCCTTTAGAGGCCGAACATGTAGGTAGGTAGATGGATTAATAAAGAAGTCGGGCTGACGGCAACCGCGACGCAGACTCGTGTGCGAACGCCGTTCTGCAACCGCACATCAAAGAGGCAACGCGCACCGTAAAAAATGTTGTGGTAAACTGTATGAAAAGAGACCGCCACGAACGGTAGCAGTGTGGGTATGTATTAGAGGTCGAGTTGGAGGTTGGCATGGGGGGAGTAATTCGACGGCCGGTACACGCCAGCGTGTGTTGTGTATGCCTCGGTCGCGATGCCGCGCGGCATCTTGCCCTCTTGCGGTGAACGCGGCTAAGGCGGACGAGGAGGGGGTTGGCGTTAGGTGGGCACAGTTCCGTGGTTTTCCTAGGGTTTTTGGCGGTGCAGCGTTCGGCCCCGTGTTGTGAAAGTCGTGTCAGAGGTGTGTCATGGGTAGCGAGTACTCGTCGCCGTCTTGGTATTCCGAACGCATCGCGATCCCCCCCCCTCCACGCCCCCCCCGGGCGGTACGGGATACCGGCTGGAAAAGACGAAAGCGCGCGAAGAGGGTGGTGCCCTGACAAGAATATAAAGAGCGCTTAGGCCATCACACCGAGACTCCCGGGTAATCCCCTTTGTGCTTGTGGAGCCAGCTGGGATCAGTGATGTCGGCGACTATTTCTCGTGTTGTTCTTCCTCTGGTAGCGGTGGTATGTAGAGATACGCTGTGCTGTACGTAGTGTTCCGCGTGTTGAAGCGCTTCCTATGTTCGTGAGCGAGCGAGCGCCCCGACCCTTTTAATCTCGGCGGCCCCGCTCCGCGTGTCTTTCTCCAAAGGCATTTAGGCGTGCTGTTTGATGGGTCATGTGGTCCACGATTGTTTGTGTGTGCCCGTAGACGGGGCTTGCTTTGATGGTGCTTACTTTCAATACGGATATGATGTTGGTAACGGTGTCTGCCATGTTTCATGTCTCGATCTATCAAGGCCCCGGTGGCGGCGACGAGAACGCTCTTCAGGCATATGCAACGGATGTTTCCCAGGTCCGAGATGCGAATCATTCGCCGTTGTAAAGCAACGCCTCGAAACTGAAATGAAAACAACGCGGAGGGACCGCGGGGCGGCGCCAAGCAGCGATGTCAACGGGAATAATCGGCAGCAATCCGTTGCAACGCAACCAGTGGCTTTCGTAGCACCCCTCGCTTTGGTTGATCGCTCACGCCACTGCGTAGATTTATCTGCGGCAGCTTGGAGCGCGTATCGTGCCGGCAGGTCCAGAAGGGAACAACAGCACCCGCCTCGCCTCCGGCTGTTGGTCTATCGTCCGCAACAACCATGACCAGAATGGTCTAGATCGGACGGGGCCAGGTCGTTGCTCTGCCCAATTTAGCGGAAGAATTTACTCGGCAAACCACAGGATGCGTCCGAAACGTACACCACAGCACCGCGGTCTGGCGCTGCACAATACCCCAATTACGCCGACGGCAACTAACCACGACACGACCAGGCATCGATTCCAACCGTATTCCCCCGCAATAGATGAACAGCCCAGTGGCTGGAGCATGCGGGGGTCAAGGTGATATCATTATCTGCTCCCCGTCAGAGCCGCGCGGGCCTTTCCGGGACAGAGGCGGCTCCACTGCGGAGGGAGCGGGCAGCCCGACAGTACGGGCGACCCCGCCCGGTGCTCCCAGCGTGCGGCACGGCGGTCGTCAAACGTGGAGTATTTTCTACCCGACATCTCTTTGTTTTTGCAATGTCTTGTCAGCGGCCTGCCACGGACGCTGGAACCCCCGAAGGACGAAGCAGCAAGGGCGGTACTGCGCAAAATGCGCGGATATACGCTGATAGGCCAAGAAGATCCTATTTTTGGTGCCATCATACAGGCGAGCGAAGATCCCCGTCGCAAAAACAAAACGATCACTCCTTTCCGTCTACTGCTGAGAACTCGAGACGTTTCGATAGCATGACGGCGACAATAGAGCCGACCGACTTGGCGTCTTGGAAATTCGGGCACGCGGTACGAGAACCTCGTCCTTGCGGTAGAGATCGGCCTCTCGAGCGCTGAATTTGATCCGCCTACAATGCCCGTGCGGATATTCGTGGCGGCAACGCACGCGCATAACAGATGGTGGCATCGTGTAAAGGACGCGTGGAAATTTTCCAACGCCCGTTCGACGTGTTCGCGATCGCGCGTCTTACGAGCCACCGCGACCCCCATTCCCCACACTGCTCGTGGTATTTCTAAGTGTTTTTTGGTATGAATAGCACACCAAGAAGACCTCCTCCATGACACAAAAGCCCGCTTCGCCATCGTAGAACGAATGAAAATTATCGAGCCGCTCTACCGAAATCTTGCGAGTTTCGCTCAGAATTGTTCTTGAGAGGAAACCGTGGGCCTACTTACTCTCCACAAAAAGACTTGCCGAAATGCTGTTCTCTGGCGGGGGTTACGAACACAGCTACAGCCACGACTCTACCACCCCAACCACCAAAATAACTAAAAGGGCTCAAGAGCTCGCCCCTTTCATTAGGTCGCACAGGAGATCCACTGGCAAGCCGAGAACGCTGTCGAACGATCCTTCTATCCTGTCCACCAGCAACCGCAGATCTGGATCTTCCACGGCGAACCCTCCCGCCTGATATACGAACACATGTAGCGCACGAATGGTTCCCGAAAAAGATTGAGGTTTTCGCAACACGGTAAACTCGAGATCGAGCGCATGCGCATGAAGGGTTCCCCAAGCAGGGGTAAGCGACCGACATCACTCTGTGTGCAGGGGGGCGGGGGCGGGGGGGGGGGGGGGGGGGGGGGGGGGGGGGGGGGGGGGGGGGGGGGGGGGGGGGGGGGGGGGGGGGGCGCCTCGGGAGCCTTCGGCCAAACCAGGCTAAAGCAAGGGCCATGCACTTTCGGAGCAATGGCTGAACAATGATAAATTTACGATCCAGGTACCACCACTTCCGCCAAGACCGGGCATAGCGCACGGTACTACACAACGAGCCGCAAACATGATAGCTCTGTCTCTGTATGTGTCTCACATGCGCTTAAGCGAGCAGAGAGAATCGTGGAGGTGTCATAGAAAAAACTTTACGCCGCGTCTACAGTGCTTATTTACCCCAGACGACGCTACACGCGAGCAAGACGCCAATCTTACCGACCCCATGACCGTGCCTCTCCGCACGACAGCGTCGACGATTCCGGGCGGTATCTCCCGCCAATAAACGTTTGACTCGTGCACTCCCTCGGCCTTCCGCACGCTCTCGAGGTTCGTCACGCAGAGCGCGCACAGTGTTCGCACCGACCGGCCGGAGTAGCTCCTGAGGAACGCCTTCGCCTTTTGGCGCGACGTAATTCGTCGTATGCGGGCAGACGTGTTTGAGTATAACGCGGGGGGGGGGGGGGGGGGGGTACTCATGATATGCATGGCCGTAGTCGTATGGCCGTAGACCCTCGCATCCCTACAATGGCGGAACGGAACACGTGGGGTTTTCACCGACCAGGCAGACATTGCATGCACCAAGCACGAAGCGCCGTGAGCTGTTGGGCGAGTCGCATGAAGGATGATCTGCATCCTAATGATCACCGTTTTGGGGGCTGGATTTTGCATGGATGGCATCGTCAATGATTTGATTTATTTTCTGGTGTGGCCACTTCCAGAGACAACAATGAGTTAACTCTGTACCTGGCTCGTGGCTGCCGAACCATATACACACTACGTGATACGATCATCCCCCTTGTGCGGAGTTAAGGTTCTCCCCGCACAAAAATGAACCAACTCGACCACCATCCGTGGTGACCGTCAAAATAAAAAACGGTAACCGGGTTGTCTAGCTCACGCAGTGACAGGCGTGTTTTACAGCGTCGTTGCCAACCGGCGCCAATCCAACCTATATATATACACCAGGTATCATGGTACATAATATAGGGAAAGTATAGCGGGAGGGGGGCTAAGGGGATAGTAATAGACCTTTCATGGGCCTGCGCCTTTTGATAGCTGCTTAGGTAAAAAAGCGGTACGGTGGGTGAGAGGCGCGGAGGTTTAGTTCGGTGATGTGAGGGGTTGTTTGTTTTTCCTGCCAGCCATTTTCGCCTACGCATGGCACAACTGTCAGGGTTTGCAGTTTCGCTTGGGCCATAATCCCGCCATGCTTCACCTAAGGAACCGCTGCAGGCAGAAATCGGGGCCGATTTAGAGTGGTGGGAAACAAGACACGCCTTTGGCTTGCCCGATAGTCAAGTGACGGATCACGAACCACAGTAAACACGAACACGAACAGGTCTGGGGACTGCTACTGCTACACGAGGTAAATGACTCTTGTCGGTGGGTAAGGGGGACGGTAGGGGAGCCACGGTAGCAGTGCGACGTGCGACCCAACAGAGAATGTTCGTACATCGTCTTCTTGTGTACGTATGAGTGGCCACGGCGAGCAAGGGTCGGGGATCATTCCTCGAAAACCAAATCGGGGTACAACGCGTTTCAGCAGTAGGGACAAAACTAAATGCACCTGGTGGGGTGCGCATGTCTGGGTGCGGACATCGATATGACACCGGTATGAGCGGCAACAGCGCGATCTAGGATGCCTCCTGCGATAATCAATCAGAGGCAACGCGCTCGCAACAACGAGCCAAATCGAAGCTCTCACCTCTTCGGGGCTTTCGGGCTTCTCTCGGACTTCCTCGCCGCGGTCGCCGTCGAAAAGGCACACCTAATTGTTGGCGTCCGAGTGTAAGTATGTAGGGTTTCCCAACACATTTGGTGCGCAAGTCGAGTGGGGGGGGAGATTCTGAGAGAAACATTTCTCGGGGGCGTCGCGCAAATATTACCAGGAACGGAAGCCATCAGTCTCTGTCGGTGGTTTGAGACTTCTCGCCCGAACCTAGGCCGCACCATGTGCGCAAAATAGTCCCACGGCAAACCCCATCTGGCGGCTGGGCGTAACGTAAACAGCGTGTATTTTTCGCAGATTAATCGCCGCAGCTTCTCCAACAGTAAAAAAAAAAATGCAGACCCCAACGATCGTCCTCCATGATTCCTCCCTGACAGCTCCACAGACACGCCACGAGGAAGGTCGGTTGAGTGTGATCATCTGGCCCGCAAACACTTCTTACTTCGTCGAATGTTCAATCCATGCGCGCACTGTGGAGGGTCGACGCCATGGGGCGAGGGGAATATTGGGGGAGGAGGGGGGGGGGGGGGGGGGGTACTCATCATCATGCACGGCCGCAGTCGTATGACCATAGACCCTCGCATCCCTAAAAAGCCGGGACGGAGCACGTCGAGTTTTCAGCGACCAGGGAGACATCGCTTGCGCCAAGCGCGAAGGGCCTTGAGGTGTCCGGCGAGTCGCATAAAGGGTGAGCTGCATCCTACTAAGAACCTCTTTTGAGGTAGATGTTCTTGCATATGGATGACAGTGTGAATGCATTGATTTATTTTCTGGTGTGGCCAGTTCCAGAGACAGCAATGGGTTTACTATGTACTGCATCGTGGGTGCCTTACCACATACACACTACTTGAAACGATCATCCCCCTTGTGCAGAGGGAAGGCTCTCTCCGCACAAAAATAATCCAACTCGACCGCCAGCCGTGGTGACCGCCAAAATAAAAAAAAAACGGCACCCTGGCTGTCTAGCTCACGTAGTGAGGCGTGTTTTATAGCGTCGTCGCCAACCGACGCCAACCCAACCTATATATATACCAGGTATATATTAGGGGGGGGGGGCGTACTCACTCGTTGCTTGCCTTAAGTCATTTGGCCATTGACCACGCTTCCCTTTCGAGACGGAGCACCGTTCCTACTCCTAGCAGAGACACCTCCAACAGTTGGGCACTCATTACCTTGTTTCCATATAATACATTTGATTTTTGCTTACCTTACCCCCTTCCTGTTTCACCGCCTGTGGCCGCCACCTATCTCCTACTGTAGGATAGCCATCGCTTTCTCGCTACTATCTAGTATAACAAACCCCTCCGTGTCACATTCGTATATTCTTACTTATCGTCTCTTCATCTCTTCTAACACATCCCGCTCCTCCTTGTACATTTCACATGCCCCTACTATGTGAGTTCTCACTCTCTATTGCTTTGGCACATGGGCACATCTGTGCATCTACTTCCTCCCCCTCCTGGCTACTGGTCTAGCTCTTTCTTCTTTCTGGCAGGTCCAGGTCCCCTGCACGAAATCGCAGTTTAGCGTTCTCGCGAAGTCCATCGGGCCGTGCAAATACGTTTTCGTTCCTATCTCTTCGCTTAACCCCCCCGTACAATCCGTACATCTATACGTCGTAGATGTTTCTCCGATTTCACCCTATTTTGTAGCACTAGTATTTCCCTTCTTTCTATCTTTTTTTCTAATTCTGTCTTGTACCTCCCAAACTTCTCTACGGAAATAGCATCTTCTTGGTTTCCTCCTATATCCTTCCATACTTTCTCGACCACGCAATCCCACCAAATTCCAGCTTCGCCCTTTTGTTACTTTCTCCCATACAGCTCTATCAACTATGGCTGGCAACCTCTTTTTTTGGCACGTTCCATACATTTCCAGGTATTGCCACTTCGACTTTCTCCCGAGTGCAGGGGAGTGTATCTGTGAACTTTTAACACTCGCGCGGTGCCGAGCCGCCCCATCATCGACGACGCCCTGCCGTGCATCATCCCACACCACAACCAAATCGCGCCTACTCGAAAAACCAACCGGTCCGTTTGTACTCCTCCTGCTTGAGTTTCAACACGTGCGCGTCCAGCGACGCACCCCCAAAGCCCTAAGCCGTCGGTAGCACTGTACTGCGATAACACCAATAGTTGGTGTTGCTTTTATGACACTTATTGTCGCCAAAAATAGTCCGTGGTCGTAAGACGCGCCTTCGCAAACGTTCCAAGAGGGAAAAACAAACAGAAACTACGGAAGGAAACAAGAAGCAAAAAGGAGAACAGTTGGCTCGACGAAAAAGAGGCACACGCCAATACCCACCTGGTCCGAAGTGATCAGGAGTCCTGGCCTGTCGAGACGCCCGACCAGCGCCATCGCTTTGGCACGCGCGATTTCTGCGCACATTCTTCTAGGGTCCGGGTCGCGAATGGCCTTCTCGTCTATGTCCGGCGAAGCCGTGGAAAAACTGGGAGCGTTCCAGCGGTCGCCACATGCAAACGGGGGAGGGGGGGGGGGGGGGGGGGGAGGGGGGGGCGTACTCATTTGTTGCTTGCCGTAGTCGTTTGACCATTGACCACGCATCCCTTTCGACACGGAGCACCGTTGCTACTCCTAATAGAGACACCTCCAACATTTGGGCGCTGATTGCGTTGTTTCCAAATACTACATAAAAAATTGTCGCTAAGCTGATCCCCTTCCCTGCTTGGCCGCCTGTGGCCACCATCCATCTCCCAGGATCGATCATTTTCTCGCTGCTACCTAGTGCATTAAACTTCTCCATGTCAAACGGGGGAGGGGGGGGGAGGTCACGGCGGCTCGCGTGGAAGAAACACGCTCAAAACGTGTTGTGGACAGACGGTGGTGCTTTACCTTATATGAGGAAGACAAGAGTCCAATCTAGAAAGCGTGCCTCGCGGCAAACCGAATATCGCCAATTTTACCATCGAAGCCTCAGGTGCCGCAGTAGGTATGGCTGGACAGCTGCCGGGCCCTCTCAAGCACAGCGAGGGCTAACTCTCAAAAACAAAGAAAGTGCACACAAATGAAAGTAATACGCCTTACTAGCCGCCCTACCGTCCCACCGCCCCTCGCCCACCTCTGGTCCCACCCTCGCCATCGCCCCCCCCCTCCACGGGGAAACCCCGTCGTCCCACAGTGCCGAAGACATCGAAGAGACGGGGGGGGGTAGAGGGCTGATAACCTTTTTAACCTGAGGACCAACGCCCCAACGGGTAGGGTGGACCGTAACTGGTCCGAGTCCGGCGGGAAGGCCTCATAGCCTTGGTTTTTGTTAGCGGGTGAGCTCGCGCAAGTCCCACACTACTCGGGAGAGATGACTCTCCCGGGTGGCTATCTCCACCGCACCTGCTCCTCTCGGGGGTCAGGTCGGGTCAACGTGCCCAACTGGGCTAAATTGACACACGACACGAAATTGGGAACGTGGAAGTGTGGTGAGCTTAAGCTTTATTTTTACCAATCCGCCGGAGGATAAAAAATAAATAAATAAATAAATAAGTAAATAAATAAATAAATAAATAAATAAATAAATAAATAAATAAATAAATAAATAACCTACCGTATCATACTATGGACCATTTCTTCCTTCCTTCCTTCCTTCCTTCCTTCCTTCCCGCCCCTTACTGCACCCCCCGACGGGAACGCGGAGCTCACCTGCCAGCCCAGTGCTTCCATGACCGCTCGGCGGTGACGGGAAGACGAGCCGAGCACGACGGGCAGCGAGCACGGCAGGGGGCGCGGCTGCACGCGCAACTCGACGGCGGCGCGCTCTCTCTCTCCAAGCGGCGCGACTGACCCTGCCGCGACCTTGCCACTGTCCCCATCGCGCGACGTAGGCAGTGCGCATTTTTTCTAAGAGCGTTTATCGTGGACATCGGGCACGAGCGATAGTGGCGGCAGAACAGGTCCGGTGGGTTCGTGAGTGGGTAGGTGGGTGGGTGGGTGAGTGAGTGAGTGGGTGGATAGGTGCGTGGGTGCTCGGGTGGGTAGATGCGTGGGTGTGAGGGCATGTCGGGTCTTCCTCTGTCACCGTGCGTCACGCGCCCACGACGGCCGCCGGCTGTCCTTCACGGAGTAGGCCCATGCAAAAAAAAGTGCCCCCCGTGCGCGGAGGGCGGAGCACTGCTGTCGAGCGCTGTCAGTGCACCATGACATGCCCTGCCTTAAGGCTGGGCACCCAGCGGCAGTCAGACGAACGCTTGAACTATGATCGAGGCGGCATCATCCCGGGAACGGGGGGACACTTTGCAAACACACACCACTACAAGCGCCTGATTATCCCTCCTGGGTCCGCGACCATTCGCCGGAGCTGCCAGAACAAGTACGGCGTACTTCATTCCCCGAACCGATAGGGACGCTAAAATAGGTTGTCGTAATTCTAGAGCTATCTGCTTTGACGGAAGGGATAGACTGATATCTGATAGCTGATACTGCTGCTGCTGCGGACATCCCCGAACCCTACCTCTGGTTCCTCTGCTCCGTGTTCTTGCCCTGACCCCCTCAGCCCATCTTGCTCCTGCTGTAATGCCTGTTCCACGTGTGGCCGCTCTCGTTCTTCGCATCCATCGCGCCCTTCTTCGCCGTTGCCGTCCGCGTTTGGTTGCGGCATCTTTCTCTCTTTCGGTAACTCCGAGTCTGCCGCAAAACGTTAAGCATCGAAAGGGATGGTCAAAGAAGCGGACACAGCAACCCTCTCGAGCGAGCAACCGACCCTACGAGTTGTAGAACTACTATAACGCAAAATGCAACCAGGGTAATACTACTCGGGCATACATGAGCGCTCAACGTCGCCGTACTCGAGGCTTTGGTCGTATATCCCCGAAAACCCCTGGGGGGGGGGGGGGGGGGGGGGGGGGGGGGGGGGGGGGCTACTCATTTGTTGCTTGCCTTAGTCATTCGATCGTTGACCACGCACCCCTTTCGAGACGGAGCAACATTCCTACTCCAAATAGAGACACCACCTACATTTTGGCGCTAACCGCGTTTTCTCTCGTACTTTAGGTAAACATGTTTTGCTTATCATGTCCTTTTCCTATTTCGCCTTGTGTTTCCACGATCTACCTCCTATTAATAGGATACCACAAACCCGGGGGGGGGGGGGGGGGGGGGCACTCATTTGTTGCTTGCCTTAGTCATTTGATCATTGACCACGCATCCCTTTCGAGACGGAGCACCGTTCTTACTCCTAATAGAGACACCAACAACTGGGCGCTCATTACGTTGTTTTTATATATTACATAGAAACTTTTTGCTAATCTTATCCCCTTCCTGTCTGGCCGCCTGTGGCCACCATCTATCTCCTAGGATATCGATCGTTTTCTCGCTGCTATTTAGTGTACCAAACTCCTCCAAGTCACATTCGTCTATTTCCCTCATCTCCGCTTTTTAACACATCCCGTTTCTCCTTGTATATTTCACGTTCTCCTACTATATGAGTTCTGCTCTCTATTGCTTTGCAACACGGGCACATCTGTGCATCTACTTCCTCCTCCTCCCGGCTACTGGTATACCTCTTTCTTCTTTCTGGCAGGTCCAGGTCCGCTGCACGAAAGCGCAGTTTCAAAACCCGGGGGGGGGGGGGGGGGGGGGGGGGGGGGGTATTCAGGAGAACTCAAAGCAAAGTACAAGAAGCTGAACAAAATCAGCAGCCTCTGCTTCGCCAGCTCCCCATCCCCGGCGTCGACGAGGTCTTCGGCAAATTAGGGCAGGCACAAAATCAATATGCCACGACAATCGACCGGAGGGTGTCTGAGCATTGAACTGAAAGGCCCGGAGAGCGTGCGTAAAAAAACGCCGGAAGACAGCAGATCAAGTCGAGAAGCGGCTACCTTCAAGCAGCAGAGCTTTGCCAGCAGTGCCACCTCAGGGGGGGGATCTTACCGCACCCGCTCCCCCGCGCTGACCCAAGACGGAGCACACGTAATGATCGCAAACATCACGAGCGGCCTGGCTTCTCGAAGTCCCCCGCAGTCAAGATATGCCGCCCCGCGAAGCTAGCTTGTTTACGCACGGGGGTTTGAGGCTTTGGGGCGTTCGTGTATCCCTCCGGCCATTGTGTGCGTTCAGTGTTGGGGTCGACGCGGGGGGCGGGACGCGGCGGGGTCCATCTCCGGAGTCGCGGTGCTGGCGGAGCTTTCGCTTTGTCCCTCGGATGTTCAAATCGCCCCGGTCTGTGTTTTCGTGATATACCCGCACGATCTCCAGGATCCGGACCTGCCTACGCTTAGATCCTGTCTCAACGAACGTAACGCCTCCTTGAGGGGGAATACCGCCACAACAACAGTACAGCAGTAGTACAACAGCTATCTATATACATGAAATATGTTAGGGCCATTCCTAACGAACCGAAAAAAAAAAATCACGATTCGTGATTTTTAGGCATGCCAAAAGATCACGATCCGTGACATTTCAGTTCTAACGAAAAAAGCCGAAAAACGTCGCGTTTCGTGATATTTTCAAATAGTTAAAGTTCTGATATTTCAAACCCAACGTTTTTTGGGTGTGTGGAGCAAACTCTCGAGAGTGGGGCACGGCCAGGCCGGGCTGGGCCGTCCGCACCTGGCCCAGCCCGTGACATATTCGAATCGCGGGCCGAAGCCTGACCCAGCCTGTGAGATTCCAACTTCACCGGCCGTCGGCCAAGCTCGTTTCGCGAGATTCCATCTCGCAGGCCGTCTGCCCGGCCTGGGCTGTGACATCCGCAGGTCATTTTCGCGTTTGTCTTCCAGCAGTGGCTCCTCCTCCTGGAAATTTCGAGGCAACAACCTCCTCGTTAGCCCGCGCCCAGCGGTGTCTTTGGGTAGCCGCCCGTTGTCCACAAGCGGCGTACGAAGCAGAGTCTGCCATGCCCCCATGCCGGCCATCGGATACCGTTGGTGCACGTGGGTTGCGTAGTGCCTTGATCAGGCGTATTTTTAGACACGACAAATGTCACGAATCGTGATTTTGTTTTTTTTTTTTTGCGGAGAAGCTAAAAAAAATTGGCGTCATGAATCGTGATTTTCTTTGTCGTGATTCACGACAAAAAAATCACGATTCACGACAAAAATCTCACGAATCGTGATTTTTTTTGTTCGTTAGGAGTGGCCCTTAGACCCGCAGGCCCTGACACAAACTTATTACCTGGCATATTGTTATTCGGATTTCCCTGGGCTGGGTAATCGATCGATTTTTACCCTATAGCACAGTAGGTAACACCCTCGCATTTGACGTCGTCCAGGCCACGGACCTCACTTCGAACGTTTCTTTTATAGAAACGCTTGCGCCTGCATCCCTCCCTACAAAAACACACTTCTCCCTGGTTCCCCAGGTAATGAAACGAAGCGGGTAGTAGGTAGGTCAGCGTACAGACGTATACGGTTCTGACGCTCCAAAGATCTCGCCGTTCAGAGGGGGGGAAAGTGTTATTAATAGAAGGATTACCCTGTCTTAGCTTAGCCCCTACCAGGTATAGCTCAGTAGGTACACTGCTGTACAGGTATTACATTAATAACATCTTCACAACATGGCAACGACACCACAGACCATTAACCACTAGCGTATACTTTGAAAAACATAATAGCGGAGGAAGAACTAAAAACGGAAAAAAAAAAAAGCAACTACCTGCATTCGGCAATACGTACGGCCGTGGTCGTGGTTCCTACATCATACCGGTACCTGGTACCAGGTTCAACATTACGATACGAAGAGGGACGAACCTTCGACGTTGATTTTCATAATTTTTAGGGTCGATCCTTTTTAACCTTAAGTTGACACTCACACACGAAGTAAACGACTATTACTGATTAATGTTACGTGTACGGGGGACCATAGCTGCATAGATATCTACGGTACAGACAAACACCTACCAGGTACGTACATATTTCCATATTTTTACTATTACGGGGGTCCATAGTTAATGGGACCAAATTTCATTAGTAAAAATAGGAAAATATATAGGGTTTTGTGTGTACCATAGGTCCTATTAACTATGGACCCCCGTAAAATAACAATATTTGGTCCTAATTACATGGTCCCCCGTAATATCTATTAATAATTAATACCAGGTAATAGATAGATCCACACAGCACAGCAGTAGTACGCTCGTTGTTCTGCTCATGACGGCCGAGGGCCCGAGGGCAGGGGGCAGAGGGGTAATGTTCTACCTTTGACCTTTGCGAGTACGTCCCAGGTCCGGTACGGCAGCAACACGTAAAATATTGATAAGTGTACTGCTCTGAGATCATTGTACCAGGTAGAGAGTGCGTTGAGTACATAAATCATGTCGCTCTATAGGAGTTTTGTACTGCGGATAGACAAGGGTGTAACGTAAGACTTATAGCCAAAAGAGACTGGTTAACGCATCCAGGGATGAATTATCGGTAATCCCTCAGCTTTCTCTAGCTCTCGCGTTGGCAGCTGAATGTGTTCTGTGGGAGGTACCAGGTACTCCTGTACCAGGTATGTACGAGTCGCAACGACCACGATGCTCGGTTACCGGAAGTTCCTCGAATTACGTACGTCGTACCAGTGGCTGGTACTTGTGCTACGTAACGTGGCTGGTAAGGTACGAGGACATTGCGGGTACCACATACCAATAATATACTGCAGCCAGTATATGGTTTTGTTTCGTGTTTGTGATTGAAAATACAGAGCACCCATTTGCAGCTGACCAGTATTGCGTACAGCAGGCCGCGTGCAACACGAGGCATGAACCCAAAGGTCTAGACTCTCGTAGCATCGCAAGAAAATCTGAGGCATTCTTGAGGCGTGAGCTGTGCGTACGTGCATACGAGTGCCAGCAGTATTCCCTTTGGTACCCTGCTCATAATACTTCACTGCTTCAAGAGAACCGACGAACGCTGTTATATGCAGACTTTCGGGATGTCCTGGCAAGTTCTGTATTGCAACAAAAAGTACCTGGGTGAACTGAAGTATGTGGTGGAATGCCACCTCCAGCGGCGCCAACACTTCCACCACTCTGCACCAGCAACGCAGAACAGCAGTTGGTTTCGGGCTATCCACCAATCGTGACAAATAATGCAGAAGCGAACAAGCGCAGAACCAGGAAGAAAGTCCAGAGTCCAAAACTAGACAGCAGACAGCAGTAGAAACGTAGAAACAAGTCGGAAAAAAAAAAAAAATGACGGTTTCGTTTAGTGAAGTGTGGAGGCGTTATTGTGACCATCGTTGTGCAACAACATTCGATCTCCTCTCCTCGGTGCTCCAGCCAGCCTCAAGCGGACGCTTCGCCTCGATCAAGACAGGGATAACGTTGGATCCGTGTTGTCGGGATCAGGTGTCTTGTCGTTGACCTTGGCGGAGTCCCCGAAAAAACGAGCACGAAGTAAAGAAGGTTCGAGATTTGTTTCTCTTTTCCAGCCTCAAGTCTGGTCGAGCCTCGTCTTGCTTTCCGTCAACTCGAAACCTGCCGAGAGGCGCGGGGCTCTGCCGAAGCCGCAGCTGCGGGAGACGCTTCCAGGCGGGAAGGGGGAAGTGGGACCAATGGCGGAGGTTTTCAGTAACTCGCCCTGCATGCTGGGCAAACGCGTCCTCAGCCCCCATCCCCACTCCTTGATGGGGGGGCAGCTCGACTTTTCGTCAAAAAAGCGAAGACTCGGACTCGGCGCGGATCAAGGTGAGAAGGGAGGTGGGGCGGCGGCGACAACGGTTTGGAAGGGGTCGTATAGAATAGCAGGTTCACCCCTTGCCCGCGCTTGTCCCTGCAGGCGCGTGCGATCTCACCCCTCCTTGGTACCCTTCCCCTTCCTCGACCAAGTGTCGTCCCGAGCGATTTCTCGAGAGACGCTTCATTTTCCGTATGTACCTCTGCAATCAACTTGCTTTATCTGTACGTCGGACATTAGGTCCAATGTGCGACTCCATCTTGAACCGCGAAAATGACTCACTCTATGTATTGGTACTCTATTTACGACCTATTTTTTCCTAGTACCTCCGCTTTTTCGCTTGGCCTAAGCACGCCCACCCCCCCGACGTCGCGTGCGTCCCTGCCCCCGGTGCACCTCCCCACCTCCCTTTCCCGCGTCCGCAGGCATGTTCGAACGAAGCGACGCGGAGGAGAACCATCGATCCTTGTCGCCCGTACGCGCCGGAAAGCGAGCTCGTCCACTCTCCCCGTTGCAACCTCTAGCCTCGTCAACGTCTTCGTCCTTGTCACATCTACCGCTACCACATTCTTCCTCCGCCGATGGAGGGAGAGGGGGGGCGTCTTCTCGGCGATGCTTCCTTCGGATTCTCGCACCACCAGCACCCGCACGTGCGCCAGCAGCAGGCGGCCGACCGAGAGAGGGCGGAGGGCGCGGAAGTAGTGACTCTTAGGCGCGAGGTGAGCAACAACCCCCCCCTCCCCGGTGTTGAACAGGGAGCAAAGTATTTTACATATTTATACCGGTACTAATGTGTGTCCCTTATTTTCAGTATAGTTGTCTGGTACGGGTGTGCACGAGATGTACCTGATACAGCAGCAGTACAGATGTGAAGATAGGGTGTGGGGTTTGGGGATAGCGGAGGAGGTTCTTGTGCCCAAAACTTACTGCTTAATACAGTCAGTATGTACTGCGTTGGTCTCCCAAAACCAGTGCTGGTCGTACTAACTATATCTGAGCGCTTCGAGCACCAGTATGACGCAAGATTTGGCGTTTTCTCCGTGATTTATCGTACGAGTATTGTTTCTGTACTTAATCCTTGTCACCTTCGGCCTTGCGTGGCACCTCGTATTGTTGTGGTATTTCCCGCTCTCGAAAAATCGAGCGCTGAAACACGACCGCAACCCGCATCCCTCCCTGTGCGAACTCATCGCTCTTTACGATACTTACTGCTGCTACTGCTGTGCTGCTGCTGTGTATGGTATGCACGGCAGGGGGCCCCTTCTATTTTCTTTTGTTTCTCCGGTCCGACGATGTCCTCCACCAGTATTGTTTAGTGTCTGTCTGACGTGCGCTGCAGTGGCGACGTGGATGATACTCATATCATATAAGTAACACACAGCAGTAGTATCGGTGCTCCCGACCCTCTCGGGTACACATGGCGAGGGAAGATGGGACTATTTCGTCTCTGTGGAACGAGTATATGTCCAGATGTCTTGTCTCGTTTGGATCATGTTTAGATCGGTACCCTGTAAGTTGTAGCAGGTGTTTTCGTTTCCATGTGATTCCCAGCAGGTATATAGAGGTGTGGTTCGAGTATGTACGCATTAGTGTAGCCCCACATATTAGAGTTGGGAGATGCGGAATCTTGACCCGTTTAGGACTGCAGTCCTGTTTTGGGGACAAATTACTTCAAAATCGAGTGGTTTGCCCCCCCAAAACGGGACCGCAGGTCTTAACAGGGTTAATTAACCCTTTGGGGACGCCGAGACAGATATCGACCAAAACAATGCCAACTTTGGTGTGATCAACCAACGGTTTAGGAGCAGCGTGCGTCAGCGCCCAGCAACACGGGTAGGGCAATGTCGCGCCCGTGCCGTGCCGTACGACTCCTTGCGCTGTAACTCGCACACCAACCTGTGCCACCCCCCAATCACGCAGTGGTCGTTGCTGCAGTCGTCATTTTTCATCGCCCATTTTTCATTTTTCCTTCTGAAAATCCCGAGAGGGAGGGTTTATGCCAGTGTTAGTGTGGGTGCTGTGCTTATTGCCTCCCGACCTGCTGCTGCTGTAGAGAGCGATGCTGGTTTGTAGAACCGCCGCCATCAATCAATGTGCTCTGTCATTGTCATCAGTCCTTGTCTGTTGCTTTTGTGAATAAATACCCTCTGGTCCTTTTTAAGCACTGATGATGGATTGTGGACGATGGTGGATGGGGGATGAGAGCCATGAAGAGAAATCGCTCGTGAAAAACCACTGGAACCTGGAACCTGGAACGGAATCGCGGTTCGTTTAGGCGGTTCTGTTTTCTGGTTGTGTCGTATAAAGTACGCATTCTACCCTTTGAGGGCCCCCTTCGGTCAAAACTAAACCAGAGTACTTCAGGTCTTGAAAAAACAACGTTTCCGCCTTTTTTACAGCGTCTTTTGTACAGCATCAATGCTATTTCTGGTACCATAACGCCATGTCACGACTCCTTACCGAACACGGCATGGCTCCATTACGAGACCTTGCGCCATCTCCCGACCAACGTGTAGCTTGTTCGTTGGGGCCTATGGGAGGTGTTGGGGCCCTTGGGTCTGCAAGGGAGGGTAGGCATTGCTGTGTTTGTATCACGAAACGAAATTCCTCGACAGCAACACTTTTAATCATTGCGGAGCTCCTGTTTGGTATCTGCTCTCTGCTATGGCCACGTAGGACCCGACGGACGGTCGAACTAGAGGCCCAGTTAGGATCGCCTGCAAGTGCTCGGCGTTGTCGTCGAAAATCCTAGTCAACACAGATAAACAGCCTGAGAATCTTCCATTTTTCAAATCGGTCTACGAATGGGTAGCAGAGATATTGGGAGTCATTTTTTATTGAGAGACGTTCTTCGTGCTGAACGAAAGCGTCGGATCGATCAACCGTGATCCGACGCCTTACACTAAAAGTTTGCCCATGACGTCTAACCGTGAAGGAGATGATCTGAGCTTTAGAACTGGAGAGATATCGTTTCCGGTAGGGAGCCATAAAAGGTCGAAATTACACCAGAAATAGCTATAAAATTACTGCAGTGCTCTTATATTTTTTTCCCAGAGGGGCCCCGTGAGGGAAAGTGGCGACATCGGGGGCCGTCAGGACCCGTTTTTACTCTTGCTCCACTGCCTTCCTTTCACAGGGCCCGTTTCAGTACGGTCAGCTATCGGTTTATCAGTTCCGGAGGCAGCCTGCGGAACTCTTGAACTGAAGGCTGACGCTTACGAACGGGGCCGTGTAGAGGGTGGTGGGACAAGAGGAAAAAAACGGGTCCTGACGGCCACCGAGGACCGCCTCCCTTTCCGTAGTCAGACTACGTCCCGCCGTTGGTGATGACACACCCACGGGAGGCCGAAGCACTTTGGCGCCATTGGTAAAAACAAGTATCGTACTTACGTCATTGGTGGGTGTTGGCCCGAGCGAGAACCGAAACCACAGTCGGGACGCACGAAGTGCCCTCCTTCCTACTTGACGTACAGGAGCATCTCTTTTCAAGCAGTATGGGACTGACCGCCACACAAGGTCGAAAAAGGTCCCAACCGTTGATAGATCTCTCAATGTCGGGACACAGGAGGGTAAGGATGCTCGAAAATGTCGAGGTTGATGTCCCCTGGCAGCCCTCATTGGTCGAGGTTACAGCAGTATGGATAGTCTAAAGGTTACTTAGGGACAAGGCTGTTACTCCTGTTATAATAACCCCGTTGGGTAGGACTGAGTTGGCTGGCTCTAAGTCGCCGACTAAGTTACTAATTGGCTTGGTATTTCAGTAAGAGGGTGGTAATTTGCGGAGTTCTGGGTCTCTTGTACCCGACTGGCGCATGTGTGGCTCTGATTCTGCGTTTTTGTTGTTGGTTTAAGGCTACAAAATATTCAAGTGAGTGGGCGTGTAATGCCACACCCAACATATAACTACAGCAGCCTATAGGTGAAGTCCAGGCAACTCACAGCCCCTACCTTCGGGACGTGACGGGAAACTATCACGTCGAAAAAAATGTGACGATTACATAATAGCATCTGCTACAGGATGCAGCCTGGGCTCTTGAGGAAAAAGGGGTGTATCCAAACTACAAACCTCCGACGTTTCGACGCCGTGTGAAACATGATAGTAGTCGTAATGCCGCTGCGTGCTCCTGCCGCTGGTAGACGGGCGGTTGGTAAAAGCCGCTGTTAATAGTGGACCGGCGGTTGGTAAGCCCGCGCCCGAAATTGATTGTTCGCTATACCGCCTATTAACACGCAAGTCATCACACACTGGGGTGGATCTCAGAGCCGATTTCATCCGAAACCAAGGGGGCACACGCAACGAAATTGGTTCGGTGAGATCGCACCCGACATCGAGTTGGTCGATGTACCGCTTGTCATCACGCAAGTTGTTACGCATACTGCTGGGATGGGTTTTAGAGCCGAATTTATCCGAAACTAGGGACACACGCAACGAAAGCGGTGGCATTGGAATGGCCTCGTCGAGATTTTTCCACAGACGCGTCGCCCGGGGTGTACGCCCTCCGCGTTGTCGCGAAATCCAGCTGTGAAATTCGTCCGAGAGGGTGTGTTACACGGTATTTAGGCCCCCAAGGGATTTTGGATTCGGTGATATACCCCCTTCAGCCCTCCGGTTTAAGACGTTCGGGTGGGTAATCACGAGGACAAACTACTTGGAAATGTCATGGGATCATTTTTCAGTACTACAGCAGTTGTACTACAGTACATATTGTCAATATGATACCATATTAGAGATAAGACCACCTAAATTGCATGTCCGGAGGTGGCCTTAAAGTGGGTGCCATCCGGTTAAATTTTTGCCATCATTTCACCATAAAGTAGATAATTTATCCTGGACGACAGAATGACCCAGTTTTTTGTTTGTTAGATATTCGCAAATCAGTACTTTTTCTTCGGTGGTTTTGTTTGGTTTTACAATAACGAACGTGAGGTCCTTTCTTGTTTGAAACCGGTTTTGGACAGATTTCGTCGACCAGCTTTTATGTCAAGTGATTTTTATTCATTTTTTCTCCGCATTACGCACGATCTTGTTATCACATCCGTCTTGGAAATATGAGGTTCGAGTTTTGGTAGGAGAAAAAGACGGAAACCTTGTACGAGTATGGGGGGAGAACTGAGTTTCGTTTTACGTGCAACAACCAACGATACAACCCCGAAAAACTCCACGGAATCGGGCGCATTGGACGTGCACCCATGGGGTTTATATATTGTGTAAACAAATCGAAATAAGCGAGAGGTATATATGGCCGCTCAACGTTTCAGAGCGACACACGCAGAGTGCCACGCTACTGCTGTACACAGAAAAAGACACATAAACACGCACGAGCACACAGTCACGCACACACAAGGCAATGAAGAGGGCTGACTGGCCGTCGTCGGCGTGCCAAGACCAAGCGCGGCAGAGGAGCTGAGCTGCCCTAGCTGGTGGGGTGTTCTCGACATGTGTTCCCACCTCCGGAAAAAAAAAAAATGATTCGGGGCCACAAGAACCACCGTCTCCCCCTGGAAGTGCGCAGCAGCCTGGTCATGCTGGAGAAGATGACAGCAATTACGAGGGAGAGGAAGAGTGCGACCGCAGCAGTGATTGCGCCACATACGGTGGAGACAGCACACGGTCGGACTGGCGCCGCAGAAAGGGTCGCAAGGACACAGAGCACAGGAGGGGGTTTCAAATGCTGTCCGCCTGCTGGAATCTCCCCAGCAGCAACACTCCAGCAGCAAAACAGCAGCGGCAGCAGCAGCAAATGTTATCGATGAGCAACCGCCTGACGGAGTAGAGGGAGTGGACTCCGAGTAAGTTTCAGACTTATGTGGTGACAACGTGGCCTTCGAGATCTCGGGAGGTATGGAAAAAAAGCCGTCCTCGGTAAGCCAGATGCTCTCGCCGATTGGCTGGGCCAGGACGAGATGCCCCCGGAACTGAGGTGCGTTGAACTCAACAGCAGTTCCGACTGGGAAGGCATGATGTTCGGGGGGTGCGCTGGCCACTCGAGTGACTGCACGTCTTACGAAGGCTCGCAGATCGAGTGTGGAGCGACGACGAAGATGAAGAAGCGGTGGACTAGAGGAGAGCGCGCTGCGCGCAGCAGCGATACCGGAGGAAACACGAGCAAAAAGTAGAGTTTTTTTTTTTTTTTTCCCTAATCCAGGCCTTTTTTTCTCAAAAATGTCCAACTTAGAAAAAAAAAAAAAAAATGACACCGGATTAAAGTTCCTCGTAACCCTATGATTCTTGCTGACTTTGTTTCGCCTGACAACTCTAAAAATTGAGCGAGAAAAAGTGGGCGTCACATGCAAGATGGCAAAATTTAACCGGATGGACTGTATAAGTAGCCTCTTGATTTTTGCGGGCGCAACGTCGTATATTTTTATCCGTGCCTGGTGCATATGCGCATAGTCTTTTAGGCCAGATGGGCGGGTTATTTGTGAAGGACGCGCAGCACAGCAGTACGAGTAGTGATGCGTGTGGGTTCTAACCATGCACAGTTTGTGGTTGTCCGGCAGTAAATGCTTTGCGTGGAGGATGGGGGGTCGCGACCCCGCGGCGGCGGCGGCGGCTGCGTTTCGTATTGAGTCATTTGGGTCATTGCTGGGTACCAGGTAGAAAACAATCTGTAGGATTCCGGCGTGTTACGGTATGTATCGAACCTTGCCGTAACACACAACGGTGTCGCGAAGAGGGGGTGGCAGCAGGGGCGGTGGCGGTGTGCCGCGTTCGGCCTCGCTCTCACCCACCCAGCGGGTAGACTTTCCTATCATGTAGCCGCGGCCTCCTCTGATGTGTTCAACCGTATGCGCGTGCGTGCATGCGATTCCTGCCTTGTTGTGGGGGTGAGGGCGGCCGCGTATGGTTCGATGGCCCGCGCTTGCGTTTTGTCGGGGACTGAAGAGGCCCCGTGCGACCCTGAGGTGTGTCGTAGTGTCTGCTCCCAAGAGGTGGGGTGGACGGCTTGGTACCAGTGGCAGGCTGATCGTGCGCACCCTGAAGCGATGTATTGAGTTCTACATACGGTTAGTGGCCCAGTCAGCGGCACCCCCCCTCGCGCCGTAAGTTGTCCTTGTGTGTGTGATTTGTCATTCTGGGTGGCAAATGCTTTCGAGCTACCTACGAGTGTAAAATGTCGGTCGAGAACCTTGTCCCTGGCTCTCTGCCCTTTTTTTATTTCACGTACCGTCGTTATGGCTCTACTCTACTCTATGCTTGTAGTTTTCGTTTTTCGTTTTCTGGGTTTCTTGATTTTCGTTGTTTGGGCTCGTTGACTTATGGAGTACCGGTAGGAAGCACGGACGGCACAGAGTGGTTTCTGTCAAGGTTCGGTGCTCTTCCGCTCTCGGAGCTTTCGGTTCTCTGCAAGGAGTGTTCCGTTGATGGCATATCAATACCGCCGCGGGACCCCTCTCTCATATCCTCCGCGCACAATACAGTTCCTTGATGCCGCGTCGCCGCTTTGCACACACACATATATTACACTAAAAGAATTGCCAGGTATACCGTGTTTGAGTACCATGTTACATACCTGGTATGTCTTGCCAGGTATACATTATACAAGTACCAGCATTTCTTGTCTATTTTTTCGGCGTTTGGTCCATATGTAACCCCCCCCCCCCCCTTCCGGCACCCATCCTAGGTAGTCTAGAACCTCCGTCCCGAACCCCCCCCCCCCCCCCCCCCCCCCTGATCAATCACCCCCATCACCCCGGTTTACGTTCCTTGCCCACCGATCTCTCTTTTCTGTCTCGTGTCTGTCTTTTTTTGTTTTGTCGTGGGGGGTGCAGGTGGCGGCCCTGCGCGCGCACGTCGTAGAGAAGGAGGGCGGCCTAGGACTGGCGAGGGACGAGAACGCGCGGCTGAAGGATGGGTTGGGTGTGTACCAGAAGGAGGTGGAGCGCTTGTCTAGCGAGAACCGCATCCTCAAGCGCGCCGTGGGTATTCAGAACTCCAAGGGCAAGGAGGTGCGTGGGTGTAAGGGTTTGTGAGGTACTTGGCGGCGCCAGCTATTATTAAGAGCACCAGCAGAATGTAACATCAGTGGCATAGCGCTGTAGCATGGTACCTTATGTACGAGTACGTACAAACGCGCATCAGCACATATGATGTACATATGTACATGTTAGTGTGTGTTTTCCCTCCCTCTTTTTTTGTTCTTTCGTTTTCCGTGTTGCTTTATCCGAAGTCAGCAGTGGCATCATGTTGTGCGTACGTATTGTTGACCTTTATACAGGGATTATATACCTAATAATCATACGTATACGGGTTACGTATTCTATTCTAATATTGTATACCCGGCACCAGGTATATGATACCAGGCACGTACGTATATACGTATTAATAGTTGTTGGACGTATTAATATATATCTTGGTATGCCTGATTTGTGCTATTTATACGAGCATTGGTTTGTTGGGCGTCGACAGGGCGGGCGCGCGGGGCGCAAGCGCAACGTCTTGTGGTGGTGCTGGTGGTGGCACGTTTTTCTCCCTCCTCCCCGAACAACACCCTTCACCTTACCTTCTCACCTGACGTCCTGACTTTTTCGCGCAGTCGGTACAAGTACTATTAATACCAGGTACGTACCAATTGCTGCTGCATGTGATCTCGCCCTATTAGACGACATGATTTGTCATACCGCATAGTCTAGGCCGTGGTCACGGCAAGGCACGAAGAGTCTATAAACCGAACCAACCCTAACTCAGTCGGGGTCTCAGGATCGCCAGTTTCACGACCTACCGCTGTACAACCACATTTTGAGTACTGGTTGGTACCTTGCAGGGTGATGAAGACAAGCAGTTCCACGACCTCACGCTCAAGCACAATTTGTCTACTGGCGCCTTTGTGTATATGCCACAGCAAGTGGTTTTGTGAAGTGGCTTTTTATGTTCGTCTGACAGTAGGAACTGGGCTTCGTCAATCCCCCAGGTCGGTTGGGCGCGTGGGTGGGACTCTGCTGGGCCTCAAGACGGTTCTGTTGTGTTGGGCCAATCTGATGTATTAGCCCGGGCTGTCTCTAGGTCTGGCTGTTTTTCCCTTGACAGGGCAGCGGCAGTAACTGAAGTCGTGGCGGCCGCCTCGTCTCGCGTCGAGCGTGCCGCCTTTTCGTGCTGTCGTACAGATGTACCCTGATGGTATGGTTGTTTGTTGATGGTGTGCTGCATGCGCGGAGGGCGGAGGGAGTAGGCGTGTGTGTTGTGTGTTGCTGATGGTGGTTGTTTTTTTGTCGTCGTTGATGATGGTGGATTGACGATGCAGTATGGGTTTGTGCTTGGTGCGTAGCAACGTGCTGGTGTGTTTGCGTTCGCGAGCGACCGAGCGGCCGCTGATTGCTGGATATCCTTTTCCCGTCAATAGTCGACTTGGCGTGAACAACCTTTATGAACGTCGACAGCAGTGGAATTGTCGTCTACGGCTTACGATGTGCACTTGATATCCATTCAGCTCTGACCGGGTAGCTCTTGGCGCTCAGTACGTACGTACGTACGTTCGTACCATCAAGTGTTTGGGGAACTGAAGACGCTCGGTGTATGACTATTAACTGTCGATAGCAGCTATTAATATTGCTTCTATTAATACCATACTGGTACCGTTACTATTGCTACTTTCATGCTATTAATAACAACTTCTGTGCTATCTGGTACTGCTGTACTACCGTCCACTGCTATGTACCGCCGGCTACTATAATGCAACCATTTATACGCTACGTACTCGACGAGTACTGCCTGTGTACCACTATTTATGCTGCTGCTAATGCACTGCTTACAACACGACCTGTCCAATGTCGTACTGTCCTATATAGATTTGCTTCTACATCAGTGCGGTGCTCGTATGGGCTGCTACTCTTTCATGTCGGTTGATGAAGGCGCCAATCAAATGTACGCATCGTATGAACAGCGATTTACATTGCACGTGTGTGTGCGGACACGAGTTTCATGTTTCAGTTGTGTTCCGACGCGACCGCGCGGAATCAACCATGGCGGGCAGCACCATATTTTCCCAGAATCTCGAAGCGAACCGCCCGCGAGAGGCCATCCGCGCTCAGCGTCAACATTGTCGCACGCAGCACGATCATCGGTTCCCCCCCCTGCATGGCTACTGCCTGCGTATAACTCGCCACGACGGTACCAGCGCCCTATCAGTACCAGCAGAGGCGCATGCCGCCAGGACGTTACGTACACAAACCCGGAAAGACAGCACCTTTTGCCTGGATGTGACCTCGTACACATGCTACTCGCACGTAGGTGACCGCTGTTTTGACCCCTTGACCGACCGCCCGTGAACCGCCCCCACCCTAAAACCAGTATGGCATGGCCAAAGTAGACCTTGACGCGCCCCAAAAGACCGGTCTCCTATTAATAGTGTCTTTGGATTGGGCAGGTACTCCGCACCAGCCGCGTTTTTCACCCATCTATTTGTGTCGTAGCTGATGGTGTGAGGAGTGAGGGTCTGGTGGGTGCTTGAGAGAGTTGGAAGCGGGGGTCTCAATGATATTTGCTCCGGGCCCGCATGTGATGTGTTTCACTTGTTTCGTCGTGGTCTTGTGCGTGAAATTCGGCCAGTGCCACGGCCGTGCGGCCCAGCCGACCTTCGGGCGCAACTGCTGTCGCGGTAGGCGCGAGCGATTGACCAGCGTGCCACGAGGACGCGAGAGCTGCTGGTGTCTCCCGCCTCCGAATTGTGCGATATTTTCACAGCTGATGTTTGTGTGTATGTGTGTGTTTTTGTATATTGCCGATCATCACACGTATCGATCGTCATCACGCGCATCGATCGACGACGTTGATAACATGTAGCGTTTATAGGCGAGATCGAGTATTGCTGTAGCATTTTATGTGCACGATCCGGGGGAGAACAATATTTTGGGGGGGGGGGTCACGTCACTCCTCGGCTCTAATTCTGGTTTCGCTTTAACCGCGTGATGCCACCAAGCTCGGGCTGGCGCTATATACAGCTCGGGCTCGCGTGGACGGAGGAGGCAGCATAAACTGAAACGTGCTCTTGGTGTGGTTGTGGACGAGAAAAGGGAACCACTTACCTCTATATCCCGGCCAACCAGCCGCGCGCACGGGCGTGTCCTTCTGTTGATAAAAATGCGTTGCTTTTTTCTCACCGGTTCTTAATTTTTTTTACTCTCTCGGCTTCGCTTCCGTGTTCGTGACTATTTTCTGATGCGTATTCGTGCTAAGTTAAACGGTCCGGTTTGTTGTTGTCGTTTTTGTTTTGTTGTCGTTATCGCTGCTGCTGTTTTGCTTGTTCGTGTCGAGAAGGTGGAGAGCCAGCTGCACGACCTCCAGCAGGCGGCGGGGCAGGCGGCGGAGTACATCAAGCGGCTGGAGCAGACGAACTACGCCCTCTCGGTGCGAGTGCAGGCCATGGGAAACCCGGGACCGAGCGACTTCATGGGCGGCCAGCGCCCCCCCGACGTGTTCTGAAGAAGAGTGCGTCTCGCTGTCGCTCTTTCCCGCGCCATCGGTAGGCTCGTGCCGTCAGTAGTCGTAGAAGGAAGGGGCCGGTTCGAGAAGTATAGGAGGCACGGAATCTCTCGAGGGTAGACCCCATCCCGTCTTCAGGCCGAGCGGGAAAGGGTGGGGGTGGGGGTACTGTTTATGGGCGGTACTTGGGATCGGACGGTGAAAATAGTTTTGGCGCGTTTGTGCTGCTGCTACTGCTGCTTCTGCTGCCTGTTCCTGCTGTCCTTGTGGCGGTGCGATGGGAGCACGAGATGCCCTCGCGAGTGGTTGCCGGTGATTGTCAGTGATAGGTGGATGATTGAATGGATGGGGCTGTTTTTGGGTATCGGCTGCGCGCGCTTCGGATATGGGAGAGGTGCCGTTGCGCATGTGCGTGGGCTTGCGCTATGCTTCGGTGCTCGCGCTTTGTGCTTGAGCTCGCCTTGCGGCGTGGACACGATGATACGACGATTTGTAGTACTACCACTGCCGTGACTGAGGCCCTGCATGCAACAACGCACGTAGTATCATACCCCTTTTCTTATTTCCCTTTTTTTTTCTGCCCATTTTCAACGGTGGCGCGTTTTAGCGATGGCGGTTTCAGGGACTGCGGTGGGTCGACGCAGTCGTTCGTAGCCGTAGAGGGAGGTGAAGGTGCTTGGGGCGAGGAAGCCGTCGGTATATATAGCTGTAAGGTGGGCGAGATTGGGGGGTGATGGGTGATGCTGCGCTGCTAGGACTTGTGCATCGTACCCCCGACCGGTTCATGGCGATATATTAAGTCATTTTAGAGTTCCTTCCATTAGGGTTATAGGGCGATCGAGGCGTGCCTATACCCTTTGAGACAGAAGCTCGCGAACGCATCGGTCTGGTCCTGGTGTGTATACCGCCTCCACGCCGGGATGAGCCCGGGAAAGGGGTTCTACCCGTTTTCGGGGCGTCGACCGCCTTCTCCCCATCCATGCAGTAGGCGGGACGACCGGGGTGGGTGTTAGTTGTATGGGGTGGCTTCGTGGACGAGGGGACAGCGGATGGATGGGTGGATGATGCTGATTGGAGCTTGTGATAGTGAGCGAAGGAAGGCCGCGAGAGCATGGGTGTGTCTCGACGGTTCGGACTGAACCGGTGCAACAGAAACGCAAGCTTCCGTACAGAAAATCTGGTGATTTGTCGTATCAGTCTGTTTACAATCGACTCGTTGGTCCCGACATGGTCGATTTTCCAGAAGCCATGGATTGCGAGGGAGCAGGGCCGTATATTACGATGCATTTATGTGTGCTCTGGTGGAAAGGAGCCGCTTTACCTGTGGGAAGCGTGGAATCTGTTTGCTGTTGTTCCGCGCTGTGCTGATTTTATGGAAAATCAGGAGCTGTGCGAGGGAGATCGGAAAGGAATGGGAGCGAGGTAGGGAGAGTGACGCTCGCTTGTCTTTTCTGGCTCGCTTGTCTTTTTTTTTTGGGTTGTTTGTAATTGGTCGGTTCGTTGGTTGATTGTGTACAGACAGGCGAGGGGGGAATGTTAAGGGGGTTGGGGGGGGGTGCTTTTGGTGTAAGCAAATTAGGTCCATTGCTTTTTCTTTTGTTCGCTTTTTTGAAGCAACCGCCCTGACAATGCTTGCCGGAAGCCTACGAGGAGACCCGGAGTCGTTGCTGATAGTAGTGGCTCATGCGATAGTATTGGTAGTAGTGTGGTAGCATTGCGTATAGTACACCCCACACCCCTTTCTGCAGCATAATAACTTAACTGCTGGCTCACTTTCGCTGGTGGTTGGAGAGGCAGGATGGAAAAAAAAAAGAGTGTTTTTTGCTTCTTCGTTCACTTTCATACATAACCAGTATCTATCTGATTATATGGTGTCTATCTGATGATGGGGGGGGTGGTGGTATACGACGTGTGTTGCGATGCAGGCTGTGGGTGGTGCGCGCACGTCGTGTTGCGAAAAAAAAAAAAGAAGCGTGAGATCGACTTGCTTCTTGTCTCGATTGTTCTTCGGCGTGGCCGATCTAGCGTCCGTTGCGTGGAGGGAGGCTTACATTCATTTTATTAAGCGTGTGTTCCCTTTGCATGCTGCCCTCGGTGGCCTGTAAAATAGTACCACCACCAGGTAGAAACAAATAATAGTAGAGGTAGAAGAGTGGACGCCACATGGAGGGGGATGGTGCAAGATGAGCGCTCTCTCTATTTGATGAGCTTTTTCTTTGTGTATCCCTCTGAGTTGGCGCACACTTTCCGGCCTGACTCCACTAGACTAACTACTACCCGGTATACTACCATTAATCCTACTTCCTACCAGGTACATAGTAGGAGTAGATACATATTGTTCCTGATCGGGGTAAATAGGAACGTCGGCCCCCTGACCGACTTCTTGCTTTTGGCCGGCGTGTTGAGCTGTTGAGCTACACCAATTCAATTGTTGTTATCGGTCGCTGAAGGACGTTGCGCATGCTTGGTGCCTGACAGGGTTGGTACGGGGTGAGGGGGAGGGGTAGTTTGGTTACATGTAGCGCGGATTCGGCTTGTTGTGTTCGGACTGTGCTTGCTACTGTGCTGCTTGCTGCTGCTCCTTCCTGCATGCATGCGTACCACGGCGGGACCGGGAGGGTAGTTGCACGTCAAGACAAATTTATAAGTGTTAATTGCTACTCGGCATTATTATTACCGCTATGTTTTATGTCGCGCATTCTTCTTCGCTCCTCGCTCACATGAAACCCCACGGGAGGATGGCGGCTTGCTGGCACATTACTATTGTATGTAATGTAGTTCTCGGACGCACCCTCCGCGCAGGAGGGGCCGGCACAAAACTTTGTGCAGGCTCCGGGTCTTACTGGTCACGGCTGGTCTTGCATTGTGGGCCGCTCTGGTGCTTATTGAGAAAACGCCATCAAAACACGCGGGCGGCGCAGCCGCGTGTGACTGCCCCCGCCGGCCTCGAGCCCCTCAAAAGGATTTGGTCTGGGGTGCGGTTGGTTTGAGCCGTCGTTCCACGTTGGAAATGACAGAATTAGCCCTGCACAAAGGTTTGTGTCGACCAGTCCTTCCTTCTCATAACAGAAGCCTACATGGTTCTCCACTACCGTAAGTTTTCGTTCGAGTACAAACAGGTAGTTAGTAGTATAGTGGTAGTCGTAGTTCCCGCTGTTCTCGACCCGACGATGAACATATATATATGCGCAGATTGGACGAGCAGAAGTGTCGAATTGACGCGTCGACTGCAGAGGATATGGGCGTGCTTCGGGCGGTATAAGATGGAAATCTATGAACGCCCGGTGTGCGCCTGAAGGTGCGGATGCTGAGAGACGAGGTGATCGAAACGTTGCTCTATACGGATGCGTTACTTGGAGCCCGAGCAAGACTAATTGCGGCAGGCTACGGGGGTCCACCACAAGATGCTCCTCCGATGCCTCGGCTGGCGAAAACGAACGCGCGAAGCCCACGTTCTATCTTATGCCAACGCGCTTCTCACAACAAACTCGTAGAGCGTTGAAACAACGGTACGTAGGTGTAGACCATTATTATTTTGTTTGCGGGCTTTGTCATGCATGGGAGAGGAGCGTCTGCCGAAGAGGGTGGGGAGATGTCGGGGGTAAGGGCTACTCTGGAGTACAGGAGTGAGACTGGATGAGGTACCTTGAGGAGGACCTCAAGGAGTTTGACATCAAGCTCGAAGGGTGGCGCGAGGCAGCACAGAGAGCCGGCAGATGGTTCCGACGGGTCGAGGAAGGGGCGCGGAGGTGTTGATGCGGAAATGGGGAAATGGCATCAGGATGAGAAGGAGGCATCAGCAGAAAGGCACAGGATGGATGCAACCGCGACTACAACCGTTGACGCCAATGCACGTGCGCAGAACGGCAGGGGCGATAGGGGGGCGAGGGGGGGGGGAAGCGGGGGGGGTGGGGGGGAGGCAGTCTGCCCAACAGACTGACGCCTGGGTATGACCATCATGGTCATGATGCACTCCCTTCTTTGGGCACCCAAGTAAGTAGCATGGTGCCACCCGGGCAACTTTGCGTGGCTGTATGCACCCGTGCCTGTATTTCGTGTTATCTGTACCCCCGCCCCCCTTTTTTGTCCCTTTTTGTTTTTTCTTCTTCCTTTTTTCTTTTCTTCATTTTTTCTCTTTCCTTTTTTCCCGTTTGCCCCGCTTTGTGCCTGTCTGTATCTTCCTGTTTTGTTTTTTGCTGCAGGTATCTGCTTTTTTTTTTTCCTTTTTTTGGTTTGCTTCGTTGTCTTCCTTTTCGTGCGTTGTCTACGAGTATTAGTTTCCTTTTTCTTTCTCTGGTGTTCTTAATAGCGGAGTAAGTATGTGTTTTTGGTTCTTATCTTCGTTCTACACCCCTCGCGTAGGTTGCGAGCCTATAATCTGCGAAAATCTGCGCACTCTCTTGTGTGTTTCCTTTTCGTTTCTTTCTCTCTTGCTTGAATTGATTGTTTTTCTTCCCTTTTTGATTTTGGGTTTTTTCGACTTCGCTTTCGATTTTTCGACGTCGAAATGTTTTTTTCCAGGACTTTTCGCGGGTCAGGTCAAATCTCACGGGTCGGGTCGGGTCAGGTCAGACCCGCGAGATTTTGAAAGCCTCTTGACCCGACCGGACTCGACCCGCGAGATTTAAAAAGTTGTTGACCCGACCCGACCCGACCCGTAAGATTTGAAAATATCCTGACCCGACCGACCCGACCCGCGAGATTTCGAAACCTCCTGATCCGACCCGACCCGACCCGCCACCTTCGGATTGACCCGTGAGACACGGGTTTCATGCGGGTCGGGTCACCCTGACCCGCGAGACTATTTGCCTTGACCCGCGGGTCCGACCTGCTTATCCGGCCTGTGGGTCGACACTCAAAAACAAATATATATTCATTTTTGTGCCCACAAGCGATATGTGGCCTGGCTGCAGTGGGTATAAACGGATGCGGGCATTCGCATACGGATCTGGCAGTGTTTTAATGTTTGAATATGATACCAAAGGAGTATTATTGAGTATTTGTACGAGAAAAGCCTTGGAGTAAGAGAGCGGGAAGTGTGTTTTTTTCAGTGTCGGATCCGCGGGCCGGATGCGCGGGTTCGACCCGCGGGTCAGCAGAAAATAACTCGCGGGTCACGCTGGCCCGACCCGCGAGTGACCCGTTTCTCGCGGGTCATGACCTGACCCGACCCGTGAGCTTTTCATCACCTCTTGACCCGACCCGACCCGACCCGTGAGATTTGAAAATATCTTGACCGACCCGACCGGACCCGTGAGATTTGAAAGACTCTTGACCCGACATGACCCGACCCGGCCCGTGAGATTCGAAAACCTCTTGACCCGACCCGACCCGTGAAATTTTGAACACTTTCTGACCCGACCCGACCCGACCCGACCCGTGACATTTTGAACACCCGTGACCCGCGGGTCGGGTCATGACCCGCGACAAGCCCTATTTTCATCCTTTCTATTCCTTCCTGTGGGTAGTATGCGGTCTTCTCGGTGTCTCTGTCGACGTGTACAGCGTACCGCATGTACCTGACAGCCTGACACGTACGTGCGCGGACCTCACTTTTTTATTTTCGTCTGAGGTGTAAATGTATTTCGGTAATCATATGTATTATTCTTTGCTTGTTTTTCATTTCTACCGAGCGAGGTATTCTTCCACTTCAGAGTTAATGGAGCCTATCCTGCGACCACAGAATGCATTTTGTATTATTTGTGGCGAATTTTTGTGAGGACAACAACAAACAACAATATTCAGATCGTCGGACAGCAGTGTCCTTCAATTTAAAAAGTTCAATTTGAATCATACACACTGCTAGACATCTACTCATAGTCTGTCGAAGTTCGATCGATCATTACCAGGAACTGCTGTCTGTTGGCTGTGCTTGCTGCACCATGGTCCGGCTGTGCATGCTGTGTTGAAAACGCGGGCGGGAAATCGTGTTTCGAACGTTTAGCAATAAATTCGAATCTCGTTACGCATAATTCGAACCTTGTACTACTGCCGTACATTTTACAATATGTGGAACGATGGAACGACAGGAAGAATATGTCAACAGCAGCAGCAGCCCAATGCCAGTCGATGCACATAAACGGGGACGCCACAAGGCGGCCCGCTTGAGAGCTCTATCTAGATGGGCGAACACAACAACAAGCCAGGCCCGCGGGTACCTTGAGACCTTGAGAGACCTCACCCCTCGACTTCAGCACTCGCGCAGGCCCTCCATATATATGGAACTCCCTATAGGCTCATGTTTGACTTCTCCAACACCATGCCCACCACTCTCTCGACCGAGAAGGCCTGGCATGCGACGAGGCAGGCGCTCCGGCTGGGCGACTTCCGTAGTAGCGATAACGTCTGCAGGAGTCATGGCACGAGCAAGCTGTTATTGCCTTTCTTCCGGTACAAGGGTGCATCATCTAGGCGTGGCCCGACCCAGAACATCGTCATCAACAGCAATTATTGTGGGTGCACCAACACCAACAGCAGTAGTAGTGGCACCGTCGGCAGCGAACACCCTCTTCGCTCGGCGCTTCTCAGCAGAGCCTCAGTCCTGTGCTAGGCGAGGACAGCCTTCCGCTATGCCAACGGCTCTGAACGCCCTCAGCGACGGTGGCGTTGGCTATGATATCAGCCGCGGTATCTACGCCACGACTATTATTAGTCGAGGTGCGTGTCCCCTCGCACTGAAAAGACCGAAGACTGCATCGTGTGGAGGAGTTTCAAATGGGCCCTTAGCACGACAGCCTCAAAGACAACGGAACGCATGCCTTAGGCGTGGTCTTGCGAGCAGCTCGACCGTGATTGAAGACGCTGCTAATGTTGGCGAGCACGGGGACGATAACACCCTCGCTGGAATGACGGGAGGGCGGCAGGTCGCTGAGCCAGGGGTGGTGTACTTCGTTGCGACGCCCATCGGCAACCTTGAGGACATAACGCTTAGGTCAGTCGGGATATGTTGATTATCTCTAAAGATGCAGCTGGCACGGGAACGCGTGGTTAACTACTGACAACAACACGGAAGTCCTCTGATATTATATCCGAGCTGCCGAGTCGACTCGCCTCATATGGAGCTACACCTACGAGTGACGTTTGTGGGCTCACACATTATCCCGATATATCCCAGTACCTACTGCCAGAATCCCTTTCCAGCCTGGAACTCCTCAATCTACGATGGATCTTATGTGTCGTGTTCCTGAGAGTACAAGCAACAGGATGTGTACGGTGTGGGGCAGGTGCGGGGGGGGGTACTCACTATCATGCATGGCCGTAGTCGTATGACTATGGGGGAGGGGGGGGGGGCTTGCGACTACTATGGAATGTCTAACGAAAATTGTACTGAAACATGCAACCTACTCTTTGCTGCAGAGAATACTGCCACCACCTCCGCCCGCACCTAACCCCACCCCTTCCTGCACCCCCCCTCCACCCCCCATCCCGCTAACCTCTCTGGCGGTGCACCCCCCCCCCCCCCCGCCGCTGCCCCCGACCACGCTCCCATGATATACTCGTACTTGTTCTGTCGCTGCAGAGACTACTGCTACCCCTTCCCTGCCGCCCACCCCCGCTCCCGTCCCCTCCCCGCCTCCGCCTGCGTCCCCCCCCCCCCCCCCACCCAGAGCGATGAATATTTTAAGGACGGCGGACATCATAGCTGCCGAGGACACGCGGACGGCGGGCAGCCTTCTTAAGCTCCTGGGGGTGGAGCGAACCGGCCGGCTCATGAGCCACCACGACCACAACACCCGCCGCCGCGTGCCGGAGATTGTGGACGCCGCGAGGTCAGCCGGTTGGTTGATTTCTTGGTCAAGTGGTTGGTTGGTCGGTGCATTGATGTGGTGATTGATTGGTGGAAGTGTCTACCCACTCGTATCAGTTTGTATTTCAGTTTCGGTTTCAGCATCGGTTTCGGCTTCGATTTCGGGTTCTCGTTTCAGGTTGGGTTCCGATTGTTTCAGTATCGAGTTCGAATCCGGTTTTGGTTTCGGCTTCTGCTGCGGATTCAGCTTCGGCTTGCGTGTCGATTTCCAGCGGCGGTAACATCCACACATATAAAGTGCTGGGTTGTTCGGCTCTGCACGTAAAATGAATTACGGTTGTAGACATATATGGCGATATGGTACTAAATGTCAGCAAGGTGCCAGGTGGGTCTCCGGCGGCCCCGCGGGGCTTGGTTTTTCTCCAGGGGCTCCTACTCGCGGTTGAGGTGCCTAATGGGAACGTTGCGTCCCAGGTGGCGAATAAAAGCCCGTGCAAAGCCGAAGAGTCCAGCACGCACGTGCCATTTCACCGCTGGTGGTCGAGTTCGGTGTCTGTTTCGGTTTCGATTTCAGTTTCGAATTCAGTTTCGATTTCAATTTCAGCTTCGAGTTCGGTTTCGGTTTCGATTTCACTTCCCGTTTCGGTTTCGAATTCGGTTTCGATTTCAGTTCCGGTTTCGGTTTCGATTTAGGTTTCGGTTCCGACCGGTGCGTGTGCTGACCGGACCATCTTGTCGTGGTCGATCGATTGGGTTCGTTTTTTTTTGGGGGGGGGCTTGGTTTGCCGAGCGGTTGGTTGGTTGGTTGGATATTTGATGGTTCACCGTTGGCCAGGCTGGATAAGCGTCCATCCGGCGTTTATTTTTGGGCATAAATTTGATCGAGTGAGATTGACGGACTGACTGGTAACAGCTGCGGATTGGCCAGCTACAGTGCGTCTCTCTATCGATAGTAGACAAAGCACCAACGTACAAAAGTGTGTATCTGGTACATCTCTGGCAATATCGGGTGAGCGTGCTGTGCTACGAAAGTTAGCACAGGTGCGAAAATGGATGCCGCGTGCTGAACACCCTCCTACCCGCGCCGTGGTTACTGACATGATCAAGCCGGCGGCATCTTGGCACGCCGTGCACACCGAAGTCAATTCAAGCCAGTAATGTGACCCATGTTTTGTTCCCCGTGTCATGCTGTCTGCACACAGAGAGGGGAAGTCCGTCGCAGTGGTATCGGACGCGGGGACACCGGTGAGACCCCCCCCCCCCCCCCCGGTGCAAGTAAATGTCTGTCTGGTCGGTGAAAGCCCAACGTGCCCCGTCCCGGCATTGTAGCGATGCCATGGATCTATGGTCATACGACTGCGGCCATGTATGACATGAGTACACCCCCGCACCCCTACCCCCTCCCATACCTTCCGAATGTTTCACGTTGCCGCCCAGTCTCCCCCCTGCCTGAAATAGTGCAAATGTGCTTTCACATTTCGCCGTAAGGATGGGTATACTTTGCTTCCGACGGCCTTTGTTTTTTCGCAGCGAATGCTTTATTTGTGTTCGACACCGCGGGCCTACTATAACCTATCAGCTGTCAGCTATCACCCATCAAGTACCACGCAGTCGCGCGCGCTCTAAAACGACAGCACGCCGGTAAGAGCAGGCGCCTGTTGAGGTATAATTATATCCTCGTCCGGTATCGTGGGCGTTAGTGTCGGTGATCAGAAGGCCGCACGTTTGGTCAGGCGTGGGCGTGAAGAGAAGCTTAACGTGACTGGTGTTTTTGCTTGGGGCGGATGCAGCGGAGCCTGGGGAGGGGGGTGGAGGAGTGTACTCGATACCATGTATGGCCGTAGTCGTATGACCAGGGTACACCAAGGCGGGTGTGAGTGGCTCGACTTGGCGGTGCTATCTGTTGTCCTGCAGACGTGCTTGACACCTGGTGGGGTTGTTACAGTAAGCTGCCG
Source organism: Macrocystis pyrifera (assembly GCA_031763025.1). Lineage (NCBI taxonomy): Eukaryota > Phaeophyceae > Laminariales > Laminariaceae > Macrocystis > Macrocystis pyrifera. The sequence goes on from JASSKH010000009.1 coordinate 11,307,610, forward strand.
ACCGACGGGTCCAGTGGCAGCCGCTCTGTTTCTTGTCTCTCTCCCTCCCTCTTTGCCACTCCCACTCGTATTCTCTCTCTCGCTTTTTCTTTGTCTATTACTTCGCCTTCCCGTTATTTTTCGTGTGTTCTCTCTTAAAACTAAATCTCTCTTCTCTCTTTCGTTTTGTTGCTCTTTGTTGCTCTTTCTCCAAACACAACAGTAGTAATAATAGCAAAAAAAATCGAAAGCGAGTTGAAGGCCAGAGCGCCTACAGTGCGTATTATAAAATAGCAACAGGGTGGTAACAGGTTACTTGACAATTTTTTTGCATTTCTGCCTGACAGGGGATTTCTGACCCGGGTATGGAGCTCGCGGAGGCGTGCGCAGCGGAGGGGGTGCGCGTCGTCCCTGTCCCCGGGGCCTGTGCCGCCGTCGCCGCCATAAGCGTTTCTGGTCTTGCATCCCACGAGTTCGTATTTTTCGGGTTCGTGGCAGGCAAGCGAGGCTCGGCTGTGCGGCGGCGGAAGCTGGAGGAGATCGCGCGGGTGAGACTAAGAAATATCGGCGCGTACTTTGGGTATTTTTTATTGTGTATCCCGTTTATCTTGTGTAATAGAAGGACATGTCTGAGGTGCGTAAACAATCACACGTTTGTAATTTGGCGTGAAATCATGTTAAAAAAAAAAGAAAAGCGGAAATCACGCGGGGCGGGGGATCAAGTCACGAAACTGTTTGGTGGGCATCCCTTTCTCTTGATTTCGTGTTCCCAATGTTTTTTTTTCTCTTTTTTGTCACCTTTTTGGTGACAAATATCACGATTCGTAAAAATGTCATGTTTTTTTTTTAATTGTTTGCCGCGATTCGGGAGATTTGCTTTGCTCGCGAGGAATGATATCAGATTCTGTAAACTGGTGTAGTTGTTGTAGCATGTGTAACGAACGGGTGTACCGCGTGTAGCGGATGAGGTGTGACTGGTGTAATTGGTGTAACAGATGCAATTGGGGTGGTTGCTGCAATTTTTTATAGACGATTGACGAGTCTCGGCCCGCGTGTGTACGTGGCCCGGCCGTGAATGGCCGACAGAAGCTCATGGTGTGTACGGTATACTTATGCTGTAAATGCGGGTGGGTCACACAAGAGTCCCGTGACAATTGCGTGCATACTGTATCTGTTGTAACTGTTGTGGATGGCCAAACCGGGTCCCGTGACACTCGGCACATAACATAGTGTAGGTGCTCTTGCTCAAAAATGATCGAGTAGCATCATCACGTGGCACTTTTAACTGTATGTGGCCGGCAGAGTCCCCGTGATACAAAACACGTAACATAACTGCGGAGGGGAAACGGAGTCCCGCGGCACGCAAGCTGAGCAACAGCTGTGGACGTGGCTTCTGGTTTCGCTCTGTTTCCGCCTTTGTGTTCTCTCTGCGTTTCTGTACTTGTCTCTACTTGTCTCTGCATTTCTTCTTATGCTTCTGGCTCCGGTTTTGGCTCTGATCCCCTCCATACTTTGGTGCTTGTTGTGGTGCTGGTTCTGGTGATGATCCCGACCCGGGTTCTTACTTGGCCTCTGGTTCTCGTGTCGGCGCTGGCGGTGGTTCTGGGTTGCTCTGGCTTTTGTCTCTGAACAGGAGACGCGCACTTGCGTGATGTACGAGTCCCCCCACCGCATCGCCGACACGCTCCGAGGGTTGCTGCTGGCGGATTCCGCGACGGCGGCGGCCGGCGTAGGGCTGAACCAAAGGGAAGGGTGGGAAGAGGAGGAGGACGGGGGGAGGGGAGGGAGGGCCTTGGTGGCAGAAGGAGGAGGAGGAAGGGGGCGGGGTGAAGGGGGCGGGGGAGGGGGGGGGGGGGGGGGAGAGCGGCGGCGACGGATGTGGCTGTGGATGCATCTGCCGGTAGACGGTGGGAAATTCGTCGCTCGCTAGTGCTTGTGGGGTAGATAGACGGCGTGTGTGGTTTGGTCGTGTGTCCCGCCCGTATATGTGCATTTATGCATGTCTGTCTAACTGTCTGTCTGCCTTCCAGTCTATGTATCCATCTCTCTGTCGTGCCCGTCTCTTTGTTTTCTGTCGTATTTTGTTCTCTCTCTCCGTGCTTCTCTCTTTCTCTCTCTCTCCGACTCCCCGCAAATACAGCAAGAAACGATTTCCTTCGCGTCGAAGACACCCCCCGCCCCCCTCGCCACAAACCCAACCCCATGTGTTCATCCCGCTCTCCTCCCGCACTCGCTTACCTCTCCGCCCCCCCTCCCCTTCAGGCCGATAGTCCTCGCGCGAGAGCTAACGAAGCTACACGAAGAGATTTTTCGCGGCACACTTAACGAGGCGGTGGAGCGATACGGCCAGCAGGGCCAGCAGGGTGCCGGGGGCGCCGGCGCCGGACCAAAAGACCCCCGGGGCGAGTTTACGGTAGTTCTTGGACCGCACGAGACTAGGGCAGCGCGAGATGATGGGGCAGAAGGGGCAGCGGCGATGGCGGCACTGGAGGCTAGGTGAGGCGTAGGAGGCGGGCAGGGTTAAGGGGGGGAGGGGGGGTAGAGGGAGGGGTTATACGCATGTCATGCATGGCCGTAGTCGTATGACCATAAATCCTCGCATATCTAATGCCGGGACGGACCACCTCGGGTTTTCACCGACCAGACAGATATGATTGCACCAGGCGGGGGGGGCAGACAAGGGATTGGGGGGGGGGTGTGACGGGGTCAAGGGGCGGGGGGGGGGGTCGGGGACTAGAAAGGGGGAGGGGTTGAGATTGCTGTTGGTGAGTACTGTACGTAGCCGCTGGGACTAGAGGCTCGCGGAGTTTTCGAGGCCGGGGAATGCCGCTGCTGTTTTGCTTGTGTGTGATGTGTGTCGTCATTTTTTGGGTGGTGCCGCCAAGAGTTGTTGCGGCGGAATGATGTGTGTGGCGGAGGTGGGTGTGGAGGACAGTTGTAGCGGAAGACGGCGCGCAGTACTTGCGTTTTGTTGTCAGTTGGTTTTTGTTTTGATGTGAAATCAGCTGAGATGCTTGTAGGGCGCGGGGGCAGGGTTGCCACGTATGAGTGCGAGTATGTATAGAAAAAAATCCCACCAACCTACCAACCTAGGTTGGGTTGCTGATGTAGCAACACGCCTACTGGTAATTTGTCTAGGCAAGATTGTCAGCAAGAGTACACACTCTGGGTGTGGCGGATGGTGAGGATGTAGAAACAACGGTTAAAAATGTCAGAAAACAACAACCACACACACCTCCTCCGTTCGGCGTGCAGGAGAGCGAGCAGACCAGATATACGATTCTATTTATGTGGGGGAGACCCCCCCCCCCCCCCCCCCCCTCCTCCGTCCCGACATTGATAGTTACTTTCACTTTCCAGCCCACTCGTAGGAGGTTTTACCCTCAGCGATCTTCTGGACAAGCCGTGGTCACAGGTGACACCCCTTCTGTTCGTGCCTTCATTTTTTTTTCGCGCATACTAATATTAGGGTTCAGCATTCCCACTGCTCGTCCATTTTCATCGAATGTTGGTAACTCACGCTCTCGCGCTTTCTTCAAACCATTTTTTTATGCAAGGGAAAAGTCCTCACGAGTACGCACTCGGTGAGACTTGAACCAACGAAATTGATCTTAGTAGGCGCGCGGACCACCCACCAAGCCACCGGGACATTGTAGGGATGCGAGGGTCCATCGTCATACGACTACGGCCATGCATGACATTAGTACCCCGCCCCGTCTGGCCTCCCCTAACCCAACCCTCCACCCACACCCGTTTCTCTCAAACACCTCAACATATTAATCGTGTTTTTCCAGACTGACGGAGCTGACGGCGGGAGGAATGAGCACGTCGTCGGCCGTGAAGATGGCCTCAAAGGACCTCAACATGAAGAAGTCGGACGTGTATCGAGTAGCGCTAGCCTTGACCCTGCCCCCGTCGCACAAAGGAGCCAAGGGATCGGCGGCATAAGGACCCTGAGGGGCGGGGTCCTGACTGTTACTCACAAGCTTGTTACGAGCGAAATGCGATTTTTCTCAAAATTAACGGCGTCCAGTAAGCAGGAGTCCCTTGCGAGTTGCCTGGAGCATCCGGCGAATGTAGTGTCTTCCTCGTGTCCGGGATGTGTATCCTGCATGCATGAGGCCATGTAGACCCATAGTGCGCGCGATCGAAGTCCTATCACTACTACGGGGGTCTATAGTTAACTGGACCTATGGCATACATAAAAAACCTATATAATTTTTAGGTATTTTTACTAGCAATATGTGGTCCTCTTTACTATGGTCCCCCGTACGTAATATTACGGGATTTCGGGGGTCCATAGTTAATAGGACCTAGAGTTTACATGAAAACCTATATATTTACCTATTTTTACTAACAACATTTGGTCCTATTAACTATGATCCCCCCCAATAGTATGACACACACAGCTTGCTAACATGGTTTTCGACGAAATCCTCGATCTCACCAATCTCACAGCTGCTGCTGCTGCTGCTGCTGCTGCTGCTGCTGCTGCTGCTGATTTTATTTTATATATATATATGCTCCGTCCACAAACGCACACAAGTCGCCGACAGCACCTACGAATATCCTGCTACGCGAGTTCCCTACGATAGCTACGCGCTACGCGTATGTTGTCTTATTTTTACTGCGTGCACCAGTACGAAGTACGTCTAATGCCAGTATTTTGTTAAATACTGCGTCGTTTTTTGCTGTGATGTTGAAAAAAGTGGGCTGTTGTGAGCTACTGCTGCTGTTGACAGATATATCTATATCGTGTATGTTCTGGTGTGGGTAGGTCCAGGTGTCATGCTCTCTGTAATCTGCTTTGATTTTTTTGCCTGAATAGGCACCTCACGAACTTTTGCCAACGCGCAAGTGCGGAAATATATTGTATCGCTCAGGCGGTAAAATATGAGGACCGATTGGTCTTCATGCTCGTAGTGGTGTCTGAACTCTCCTTTATTTACGTCTAGAGGGGTAGTGGATGTCGAACTATTAATAGAATCAATCGGGTTCGATACGATACCATTTCGATAGCCGATACGTTGAATGAAAAGTTGCACTATTAAATAGTGGAACAGATAGATCATCTACAGATAGATCCTAACCTGCCGTTCTGAGATGCTGTGCAGGGTCTGTGTAGTGCAGATCCAACCCAGGAACAACGTCCTAAAGGATCACGCCGATGAAACGGCTCCCACCTTGCAAGATGAGTTTTGGTTTCACCGGTCAGGAATCTGATATTATATGCCCTGAAATATGTACTGTAGATCATGAAGTGGGGATAGATGCTCTGTCCGGATGCGCGAAACGTGCGTTCAGTGGTGTAGATAAGGGACGGTCGGCAAAACGCGTTCGATGCGATAATTTTCGCAAGTTCAATATTTTCGATGGCATCGAAAGTCCAATTTTTCCGATATGTACTTCCGTGCGCCGAAAAAACCGATATGATAACCAATCCAACACTGCCACTATTTATATCACGGGGGGCCATAGTAAATAGGACCTACGGTACACACGAAAACCTATATATTTACCTTTTTTTACTAACAATATTTGGTCCTATTTACTGCGGTCCCCCGTAGTAATAGCGGCAAAAATATTTCGCAGCGTGGGGGGTGCGGTTACGACTGAGTATCATATGGTATAAAAGACGCATGCTTCGGTAGAGGTGCACTAATTTGTTTTTTTGAGAAAGTGTTGTCGCATCACCTTATTGTTAATAGGGAGCTATGCCTCACCCAATAATCTGATTTTGAAGGAAATTGTGAAGTGCTGTATGACATCCCACGAGCAATCCCATGGCCTGATAATAAGCATGCAACGAAAAAGTACTGCAATACAAGGATGAAATTCCGACGATTTTGGGTTAAGGAGCCCCTACATTCAGAAAACGCTCCTGCCACAACGTGATAATTCTGTCGTAACCCGCGCCCATATTATATACCAGTACGTAATATCGAATCATTTCGTACGTACTGAAATGTTTACTAAATGGTGCATGTGTGCTCGTTTTTTCTGTTGCATTGTTGGAGAAGTCGACCAAGTATGATCCGCACCGAACTAAGAGTTGTGGTTGAACTTTTTGTCGCAGCGCAGCATTGCTGTCATGTTGCTGTTACCAAACGGCCGGTTCGCTCAAGCATCGAGATAAGGCGTGGGCTGGGGAGGGGGGGGGGAGCATGTAGCGAGAATGTGGGAAAACGCCGCAGCCAATAGCTGCAGCGGTCAGGTAGTCGTAGCGGCGTTGTGATCGTCCGGAGATATCCTGGGAACATCCCCGGATTTCGTGAGTGAATACCAGGTATATACCGCGTGGCGGCTATCGGACAAAAAACTGCTGTACTCGTAAGACCATTCTTTTTTGTTTTCCCCATCCCATCTTTTTTTCTTCTCCCTATTCCCTTTCGGAACTCAGAATTGGGGTCACACACCGGGCACCCCTTCCCCCTCCCCATTACGGTGTATTGCACTCACAGATCACAAAACCAGTCATATATTTTTCTCCTGAACAAAGGAACAACTTCTCAAGTGTGGTATCTGCTCCGTAGGAAATTAGCAGCGCCTATTATCTATGATACCGTTTGAGTGGGGGAGGACGCTAACCGGGCAAACGAAGGAGGGAGGTGGAAAAAGCAGAACCCGAGCACCAATGCTCTTTTATCGCAAAATGCGGTGACGTCGATCACCACCACGTTTCAACGTTCGATAATCCTTTCACACAAGGCTCCTCATTTCGAAATCGCTCCTCCTGCGTCCTGAGTATTCCTGGAAGTTTTCTATTCTGTTGTTTTAGAGGCAGGATAACCCTGCCATTTTTGAGTTGGCGAGTCATCCCACGGTAGGGGTTGCACTGTTGAGCCAAAGGTTTCTGCCAGTTGAGTTCCCTAAGTGAGGAACTACCAGTTACAGTAGGATGAAAATCTTACTCGTGTATTCGTTTTAGGACTAGCGCATACAAGTGCCGGTGAGTTGGCTCGAACAAATTTCTTCCAAGTATTGCATCGGGTGAGATATTGAGCTCTTAATGTGAGGGACTCAGGAACGTCTGGTGCACGCCTACCGTGGGATGGCTCTGGCGTAGACCGATGTTACGCGCGCTGTTGAAAAAAAACGGCTGTGGTGAACGTGCTTCTTTTACCGAGCTACAGTAGGTACCCGGGGGGAAAGACCGATCGATTACCCCTGCGGCCCAGAGTACCACTTTCTTCTTTTTCTTACGACACTCTCCCTCCCTCTGAACGGCGGGATCTTTGGGACATGACGGGGGGGTAATGTTGTAAGGACTACCTTGGGCTGGGTAGTAGAACGACTTTATCCCTCGGGTAGCCCAGGTGGTGACCCCTTGAGAGTGTGGCGGCGGCTGCCGGTATCCGTGGCGTTTTACATGTGCGGATTAATCGTCAGAGATCCTTTGAGAGGGAGGGGGTGTACACTATATTGTGAACGATCTCGTTGTCGTATGACCATAGACCTTTGCACCAAGCGCGAAGCGAAGCGCCGTGAGGTGTTGGGCGGTATATACTAAAAAAACCGTTTGTGAGGCGGACTCTCTTGCATGTGAATGGCAGCGTTGAATCTATTGATTTATTTTCTGATGTGGCCACTGGCGGGGGAGGGGGGGGGGGGGGGGGACCACCTACGGATTTATTGCTTGCCTTAGTAATTTGACCATTGGCCATGACCACGTATCCCTTTCTTTTCGAGACAGAGCACCGTTCCTACTCCTAAGAGACACCTTCAACGTTTGGACGCTCAATACGATTTTGTACTTGACATTTTTCTATCCGTAGAGGAAGGGTGGGGGGGGGGGGGAGAGTGCGTTATATAGTCAAGATTCAAGCCTGGTGAGAAATCCAATCGAATGGAACAAACAATTTCAAGCCCGTTTAGGAGATTCCAGATGCCGCTAGCAGCGTGGAAAGCAAGAATCGTCGTATTGGTTAGTGCGCCCACTCCCTCCAACCCCCCGTTACTTTTATCCAGGAGCCTGGAACCAGCCTCGGTTTATGAGTCAATACAAGCACCATGCCACGGCCCGACAGAAGACGCGAAAAATGAAAAAAAAAAAAAAAAAAAAAAAACGATAGAACGAAACCCGTAGGAGTTCGTCGGGAGAAAAGAGCTTTATGCTAAACCCCGGGGAGGCGTGTGTAAAGCCAGGTAAAAACAAGAAAGAAAAAATGCATTCCAGCACCGGTGTGCACCTGATATTTCTAGATGTATTCCAAGCGCTGCACGGCGGTGGTCTCTTCCTGCTTGCGACGGAAAGAGTTGTCACCTTGTCAGAGCATTTTCGACACCAAAAATTCGCCGTTTACATCACATACCAGGTATATAGCTCTGCACGACACGGACGTCCAGATACGGCCAAAACCAAAAAAGAAAAAAAGACGAAAAAAAAGAACACAAACCGGACGGTTTCTGCCTTTTTTTTTCATCAACTGCTATCGACTCCCGTCGATTTTTCCCTCTCTCTCCCTCATGTTCCATCCATTTCCACCGACTTCTCTCAGCGTCGATCGACTTCGATCGACTTGCACCTATTCCCACAGACTTACTTCTATCGAAGTTCACAAAAATCCATCGACCTGCACCAATGTCCTTTAAATTTCACCGATCTCCATGGATTTCCATGGGGTCTCAACTTCCATCCATCTCCATCGATTTCCGCCGATTTCCATTGATTTTCCGTTGATTTCCACCGATGTTCTCCGACTTCCACCAATTTGTACCAGTATCGATTTTTCATCGACTGCCAACACGAAATCGACCGACTTCTATCTCCTCTTAATTTCCACAATTTTTTCCACAGCTTCTGTTGAACTCCATCACCTTCCGCCGACTTCTTGCCTTAATTTTGATCGACGTCGCCCGAATCCCACCGATTCCCACTGAATTACGTCAACTTAGACCAACCATTACACGAAAAATCATTTCGGGGCTCCAGGAACCGAGTTTTTAGGTCAAAAATACGCGCTTTACTCGGCGGGACAGTTGAAAACACCGGCAGACTCCTCAGGATGCTCCCCGGAGTTTTCCGAGAGGTTGCTGAGGAATTTCTCCTTTTCTCCGGGGTCGTAGTTTTCGATTGCCACAGGCCTGACAGGTCCATGTTGCCAGCTCCTGGGGCACGATCATTTTTTACCTAAACATGAGTTTTTATTTTTTATTATTTTTTTTGCCTCCGTTCTGACGAACAAGACCCTCCGCTGAAAACTGATTGGTTGGGCCAAGAATCTAACTGGGACCCTAAATAAGGATAAGTACTCCAGAAAACACTCAGAATGCTACCGGGTGGGTCTTGAGGAGTGTATCGGTGTTTTTTACTGTCCAGCCGAGTAAAACGGGTATAACGGGCCTAGAAATCAGTTCCTGGAGCCCAAAAATATTTTTTCCCATAATCTGCCATAGTGGTTGATCTTTAGACCGAAATACGCCGACTCCTATCGATTTTGCCTCAAAACCCATCGATTTTCACCGACTTTTCATCCAAATCGACCGATTTCCATCGACTTCCATCGATCCTACGTAGTTGCCACCGATTTCCATCGGTTCCCACCGATGTTTCTAAAACTTAAAACAGCAATCCTCATCGCGTTTTTACCTGACTTCCACTGAAATTGACCGGCCTCCATTGATCTCCATCGACTTCTCTCAACTTCCCTCGAAATCCATGGCACTCTATCGACTCCTACACACTTTGATCGACCTCCCGCAACACCCCCCCCCCCCCCCCCCCCCCCCCCCCTATGGCCTTCACTGCCGACGACCGCGCCACCCACACAGGGTAACAACCATTTCATCCCTACTTACGTGCGCCCCATTTGTTTTGGGTACACATATTACTTGGGGAGTTAGAAGTTGACTAATTCTTGCCGCAGTACGAAAGGGATCGAAAAATCGTATTGAAAAGCCATCTCTTTCGGACGCGCGCACGACCCCGACGCACCATCCGGCGCACCATCCCAGCACTGCAGCCCCACAACAACAACAGCAACAACATCAACAGCAGCAACGACAACAACAACAGCAGCAGTGTCAGCACAGCAGTACACACCCGCTCTCTTATCGTATCATCACCATCACCACATGTATAGATAGATATATCACCACCCAGAAAAGTCCCCGAACCCCCCCGCCTTCCCTTTCCCCTTCCCCTTACTCTTACTCTTCGCCGTGGCCGACGCGACGGCATCGATTGCCGGGTCTGCCCAATCGATAGCCTCCCCCCCGCCCCCGCCCCCACCACTGCTGCCACCGCCACTGGTGCTGCTGCTGCTACCGCGTGCTGGGCGCCCTTTCCGGCCAGAGGTGGCGGTGATGCCGGATGATGTTGCTGCTGTTGCCGCGGAGGACGGTGCGGAGCGGGGCAGGGTTGTCGCGGCTGCGGCGCCGAGGTATTTACCCACACCTTCGAAGGCGTTTTAGGTTATGGGGGGGGGGGGGGGGGGGGGGGGGGGGGGGGGGGGGGGGGAGTGTACTCGATACGAGAGATGCACTCGATATCATGCAAGGCCGTAGTCGTATGAGCATAGACCCTCGCAAACCTACAATGCCCAGACGGAGCACGTCGGGTTTTCACCGATCAGGCCGACATTGCTTGCACCAGGCGCGAAGAGCCGTCAGGTGTACGGCGAGTCGCATGAAGGGTGAGTTGCATGGTACTAGGAATAAGAACCGCTTGTGAGGCGGACTTGCGTATGGACAACAGCTTCAATGAGTTAATTTAAAGTCCGGTGTGGCCAATTCCAGAGACAGCAATGCGGGTGCTACGTAACTGGCTCGTGGGTGCCTTGCCATAAACATCACGTGATACGATCATTCCCCTTGTCCGGAGTAAAGGTTCTCTACCCCGCACAAACGATCGAACTCGATCGCCAGCTCTGACCGACCTCCAAAATAATTTTTTGAAAAAAAAAACGGTACCCTGGTTGTCTAGCTCACGTAGTGAGCGGCATGCTTTCCGGTGTCGTTGCCAACCGACGCCAACCCAACCTATATATATATATATATATATATATATATACGGGGGGGGGGGGGTTATTTGGCGCTCTTCCAAGAGAAAATGTAATGTAAGGTAGGGCAGGGAGGGTATCGTCATGCAAGGTGAGGTGAGGTGAGGTACGGTACAGTAAGGTACGGCAAGGCAAGGCAAGGCAACGTAAGGTAAGACACTTTCCAATCCAATCTAAGACAACACAAGACAAAGCGATCCCGGGGTGTTGCTCGCCGGTTGTACGTTTGGATGGTTGGGTGACTCACCGCTCTTGCCGCCGGGCCGGGCTTCTGGCGTCGGGTTGCTCGCCCACCCAATGCGGTCGTGGTCCGCGGCTACCGCCGCCGGAAGCTTCGGCTTCCCTGCCTTCCTCGCCTGCGGGAGGGAGGGAGTACTCTTGTCATGCATGGCTGTAGTCGTATGGCCATAAGGAGGGGGGCGTACTCGTTTGTTGTTTGCCTTGGTCATTTGACCATTGACCAATTGACCAAACATCCCTTTTGAGGCGGAGCACCGTTCCTACTCCCAATAGAGACCCCTCCAACATTTCGGAGCTCTACGTTTTTTAGTACATGGAAACCTCTTGCTATTCATGTCCCCTTCTTGTTTCGCCGCCTGTGGCCACCAATCATCTCCTAGGATAGCGATCGATTTCTCGCAACTACCTAGTGTACCAAGCTAGCTAGCTTCTCCCCTGTCACATTCGTCAATTTTCCCCATCTCCACATCCCGTCCCTCCTCGCACGTATCACATTCTCCCACTTACGTGAGTTCTACTCTTATTGTTTGGCCGCCATGGGGCGGGGGAGGGGGGTGTACCGGGGTAGGGGGGTGGGGTTGGTGCTCCAACAACCTTGTCTATATACCCCCGCATAATAACAAACAACGCAGCCTTGTTTTCATCCCCCAACACTTCCCAACAATACCCAACCCAACAACAGCAACAAACGCAACCACACCACCGCCAGCACCGCCAGCACCAGCACCAACACCACCACCCCACACAGCAGCAGCAAAAGCAACAACATCCACACGTGCCCTAAACGAACACATGCGCCACATCAACTTCACGGCGTTCACCAAACCTCAAAAGCTCTCTGGCTCTCGTAGCGGGTGATTCTCCAGCAGAAAGACGCAAAGGGACTGGGCTCGTTGGCTAGCCATGGTTTTGCTGATTGACTGCTCCACTGGATGGTTCGTTGGCTCACTGTTTGGCTTTGCTTGTGGATTTGGCTCGGGTCACTGGGGGCGAATCGTTTGATTGGCTCCCTGGTTGAGGATGATGGTTTGATTGGTTGATTATTTTTAGCCGCCTAACTAACTCCTTCAGAACCGCACGCACGTGTTCCACGACAGCTTCGGGAATTAGAGTAGGACGTTTTAGAATAGGTTATTTATGTTAACATATTATTTTAATAATAGTTGGCTCATCAGATAATTGGTTAATCGGCTTACAGGGTGGTTTGATATTGATTAGCTTGCTCGTCTGTTTGGATGGATCCCTGGTTGGCTTGAGGGTTGGTTGGCCAGGTGTTCGGTCGGGATGGTTGACCTGCTGACTGGTCGGTCGGTCGATCGGGTTGGCTTGTGTGCAGCAGCATCCTCTTACCTCTCGCTCGTCTATCTTGACCTGCAGCTCCTTCTCGAGCTCGTCCTCCATCTCGTCGACAGGGTTGCTGAACACCGTGGCCTTCACCAGCACGATCTCCTCCGACGGCTTGTCTTTAGAGTCCGTGGGGACCGCTTCAATCGCGGCCAGCGTCGGCAGGCCGCTAAATAACAAAGCCAAAACAAAAAATGGCGAAAGCGACCCATCGCCGGCCGAGGTCCCGGGGGGAAGAAAGGAATCGAGGGGACGGACGGGGGGGGAAGACAGTGGGGGGGGGGGGGGGGGGGGGTGCGTGCTCATGATCATAGTGGGGGAGTGAAAATGACAAACACTTACAGTAGTACTACGGAGGACAGGACCTACGGTACACAATTTTTTTTTTTTAATATACTTCCTTCTTTTTACTAACAAAATTTGGTCCTATTTACTATGGTCCCCTGTACTCGCATTTTTTTGTTTTGTCTAAACCGGTCACCCCATTGATTGGTCGAAGCACCATTCGAGAGATCTACGAGGTTGCGTCATCAGGATTCCGACGATCGATGCCCCGATGAGAGGCAACGCACAAGGGAGAGCAGACGCGTTTGACGTGCAGCATGTAGGCGACCGATTCAAGGGTGGGGGTGGGGGGGGGGGGGCATCAGGCAGGTGACGCAACGCCAAGAGAATGCCCACCCACTCTATACACTCACGGTGGAGGCACTCCGTCCCTGCCGCCCAAACCCCAGACCCCTGCCCCTCTCTCCTTCCCTCGCTCCCTCCCCCCTTCCTCCCAGCTATAACTCCGTCTCTCCGTCCCTCCTTCCCTCCCCCCTTCCCTCTCTTCCTCCCCACCCCTCCCTCCCTCCCCCCCCCCATCCAGCTACAACTTCCTCCGTCCGTTCCTCCTTCCCTGCCCCCCCCGCCCACTCACCCACCTACCAACCTTCCCCTCTCACCCTACCACCCTGCCGAACACAGAGTGCTGGTTGTCCAGATGCTTGCAAGACTTGTACGTCACGAAAAACTGCGAACCCGTCGTGTCTGGTCCCGCGTTCGCCATGCTCAGCACGCCGCGCTTGTCGTGTGTCATCCGCGACTCGAACTCGTCCTTCATCTTGCCCCCCCAGAGGCTCTCGCCGCCCCGACCTGTCCCCGTAGGGTCGCCCCCCTGCTCTCTCACGCGAAAAATGAAGCAGCACAGCAGCAGCAGCAGCAGCAGCAGGGGAATAGTTTTGGGAGCGCGTCAGTATCCCTAGTACTCCACTCTGAACGGAAGTATAAGTTAAGCTCCGTTTGATATTCCTATCATAGTCCAAATCGTGTCTATACTACCGGTCAGAATAATAAGATCCGTTAGATGTTGATATCACTGTCTAAATTGTGCTTATATTACCGTTCAGAATATATACTACGTTTTATATTCATATCAGAGTCGAAAGAGTGCTTACGGCACCGGTCAGAGTGCTAGCCGCCGTAATTTCCAAGGATTCTGTCCAAAAACAAAATGGTTGCGGTGCAAAAGGGGTTCATTCGTGTTGCTGTTGGTGTTGTTGATTGTGCTTTTGTTGTTGTCGTGGTGGTGGTGATCCGATTGGTGCTTGTTGTTGTGGCCGTTGCTGCTTGGTGGTGGGGTGCTTTTCTTGCATTGTTGGTGGTGGAGAGGTGTGAAGTACCGCAGGTTCTTGGAGCTGCTTTACTGTGAGCCACAGCAGTACTGCTGGAAGTGCGTACATAGCGCTGCGCGTCCACAACAAAAAAGGCGACAGAAAACACCAAACACACAACTCAAAACATAATACCTTCAACACAAAACTCCAACCACGAAAAAAAAAAAAACAGGTGCAAAAAAAAAAGGGCACCTGGTACAATAAAAACGCCTCCGTAGACCAAGAAAACTCTCCCCTCCGCCGTCCTGGGGACGATGAAACGAAAAAAAAGAACGTCCCGAAACCTTCGAACAAAAAATAACACACAAAACATAACAAAAACACGTAAGAAAGACACAACAAACCAACACTCGAAACAAGCGAAACAGACACGAAACACTATACACAACAAAAAAAACAGACCCTCCTATCGTATAACATTGAATCACTTGCGCAGTGCTCGCCCTACCCCACTCAAAGGCCGAATGCGACACGGTAGGAGTCTGGTACACTACATCGTAGCGAGAAAACGATCGCTATCCTAAGAGATAGATGGTGGCCACAGCAGCCGCGCGAAAGAGGAAGGGGATAAGAACAGCAAAATTTTTCCATGGAAACATATGGAAACAACGTAATGAGTGCCCAACTGTTGGAGGTGTCGCTATTAGGTGTAGGAACGGTGCTCCGTCTCGAAAGGGACGCGTGGTCAACGGTCAAAAGACTAAAGCATCGACAACAACTGAGCACGCCTCTCCCCCCCCCCCCCCTGCGAGGGTCTATGGTCATACGACTACTGCCATGCACGATAATGAGTACAACCCCCCCCCCCCCTACCGTGAGCTAGACATCCAGGGCACCGTTTTTTTTTTTTTTTTTTTTTTTGGCGGTCGCCCACAGCTGGTCGTTTAGTTAGATCATTTGTGCGAAGTAAAGAACCTTTACTCTGCACAAGGGAATTAATCGTATCACGTAGTGTTCAAGGTAAGGCACCCAAGAGGCAGTTACATAGTACTCCCATTGCTGTCTCTGGAAGTGGCCACACCGGAAATTAGACTAACTCATTGAAGCTGTCATCCATATGCAAGTCCGCCTCACAAGCGGTTCTTAGTAGGATGCAGCTCACCCTTCATGCGACTCGCGGGACACCTCACGGCGCTTCGCGCTTGGTGCAAGCAATGTCTGCCTGGTCGGTGAAAACCCGACATGCTCCGTCCCGGCATTGTGGGGATGCGAGGGTCTATGATCATACGACTACAGCCATGCATGAGACCGAGTACATCTCTCCTATCGAGTACACCCCCCCCCCCCCCCCCCTACCGTCTCGAAAGGGATGCGTGGTCAATGGCCAAAATACCGAGGCAATCAACAAATATGAGTAACCCCCCCCCCCCCCCCCCCCCCCCCCCCCCCCCGACAACCCGTTCCCCTCGCGAACGTGCGTGTGCACTAACCTGCAGCATGAAATTTCTAATGCTTCTGTGGAACTTCGTCCCGTCGTAGTAGCCCTTGGCGCACAGCCCGAGAAAATTCTCCGCCGTTCTCGGAACGATGTCGCAGTGAACTTCAACGTTGATGTTGCCCTTCGTCGTCTGCAGCTGGCAGTAACCCTGTCCGACGCAAAGCAGACAAAGCCGAAAAACACGCAGGGGGGGGGAAACGGAAGGAAGGAAGGCACACAGAACAGGACGACGACGAGGGAGGAGGGAGGAGGAAAAAAAGTTGGAAAAAAAAAAAACTAGGCAGGAGTAAAAAACATGGAACTTATGTGAAGATACCCAACACACAAACCTCGACAACGACAACATCAACAAGAACTGCGACAACAAATGACACCCAGCACCGGACTGCTGTCCTGCAGACGTATAGAGACCTACAGTACAACGGTTGTTGCCGTCCCTTAATACCGCTCGACTTTGGCGTTAACTGAAAAATAAAAAATAGTTAAAAGAGCTTTGCTTGCGATATTTCCCTCCCCACCACCCCCTCTCTCTCCTCCTTCTCCCGCCCCCCCCCCCCCCGCCCCGCTAATCCTTTCGCATTTACTCCTTCTCCTCCTGCTGCTGGTCCTTTTCTTCCTCCACTCGCCTTCTTCTTGAGACGTCGCAGCCTGGACCAGCGCGCCTCGTCGATCTCCTCGTCGGTGGCCAGCCTCGCCTTGTTTTCTGTGTTCACCTGCCGCATCAACAACAAACATGACAATAACCGACAGCAGCATCACCGGCGACAACTAAGACTGCGACGAACGACGACAATGGTTGACTACATTAACGACGATGCCAACAACAGCAGCAGCAGCATTTACGACGACAATGTCAACGACTACATTAACGGCAGTGTCAACGACTACATTAACGGCAGTGTCAACGACTACACTAACGACAATGCCAGCGACGAAAATAATGACAACAACAACATCGGCAACGTCACCGTCAACGACAGCTACAACGCCACGAGGACAAAGACAAATGTCTGCGCAAACGACAACCGCAACCACAACCACTATTACGGGGGACCATAGTAAATAGGACCAAACATTGTTAGTCAAAATGGGTAAATATATAGGTTTTTATGTATAACATAGGTCCTATTAACTGTGGTCCCCCGTAATACGAGCAACGCAACAACGGCAATAACACTATTTACGGAGGACTATATTAAATAGGACCTACGGTATACACAAAAACCTGTATATGTCGCTACTTTTACTAGCAATATTTGGTCCTATTTACTTTGGTCCCCCGTTATACGCAACAACTCCAAGCATTACCACCAAGCATTCCCGCCATTCGTTACCGCGAACAAATTATCTCCAAGCGCTACGGCCGGCCAAGCGTTACCCGCCAAGCGTTACCGCTAAGCGTTACCGCTAAGCGTTATCACAAAACGTTACCGCTAAAATTTACCGCTAAACGATGCCGTCAAGATTTACGGCCAAGGGTTACCCGCTAAGCATGATCGCTAAGCATGATCGCTAGGAGTTGCCTACCCACCGTGAGGGCGCTGGAGGTGAAGGACCCCGAGGTCTTGCCGCTTGTCATGACCCTGCCGCCCACCAAGTCTTCGGTGGTAACTTTCCCCCGCTTCCACAGCCTCTGCCCCGCCGCCAGACCTGCTTCCTCCCTGTGCGGGTGTTGGCAACAGAAACGGCAGGCCGAAGAGGGGCGGGCGGGGGGGGGGTGGGGGGTGTACTCATCGTCATGGATGACCGTAGACGTAATCCCACAGACCCTCGCATCCCTGTATACAATGTATACAATGTATACAATGCCGAGACGGAGCAAGTCGGGTGTTCACCGACCAGGCAGACATGGCTCGCACCAAGCGTGAAGCGAGGCGCGGTGACGTGTTCGCCGAGTCGCACGAAGGGGTGAACTGCATTCTATTAAAAACTGCTTGTGAGGCGGACTTGTCACGTTTTATGTACACTGGTCGGAGGCGGAGGGGGGGAAGGGCACCAGCAACGCAGGGCAAAGACGGGTAAATTTTGGCGGTAACGAACGAGAGAACGACAGCAATTATGTAAATACCGCAAAAACTAGAGCTGTGAGTCGGCACGACTCAAGTTATCAACTATTGAATAGTTACTATTATAGTCTGATAAATAGTCGGTTCCCGGAGGTGTCGACTATCCGAACTACTGGGTTTCCACACCCGTGGGAAGGATTGCTGAATGCGGGGTACATTTTTTTACATTTTGGGTTGGGCCCCCTCGGTCGAGAAGAGGGCTCTCAAGTCGGCAAGTCGGCTGGCGATAAGTTGGCTTCGCAAGCCGACTTACCGACCAAACTCAGCTAGTTGGCTACCGGCACCCACACCGAGAAGTTGTTAGACGTGAAATCCTGGGGACGCACAGCTCTCTATTACGGGGGTCCATAGTTAACAGGACCTATGGTGTACATAAAAACCTATATATTTGCCTATTTTTAGTAACAAAATTTGGTCCCGTTAACTATGGACCCCCGTAATAGCAAAAACAAAAAATTGTCGATTTCAACAGTACGTAGCACCACCACCACCGCGCCAACCACATCACACAAGAAAGATGAGAGGGAAACACGCCTTCGACAGGTTGGATATTTCGACATATGTACAAATCGTGAAAATTCGAGACGACATCCGGCACAAATTAAATAGGTGGATGCCCCCCCCCCCCCCCCCTCTCGCTTGCCGTCTGCCTGTCTGCTTCGTCTTTAGCAGCCTTTTCCTCCGCATCTCGTTTGCGCTTCGCCCCGATCTCCCTGAGATAATAGGGGATGGGATGGAGTGTAGTGGGATGGGGGGGGGTGGGGTGGGGGGTGAAACGGGATGGGATGGGATGAGGTGTGGTGGAATGGAGTGGGCTGAGGTGGGCTGGGATGGGGGGTGGTATGATAGGGTGTAATATGGTGCGGTACGGCTTGGTTTCGGATGGAATGAGTTGGAGATGGTGTTACACGTTATGACACGATAGAATATGGCGTGATGTGATACTATTACGGGGGTCCATAGTTAACGGGACCAAATTTTGTTAGTAAAAATAGGTAAATATATAGGTTTTTTATGTATACCATAGGTCCTGTTAACTATGGACCCCCGTAATAGTATGATACGTGACGGTACAGCATGACATAACATGATACGACAGGCCAGGGGTCAACTTGCAGTCCTTTGACGCGAGATGACACGCCACGGCTTATCAACCTACTGCTGAACATTCTCACCGGAAAATGATCTCGGTGGACTTGGTCTGCCGGATCTTGTCCGCGTGAGCAACCTTGGCGAGCTCGGCCACTCGCCCTTCCCTAACCTCCTGCAGCGACCCGCAAGTTGAAAAAAACAGACACGGGGAGGGGCGTGCCACAAAAAACACAGCAGACAGTCAGAGGGGGAGCGGGAGGAAGAGAGGGGGGGGTGGGGGGGGGGTGGGTGCAGACGAAGGAGTAGAACCATAGGCTACAGAGTAGTACCAGGCACAGGAGTACAGCAATATCGATACTACCGGCGGTGCAGCAGTGCGCTACATCCAACAACACCACGAGCAGCAGTGTTGACAGCAGTTTATGCAGCAGTAGTGACATACGCGATGTGATTACAGCAGTAACGCCAATATTACAGCAGCAGTGGTGGTGTTACATTCAGGATCACTACCGGAGCAGTCGTGTTACATCCAACACTATTACAGCAGGGGTGTTCACAGTACAGCAGCCAATAGAAGATTCACAGAGGGCAGCGCCTCAGACAGTTTCACTATCTCCGCCTCCCTCGTTCTCCCTTGCCTGAAGGTGTATGAAGTTGTTGATGTCGCGCGAGGCCACAAAATCCTTGTCCCCCGGATCGTTGAGCTTGATAACGTCCTGTACAGACAACGCAAGCAAAAAAAAAGAGAGGGTGATAGTTTGGTTCAGATGGGGGGGGGGTGTCCACACGAACACGTTCTTAACCCCTCACCCGTTCCGGAAGCAGCTCACCCGTTTCATAAACCCTTCACCTATGTTACAGACACGTCACCCGGTTCGTAACCGCCTCTCCCATTTCAAAACCCCTTCACCCGTCTCATAAAAACCTCGCCCGTTTCGAAAAAAGCCTCACAAGTTTCACAAACCCATCATCCGTCTCCTCAGTCATGTCGCAAAACATTCACCCGTTTCGTGAACGCCTCGCATGTTTCACAATCCTTCCACCTGTCTCTAAAACGCAGCCGTTAAGCAAACCTCTAAAATTTCATCAATCCCTCGCCCTTGCAAAACAAAAGGCTGACCCATTTCAGAAACCCCTCACATGTTTCGCAACCCCCCTAATCCGTTTCTAAAACCCCTCGTAACTCGCTTTTAACCCCCCCCCCCCCCCACCCGGTTCTCAAAAGCCTCAAGTGGTTCGGCAAACCCCTCACTTTTTTCGTAAACGCTTCGCCGGTGAGCAGATCGTTCCAACCCTTGGCCTTGAAGTTGAGCTCCTCCACCGCCTCCGCGGCGAACACGTTCCCGGAAGTCTTGATCGCCAGTATTCGGCTGTTGTCGTTGAACACCTTGAAAATAAAAAGGGACGGTACGTATTGACATATCTTTAATAAATACACACGTATTGGGTCCTGTTCAGTTTTCTTTTCTTCCATGTCCTGAAGAGGGTGGGCAAAACTGGGACAGCTTTTGAAGAACTCGAGCTCACTACATACCCGTACCACCCTTGGAATGGTCGGGGCCATCGTCCCCGATTGACACATCATTCGAAACTCCGAATGGAGGCAATACTGCCAGGCAGATAGGTAAATGTTTTCGTGCCGTGCGGGTGTGTCACTTTCACTCGGTTCTACAGTACCAGGGTAGTACACAAGACTTGTTGCAATAAAGCAATAATTAGTGATCAGACCTCACGAACGACCCAAAAAACACCACGTGTCCCTCCAGAATGTTTGCCTTCTATACTTGGTCCTGATCACTCTGATTCCCTTCGTGATGTTACGGGGGACCATAGTAAATAGGACCTACGATACACACTGAACCTATATATTTCCCTATTTTTACTGACAATATTTGGTCCTATTTACTATGGTCCCCCGTAATAACACCCATTACGAAATAGCTCAAGCCGCCGTGGCCTCGTTCGGGTAGTGGGCAAATTACGTGTCAAGTATTTTGTTGTTGCTACTCGCGTACATGCGCATAACAGAAACCTGGGAAACTTGCAGCTAGACCGTGCTGGTATGCCAGTGTTAGAGAGGGTAGAGCTCTACGTACGGTCATGAAAAAACACAAGTACTGTTACAGGCTGTGATATCAGAGTAAAATTGAACAGACGGGGCAACAGCAGAGCTATTGCAGTGCAAAGCAGCACTGCTGTGGACCAATGTCCTATTAATACGGGGGTCTATAGTTAACAGGATCTATGGCATACATAAAAAAGTACATATTTAGGTATTTCTACTAACAATATTTGGTCCTGTTTACTATGGTCCCCCGTAATAATAGCCCTACAGCAGTGTCGTGCCTTGAAGGCGACGGGGCGGTGCCACTTCCCGTTGGCGCTACACAGGGCAGGCAGCACCAAAAACCTACCACTGCTGTAGAGCAGTACTACACATCAACAGGCTACATACTGCTGTGAAATCCCAGCAACACTGCATTGTAATTTGAAGGTGACGGTGCAATGCCACTTGCGGTGGACGTTCTTGCTACGCATTTAGCCGAACCAGGCCCTTCTGGGCCAGCAGCAGCAAAGCTACTGCTGTAGATCAATAGCCTACTGATTTAAAGCTACTGCTGTAGATCAACAGGCTACTGACAGCCCTATGGTATGGTACCTTGAAGGTGACGGGGCAGTGCCACTTTCCGTCGGCGTTTTTGGAAATGTTCAGCCGGACCAGGTCTTTCGGGGCCAGCGCATCCCCCGTGACGGGGTTTTTCTTGTGTTTCCTCACGTAGGGCATGATGTTCAGGATGTCGAAGATCACCCCTTCCTTCGTGCACACCGGCGTCTAGCCGCGGAGGAGCCGTCAACGGCAAGGCACACGGCATGGCAGGGCACGACACGACATGAAACGACATAATATCACACGAAGACGGGGGGGGGGGGGGTGGTTGGTCAGGGCGGGGGAGCGACATGGTTTGGATTTAGGGAAAATGGTGCCGAGCGTTGCCAGAAGCGTGTTGAGCGGGGGCATTTAAATGGCAAAAATCTAGAGAAAAAAAAGAACGATAAAACGCCTCCATGAGCATGGCTCTCTATAAAACCTGCTGCAAAAATATACTCAAAAGTACATAAAACAGGCCGATATTGCCCTCTTCCGCTCGCTCATCTTCCTGCGTCGTCTGTCGCTTGTTGGTTGGTAGTCTCTACGGTCGTTTCGTGCATTTATTCGTTTGTTCGTTTATTATGGTACAGTAGTAGTACTTGGTAACGTGTTTGATTGTATGTTGCTGGACACTTTACCTGTTTGGACGCTTGGACGCTTATTGTCTGATGGTTTGGGCGGTTGATTTATTGACTGGCTTGCTGTGAGGCAGCATGTATGGCTGGGTTGCATAATTAGTCGTTGGGTTATTGGTTTGACGCAACAGCAACAACCGGACGGCCCAAAACCCGAACCAAACAAAAACACAAAAACAAAATGATGGGATGAAAGCGAGAAGGTTAGGGTAGGTCTATCGCCCTACATCACCTCACTTGACCTCACCTCAAAGGGCGCCAGAGAAAGGGCGCAGCAATCGAACGCCAGAGGTCTAAAAGAGGCGTTCTTGCCCGTCTTCTTGCCTCCATAGTCTCTCTTCCACTGCAGCAAGTAAGTTCCAAGGCAAGGTATACGCATGCCGGGTACAGAGGACGAGAGTGCGCCATCGACGGCCAAAGCGCCGAAAAAGAAGTGTGGGGAGGCGGCAATTTGGGGGGGGGGGGGGGGGGGGGGGGGGGGGGGGAGCGGCGGGTGCGGGGGGGGGACGGGTGTACTCATTCTCATGCACGGCCGAAGTCGTATGACCATAGACCCTCGCATCCCTGCAATGCCGGGACGGAACACGTCGGGTTTCACCGACCAGGCAGACATTGCGTGTACGGTGCGGGGGGGGGGGTGTACTCAATAGGAGAGATGTACTCGATCTCATGCATGGCCGTAGTGGTATGAGGGGTGGGGGGGCTGTCGGAGACTGGGGTTTGGGATGGTGGGAATTTAAAGGAGCGTGTTTTTACAGCAACGAATTGTACGGCTGCGCGCCTGACACTATGAAAAGGCGATTGAGAGTACCAAAAGTCTCATTGGCTCCGCCCTTATCTCTTCGGTCCCAAGTCCCAAAGCGTTTTGAACCCTTTTACTGTAAGACTGCAGTCCCGCGACAAACCACCCAAATTCTACGTAGTTTGTCCCCAAACCGGGAGTGCCGTCCTCAAAGGGATAAGAGTGGCAGCCGCATATTTTCTTCTCGTCTGGTATGGGGGGAGAACCGCGCGTGTTATTAATAGAAGGATTATGTAGCGTACGGAGCATGTACGCCATGGGGGCTAACATTGGATTACACAGCAAAACCTTCCCGAGACGGCAAATACGCTTGTGTAGTGAGGCGGTGCCACAGAGGGGACATGATCTATTTCATAGCATCCACAAGGCAAGCTTCGTACTCGTAATGCCTTTTCTTCGGGCACGGTGCCACTGCATTTACAGCAGCCTGAGCCATCACTGCCCGCCGAAAGGAGGGTGGTGTCATCTCGTTCCAGCCAGCGTGGCGGTATGAACTTTGGC
Source organism: Macrocystis pyrifera (assembly GCA_031763025.1). Taxonomy (NCBI): domain Eukaryota; class Phaeophyceae; order Laminariales; family Laminariaceae; genus Macrocystis; species Macrocystis pyrifera. The sequence goes on from JASSKH010000009.1 coordinate 11,331,012, forward strand.
CTAGCGTCGATAAAATTGTTCAAGTATACCAGGTACTTGAATTTAGACACTATATCTATACATAGTCTATAACCCTAACCCCGGATTTCTCTCGGCATGAAGAAGCCGCAAGGAGTAAGTGTAGACCACGAAACACTGTTTCCAAGCTAGACCAAGTCGTGAGCCCTACTGGTCGAAAGCGTAAATCAAAGAGCGCTCTCATCTCCCCGGGAAAAGCCAGTCCGGCCTGAGGCAGCTATGTATGTATATACTGCGGACTGCGAACGTCGATCTACTTGTACAACAATGCTGTTACGTACTGTTGTACATACGTGGGTTCAAGGCTCAGATGTGTCCAAGAGCTTCAACGGCGCGCGCTCGCGCTCGAATCTTTTGGCAGTATGATACTATTCAGCGCGATTCTTTGGCAAGGCGCGGCGGGGGGTGGGTCGATAACAAAGCCCAAGCTTGGGCCACGAGCAAGGAAAGCCTCAACCTCGAGGTGCAAGGCTGATCCAGGAGCAGCAAGACATATTGCCTGCATTCTGCGGTGCTGACAGCATGGTTCCCTTTAGCGCGAGCTGGGCAGGGCGCGGGGGGGGCTCGACAATAAAGCTTGGGGTCTCGCAAGCGCAACCTTCTAGCGCCATCCTGATGCAAGACCGCTAAGAGCGCTACCCATATTGCCTGTATCTCGTGGTGCTGATAAGCAACACACTCTGTAGCGCGATAAGGGCAGCGCGCGGGAGTGACCGGCAAGAAAACTTGGACCCCGAGCAAGGACAACCCACGGGTCCTATTGCGGAGGAGCCAGTATCAGAAAGACGCCATCCTACGTGCATACATGAAACCCCATCCTACGGTACAACACAACCATTAGGGCAGTACCAGCAGGCACCCAAGACGGTGGGACGAGTTGACATTGTCGAACGAAAACAACTCAGCACCAAAACGAGTCCATCGGTAGTGAGTACTGGTACTGCTGTTGTAGTTACTGGTACGCCATTACTCCAGAGTGCTCGCTGCAAGCTGAACGTGCACAACTTGGGAGGGGTGCGGAGGTGCGGGGGGGGGGGGGGGATGACTTACGACGCCAGAGAGCGATGTGCGTACCTGGTGCGTTGATAGAGCTGCAGACCAGCCCAAGATATACGTGGGGTATGATCAGCAGATGACACTATCGACACTGGCCTTGGTCTGTAGCAGCGTCCGCGCCGTTCAAATACTTCAAGCGATTCAAGTTATTCAAGTTATCCAGAGGAACGTGAAGCGCGGCACAGCAGATGCTGCTCGCCGCCCCCCGATGGATCTCTCCTCCCGCTTGCAGGAACCACCTCGGTTTTTTCTCATGTACGTATATTTTTTACCTGGTACCTCGTACCGGTTGGCAACAGGTCCAGACTATAAAGATGGGTTCATGAAGCTATACGACGGTATGATACCAAAAACCCCAATCTGCTTGCGTCGATGGCGGGGGACCGTCACAAAGCCTGTATGTACACGTGAATAAAGGCTCCAGACTCCAGACTATCTCCTATCTCCTCGTACGTACCCGAGGTACGACCTCCCCTGTGAACGATGTAGATCCTTGTTGTGAGCCTGGTTCGATTGTGCAGAACCTGCGCGTAGGGCTCCTTGAACCTTGGACGTGCTACGTACGAGTGGTGTGTCAAGAAGCTCTACTGGTGAGTTTAGATGTCGGTATAACAACGACTGCATGGTTTCCTGTTGCTTCTATTAATGCGAACGTACACTCATATGTTACATAGCGCTCCGCCTGCACGGGGTCACCGCCGTGCTTTTGCCGCAAGATGATGTCTTGGGGGTTACTTCATTTATCCTCAACGCTATACTTGTACACGCTGTTCAAGCGTTGTGCTCGTTGCGTACTTCTATGCGTACTCTGTTGTGTGTGACCAGAAGTTGCGAGAAAATTGATAGAAAAGGCTATCTGGTACACCAACGAATACAGGCGTTGATTGAGATATGCAGCCTGATAGTCGTTCCGGGCCCTGGTTGTCTTATCGATGAAAGAGCTATTCAAAGCAGGCTATATACTTGTACATGAAGTCCAGCACGAGAACACCCGGGTGAGGATCGGCTGCGCTATACCAGGTATATACTACGGGGGGCCATAGTAAATAGGATCAACTATTGCGAGTAAAAATAGCTACATATATAGGTGTTTGTCTTTACCGTAGGTCCTGTTTAATATGGCCCCCCGTAATAGTCACACGCAAAGCCTGCTATACCTCGGTAGCAGTGAGGAAAAGCCTGTCCTTGGAGTGTTGATTTCGCCCCATCCTCTCTCAAATTCAATGCCTCCGGTCGTGAGTTATCCACCAAGGTACTCTCCGAGCGAATGATACACCGTAATGCCGTCAAATACTCCAGGCTCGCCGAGCATCAGCCAGTATTGGGTTGTCGTATTGATTCTTCACTCAAGACCCAAACCTAGTCATTCCCATTGACCCAAACCTTTTTTCATTAGCCCCAAACAAAGGAGTTCCACTAAAAGGCCGCGTTTTGACGGGGAATGGGGTTTTTCCCTCAAAGAAGCCCCCCTTGAAACCTTACCCTGCCCTGCCCATCCCCAGCCCTCGTCGATACAGACACGAGACTTCCAGGTACCACTCAGGTGAGCGTCTCGATCATTCCTTGGGACTGCCCCTAGCGCGTTGGGCGTGGCCGTGGCGCGAATTGCATCCCGCGTCTTTTGTAGGACCCCGGCTACATTCTCCTCCTCCCGAAGTTTTAGAGCTTTCTGATTTATTCGATGGACGAAGACTTCGACCGCCGACGCCCTCTCGGCCGGGGCCCCAGCGGAAATACCGGCCGCAGCTCGATCAAGGGCGAACCAGCTGCTCGCCAGCCGGTCTTCCGATCCGTCATCCCTTTATTTATTTATTTTGTCGCAGAGGGCAAACCTCGCTCTGCCGCCCAACCTCTTCGCACCGAAAATCGTGTGCACACAGAAAACAGCTTGTTTTTGCGTTTGTGGCCAGCAGGGCAGATGCACCACCCCCTCGCACCCGTGCAGAAGCAGATGTTGCCAACTTGCGAGGCTGAGCTTGCAAAGCACCTCACGAGCGAGTCATTTCGACTTGATCGCGCATAATTTTGTCATGGGTGGGGCATGAATCCACCCGTGGTCGAACGAGCTCGGACATTCGAGCCCCGTTCGCTGCCTGCCCCACCCACCAGCAAGGCGCGCGTAGGCGCATTTCGAAAAATATCTCAACAAAAACAAGTGTTCGGTCTAGTTTGGCGGCTCTTCCAACGATGTTTTTTTTTCCTCAGCGAGCAAGCACTCTTTTCGGGATCCTGTGAGCTGGACATTTTTATTTTATTTTTTTATAAGAAACTAAGAAAGCACGTCAGCTGTGAGTTCAACCGATCGGCAGATCGGTCGATACTCAACTTTACAAGCTGCGTGAACCGCGCGCGTTTTCCATTATTTCCCTCGCGGTTGACTACTGGCCAGAGACTCCAAATTTATGATTATTTTGTGATTTTGCAGATATATGTCCATTTCTTATTCCCTTTTCAGTTTTATGTTGCTTTTGGGTCTATTAATACTGCGCGGCTCCTCTCTTTCACGTCTCTCTCCTCGCTTCTCTTGCTTCTGAGTTCGGCTTTCGTCTGCCTTCTCTGTCTCTCTCCCGTGATGATTCCGAATGCGATCGCAAACTGCCGTATCTTGAGTTGAGGGTTAAACGAGTTGAGCTTGTTTCTTTTTCCCTCGCTGTTTATTTCTGTCGACGGCACAGAATGTAAAAACGACAGCGCATCTATCCGCCTGTCGCTCCTCGTCTCTTCTGCTCTGCTGTTTGGTCTGGGCCAGCCAGCAGCGAGCGTTCAGCCCTGGGCTGTCGTTATTTCCCCGCGTTTAGTTATTTTCGTTTTGTTTTTGTGATTCTATACCGGTATACCTGGTACCTGGTATACATTATGTTGTCACCGTCCAGATCGTCCTTCTCTTGCGTACATCTGACCGGAAGATGTGGAAGGTGAAGACGGACCCTTATATACTGTAGCCATATACGATGATGAAACAATTAATTAATGCGTACCAGGTATCAGGTACCAGGTATTAAGCATTTTTTTATATTTAGCGCCCCGGAGAGCGAGAGGAAACCCCTGTCCACACTTATTTCTGAAGTTTTCTTGTACCGGTTCGAACCCGCTTCGTTTCTTCCACCTTGGTCGGGGCTGTCTCTGACCGTGCCGTCATCGAACTGTGGTTTAATACCACGATGTAGTAGGCACCTTAGTCTAGATTTTATATCTCCCGACTCAGGTAGTGTAGGAGTTGTATTAATTATGATGGCGCATCCAAATGCACGAGGTACGCGAATACCAGGTACGTTACTGGCTGCTGTACCAGGTACAAGCGTAGCTATCAACTACGTGGTACCTGGTACCTGATTCGTAGTGGTCGAGGAGTTTTGCATCCCCTATCGCCATTCCCTTACCCAGCTCAGCCGCGTCGTCACACACCTCATCGTAGGAAACGCTATTAATACGTCAATACTCACTTTCGCTTGGTGTGGGTTTTTGTGGGGAGCTGTAGCCGTCCGCGAGTCCAGTGCATACGTTCGTTTTTTCTTCGTCCGTTTTTTCCAGTGATGGCAATTCCGGCGATTCCGGAATTCGCCGGAATCGGATTTTTTTTTCCCGCGGAATTATGGAATTCTTAAGGGTCCGCGGTATATTTAGACCCCCCTACCTGAGGGGGGGGCACATTCAAAGAACAGCAACAGCATAGGAAATAGAAAACAACACAGCAGCACGGCACAGCAGCACAGCACGCCAACACACACACAGTCCGCGCCGCAGCAGCATTCCCCTGCCTCATATACGAAGTATATATCAAATCACATGGCACCATACATCAATACTACAATCCGGCGCCACAGGTAGCGGTGGTGCCTTACGCTCGAAATACTGAAAACGACTGGGCGGCGTGTACACAGGTACACACAACAGTCGACGATACAACGTTGGGGGCTTTGTTGGGCTTCATTTGCGCTTTTCCGGAGGCTGTCATGAGGATTTAGAAGAAAAAACACCCCTCATAACTGAGATAGTGAATCTGCGGGGCACCCTCGATGTTCCCGGGCCCCCTGTCTGCCGGAATTGCCGGCCGGAACTGGAATTGCCCAAAACATGGATTCCGTAGGTCAAATCGCCGGAATTGCCATCACTAGTTTTTTCCTGTGTTGGATGTGTTTGTACGGGAATCGGATATTACATTTTGCGCGGGGCGCTTTTTCGCGGGAACGGGATTTTCACTTTTCTGTGGCGCGGTAGCGGGACATTCGAATTTGCGCGGGACTTGTTTGTGCTGGCACGGGATTCCAGTCATCACTGGACCACAGGATACGGGATTATACGAGATTATTTCGCATAAAACCGCGAGAAAAATCCCGGGGAATGACATCCCATTAATTGACTACCCAGGCAGCGCCGATTTTCCAGTGTAGCCTATATATAATATAAGCATGTACCAGATGCTGTGGTCGTCATTGTTTTGTAGCACTTGCTCCTGGAAACGTGGTGCAGTTACGTACTCTGCTGTTGTTGCTGTACGTGCAGTGTACTTAGTAGTCTGATTGTAAGACGTTTGAAACGTGGGTATATGCGTACGTACAATAGTAGATCGGCATTGTACATATTTACCGAGCGTATGATTCATTTGTGTTCGCATTGAACGTTCTTCCCATTTACCCATCGACAGCCAGCATATCCAGAGTGCCCGTTCTGATTCTCCATCCTTGCGCGATTCAACCTCTTTGGTATTGGAATACAAGAGAATGTTGGTATTGAAGATGGCACTTCTCGTCCTCCGATTTGTATATTTTACACCCGACAGACCGAACCCATATTTTTTTGACACCATCATTTGTTGTGTTTCAAAGACAAGTTGCTATCTTTGATATTTGTACCACACGGTCAATGGGGTATATATACCCCATTACTCCTGTTTCATGCACAACTTTCTTCCTTTAGTTTTTCTTTTGGGGGGGGGGCGACAGCGGTAATTCGTCAATACTGACAGTTGACACCATTATTGACAGCAGTAGGAAAGAAAGATGGCAGAAGGTATGGTGAGGTCCCCGGATCGGCTTCGTAGCAAAGACGAGAGCCCATTTTGCTATCACCACCTTGAGTACGATATCTCTCTCCTTTCGTTCTTGCTTTTTGGCTTGTTTCTGTTTTTTTTTGTTTTTTCTCCGCTGCCGTTTTTTTGCCCATATCTTCCTCTTCTACGTGTTGATTCGTGCGTGCAGCAGTTTTCTGTTCCCCTTCAGCACGTGCTGGTATGTTTTCTGCTGATATTATTGCATCTAATGTACTGTGTGTCGTCTCATGGTCGTTTTTGTTTATTTTCTTGTTCTTATTTTCTGCCCTGGATTTAGTCGTGTTCCCGTACCCTGTACTTTTGCGTTGGTATTTCACTCGCTCTACCATAATTTTTTGCGATTATTTCAATTATTTTTTCCGTGTGTGTGACCACGTAATTTGTACCAGGTATCTCTAGGATAAAAATCAGAATGGACACTTGGTTTACGGATGTAGTAGAGTAGAAAAACCAACTGCTATTCAAAGTGATGGCAACGCACACGTCAACACGGCTGTACCATACAACAGCAATACGGCTGTACCGCGACGGCACGGACATGAGTGTAGCGCGTAAGGATACGTATGCAAGGCACACAGATTAGGAGGTGTTCCCCTTCGTCCGGATCAATGGTTCGTACTTCGTAACAGCTGATTCCTGTACCACCTACCCACCTACGTATGTTCCTGCCGGTACCCACTTCCCAACCACCTGCATTTTCGGCATGACGGGCTACATTTTCATTGTTGATTGTATGGCGGTGGACGCATTATGACGTCTATATCGAAGGTTGAAGTACTCGTATTGGTTTATGCCTTGTTGTGATTCTCTCCCGTCTTTCTCTTGTCTTGCTGTATTTCCTGTCATACGTGATGGCGATGAGGTCATTATTTTTCAGCATTGGATGATTCTCGTTGTACGTTGTTGTTTGTTGTTGCTGTTGTACTCACATCGATTAACTCATCGCCCCCCGTCTAGTCTGTGATCAGGCCTCCAATAATTCTGAAATGGAAGAATACATGAGGAACGAATACACTCGTGTATGTACTGCTGTAGTAATGGAGACATGCATCCTCGGTATATAGCACTTTTGTTGCCCACAGCCCTACCCGTGCATTCCGTTTCAAAGGTCACTTGTCGCGGTTGCAGCCGTCGCATTTCGCACTGCCTCACTACTCCTCTTCGCGTCATGGCGTTTCCACATGGAGGCCTCGCCTCCTCCTCGACCCGTCGGAAACTTATTCTGGTCTGCTGTGCTTGCTATTAATACCTTGCGCTACACTCTTCGGAGTTGATGCCGATCTCCTTCGGGCGCCCCGTCCAATTATCTCGTGTATCTCTGTATGGAATACATAGCCCTCACACCCTACGGACTCCTCAAACATCACCCTCCTCGGCCACCTTCGAACTTTATGCCAAACTCTTTCAGATGTTCCTTGGGGCGCCCCATCCCATCCTTGTCGTGCCCCCGGAGCAGCCCTTACCCCCTTCCAACCCCCCAAACGAAAGCCCTCCGCGGCAGGCGCTGCTCTTCCGCACATGCCGAGAACCCGCAAGCATATCCTCTGTCTGCCCACCGTTGCCTCCATGCTTGTATAGCCTGTCTCTTGAATCGCGTCGGCGTAGAATCGTGTGTAGTATTCGCGCTCCCGTTTCCGCCAACCGAGGCATCGGAGGAGTATGCAGGGATGGACCTGCCGTTACCTGTCGTAGTCAGCCTTTTTTTGGGCTTCATCTGTCGCGCCCGAACGGTAGCGTATCGATTGCCTCGGCCTCCAGCACATGTACGAGTTGCTGAAGGCCAAGGCAATCAATACGCTACTCGTGTACGGGTGCGTTTCGTGGTTCCGTACGACAAGTTCATACGTCAGGGTCCCCACCACCATAGTTCTATGGATAATATGATGCCTGGTATTGGTTCGGAATGGCTACTGTCTACCGTACTGGTCTGATCGGAAAATCAAGAGAGTTTGAATATGCCGTACGTCAAACGTATCAATATCCCCCACGTTTACGATGAGATTGGTACTCATTAGGTCTGCCGGCAAGGCCCCCCTCCCCCCCTTTATCCTTGGCCTCCTCGTGAAAGGATGTTGCGATATAGGCAGGATATGGTGGGAGGAGGCCCCAGGAATTGTCGGTCACGTGCAAGAAAGTCCGCTTCACAAGCGGTTCTGATTTATAGTAGGATTCACCTCACCCTTCATGTGACTATAGCCCAACCTATCACGTGCGCTTCGCGCTTGGTGGAATGATTTTTGCCTGGTCAGTGAAACCCCGACGTGCTCCGTCCCGTAGTAATGAGAGGGTATATGGCCATACCACTTGGGCCGTGCATGATACAAGTGCACCCTCCCCCTTTCATACACTGCTGCATGTGGGTCAGGCGGTATGTACTGCTTGTCCGCCAACCTGGACGAATGCCTGCAGCAAAGGCAGATGATGAATACGAAGTAGGGCCGCTGCTGTTGGTGTAGTCTTCCGCCCGTGGTATAGAGCTGCAGCAGTCGCAATAGTCATTACTTGCTACGTAGTCGTAGCGCCTCAATATCGCTGGAGGCGCTTCGCTTCGTATGGTTGTTGGACTGGGTTTTTCAGTAGTGACCAGAAACGGGTACGAGTAGGTGATGTTGCGCCTGTGCCGCTCCACTCTTTCCTTTCATTGTAACTCGGACATCGGACACGGAATTTTATTATTCCCCAATCACGCAGTGTGCTCAGATGTAGTCGCCGTTTTTATCGTCTGATGTCCCAAGATGGCTTTCAATCTAACCATACGACACGTTGCTATCGTGCGCTCCAGCAGGGTCACCGTCCGAAGTGAGGAGTTTCAGACTTGAGACCAAAAACCACCAAGATGACCCCACCAGCAGCGAAGAGGAGGCGTTCGGTAGAACACGCCGAGTCTACCAGGAACATCAATGTCATCAAGGGCGGGCTGAGCATCATGTGCCCCGCCGTGAGTAACACATTTGCGGCGTGTACTGCATGCAGTGTTGCCTTGATGGCTGCTACGAGTAGTTTTCAATAATTGGAAGACGATACTACTGTATTGCTTTTCTTCCCGCTTACATTTTTATTGCCTTTCTCTTGCTGTGTTTTCTCAAGAAACTCTCCTCCACCAAGAGATTATATTATATGTGATGCACATCCGATGTGTCCGTGTGACTTTGAGGCTGTGGGCCTGGTCAAAGATTCGAGGTACATACCATCTTCTTGTTGATTATGATTGTGAAGGTTCCTCCCTTGGGTTCGAACTACAGTACCAGGTATTATCTACCAGGTACTCGAGTAAGACTATTAACAAGTACCTGCTACCCCAAAAGGTGTCGTTTACGGATACGGTTATTAATAGTTTGAGTGTTGACTGTACTTGGAATCGTCGGAGTACCGGTTGCCCCCACTCATGCCTCATGCCCCCGTTGCCCTATTGATTGATTTTCATACATGAATGAGACAGCAGTTTGTTTTCCCGCACCAAAATCAGGGTATCCGGTATCCGTTACCGTGAAGTACCTTTTTTTCCGTAACTTTTTGTCAACATGTAAACTACTCAAGATCATGCAGGTTCTGACGTGTTTTCCGCTGGAATGATCGTATAATGTCATACCTCGTTACTCTCATATCATTTTCATTCCAAATCTGTGTACATGATTTGTCACCGAAAAAGCGAATGGATGAATATTGAGGCTTAAGTCAACGTGCCGCCCTTTGTTGTTCCCCCCACTCCGTTGGCCTACGTACTGGTTGCTGTTTTCCTCCGGATCGATTTGTCGAAAATGGGTGCTGCCGGATATGCGTCGGTGTGCAGGACTCCATGGGCATGCTGATCGGCAAGGGAGGCTCGGGCCTGCGCGGCATGCAGGAGAAGAGCGGCGTGAAGGTACGATTACAGCTGCTGCAGTCGTTGTTCGTGTTTTGTGATGGTGAGGTTGTGTTGTGTTGTGTGTTGTTCTCACAGGATTGTTTGCGTTGGTCTGTGCTAAGAATCATTTCGCTCCGCCTGCGTTCCCGAAAAGCTGGGTCCTATAAGCTTCAGCTTTTGGTAGATAGTACTGGTGGGAGTGTGCTTGTTTAATACTCCCGGTTATGTGCTGCTGTATTGGTCCTAATAAATGTAGGTTGTATTCTTTTAATTCTAGAATGTCTTACGCCCGTTACGAGTGCGTCATTACTGACGACGATACAATAAAGGGCTGCGGAGTATAGAATGACAGCTGTTCACCGATGCGCCCCGCTACATCCTTGCTTGATAGGTGTCTCTCCAGGAGACCAAGTCCATGCCCGAGGGCGCGAAGGAACGCGGGGTTGGTCTGTCGGGGTCCCTGCCGAACGTGGCCGCGGTGGAGAAGATCATCTTCGAAAAGCTTAACGCCCGCAGGGTGACGGCACTTGCCCCTTCCCCCGCTGAGGTAGGGTCGAGACGTGTTCGCTATGGTACGATTTGACCCTTCAGTTTCCGTAGTTTTTCCCTTTCGGCACTTACGCGTACCAGATGTAGGATTTCAGAGTGGATGATGCCCTCATGCTTTCAGGTTTTCACGGGGTTTTTTAATACCAGCTTTGTTTTATTGTACCAGGTAGTTGGGAACCATCCTCGCGAACGTTGCTATTGGTACAGCAAGATTTTCATATTGGAGAGTCGTTTCGCGTTTTATCTTTATTATGCCACCGCTCGTGCTGGGAGGTCACGAAACGCTGGCTCTAAATCCTGAAAACAGATGGCGGGAAGATGAACATCCGGTCGTTTTGCTTTCCCGCCTCCTTCTTGAAACGTGAACGGGAAATCAATTGCAGGAGGAGTTCGAGATTGCCTACCAGGCGGCCAAAGCCGCGGGTATCCCCGTGAATGCTATGCAGGAGAACGACAACGACCCTTCCAAGGTGAAAGTCGTGCGCTGGATCATGGACAACTCCCACTGCGGCTGGCTTATCGGCAAGGGCGGCAGCGGCATTCAGAACATCGAGGTTGGTGAAGTGGTTGAACGTTGGAGGGTGTGTGCGGGGAGGATTGGAGAGGGTGGGGAGGTGTGAAGGAGGGAGAGGGTAGGGTGGTGGAGGGGCTCCAGGACGTGGGGGAGGTGAATGCGGGAAAGGGAATGTAGCGTGTTTGGTAGCTGAGGAAATGGGCGGTGGGGGGAGAGATAGGAGTTCACCTAATCGGCATTTGGATGAAGCACACTTCTGTGTATTATATGTATCTCATGGTTGATTGGGCCCGGTTGGCTTAGGGTTGGTGTTGATTGTTTTTGTGTCGTATGATGTGACCCTTGACCACAGTGTCAAATAAGTGAACCCACCTCGGGGTAGGGGTTCGTGTTTGGGGCAGTATTTTTTTTTTATCGTTCAGTTGATGTAGTCCGCGACCACAGAGAGATATTGATGCCAGATTGTTGTGTAGTGTCGCATGATGTCGTGTGGTGTCTATCGAGGCCGGGATCGCGGCCGACTGTCAGCTCTCAGCTTGGTGCTCACCCTCAAGTACTCTTTATATTCAAGTTTGATGCAGCGGTATTGTTCTCTTTCTGCGCAGTCTGGATTTCAGATATTTCAGATATTATCAACAATGGTGCGCCATTAACGTGATCAAGTATAGTAGTAGTCTCTACCTATCGCTTCAAGTTCGTGTTTAATATTAATTTTGGGGGCAAGACTCTTCGTAGAAATATAACTTCAGTTTCAAGGGTTGATTCGATGTTGTGCTCGTTCCCCTTTTCTCACGTAATAAGCCTGATGAATCGCTTGTGTCGTACCATGTACGTGCCTGAGGTGTCGTTCTTTGTTCTCCTCTGCACAGGCCACTTCAGGCGCCGAGGTGCGTGTAGCGACGGAGAAGAGCATGACGAAGGAGAGCGGCGAACGCATCGTCTACATCAAGGGAACTCCCTTCCAGCGCGAGAAGGCGCTTGACATGATCAGGAGCAACCCTAAGGTGCGGTATACAGCAATGGTCCCTTTCTAGTGCCGGTTGCCCGCTATGATGCCTGTGCAGTCGGTTGGCGCAGATAGGGTTCACCAGTGTGGTATTGTGCGGAGTGAGCCGTTTGCCGGTGTAGTGCCGGTATGTTGACTGGTCCATGCCGGCACTATAGAGGCACCACTACTGTTGACGTAAGGCGAACGAGCGTGACCTTGGGAGGGGAGAAATGGAGGTTCGTGGGTGAGTGTGTTGTGGTTCGGTGGGGTTGCGGGAAGCTATCAAGCACCAGGGTTGGTTGCTTGTTCCGGTTGCTTTCGTAGAGTAGCATTTTTACTGTTGCAATGGTGTTAAACTCTAATTCCAGGTAATTTATCCCCCGATACGTGGATTTTGTTGTAGAGGGACTGCTATAGTTTACGTTTGTTTGAACTGTTTTGTTCGGTCTATCTGGAAATTTAATACATGCCGCACGGCAGCCTTCGGTGTACGACCCTCGGGAGGAAATAGCAATAGACTTCGATCTCGTTCTACTGTAATCGTCCTACGTCGCGGTGGGGTGAAATACTTTTTTTTCTCCAGTGCCTTCCTACGTTGAATCGAGTCGAACGACATCGAATCTATCCACTAAGCTTTCGAGTACTGTCGAGTACTTTAAATAAATACCCACGTATGGACTACCTGGTATTGACTATCAATCGGACGAACCTACAGTGGATGCATACAGTAGTATTTGTAACAGTTCATGAAACCGAATGGAATCGGACCAAAACGAACAGATCAGCGGGCGCGTGGCGAGCCCCAAGGAGCCGGAGATGGCGGCCGTCCACGTACCGTCCAAGGCGATCGGCTTTATCCTCGGGCACCGGGGGGCTTCTATCCAGGCCCTCACCGAGAAGACGGGGGCGCAGCTGAGGGTTGCCCCGTCGAGCGAGATCACCACCGGCTCCAGCGAGCACAGGGTGAGAGCGGGAGGGAACGGGGCAATTGTGTTGGTCGTGATTGTGCTGGTGTATCGCACCGCTGTCGATGGTTTCGGTCATTAATGTCGTCATCTTATTGCCGAAGATTGTGATTGTGCAGTACCTCTGCGACCGTTTCCTGGTTGTGCTTTGCTCACTTATCGCTTTTCCCTCGTTTCAATGGATTGCAGGTTGACATCACGGGCGGGCCCCGGCAGATCGTGGCCGCGAGACACGCACTCGGTGAGCGCATTGACGAGTGGAGGGCCACGAATAACCCCAGCAGCGCCCCGGAGGAGATCGAGTACTCCATCAAGGTAACGGGAGGATGTTTACCGGCAATCCCACCTTCCCCGAACCAAATCCTGAAATATGGTTCATACGGCAAAGGTTGTTAGGTTGTAGTTCGATATAGTGTCGTCGACTAAAAAAAGCTGGAGGGGTGTGCGACTTGTATAGCCAACTCCTTGACGAATACACATTAAATTTCTTGATTTTTTTTTTCGACTTGAAGTAGTATCGCCCAACAGATCTATCTCACTGTAATCCTACGAGGATGGTGTTGTACTGTCTGGTCGTGAAAAAGAGAGATCAGATGTGTGGTGGGTGTATCCGTCTGGGGTCGTGTATTCGGGTTTGTTGTCCCCAACAAGAGGGCTGTTCAATTGGCTAACGTTCTGGTGATTGGCTGTGCGTGCCTACGCTTTCGCAGATCGCTGTGCCCCAACCCTTGGTCGGCCACATCATCGGCAAGGGCGGACAGTTCGTCAGGGAGGTACTGGCCATCACCTCCGTTCAGGTCGGTCAATGTCTTGTATTTTGGTTGTTGAGCTGCCCGACCCCTTCCTTTCTCTTCCGTAACGCTTCCTTCATCCTCACGGTTGCAGTTGTGGATACAAATATATGTCTTGCCACAAGGAAAATAACGAACAACGCTTGACTGGATGTACTTCATTTTCTGTTGGGTGGTATACATAGATGTACAGGATGTTTGTTTTGGAATGCCGGTAATGACGGACGTTGATGGTGCTGATGATTTCTGTCTGTTGTGTATTGAACGGACCCCTCCTATCGCGGCTGCCACGGGTAATTATTTTTTTTTTTGTGGTCGCTGCTCTTTGCGTCATGCGTGCTACGCTCGCAGGTGAAGATTCAGCAGGACACCGGGTCGCCGACCCTCTGGGGGGACGCTTGCTGCGTGATGCTCTCGGGGACGTTGGACAACGTGGTGAAGGCGCAACAAATGATCCTCGAGAGGATCGCCAACATCAGCGACCGCCTGAAGGACATGGTGAGTGATGGCGTTTTCTTCTGTTGTTTTTGATCCTATTTTGGGTGATCTGTTGCTGGTTCTGATACCGACCGTGATCCCGTTCATCTGTTTTGCCTGCTGTCTGTCCTGTGCATTCTGGTTTTCCTGACTGACCTACGCATTCTGCTATCCTATCTTTTTAAGTGACCTATCTATTTGTCCTATTTTATCCATGTGGTCATGCCGTTTGTTTCAATATCTTGCACATTCTTCTCAGCATGGCAATCCTGTTGCTGATACGTTGATATTGGCGCTGGTTCTGTTGCCGTTTCCGCTGTTATGGTGTTCAGGTCCCCAACGCTGTGACCATGAGCCCCGACCAAGACCCGGACGACCCCGTGAGGAAGCTTGAGGTCAACATCCAGCTCCCCGACGGACCCCCGCCCGCCCAAGCCCAACACCCCTTCCAGGTCAGGCTTTAGTCGTAATTCTGGTTGGATATCCTCTTTGGAGCAAAGAAAAAGGGGTTAGGCACGACGTGGAGAACAGTTTATGTTCCTCCGTTTTTTCGTCACCCTACCCGTGCACTCTCCCCCGGCGCCCCCCGAGTCTGGTTTCCGTCGTAGACTTGGTTAGATATTGTCGTTGGCGTCGTTGGTGGAGTAAAGCGGGGAGTAGCTGTAACACGACTACGGTCCGTTTGTGGTAATGCCGGGTGTCGACTATGATCCCCTGGGATTGATAGTTACTCTTGGGTACGGGGGGCTTGAATCGCCTATTTTTAGCCTGTGGCTGCTTCAGTACTCACCCATACATGTCATGTCTCTACTCCTCATTCGCCCGACATGCGGTTCTGGCAATGTTGACCTCACGCCAGTCGCTCCCTCATCCCCTTCCTCTCGTCCGCCTTCTCTTGTTTTCGTTTCACTTTTGTCATTTTGTTGTTGGTTTTGATGTGTCAGCAACCCCCTCCCTTCGGGCAGCAGCCGCCTGCTTTCGGGTTTGCCCCTCCCTTCGGACAGCCTGGACCGGGAGCACCGTTTATGGTGCGTATGGGGGGGGGGGGAGGGGGCGCTTTGTCCCGTTTCGTGGTTCGGGTATCGCGTTCTGGTTCGTGTTTTTGTTGTGACTGCCTGTGTTCTTTCTCTCCCTCTGCTCTTCGTCTCCTTCACTTAACTCTTGATCTTGGCTCCCTCGTTGTTTTTGTATTTGCTTGTATTTACGACCATCGCCTTTCTCACCTAGTATTGTTTTTCCTTTTCTGTGTGATGTGGTGCTTTTCCGCTTCGTTTTTCTCTCAGCCGGGACAGCAGCAGTTCCAGCCCCAGTTCCAGCAACAGTTCCAGCAGCCGCCCCCCCAGCAGCAGCAGCAGCAGCAGCAGCAGGGTTTCCGGCCTAATACCTCGTCCGGCCCCATGGGGGACAACGTGACGGTAAGCTTATCTTGTTTGCCCGCATACGACTACGGCCATGAATGATCTCGAGTACCCGCCCCCATCCCCGTCTTTCTTGGTTGGTTGCTCTGCTGTACTGGTTTGGTCGATTTTTTTTAGCGTCCCGGAATTGCCCTCCCGAAATCTCTTGTCCCGTCTCCCCCCCACCCCCTCGTCACATTGATGTCATCTCTTGAACACTTTTATTTCAAACCATATTTTTTTCTCCTGTCGATTCGGCAATTTCTTTGGAAAATGCCGTTTTAAAGATGTTTCCTGTTGCATGTACGTATTCAGCTCATTTTTCGGAAAAAAGACCATTTGAAGTTTCGCTCATTGATCGTATACCTGGTTCGCGGGAACTAACCATACACGTCTGCCCCCCTCGCGTTTTGTTTCGCTGCTGTGTACAACAGTTCACGTCCATCCGCCAGCTAAGCGCACCTGGGCTCACAGCCGCGTCGAAGCAGCCCGGGGGTATGGAGCTTCTGGTGGACAACTCGGTTGTGGGCTCGATCATCGGCAAGGGGGGGCAGACCATCCGCAAGATCTCTACCGAGAGCGGTGCGACGATTCAAGTGCAGGGACGCGACGACGTGTCTCCCAGCCAGCGCGAGCGCAAGGTCACCGTCACCTCGGTGAGTTGGGCGTTGATGAGGGGTGGATGAGATGAAGCAGAGGTCATCGTCTGTTGTGGGGCGTGGGGGGGTTTGTACTCATTATCGTGCATGGCCGTAGTCGTGTGACCATAGACCCGTGGGGGGGGGGGTGTTGTGGACTGGTTGAGTGGGCACTGGGGCCCATTGTGTGGTGGATGAGGTGAAGGAGAGGTCATCGTCTGTTGTGGGGCGTGGGGGAGGTAGTACTCATTATCGTGCATGGCCGTAGTCGTGTGACCATAGACCCGTGGGGGGGGGGTGTTATGGACTGGTGGAGTGGGCCCTGGGGCCCATTGTGTGGTGGATGAGGTGACGGAGAGGTCATCGTCTGTTGTGGGGCGTGGGGGAGGTAGTACTCATTATCGTGCATGGCCGTAGTCGTGTGACCATAGACCCGTGGGAGGGGGGGTGTTGTGGACTGGTGGAGTGGGCACTGGGGCCCATTGTGTGGAGCAACCCCGTTAAAACGGTATGCTATTTTGAAATGTTTTGAGATGGTTCTTCTCTTCCGCCGTCTCCCCTGTTCTTGCGTCTCCACGCCTTCCACTGAATCCTCCTGCCCACCCACTCATCCGTGCACTCTCCGAACCCAACCACCCCAGGACGAGATGCAGGCCCTCCTCAAGGCCGCCAACATGATCTGCGGCGTCCTTAGGAACAACGAGAAAATGTCTCAGGCTGCACGCCAGGCGGGTGCCCCTGGTGCCGGCGGTGGACCCGGAAGCAACGGTGCTGCGGGAGGCGGTGGTGACCGCGAGCGCGGCGGTCCCCGCGGCCCTGGACTCAACAATGGCCCTCGAGGTGGCTCGGGCCCTCCTCCGGCCTCGCCGTCGGGAGCGGCCACGCCAGCGAGCTTCCCGTTCCAGCAGCAGCAGCAGCAGCCGGTGCCGGTGAGCGTTTGATTGGTTTGTTTTGGGTTAGGCCTTGCTGAGTCGGGTTCGGTGGACATTACATGGCTTTGGGTTCTCTCTAGGTCAGCTTTGGTTGGATGAGCTGGGTTGTGTTGGGTTAACCTCTGAGGTAAATGATCTATGTGGGAGGAAGGGGTAAGTTGAGTGGTTGTGTTCGGGAGCGGAATATTTTTTTCTTCGAATTAATGGAGTTTTCGTGCCGACGGTGTCACGTGGTTTCTGCTTGTCTTTCGATGGTGCCGTACAATTCACTTGGATGTGAGGTGTTGTGCTGTGTTGTCTTGACGCGATTTGTGGGTTTGCGTTGGAGCCGTTGTGCGCTTTTGTAACCCCGCCTCTCGACGCGCTGTTTTCACCCGCCCAGGTCCAGTTCTCGCCTACTCCCACCATGGCAGCGTACCCCCCTCAGCAGGGCTTCGTCACTCAGCAACCCGTGCCGGGAGGAGCCCCCATCCAGCAGGTGGGTCGGTCGCAATGTGTTCTTGTTTTTCTCGGTTCCACGCGCCTTGTGATTGACAGTTCCGCCAGGCTGCTGCTAACACGGCGTGGGGTATCTCTCTTCCGCAAGCGTGAAAAAATTGTTGTAACCACCACGCATGGACTTGAGTTAACGTGTTGGCGAGCAGGTCCTTTCCGGTCATCGTAAGCTTTGTTTTTGTTTTTACACTCTAGACCAACGCGTCAGTGCCGTTTCCCGCCCCTCACCCTCCACGTCGGTCTGTCCCGGTCGAACATGTATTTGAACCTCTGCCCTCATCTACTTTCCCTTTACTGTTTTTTTTTTTTTGTCCCCCCCTTCATCCCCTTCCCTCTTGTATGTTATTATTATTTTTTTTCGTGCTGTGTTGCGGCTTTTTGTTTTCGCGGCATTACGTTAATTACGCGCATCAGGCTTACCCGTACCCGCAGCAGGTTCCGGGGCAGGGAATGCCTCAGCAGCAGCAGCAGCTGGTCCAGCAGGCCCCCCAGCAGCAGCAGCCGCCCGCTCAGGCTGCCCCTGGTCAGTTCGCTCAGCAACAGCAGCAGCAGCAGCAGCAGCCTCCTCAACAGGGGCAGCAGCCCCCACAGGGCCAGCAGCCAGGGCAGCAGCCGGGGCAGCCAGGACAGCAACCTGGCGCCATGTTCTACCAGCAGGTAATTGTTTTCACGAGTCCCGTCCGGTCGGGGATGACGCGGTCACCATCTCACGGTTCGGTTTGGGCTTGAATGCGCCAGCTCACATGAGGACGCGACTCGTACTGCGGATCGCTCAAGCCTACAGCACTGTAACATGGACGGTTGATTATCCCACTTGATCCCACGCTTCTCATTTGTCGGGTCGTTATTCCTTGGGCCGCGAAGGAACTACACAAACTACTGGCCTCCGTGGTGTTTGAACGCTGATTCCTGGGTCCCCAAGGGTAATTTGCACCGCTTGTCCGTGCCATCAGGCAGTTTACACAAAGTTTATTTATCCTTGGCAGCGCGTGTCCGTAATGATGTTGCCTACTTGACATCGCCGGCGTGGACTCCATATGTAATATCGGCGTCTCGTTACTGCTGTTTTTTTGCCTTGTCCTCTACAGCCGGCGGGTGGTCCTCCTCAGGGAACCCCGCAGGGGGTTCAGTACGCCCAGGCTCAGCAGCAGCCCCCGCAGCAGCCGACACCGCAGCAGCAGGCACCGGCTCAGCAGCAGCAACAGCCGCACATGCAGCAGCAAGTGCCGCAGCAGCAAGCGCCGCAGCAGCAAGCAAGCGCCAACGCAGCAGCAGCAGCAGCAGCAGCAGCAGCAGCAGCAGCAGCAACAGCAGCTGCCGGTGCAGCAGCTCCCGCTGCAGGGCCAGGCACAGCCTGCGACATCAGGAGCGTCGGTGCCTCCGACCTCGTCACCCGCTCCTATGTACGGCTGGGTAAGTGCTCGTCCCTTTTTCATGTTGACTAGAATACACAACTGTTTCCTGGTACAGATTGTCTGCTGTAGTTGGTGCGACCCGCTTCCCCCATATATGCCCGACGCTGGTGCTGGCGTCAAAAACCTGCTCGTCTGGTTGTTGATTGGCGTCCTGCGCAACGCTCGCTCTGTGGCACTCGTGTGTTTTTTGCAAACAGGCTGTTTTCCGCCGTTAACATTTCATTGTTCGTGAGTTATTATTGAGGCCGCATATTTTTCCAGCCCATGTTGGTTTCGGGAGACAAGAGTTGTCGACATATTCGTCGCGTTTTTTTTTTTTTTCACAGTTCCACCCCCCGTAGCGGGGGTTTGCTCTGCCCAGCCCCGCCCCCTCCCCCATCCCCGCGCCCCCTATTGTTGGCTGATAATCACCTTGTTGCTCCGTTCCTGGCCTTGCTCCCCTATGTTTTGCGGTGGCGATGGTTGCCCCCCCCCCCCCCCTACACCCTCGCTCTGCTCTGCTCTGCTCTGTTTCGCGGGGGTGATCGTTGTGCAGGTGTACGACCAGGCATCCGGGACTTACACGGCCGCCCCCGCCGCGGCCACCCCTGCCCCTCAGTCGTCCTCCTTCCCCGCCCAACCCCAGTATTCCCAGCAACAGCAGCCGCAGCAGCAGCAACAGCCGCCGCAGCAGCAACAGCAACAGCAGCGCTGATCGAGCCGCGGGGCGCTGGCCGGTGTTGCCGGAGAGGTGAGTTAGCGCCGCCGGCTGCTCGATAAATATGGTGACGTGATCCTTGCTTGATGACAGACTACGGCCTTAATTTAATGACTGTGTTGTTCCATTGCTAGTGTAGTGGACTACGGCTCGACCAATGGTCGAAGAACGATGGGCAATACAAAGTACCTGACCGAATGTATTTTTTATTTACCTGGTATTCAGTTGATTTGTAACGTTTTGGTCCCTCTAACGTCCTCGAGTGTCCGATCAATTATATTCTAAGGGGGCCTGATTTATCCAACGATGTTTCATTTTTTTTTTTTTTTTCGTTTTCGGTTGTGCGTGATCTCGCGCCTGTCTAGTGTAGAAAACTCGATCATCGGTAGATACCCAGCTGGCATGATTACCCCAAAAAAGTGACAGATGCGGTTTATTTGAACGCCCAGCGCGAGCGCGCAATATACGATAATACTCGGTGCAGTATAATGCTTGCAGCCGCCCCTCGCTTTGTACTTCAGACGTCAAGTTCCTTGCACCTCTTCTGCAACCCGTCAGCGCCGGCCTGTTCGTAAAAACATTGTAGGGAGATAGGCACAGCGACGAAACCAGCTATTTTTCCGACGCAATTTCAAGAGTGAACGCGCAGCTGCGCGAGCTTGAACCTTGAACTACTTTTTGTTGCAAGAATAATTACAGAGTCCATGCGCAGCCGAAGGAGCTTAAAACAGCATGCTTGCGCGCGCGTGGGTCACAGCTTGCATTGTAAATTCAGCGACCGACTATTATATCCTATAGCTGCCAGCATGCCGTGCGGGCTGCTCTGTACCAAGTAGCACGCACCCTTTGCGCTCTGAGACACTGCGACCAAACACACAAGCGCGGTTTTAGCACGTGTCTGGAGTGCGCGTGCAGGCAGCTAGCTGTACGAGTTAAAAATATACTGCTTGCGTGCGCGTGCGTGAGGTACAGCGTCTTCAAATATTATTCACGACCGAGTTTTATCAGCCCTTACCCCACCAACCCCGGGATTGTTTTAATGGACTGATTATGTCTTTTTTTCGTCTGTCGTTTTTTTTTTTTGTGGAACCCCGAAGGACATGGACGGGTGACATTTTTTCGCTGTTGATGCTGCGCAAAACATGGTAGTTCATTGACGTTTTATTTATTTGATTAGACACAGGGGTAATTGTGATCGCATGCCGTTTCCAGTTTACTCGTCACACCGTTCCGATTGTGTACGTTTTACTTTACAACCCAGAAAGACTGAACTTAAAACGTGTACTGTAGTTAGTTTTGGGTTATAAATCTCGCGTTTATTGTCGTAGTACGCGATTAATTCCATTCTAAGTAAAGTTCTTGCCCGTATGTTGTTGCCCCTTTTTGCTTAACTCTAATATTTTCGTTCATGTGGAACTCATACCCCTTATCGCTGTTGCTATGCTTTGCTTGCATTGATTGATCCCCCGCCTCGCACCCCCTCTCTTTCCTATCCTTCTCCTACTTTCCATGTCCTACCCCAACGACCGGAACCCATCTAATGGATCGATTCCCCGAAGACCTCTACCGTCAATGGGATGTGTCCCACAGAACCTCAAGGCTATGGTTGTGATGTGAATCCAACGAATGTTTGGGCACACACAGAGAAAGAGGGCACAGACGAAGCAAAGTGAAGCAAAGCGAAGCGCAACCCCCCCCATCCCCCACGACCTTCCGCGCGCGCGCGCGAACGAACGAACGATCGATTCCCATATCGACCCCGACACGATACGATACGATACGTACACCCGGTATTCGACCTTTTTTTTACGGCGCAATCTTCGATAGGCGATAGGGGGGTCTAGATTTAGTGCGCAGCTATCGACCCGATCCCGGCGAGTGAACGCCGAAGACCCGCATTTGCTCTCTCTTCTAGCATCTACCACCTTCACGAAAGGCTGGTCGGCCTCAGACTCAAAAGTGCTCAGAGAACGATACCGCCACAGAGAGAGCTCGAGGCCACCCGAAAGTCCTTATCGAAGGACGATCGAGAGATGGGAGAACGAGAGAGGAAATAGGAAAAGTTTGTTTTTGTCGCTTTCACGTTGGTGGGGAAGGAAGAAAGGGAGAAAGGAAGTAACTGCCTGCAGCCTTTTTATATGCGTACTATTTTCTTTACGAAAACAGATTTGTCCCCATGATGGACGGATGCCTTTTTTCTGGTGTGTTCTAATAATGTATCTTGAGAGCGCCGCATAGCGTTGAATGTGTTTTTTTTCGTGAGGGGACACTGAGATGGTAGTAGGGAGAAAGACAACAAAAGCCATTTAGTAGTAGTTTTAGCCGTTCTGGACAGCGCGTGGTGTCGTGTGATGAATCACAGTTTTTTTTTTTTCCCCCCTCCCCTTTTCCCCCTCGTCTTCACCGTGACCCGCCTCCGCGCGAGCCTTGCTTCGACTCTACATTGGAGAGCTGTTTCCGCACTACTCGCAGTATTCGTATCTCCCTACGCAAAGCGGGCTCTTGTTGTGGTACGGTGAAGATGGCTTGTTGTTCACACTCGTAACGCCTTTTTGACAGGGTTCAGTTAAAAAAGCCGAGGCGAGTCGGCCATGGCACCTTTTTTATTTCGGTTGTGAAATCCTCCCGCCCTAGCGGACGGCAAGGCAGAACATTCTCCGTAAGGGTTGACATACAATCACCGTTTGAAGCATGCCTAACGGACGGCGGCGCAGAACGTTCTTTTGTAACTGTGCTAAGCAAATCGGAATACGCATCGGGTATTCATCATCTGCAATTCTTCAGCCCTACAGCTTCAACTAGAAAGCCTTTTTTTACCCAGCAGCCATGGTTGGTTGACGACGGGACACGCCTTTTGTTGTTGGTGATATTCTGATGCAGCCGTTCGAGGGCACCCTACGCGAAACGTTCTCGTGTACGTGGGCAGGCGAGCGATTTCCCCTGTTGGTACAGCGTTATAATTTCGATTCAAAATCTCCATGATATCTTGGTTGTTGTACACCTGGTATGTTTATTTGGAACACGATGCGATGCACGTGATCGATGAGGGAAGGACTATGTTTGAACAACAATGACACCCCGTGCTTGCCGAGCAGTCACCTTTCGTGAGATTCGGTGATGGGTCTTTTTCTCGCCTAATCCAACCAACCGTCCTTCAATTATGTCAATATTTCTTGAGCATCCGACATTCCTGGTGGTTGATAGTCTGTGTTGTACTCAGACAGCAAGTGAGATGATGAATTTCTGCACTGACAAGGGACTCGGCTTCAAGACGCACCTGGTATTAGTCAACAACGGTCGACCGGGATAGTAAGTGGGAGGTGTCCTGATTGACGACGCATTCAAAATTGTCATACTTGGCAGATCGGAAGGTCGACCATCTCAAATATTCCCATACCGCGACCTGTTCCTTTTGAATACCTGGTATATATCCATGCAAGCGCTTCGAGCTTCGTGGTACGTCCGCGCCTCCCTCGAAATTTCGCCGTTATCATGATTCATGCGCCTTTTACGACAATATGTACCACGACAATTTTCGACTTGAGTCCCTGTGCCCCCAATTCTGCGATGACTTTTCATCTTCGTTTTAGATATGTGTTCCGCTGTTCGTCCAACATTGAGTATTGAAAGCATGACAGCTGAAAAACCTCCCACCAATCGCAATATAGTCATGTTCACGGAGTGAGTTCAACAACACCATATCTATCTTATCCCAACATTTTTTTTTTCTATTTTTCCATTACTTTCCCTCCTTGAACACCTCGTGTGTGAAGTAAATTGAGAATTGACGGCGCCGGTTCCAAATTGTCAACGCGTTTTCTGCGTAATTGCACCCGTGATTCACATCGGGCTTTTTTTACTCGACATGTTTTTTTTTCCGGGTAAAAGGTTTGTTTTCAGAGGGGTAGTTTTGGGGGGGGGATTTGCACTTGATCCGTAACGATTTACACACGGGGCGCATCGTAAGTTTCGCAAACCACATTTTTTCGGGTCTTTTTGTGAAAGCTGCCAGAAGATCACCGAGGTCGGGCTAAAAAGATCAATGTTACTTGCGATGGTGGGGCTTAGCTACTTTCATACGGCACGGTATAAGCGAATTCAGAAGGCACTGCTTCAAAAATCATCAAACGCTGCTTGGGACAACTGCAACTGAAGCCTACACTCGTTGTTTCGATGTTTGGCAAAAGCCAAGTCTCAATTCGCTTGGACGGCATATTTGCATGTTCGAACAGGAAAAGAGGAAACGGTGTCCCTAGTCAAATTGTGTGCTCCTAAAAAAACTATCGTGCAACAACTCAAAAAGGTGCCGTGAGGAGCATTGTGATCAAATATTGATCTGTGCGCACATCACCCGCTCGTCTTGCGCGACCAAGTTGTGGGCTGCAGTAGTTCACGCGGACAACAGCTGTTCCATACCCGCGGCTGGTTTTGGGTGTCACGCACACGATCGAGTTGTCGTTTCTTTTCTGTTCGTTAGATATATCAATGCGGAAAGGTTTTTGGGGGGCTTATCTGCTTTGAGCTCCTTTGCCTCGGGGACCTCATTAACCCGTGGATGGTCCGATCACTGCCCCACTCCCATGCCATGCCCCCCGCGCCATACTGGACCCCCCGCCCCAGCCCCAGCGAATCCACCTGTACTGATGAACCAACATCGTAACATCCCCCTTGTTGGCAAGCCGGTGAAACAACGCGATAGTAGACGATACCTCGCTGTAACCCCACTCATTCGTTGGCTCGTGTTCGTTTGTTTTTTCTGTCATTTTGCGTTTTCTATCTGAAGTGTGAGCACAGGCTGCGCCTATTGTAGCATGTACGCACGTCTTACCCGTCTTCTATACAGCTCTTTCCTTGCGAGATCGTCAATTCCTCCCAGTTGTAATCTTAAACGATAACACCTCCACGTCAACTGTTCGTTGGCGCTGCACTTTGTCATCAGTGCAAACACTCACCTTACGACATTAAGAGTGTTTTTTCCTTACCAGGTAGGTAGGGTGCGGTGGCCGAAAATTTCAATGTGACGGACCAAAAAGTGCAAGTGGTTATTATCGTGAAAAGGTTCGTAATTTCAGCAAGTGGTTTTGTGAACGTGAGCATACTTGATTGAGTCAAGTGAAATGAAACGCTGTTTCGTGATAATTACTTAAAAATAACTTGATGACTAATTTATTCCAGCCAAATGCCAAAAAATAGTAAAAATTATTTTCTTTAATCTCAATAGAAGCGTAGTCGCCAAACTGACTTATGAACTCGAGCCTGAGTGACGTTTATTACTTTTTGGCCCGGCTTCGATTCCCTCTGGTTTGTTTTCCTTTTTTGCAAACATGTGCATATCAAACTGCCTTTTTTTCCTGGATTCGAACTGTTCATTTTTCGTGTCATTTTTACAGCGCTCAAAACCTTTTTCTTTTGGCTCCTCACGACACTGCCAAGAGCGGGCGATGGCCCACTGTTGTCCCTCGTATCTACACTGCAAACCTCAAAAGCCTTTTATTTTCGCTCCTCACGTCATTGCCAAGAGCACGCGATGCCGTACCCGGACGGCGCAAGAAACATACATTCTCTCGCAAGCACTCTGCACACTGCTCCACGAGCAATACGAGCCCCTGCATGCCACGGCATTCAAAACCGACCCGGGCTACAGTAGCAATGACGGGCCGGGCTGATGTCCTCGCGTTCGTCTGGGGTCTCGTACGGAAAACTTGTCGAGTGATGCGTTCCGCGGACTAGTTTCCTTCCGAGGGTTTACGAAGTTGTTTTTATTTGATAAGCCGAGAGGTTGAGAATTCAGGCCAGGCAACAAGGAACGCTCGTACTGCTCGTGGGTTATGGTTTTGGTCTTGTGGGTCGACAGCAAGAAGAGCAATGAAGTCGGTGGGCAGCAAGGAAAATTGACAAGCGCTCCTGCCGCTGCGGTAGTAGCCGGTCAAAAAAAATGTCCGAACGGAATTCGAGTCGATGTGGAAGCGAACCACAACAGACAGAAGTAGTCTACATCCCTTTGAGACCTAGTCTCCGTTTTGGCTGAGAAGGAACTCCCATCTCTCGTTTGACCTCGGTTTTTCGACCATGTTTGTTTCACCTCTTTTTTTTCGTTTATCCTCGGGTTTTTCACCATGCAAAATCCTAGCTGTAGAAAGTAACGACCGCGCGCTCTCGACGGTGGCTTTGCACATGTCACCCGCCGATGCCCGGAAAGTCTCGTGGTTCCGCTCGGTAACCAGGTCGGTGAGAAATCCCACTCCGCGCCTGCAACGATCGCACATCACGTGATCAAATAATATAGTCTGTATTGCTAAAAGTGTCAACGAATACGCTCTCCAGCTGGGGTAAAAACGTAAACGAATAGGCTCTCCAGCTGGGGCTAAATAACAGATAATAAAAAATTGAAACCCACCGCCCCGAGCTTTTTTTTCATGGGTTTTGCCAAAATCAGGTATACCTGGCCACTTTCGTGCCAAAAACAGTTACATACTGAACTCAAGTACAAAACACACACCAGGAGCCCTGCTATTAGCCAAGCTGACATTGTAACTGATCTTGGCACGAAAAGGCCAAGGTACACCTGATTTTTTCTACTCTGTCTAGCTTTGAACTGATTTTGGCCAACTTTGAACCAATCAGAGAGGCCATACGTACGCTGTGTTTTCTCTCCGTATGCGTCTGCCCTCCCCCGGTTGAAATTTTTTTGTAATGACGTATAAACTCTGTGCTCGTACGTCGTACGTAAAAGCACGTATATACATGCATACATGCGTGCGCTGGTTTCACTTTTTCTCATTTGGGGTGTGCGATGTGCTTCAGTTAATTGTTGTGTGTACTCTGTTGTTTTCTATGTTCACAGCAGTCTTTACAGCGCCATGGACACTCGGCGTTTCGTCTGCACCACCCCGCGTCGAGGTGGTCTCAGGTTTGGCACGGCAAGATAATTTCGTGCCGGGCAGGCGGTTCCGCGAGGACGGTCTGGAAGCTTTAAAGCTGTCAACGAGGGGGGGGCGCAAGAGTAAATACTCTTGGCGCTCCCGCCGTGGCGAAACAAACGAAGCATATTAATAGTGACTCTTTGCAGGTCCAAGTGGAGCCCGTGCCTACACCCTGAAGAAAACAAAACAATTCAGATTTTGGAGGCCATGTGGCACGCTTAATGCTTTGGGCGCATTCTTTTTGTTCCGGATTGTCATGGACATCACACCGCTCGTGGCGCGCGTTGTTTACTTGGTTTTAGTATGTACCTGATTTTGGCTCAAACGGGTCAGGTATACCTGATGTTGGCATTTGCCCTTTTTTTATTCACCCGCCCAGCCTTTTTTTAATGAGCCGCCGCCTTCATTTTTAGCGCGCCACCGCCGGAAAAACTGAGAGTTTTCCCTACAATACACCCTTCAAGCTTAACTCTCCCCTTTTTTTTTAAGAATCGAAGGGGCTTCAGCTTCGACCGTGCCGCCACAAGCAGGGGTAGCGGACCCGGAATCAAGCAGTGTATTCCAAGGCTCACCTCCGACGGCTCGACGTGGGGTAAATGCGAATTTTTGACTTAAAAATAATGATCCGAGCCATCAATCGGTATCTTGCCGCGTGATAGCTCACGCTCACTGTAGTATTTCGTGAGCCGAGCCCATCTTCGTTTATACGTTCTAGAATTCCAGGCTTCGGTTAGGCTTCCTGGTTCATGGACTAACCTGCCTGTTAAGCTCGAGGTGGAGAGGGCAGTGAGGTATTTCAGTCTTGAATGAGTGCACGCCCATATATCTAGATGCCGTACAAAAATATTTTTTCGGCACGTGATGCTGCAAAAAAAAGTCAGAATACTGCTTGTGTGCCGTGATATACCAAGGATCATCGGAGAGAATATAGATTACATCGTTGTTATACAAGAAAGAGTTGCTCATCGAGCGTATCATGCCCAGATTGAACTCATCATGCGTGAGTACGAAAAAACTGCTCAAGGTATTGGGTTATTGCGTCCGGCTGCCCCTCCGCCTTCATGACGCGGTCGTCAACAGGACATATCGCCGCCCTGACACCAATAATGTCTCCTGCCCTTACCGCAGCATCTCGGCAGGACACGACAACAGCATAACAGCAGCAGCAGTAGATCATACCTGAGTAACGTTGTATCAATAGTCTTCTACGGGCTTTGCTGGGGGAACGATCGTTGTTTCGAGTACGATGTGGTACATCAACCCTGTATTCAACAGCAATACTGTAGTAGTGCCCCTTCTGCTGCTGTTGTACCCGTTCCTTCGGGGCCTCCTGATGCCCTTTCCGGCCTCTCGCATTGATAGTTTTCCACGGTCACCGGGGCAAGCGGAGGCAGCTCGCGTTGATGTTACGATCGAAGTTCATCAATATGTGGGCCTGAGATTAGTGAAAATTAAATGATCGAAGACTGGCGAGATGCCCACTTCAATACGCGAGTGCAGTACTACAGTACCACGAATGCCGTTGATGATACTCTAAATTTCACAGCAGCAGTAAATTGTCTCAAAACACGGGGGCAGAGTACTGTGGGGGCGTCATTGATTTTTTACCAGCCGAGATCTTGAACATTTTTATATCAAGTTCGCTTCGAGCACATGTACATGGCGATGATGACGCTAGCAGTTCTTTATCTGAGAATCGCACCCCACATCAGATGACACACTTGAAGACGTGGGACTGCTTGATTCCCACTATTTGTTTTTACGATGTAGATTGCCCAGAATACACGCGTGCAGACAGACTGCTAGGGTGTCATTTGATGTGTACTAGCCGAGATTCTGTGGAAACTCGTCACAGCAGTGTTGAGACTATACTTTCTTCCATTTATACAAATCAAATGCACACGATACTCACAATTTTCACTTCGTTTGGCAAATCCAAATTTCCATGAACTTGCCAATTTGGCCAGCAAGTTTTTTACCATATATGTGTCGTTCAAAACGACCGTAACGCTTCAATTCTCCCAACCGAGATCATGTTCAAAAGCTACTTCAGTGGTAGTCAAACACTACCACATTGAAGCGCCGGGTACGGTTGGATGATTTTGGGTGTTGTGTCGCTCGTCCTCGCCGTAAGGTGCGGGAGGGAGCAGGAGATGGAAAAATATCAAATATAAAACTGTAGTATAAATAGGATTGCGAGGGAAAACGCCTCGCATTGCCGTATCCTGGGACCATTAGAAGTCACTACGCGTGATACGCATTCCATTCGGCGGGGAGAACATTACTATCTACGCGATCTCCGTAGATGGATTGCAGCTATACATGAATCACATCAATCAGCCCATCAAACTGCATCGGACATTGGCGCGACGGTAAGCAACGGCTATGTTTCACAGCCTCCCCAGCCCCGGCACACTGCTGAAACACTACTGTAGTGAATACCAGGTATGCCTTACGACTGTAGGTCCACAATCATGCAACACATAAATCCTCCTGTACTGACACTACCATGTAGTATTGCTATCACTCCAAACACAATAATTCCGAAACCCATCGTAGAACCAAACAGCTACCTCCCTGCTGTGAAAACAACAAAGTATCCTAAACCCCAAAAATCAAATTGAACGCGAATTTGATCTACAGACCATACTGGCGTAACTTGAATAATCTACCCAACAGTCAACTACCGTAACTAGAGAACTGTGTCCGCCATAATCAAACGGCCACGGCCATCAGCTCGGTGAAAAGAGTTCGATACAAAGTCACCGCAGTAGTTTCAAAACCTACGACAGGATCACACGCACAACCGGTTCCCGGCTGTGTACATAGTCCGCCGCTTTTCGGTTAGTCGGCGAGTAATACGTCGACATTCTGCATAATACAAACATGACACACTTCTCAGAGTGGAGTGCGGAGCGCGCGGTCTCAATCCCTGGGCATCGAATCTCAGCCTCCTCGTCCTCTACCTTATACTCCCTTCACGCGAGTCTGCGACCGGCTGCGGTCCAGGTCGCTGGTGTAGCCTCTTGATATATATATTTACGTCCATTATCCAGAACGAGGGACCGGAATGTTTTAGATTTGAGGATCCGATGGACCAAGTGGTCAGATTTCAAATCGAAATATGTTACGGTCCTTTAAATTCAAGATGTCACCGACCACACCAAGCAGCAGGACGATCGATAATTGATGGGTTGGATGGTGACACGGCTGGATAGCGACGTTGCTTCGCACCCGACGCGCAGTCGGCGGGCGGCGCGTCTTTTCGTGGCCCAAGTACAGTCGGCTGGCGCGGGCCTAGCGACCAAGAGAAGCGCACTCGCCGCGCACCTCTCCGTGGGGACGTACTCGTAGACTACAGCGGCAGAAGCAGCAGCAGCAGTCAAGCACATCGTAAAATACTGAAGACCAAGATAGGTCAACCCTACGAAGCGCACTCGGCATGTCTCTTCGCCGCCAGACCAGAGGGAGTCAGGGTGGGCTCGGACGCTTGGGTCCTACGCGCAGTGCAGCCCACTCGGCGTTTGCTCGAATCTCTGCAACACACAGTAAATCCGATTTTTCGGCGTAGGTAGAGTGTTTCGATTTTGCGAATTAACAGAGCTGAAAGTACGATCGGGTCAAAATCTGATTCCGAACCGCATAGAATGCAGCCCGAGAAACAAATGGAAGGACACGTTATTTTGGGGCCGAGAGGGCAGGACTGGTTAAGGGCGATACCAAAAATCACAGGAAGCATGTTTGAAGACAACCAAAGGGAATATTCACACCTTCAGTCGAGCTTAAGGAAGCTTTACAATGAACAGGCCTCTCGTTGGTCCAGGCCTGTGGCGGCATGAAGCATATTGTTTAGATGAATCTGTAGCATATTTGGTCGTGAATAAAAAAAAACGCAGATGGTCGAACAATGGAAGCCCCTTTCCTTTTTAAATAGTGTAGCCCTTGTGCCGACCAGATATACATGTGGTAGATAAGCGGAAAATGTGATATCTGATAGTCTTGCTCTACGGCACCATGGCAACAGCGGAAAATACGGGTGTGGTAGGCGTCCTTGTGTATGACTGCTACATGTGAACGTTTCGTGCTTGTTGGTGGCCTGTGTGAAAAGTTTTGACCATCGCCTTGAATCGGATTCGACGAACCATATTTTCAGGGCTTTTCGCGGGTCAGGTCAAACCTCACGGGTTGGATCGGATCGGGTCGGGTCAGCTGACCCGACCCCACCCGCGAAAATTTCGAGGTGTGTTGACTTGACCCGACCCGACCCGCGATATTTTGAAAGCCTCTTGACCCGACCCTACCCGACCCGCGAGATTTGAAAAACTGTCGACCCGACCCGACCCCGACCCGACCCGACCCGACGTGCCACTTGCCGAGCTCGTGAGACACGGGTTTCTACGGGTCGGGTCACGTTGACTCGCGAGACCATTTATCTTGACACGCAGATACAATCCGCGAATCTGGCCCGTGGGTCGGCACTTCAAAAACGGAATTCATATAATGTTTTTTGTGCCCTGCAGCGATATGTGGCCTGGCTGTTATGGGTATGGATGGGTGCGGGCATGCTTATATGGATTTGGCGGTGTTTTGATGTTTCAATATGATACCAAATATGTATAATTGAGTCTTGGTACGAGAAAAGCCTTGGGGTAAGAGAGCCGAAAGCGTTTTGAGTGTCGGATCCGCGAGCCCGATGCGCGGGTCCGTCCCGTGGATCAGCCGAAAACAACTCGCGGGTCATGCTGGCCCGACCCGCGAGTGACTCGTTTTTCACGGGTCCGACCCGTGAGCTTCTCATCACCCCTTAACCCGACCTGACCCGACCCGTGAGATTCAAAAACTTCTTGATCCGACCCGACCCGACCGGTGAGATTTGAAAAACTCTTGACCCGACCTGACCCGACTCGCGAGATTTGAAAACCTCTTGACCCGACCCGACCCGACCCGACCCGATCCGGTGAGGTTTTGATCAGTTCCTGACCCGACCCGACCCGCCCGACCCGACACGTGACATGACCGCGAAAAGCCCTGCATGTTTTGATTTGTGGGCCGTCTCCGGCCTCCGCGTACAAGATATCGGAGTAGACGATGAAAGTACTACTGACAGCCGAAATTCGCGAGTAGTGCTACAGTATAACGGAAGGATGGGAATGAAGAGCGTGTTGCAGATGCCTTGAAGTGGTCAGATTCCTAACTGCAATGCGCTGCTGGTTCTTCCATTGGGTGTGTGCATTTTTTATGTGCTGAGATTGAACTTTAGGAGCATATGTCACACTCCTAATTCCCATCGTTCTTGTAACCGCGTTAGAATTGCTTCCACGTTTTTGTGAAAACATGAAGTGGAGTTAGTGCCGGACAGAAACGCCACACCTAATATTCCTACCACAGACCAACAACAACAAACACCACTAAAACGGGCATTGTAGTGTCTGTTCTTTGGTATCTGCTACCTGCTACTGGTATGCGGCGGAATACGTACGCACGTATTCTTTATTTTTATTTCGGGGACGACCCCTGGCACCTGGTCGATAGGTCATTCGACGTGACCAAGCTTCACGAACTTGGGACGGCTTACAACATGAGCAAAGGAGGATGGAGATGCTATGTAGGGGCAAGAGAGCGTCCGTTTCGAAATCGGTGCTCCTTTCGTCGTGCACGGTAGCAGAAGGCCACGCACGTATCATATGACACGAGCATCAGAGCGGGGATATGCGATACACTATCAGCATATATTAAAAGCAGCAACCGCAATTCTGCTGTAGAGCAGCCTCGAATCTTTGTGGCCACAACGACAAGGACGGCGCCAGTACGACTTGTACTATACCAACGTGCGACGCAAGAAGATCGTGCAGGACATGCCGGCGTATAGAGATGGGGAGAAAGCGTGCGTTTTGAACTTGTGGGAGAAAAAAACTGCTTTACTATTGTTTTTGCATTTGCTCGACTGGAAATTGCTGTATTAAGTTGGGCATAAAAAATGACTTGATTTTAAAGTATACATTGAACAAATGCCGTAGCAAAATATTGTTTCGCCGCGGGGAAGAGGGGGGGTATCCGAACATGGCCCGTGAATACGCGGAGAAATCAAATATTTTCCAACTCAGCAAGCATGTGAAAAACCCAAGCGAACAAAATTATATTGGCATACCACTTGAAACGCATTCGAGGAAGGGGGTTGTTCAACACAATGTGCCAAACATGAATGCTCACGCAAAACCCTGGTGTCTCAATCCTTTTTGAACCGCAGTCCCGTTTCGGGGACAAATTTCGCGTACTTACAGTCTGAAAGGTCTGTTTCTGCGCAGTTAGGGATGGGGATGGATTCGTTTTTGACGTGAAAAATGTCCAGTCTATCCGAAAACCGTTCAAAAATTGAAGCAACATAATTTTGGAAATAGTCTGCTACCACCCTATTTATTGGTTCTAGACTATATGTCACGGTTGCAGGAAATACCTGATTGCTCGACACAAGAATCTAATGGGATTGTAGCGTGCGACAAACACATCCCATCAATGGAGGAAGAGGCTGTGATTTGTTTTGATATGATGTGCAGATTTTTGTTTTCGTCTTTGGTGGATGTATGCGGGACAACCCGATTCTTCAGGTTGTAGTCGTATCTTTTTCTATAGGGAAGAACTATTTGACAGCACCCAAAAATGTATTGGTGTCAGCGCCTCCGCTAGGACTTTGCGCACACAGCAATACAACCAGCGATTGAATCCGATATGTAGCCGACTAAAAAATTAACTCTCTTTTGATGAGCCAATGTTGATTGGAAATTCGACCAAAAAATATCCCGTGATGGAAAAAAGGACGTCCAGTCTTCATTGTATCGGGCAAACGGTGCCAGACATGAACGCGACCGCACGTCGAGCGATTGCCATCACACCCCGTGCCATCTCCGCAGCGAAGACCATTTTACGAGCGGGCCTTGATGCAGCGAGAAGCAAGTCACCCCTAGCGTTCAGATGCGAATGCATCACTGTTCTCTCACGGGAAGAAACGATCGAGTTCCGTAGGTGTACCTAGGGTATCTAGAAGCAAAATTCAAAAGTTGTCCTAACGGACAAAATGACCAAACACGGTACACCAGTAATTTTTTGCCAGTTTACAGTTTACAATTCTCCGTTTGTAAAACTGAGTCTCAGCTGCGGTAATTGCAATCTTGTCTGTCTGTTTGTCTGTCAGTCTGTCCGCAAGGCTTATATTTTCGAACACTTTCCAATGGCCGATATATAAGCTCGTTACAATTGATATTCGTACGACGTTTTCGACCCTTGCGGACCCTATATACTGAAACATTCCATACCACAAGGAAAATTTAGCCATGTAATACATCCACGACATCGTACCATGGTACCATACCACAAACGTACCATACCATATGCTGTGTTTTTCCGTACCATACTATCAACACATACCATACCACATGCGTTGGTTTTCCCATATTCCGATATACCATACCACCATCCCTTATTCCCATATACCATACCAATATATCCCATGTCCCATACCGAGTTGGGGAGACGGCTATACACCAGACCAGGTGCCTACTACTGCTGTAGTGCCGTCTTGTTGTGCAAGGGTGGCGATGAATACAAGAGTTGGCGCAGACGCCCATACCGAGTTGGGGAGACGTCTATACACCAGACCAGGTGCCTGCTACTGCTGTAGTGCTGCCTTGTTGTGCCAGGGTGGCAGTGAATACAAGAGTAAGAGTCGGCTCAGACGCTTGGGTTCCACGCTCAGTGCAGCGCATTGGCCGCTGGTGTGCACGAAATAGATGAAAAACATTATCTATGAGTACTACTACTGCTGCACATCAGTCTCGAATGGCAGGATTGGGCTTTTTTCAGGTTTGGGAGGATACCGTACAGTAGGACGCCGCCGGCAAGCTCTTGCCCCCTAGAGCATGCACCCACCTCATTTCTTCGAGCCCGTCATCTATACTAGTTGATCTCGCCCGCCACCGAGTGGGTTGTCCGTGGGCTGAGTCTCTGTCGAGATCGAGCGTCTATCGTGTATTGTCGCACGAGCTGAAATAATACGTTTTTGGTGTACTTCGCGTTTCCATTCGCATGCTGTAGGAGGTATTTACGTATTTACAGTACAACAGGAGTGGGTTACTTTTTGTGCTACAGCAAAATTATCTACGAGTACTACTACTGATGTGTCTCGAATGGCAAAAAAATTGTATACTATCGCAAGTCTTTACAGCAGCGAAAGGCTAAAAATGGACTTTTTTTCTTCAGGTTTGGGGGGATACCGTAGGACGCCGCCGGCAGCAATGGATTACTTTCTACTTTTCGCCTCTATTTGTTTGCGATCGTCATCGTCTGTTTCCGTACTCACTCGCATATAATACAATAAAAGGAATAACCCTCCAGTTTAAAGCAGCGCACAGCGCTCATCCATCGCATACGAGAGATTGGTACAGCATACCACGTACGTACTTGCAAACTATTGCACATCGACACCCATCTGATCGTTTTCCGAGAAGATCTATGTTTAGAAATTGATAAAGCGCATGCCGGAGAGACATCATTTTTGGATATTAAGTGTACCGACGAAAACAACCTATTTAATTTTCGTTCTGCGCTAATACTCTAGAAGAGTACTATTGATAAATTGCATACTACTACTGAAAAAATGCATACGAACTATCGTCGGTCTTTTACAACAACAGTAGTTAGTTGATTTCTTTCTACTTTTCGCCTTTATTTGTATTTTGCGATCCTCGTCGTATGTATGTTTCGGTACTCGCAAAAAGAATGACCCAAGATTGAATACTATCGTAGGTATTTTACAACAGCACAGAGCAGTTAATTGATTACTTTCTTCTTTTCGCCTTTATTTGCATTTTGCGATCCTCTCGTCGTATGTTTCGGTACTCGCAAAAATAATAGCCCGGCAGTTGAAAAGACGTCAATCTGTCGAATGTGTAACAACACACAACAAAATACCAGGTACGGGCTTTTTTTCAGGTGTGGGAGGATTCCGTGGGACGCCGGCGGCAAGCTCTTGCCCTCTAGAGCATGCATCCACCTCAGTTCTCATTTCGCCAACAACTATTTCGCGGTGCAGATATCTCTAAGATCTTGTCAATCTGTCGTTTACTTGTTGTAATAAACAACCGACATGTTTTGCTTTGGCCAAGAGAGCGTGGTCAGCTTTCTGAATGATTGTTGGAGATCTCTCCCCGTCCATGTTTCGTTTTTCATTGGCCAATATTCTTGTATTTAGCCCTGCAGCCCCATTTACATCTCAATGATATCGATTCCATTGCTGTGGTACTGGTGCGGGTGCTCGTGCCGTCTTCGTGTTTGTGCTGCTGCTGGATATATGTCCCCGTCGAGTACTATAATAAGTGGTACCGATAGTCAACAAGTAGACGCTCTGCCTGAGCCAGACACAGCGCTCTGGGGTTCCGTCTGTGCTGGTCCCGACTGGCCTTTCCCGTCACTCTCAACAACTCCACCTGCGACTTCACAAAAAAGAGACAAGCAAACTGAGAACAGCGCTCGAATGCATTTTATCGAGGGCAATAACATTTGTTTCAAACCAGGAAATCAGGGTACACCATACCCAACTTAGATAACGTTTCCTGTCAAGGTATAGCTTTTATGGAAAAACATCCTTGTCCGTCCGTCCCACTTGACAAAATAACAAAAAACGGTGCACCGTTGTATTTTTTCCAGTTCAGGGTACGAAAAAGTAAAACGAGGTGATCAGGGCACACCAAACCCTAGTTGTATGACGTTTTCTGTCAAGGTATACCGTTTTCTGGTACAAAAGCAATGTCACGGTATAGCTTATATATACGAACAAAAACCGCGTTCGTGAATACGAGCGCCTTCTTGTACTCGTGTTCATACGAACATACCAGGTACGGGTCAAGCGTAGTTATTGTTCTGAAAACATTTTGTTTCGTTTCGTGCGCGTGCGTGTACTCAGAGCACGACACCGCGGGCGAGCCCGGCGCCGTCGCGGGTGTCAGCGGGTGCTTGCGGGTGGAGGGGGGGGTAGCAAGGAGCGCGGTCGCCATTTTCGTGGCTAGGCGTCGCGTGCTTGAGACACGTGGGAACCACGAACGGGCTCTGTCTGGCCTCCTTGTGAGGCTTCGCTTGTACCGAATACGAGATATAAGGGTCGTTTTGATATGCAAAATAATATCCAAACGGTACTTATTTTTGCGACCAAACTAAAGTTCAAAGAGAGAGCGATGCAGTCTGAGCACTAACTTTGTCAAGCTGCGAACAAGGGCCATGGTGAGCACCGGGCTTCACGCGAGGCGGGCGACGGGGCTCACTGTGGCAGAGAGGGAGGAGAACTTTACCCGGACCGAAGCGATGGTGTCGTGGTCGCGAGACCGGCGGGCGGCGTACGAGGCTAAGAGACAAGCTCTGCAGTTCGGTTTTTTTTCTTTTTGACCGGTATAAGGTGTTACAATCCGACAGAACATTATCACATGAGAGGGGGCGGGGATATTTTTTCTTTTCGCGCTGTTTCGTACGTGTTTATATGAATAGCCCAGCACTGCACGCGGATCCTAGTGAGATCCTGCACAATGCAAACGAGGCTTCGCCGCAGCATGAGCTTCAACGTTAATCACCTGTAGTCAATCGAAGTGTATTGGTCTGTTCTAGCTTTCTGAACGATGTGCGAGCCAAAGTGCAGACGGGCAAGGGCATTGCGCAAAACAAGTTACGGATCAGCCTAACAGCTGTCCGCGCCGCCCCTGCCTGAGATCGATATCCATCGGTCGTAAAACAGCCAAAGTGCAACAGCGTACGCATGCGACTATCGGTAGATTGGTATCATCAACCATGTGTTATGATACTGCCTTGCCAGTCAAGTCACATTATTACGTCATGACCTACTGATGAAGTATTATAGGAGCGG
This sequence comes from Macrocystis pyrifera, assembly GCA_031763025.1. Lineage (NCBI taxonomy): Eukaryota > Phaeophyceae > Laminariales > Laminariaceae > Macrocystis > Macrocystis pyrifera. Next base: position 11,368,664 of record JASSKH010000009.1, read on the forward strand.
TAGCGTTGTCTACATAAAGGGTTCAGTAGATATACCCAGTCAGTGCATCATATTATGCTGTTAGCAGTTGTTGTACGAAGCACGGCAGTACCAGTAGTTGCGAGCGCGATCATGCAACTAATTGTTGTACCAGGTATTGTTACAGTAGTACATAACATCTATGTATCGATTTTTAATTTCCACTCCTCTGCTGCTGCTGCTGATCATATTGATTGGCAATACAACAACGCGATGAGCAGCTCGCAGCGATCCACGGCGCGGACACCCGCATCGGTACGTAACAGCAATGGACTCGAGCAGTTGAGCCAAACCAACGCGCCCAGGATACCGGTATCTACGTGTTATATCATACACCGCGACGGGCAGCGAGCCCAAAAATAAATGGTCTGTTGCTGTTGTAACGCTCGAAAAATTGCGATATCACGAGTCAGCAGTCACGAAACGGCAGAAGCAGCAGCTAAGAGCTTTGGCCGCGGAAGGCTTCAAACTTTTGCAGCTGCTGCTCCTGAGCAGCAGCTCCTGAACAGCGGCTTAGCTGCGGCCTGCCCGTGACTGCGGAGAACTGTTTTTGCAACTAGCTGCTTGCTGCTGCTTCAAAAGCTGCTGCTGAGCTTTGGCCGCCAAGGGCTTTCGCCGCGGTCGACATATGCTTCTTCAGGTTGTGGCGACGGCAGATACCTAAGCGACAGAGAGGGACAGCACCACCACCGCAACAAGTAGCTAGCTGCTGTGCAGCTGCTGCTCCTGAGCAGCAGCTCCTCCTGAGCAGCAGCTTCGCTGGCGCCTGCCGCTGATGGGGGAGATTTGTTTGTGCGGCTACAGTAGCTGCTGCTGCTTCTGCTGCTGAGCTTTGGCCGCCGAGAGTTTTGGCCGCCAGCAAATACATGAGCGACTACAGAGAGAGCACCACCACCGCAACAAGTAGCTGCTGTCGTCGCGATCACAGACAACTGGCCGAGATTACCTGGTACGTACTACTGGCACGATGGTGATAGCTTCCGACAGGCCGACTGAAATTGTGTGACATTTGCTTCATAACTCAAAGACAATCAATGCTGACCTATTAATAGGCAGACTTGAAAGAGTCAGAATAATTGTTTCCAAGAAAAAAGCCAGGCGGTGACAAGAAGTAAACGGCCCACAATAACAAAGGACGACAGACACCCCACCCGTCTACACCAGGTCGAAACAAGACAACTGCAGTGATACTACTACGTGGGGCCGTAGTAAATAGGACCTACGGCACACACAAATACACACAAAAACCTATATATTTTACTGTTTTTACTAACAAAATTTGGTCTTATTTACTGTGGTCCCACGTAATACTGACTTCTCCATACCTGCAACTCGCGATACCTTTTTGCATCCAAGCATAGGTCACCCCATAGCATTCGGGTTCGGGTCGGGTGGTCATATTGTACTGAGCATGCCTGGTATCCCTTGCTGCTGTCACTCCTTTCTTCTGAAAACCCACGCAATTCTCAGTTTGTAGAACTGAGTCTCTGTTTTAGTAAATGCAAATCTGTCTGTCTGTCTGTCTGTCCGCAAGGCTTATATTTTCGAACATTTGCAAATGGCCGATATATAAACTCGTTACAGATGATATTCGTACGACGTATTCGACCCTTACGGACCTTATATACTGAAACATACCATACCACCAGGCAAACTTAGCCATTTAACACATACACGACATCGGACCATGGTACCATACCGCAAACGTACCATACCATATACTGTATTTTTCCCGTACCATACCGTCAGCACATACCATACCACATGCGGTGGTTTTCCCATATACCATACCACCAACATATCCCGTATTCCCATATACCATACCACCCACATATCCCATATCCCATACCGAGTTGGGGAGACGTCTATACACCAGACCAGGTGCCTGCTACTGCTGTAGTGCTGTCTTGTTGTGCAAGGGTGGCGATGAATACAAGAGTTGGCTCAGACGCCCATATCGAGTTGGGGAGACGTCTATACACCAGACCAGGTGCCTGCTACTGCTGTAGTGCTGTCTTGTTGTGCAAGGGTGGCAGTGAAAACAAGAGTAAGAGTCGGCTCAGACGCTTGGGTCCTACGCTCAGTGCAGCGCATTGACCGCTGGTGTGCACGAAATAGATGAAAAACATTATCTACGAGTACTACTACTGCTGTATCCGTCTCGAATGGCAAAAAATGGGCTTTTTTCAGGTTTGGGAGGATACCGTACAGTAGGACGCCGCCGGCAAGCTCTTGCCCCCTAGAGCATGCATCCACCTCATTTCTTCGAGCCCGTCATCTATACTAGTTGATCTTTCCCGCCACCGAGTGGGTTGCCCGTGGCTGAGTCTCTGTCGAGATGGAGCGTCTATCGTCGCACGAGCAGGTCTTTTACAGTACAACAAACGTGTCGAATTGTAAAAAATGGGCTTCTTTTCAGTTTTGGGAGGATACCGTTGGACGCCGCCGGCAAGCTCTTGCCCCCTAGAGCATGCATCCACCTGATTTCTTCGAGCCCGTCATCTATACTAGTTAATCTTGCCCGCCACCGCGCGGGTTTGCCGTGGGCTGAGTCTCTGTCGAGATCGAGCGTCTATCGTGTATCGTCGCACCAGCTGAAAATAATATTTTTTTGGTGTACTTCGCGTTTCCATTCGCATACTATAGCAGGTCTTTTACAGTACAACGGGAGTGGGTTACTTTTTGTGCCACAGCAAAATTATGGACGAGTACTACTGCTGTAGTGCAGAGTGCTGTATTCGTCTTGAATGGCAAAAAAAATGCATTTCGTCTAACAGTACAACAAACGTCTCGAATGGCAAAAAATGTTTTTGTTTTTCAGTTTTGGGAGGATCCGTAGGACGCCGCCGGCAAGCTCTTGCCCCCTAGAGGATGCATCCACCTGATTTCTTCGAGCCCGTCATCTATACTAGTTGATCTCGCCCGCGACCGCGCGGGTTGTCCGTGGGCTGAGTCTCTGTCGAGATCGAGCGTCTATCGTGTATTGTCGCACGAGGTGAAATATTACTGTTTTGGTGTACTTCGCGTTTCCATTCGCATACTATAGCAGGTCTTTTGCAGTACAACAGGAGTGGGTTACTTTTTGTGCCACAGCAATATTATCTACGAGTACTACTGCTGTTGTGCTGTATCCGTCTCGAATGGCAAAAAAAATGCATACTATCGCAGGTCTTTTACAGCAGCGAAAGGCAAAAAATGGGCTTTTTTCAGTTTTGGGAGGATACCGTAGGACGCCGCCGGCAGCAGTGGATTACTTTCTACTTTTCGCCTTTATTTGTTTGCGATCCTGATCGTATGTTTCGGTACTCGCAAATAATCACCCGCCAGTTGAAAATACATGTCAATCTGTCGAATGTGTAGCAACCCACAAAATGTTTTTCATTGGCCAACAAAGCGTCGTCATTCGCATACTATATAGCAGTAGTCTGGTATTTTTTTTTTTTTTTTTTTTTTTTTTTTTTTTTTTTCATCATCACTTGTACTTTCCAGCCCACTCGTAGGAGGTTTTACCCTCGACGATCTTCTGGACAAGCCGTGGTCACAGGTGTCGTCCCTTCTCCCCCCCGGTACTTGCCTTTATTTTTTGTCGCGCATAGGGTTCAGCATTCCCACTGCTCGTCGATTTTCATCGAATGTAGCTAACTCACGCTCTCGCGCTTTCCGCTAATCAATCCCTTTTATGCAAGAAAAAGCCCCTACGAGCATGCACTCGGTGAGACTTGAACCCACGAAATTGATCTTGATAGGCACGCGGACCACCTACCAAGCCACCGGGGACGCCGGACTTATAGGGCTACACTATATATACCCCCTACACAACATGATATTTCCACAGTACTTAAGTCATGTTTTTTGCCCCCTAGAGCATGCATCCACCTCATTTCTCATTTGGCCAACAACAACTTCGCATTCGATAGCACAAGCAGGTATTTTACATTGCAACAGCAAGAGTGGATTATTACTTCTTGTGCGACAACAAAATTATCTACGAGTACTATTAAAACATTGCATGCTACTAAAAAAATGCAAACGAACTATCGTAGGTCTTTTACAACATGGGTTAGTTGATTACTTTCTACTTTTCACCGTAATTTGTGTTTTGCGATCTTCGTATGTTTCGATACTCGCAAAAAGAATGACCCAAAATTGCATACTATCGTAGGTATTTTACAACAACAGCAGTTAGTTAGTTGATTACTTTCTACTCTTGGCCTTTATTTGTATTTCGTGATGCTCATCGTTTGTTTCGGTACTCGCAAAAATAATAACGCGGCAGTTGAAAATACGTCAATCTGTCGAATGTAGAAACAACGGGCTTTTTTCAGGTTTCGGAGGATACCGTGGGACGCCGGCGGCAAGCTCTTGCCCCCTAGAGCATGCATCCACCTCAGTTCTCATTTCGCCAACAACGATTTCGCGGTACAGAGATCTCTTGTCAATCTGTTGTTTACTTGTTGTAATGAACAACCGACAAGTTTTGCTTTGACCAAGAGAGCGTGGTCAGCTTTCTGACTGATTGTTGGAGATCCCTCCCCGTTCATGTTTCGATTTTCATTGGCCAACAGTCTTGTATTTTGCCCTGCAACCCCAAGTACACCTCAATGATATCGATCCCATTGCTGTGGTACTGGTGCGGGTGCTCGTTCCGTCTTGGTGTGCTGCTGCTGGATGTATGTCCCCGCCGAGTACTATAACAAGTGGTACCGACAGTCAACAAGTAGACGCTCTGCCTGAGCCAAACACAGCACTCTGGAGTTCCGTCTGTGCTGGCCCCGACTGGCCTCTCCCGTCACTCTCAACAACTCCACCTGCGACTTCACAAAAAAAGAGACGAGCAAACTGAGAACAGCGCTCGAATTAATTTTTCGAGGGCAATATCAAGAATATCTTCCAACTGGTACACGGTATCGCTGTACGATTTACCTGGTATTGGTGAAGCGTCATAACGACCCTACTTGCACAAACGCAAACGGGGGGGGGGGGAGGGGTGGGCATCACGCTCTCCAGACAAAAAACACAAGTGCGCGATTGCAAAACCAAAGGGTCAGTCTTACAGCTCTCAAACGCAAGAGCGTCATAAGTCAAAACAGAGAGCCTGTTTCATTCCTGAGCTTTTGACGGCAAAAAACAGAGCTGAAGTGTTTGCCAAAACACAAGAAGGAAAACAGATGAGAACACGGACTCAAAAGCGCTAACGGGCGTATACGTTCCTTAAAAAAATAGCACTTGAATGCTGCAGGTTGTCGAGGCTTGCCGATGAGGGCTGATGATCGCTTATGCAGACGCTCCCGAATCGTCCAAGCGCCTTCGCTTCCTGCCATGCTCCTTCCCTGACCCCACGACGCCTGCTCTGTTCCGCACGTTCTTATCCAGGTCGACGTCGTCGAGTGATTTCCCCATCAGCCCCCAATGGCGCACGCTCTCGTCCTCCCTACAACTACCATCCAGCCGATTCTGCGTACATCCAGGTGCCCCTCTCCGCTCACACCTGGCTTTCTCTCGTCTCAGCTGGCAATGGAGGTGGACAAGGCGCGGGGCGAGTCGAAGCTGGTAGCTGCCGCTGCTGTTGCTGCTGTAACGGCTGTGTCTGCTGCTGCTGTAGGCGCTCCTCAAGCCCCGCGTTTCTCTTTTTCGTCCACCGTAACCGTAACCTCCTTCCGATTTCCGCTCGCGTATTCGTTCTGTGCACCGTAACCACCACTTGATGCGGAGGCAGCGGCGACTGCGCTGGCTGTAACGGCAGTGGCGGTTTCTCGGGCTCTATCCCGTGCTCCTCCTGCTCCTCGCAATGTTTCTTTTCCTCATGAATGACGCGTTCCTCCTGTTCCTTATCGATTCAGGTACCGTCACTATTAAGTTGACCTCCTGCGACCTGTCGAACTTTTACTGTCTCTGCATTTCGTCGCTGCTGCGCCTGCTCCTAATTTTTTCCGAGCGCTTGCTCCAATCTGCGCACAAAATGGTTGGATGACGGAGCGGCACTGCCTCTACGTTCTTTCTGGGCTGGTGCTGTCTTCCTGTTTGCCTCTTTTTGGGCGTGGTGGGCTTTGGCTTTTCGCTGGGTGTGTTGCGCTTGCTGCTCGGCTGCAAGGAAGTTTTCCACGCCATCCTGCATACAAGGTATCTCCTTCAAGTCCTTGTTCTTGTTTCGCGGAAAGCGCGAAGGCAGACAGATCTACGCGCCGATATCGGCACCCTGCGCCCAGGTTACCGTGACTTCCACGTTTCGGCTGGCGTACGGGGATAACTCGCGCGCCGGGTACGGTTGGACGATGTTCGTTGGTGGGTCGCTCGACCTCGCCATAAGGCGTCGAAGCAATATATTGAAAATGCCAGAGATACATTTTTCAAAATATAGTGCGAGGGAACGCGTAGCCGTATGGTGGCACCCTTACGTAGTAGCCATCCACACATAATTTTGAATCCCATTCGGAGAGACATACCTCTCCCCACGATCTCCGTAGATGAATTGCAATCACATGAGTAACACCAATTCGCCATCAAACTACATCAGACGTTGACACGACTGTGAGCAACGACTATGTTTTACACACATGAACTTCCGAAAAAATAAATCAACTATTCGACGCACCTTGAAACTGCGACACCACCACAATTCCCATGTGTACGGGGGATAATAGTCTATCAATATCCGCACTAATTTCACGTACGGTGTAGATTGTCCTAGAACACACGGGGGCGGACTGCTACTGTAGGGGGGTATTAATGTGTACCGGTCGAGATCCTGTGGAAGCTCGTCGCAGTACATGAAACTTACAATTAGGACATGAACTTCCAGTCAAACAGACCTAAAGCACACAACACGCACAGTTTTCACTTCGTTTGGCAAATCCAGATTTGCATGAACTTGCCAATTCCATGAACTTGCCAGTTGGCAAGTTTCTTGGAACAATATGCGTCGTCAAAACGACCCGAAAGCTTCATTTTTTACCCGCCAAGATCCTGTCAGAATGCTACATTGTTGATAGTATTAGTCAAATACTACCACATGAAATCTCAGATAAATATATTACGGCACCCCCCCCAAATTCCATGTCAACGAGAGATAGTTCCTGTATACAGCAGTAGTAGCAGCAACAGTAGTGCCCCTTCTGCCCTTGCTGCACCCTTTCCTTCGCGGCCTCCTGTCGCCCTTTCCTGCCTCTAGCGTACACTAAACAAAGTTCTTACGCCAATTCCTATGTATTCGGATTTGCACTCAGTTGAAAAGGTCGCTTTCAGCACGTTCGCGCGACCTACTGCCCGGAAATGTATTTTCGTCTTTTTCGCCCCAGAATGGGTCAAAATGTTATCCAAGATCCATCCAGAGCAACCGTCCGCTTCTTCAGGCGCCCAGGTGCAGGAAAGCACCTCCTCCAGTACTATTTCGATATAAATGTGTCGAATTCGATTACGAACGTGGGCTGGATTGAAAAAAAGCTTTTTTTTTTAAACCGATCGGGGAATCGTCAACGTATTTGACACAGTCGGATCGAAAACGTGCTGACGGTGATTGACTGCAACTGGGCCCCTCGAGAAGCGGCAAGCTGCTCTGGATAGACCTTGGATGAACGTCCGACCCATTATGAGGAGAGAATACCAATTTCACGCTTTTTCTGGGCAAAGGCGCGTGTGAACGTGCTGCAAGTGTTTTTTTCCATTGACTGCCAATCCGACTTTATAATAAATTGACACAGGAAACCGTGTAGGGCCGACCGCGCGCACCGTCTATTTCTTAACAGCACGAAGGAAAACCGTTAGTTCGGTCCTGATTATTGATTTTGCCTTGATTTTTTCTAATAATCCGATTACGGGGGACGAGAGTAAATAGGACCTACGGTACACACAAAAACCCATATATTTCCCTATTTTTTCTAACAATGTTTTTTCCTACTTACTATGGTCCCCCGTAAATAGTATAGTCATCGAGTGATAAATTATTTTTCGTGATGATTATTTATTATCACATACGAATCATGATTATTATCATCGAACGAATAGCACCATCTTATGTATGGAAACAAATCTCAGTTTATTGTTTTAAGCTGAGTCTCTGTTTTACTATTTTGGTAATTGCGTATCTGTCTTTTCGCATATCTTATATTTTCGAACTTATATTACAGTAGTACGTTCCAATGATCGATATATAGGGGTCGGTCGTTACAGATGATATTCATACGTCGTATTCCACTCTTACATACCTCATATTTTCTAAAACATACCTTTTCCACCAGGCATTGTTGATTCACATACTACATCCACCGCACCGTACCATCATACCATACCACCGACATACCATATCACATACCGTGATTTTTCCATACTGTGCATCAAACCGTACCATCATACCATACCAACCAACAAAAGATATCACAAACGGTGCCACACCGTATCGTACCACGTAGGGTTAGGGTTAGGGCCTATACTGTACCTACACCACCCCAGGGGCTCAACCATTCGAGGACTGAACGAGTACAGATACCATAATACTGCTGTACCCACAAACACCACAAGTAAATGCGCAAGAGCATGCCTTCTGGGCGACAGAGCAGGAGCGAGTATACATACCATATTGCTGTTCCAACACCACACGTAAGTACCCAAGAGCATGCGAGCGCGCGACCAGCGATGGCAGAGCGTTAAGTGCACAAGAGCTTATGCCTTCAGCGCGACAGAGCAGGAGCGAGTATAGGTGCCATACTTACTGCTGTTCCAACACCACAAGCACACACGGGCATGCTGAGCGCGCGACGACCGATGGCAGAGCGTCAGCTCTCTGACCGCATACTGCTGTACAAACACCACAAGTACACAAGAGCATGCCTTCAGGGCGACAGAGCAGGAGGAGGAAGCGCGCGACGAGGTATGGCAGAACGTCGTCAGCTCTCTGACCGCAGAGCCATACATGGACACAAGAAGGGCATCATGCTCCGCGCAGAGCACTCGAGTACGGACGAGTATAGATACCATACTCTTGCTGTACCTCCACACGAACGAGTATATGTACGATACTGCTGTTGTACCAAGATACCAAGTACCATAGTGCTGTTGTACCAACACCACACACACACATTGAGTTTTGCAAAATGGTCTCCACAGCAGTAATTAGCTAAAATTAGACGGCGCAACAATTTTTCCGTATAGGATGGGGACCAGAGGTCTCCTGACAACGGTGGAACTGCTTGTTGGGGATCTTTTGGTTCGTATTTGTTTTGGGATCCTCTGTGTCGTTCAGACATTTTCTGTATATTCGTCTGTCGAGTGCCTGGTACTTTGTGACTGCTTGTTGGGGACCTTATGACACGAAATTGGGAACGTGGAAGTGTGGTGAGCTTAAGCTTTATTTTTACCAATCCGCCGGAGGATAAAAAAAATAAAAATAAAAAATAAATATAATTGTTTTTTTTTTCGATCCTCTTTGTGGTACATGTTATACGGATTACCCTGGGCTGGGCAATTAATCGAGCGTTTACCCCCATAGCTCAGTAGGCAATACGTTCACTTTTGACGTCGTTGAGGACACGGGTTCAGAATACGTTCACATAGAGATTCCTACCGTCTATTCGTCTGTCGATTTTGTTGGTACCCGTAGTGCGTACAACCGCTATCATAGCTCAGCAGTACATAATAAGATACTCGGTGTTTTTGTATAGAGCCGGGGTCCCCTTACTGTCCCTGTTTACACTCCTTCCTGTCAGGCAAAATGATAGCCCCACTTGTACTACTCTTGCCCGTGTTCATTTCTGCCACAAACAGTGTCCGTGCCTAACCTCCTTACGCATTTTGAGAAAATGTACGTATTATCATGAGCGTGACAGACTATTTTTTCGTATCATTTTCATGTTATTTTTGTGTTTACACTGTCTGTCCTCCCGTAATTTGGCCACAACTGCAGCATGAATAAACCGAAAAGATCTCGATTGCGAAATAAACTATTATGCATTTCTTCGAAGATTCCCATGACATCATGACATTTTTTTAAAGAAAATCCCGCCAGAGATCTCTTGTCAATCCGTCGTTTACTTAGTGGTGAGCGTCGTGCGTGTTTCTTGGCACAACCGACATTTTTTTCATTGGACAACCGGCATACAACCGACGGCGGGTAGGTGCATGTCACAGCCGCAGTATCAAGAAATCCCGCTGTAGGAAAAACGTCGGAAATGCTGTTGTTGCGGGACTGCCTGTTGGGGATCACGACCCCCTCCTAGTAAACTCTTCCATTTCGTGGTAGAGATCTGTTGTCAATCTGTCGTTTATTTTGTAGTAGCCGTCGTGCCTGTTTCTTGGCACAACCGACATGTTTTTCATTGGACAACCGACATACAACCGACGGCAGGCGGAAATCGATCCCAAACCTATACAGCAACCCTCTTGCAGGTGCTCGTGCAGCTGTTCAAGCTTGAGTAGTTGCACAAGGTTTCTGCGCTGTTACGCGCATCGCGTGAATATTTGTTGGCACTGCGAAACCGTTTATAACAATGAAATCGACCCCAATGCTGTTGTACTGGTGCGTGGCTCGTGCCGCTGTGGTGCTCTGCGGCTAGTGGCACTACATTTGAAACCGAAGTGTTGTTCCTGTGTCCCCGATGTCGTCCCTGGTTTGTTGTGTGCCCGAGGTCTCTGCCGGCTGGTAGCACCTGTCACCTGTTCCGGTCCAACTGGCGGGACATCTGTCGTTAACACTACTGTATATGGCGAAGCTGAGAACGACAACAACACATCCGTGACAGTACAACAACCGCCAACACAGATGCCTCGTGCATTTGGGAGCTTGACCACTACCGCGCTGTATATCTGTCACGTTCGTCATTCCCACTCTTCTAGTAATACTTCTAAGTAGTCGGCTGTGAAAGAGTCTAGTGCATCACTACCAACACGAAGCAGAAATATTTTTAGCATGTCGAACGCCCTTTGCGAACCACGGCGAATATCCCATACCCCCGCCCATTACGACTACGAGTAGTACCGATAGCCAGCGCGCAGACGTTCAGTCAGAGCCAAACCCCACCTGCTGGGGTGCCGTCTGTGCCGATGCCGACTGGTCTCTCTCGTCACTCTCACCAACCCCCCAACTGTGATGTCACAAAGAAAAGAGAAGCGAACTGAGAACAGCGCTCGAATGCGTCTTATCGAGGACATAACACTCAACTGATTTTAAGCATATAATTCGTCAATGCGCAGCAGTCGGGCCGCGTTTGTCAGACCTGTATGCACATATACCCCTTTCGTGTATGATATCATACGTGCATGCACAGCTGTCGGGTTGCGGTATAGCATTTTTCGTTTTCGAACGGTAACGGCGGCCACCCAAATCCCACTACCGATTGACAACGCTGGCAACCTCGTACTACTACGGTAGTGCTGTGCCCGCCCGCGCTTCCGCAAGTAGTTCGTGGGGTACTGTGGGCGGTGGTCCAGGCAGCTTCTAGAGGAACTCATGTTGGACGCAAACACGAAGTAATATATATATATATATATTATATAAGGCTTTTTTTATTGCAGTTGGGTTGCGTGTGTTATACCAGTAGATCTATTCAACATTACGCTTTCCTTGAGAAATCAGCACGTACCTTCTGCTCATTGTTTGTACTCTGTTACATGAAATTTGTCGAACTTTTTTTTCCACACTCACCGCTGAGCAGCTGTAGAGGCAGACGCACCGCGCGGTCGCTCAGCGACAGGCTCACGTCAACTTGCTCTTTACAAGTGTAAATTGGTCGAACAAGCTCTCCATTCTCACAGCTGAGCAGCTGCAGAGACAGACGCAAGCTCACCGCTCGCTCTAAGAGAAGTTCACAGCTGGGCACTACAGCAGGATTTAACTGGCGTTATCTTCGTTTCTATATATACATTTTCATGCCCTGCCCGGCTACTGTTGGACTGCTCAATATACTACCCTGGTATATTACGACCATCCAGTACACCTTTTATTTTTGTTGTTGAAATGTTTTTGCCGAAAAAAAAATCACGGACTTTTGCTCATCATTGTGACAAGTGTAATTCCGTACATAATTATCCTCGTTGATTCAGCTGGCACTCACCGCTGAGCACCTGTACAGACGCAATGACCGCTCGGTCGATCTGCGAGAGCTCAAACCTGGGCACGGCTTTAGGATGTAACTTATCTCTGACAATATCGTCCTTTCTCTAGGTATAATTTTTATGTCCGGCCACTGTGTATGGACTGCGTTAAATGATTACAGGTATAATATTCTACTGCACCTCCAATACATATTTCTGTTTGGTGGTGAATTGTTTTCACCAAATCTTTTTTCACGGGTGTTTGCTTATCATTTTGACTGTTATTTGAATTTTAAATCGGTATATAACTGTCACCCTTAAAGTGACGCTCACCGCCGAACAGCTGTAGAGACAGATGCAAGCTCACCGCTCGGTCGCTCTGCGATAGGCTCACGTCAGTCTTACTCTTGATTCATGTGTAAATCGGTCGAAGAAACTCTCCATTCTCACAGCTCAGCAGCTGCAGAGACAGACGCAAGCTCATCGCTCGGTCGCTCTGCGAGAAGTTCACAGCTGGGCACAACACGACTTAACTGACATAATGTCCTTTTTATATTTATTTTCATGTCCGGCTACTTTTTTTTTTTTCATTTTGGACTGCTCAAAACTACTACCCCCTGATATACCATGGCCATCCAGTACACCTTTTATTTTCTTGTTGAATTGTGTTCGCCGAAAAAACAATCACGGGCTTTTGCTGATCATTGTGACAAGTATAACTCGGTGCATAATTATCATCCTTGATTCAGTTGGCATTCACCGCTGAGACAGACGCAAGCTGAGCGCTCGGTCGATCAGCGAGAGGCTCACAGCCGGGCACGGCAACAGAAGGTGTAACTTAGCTGTGATTATGTCCTTCTTTCTTTGGATATAATTTTTATGGCCGGCCACTGTTTTGGAATGCGTAAAACGACTACAGGTATAATATAATACACACACTTTTGTTTGGTTGTGAATTGTCTTAACCTAATATTTTTTCACGGGTGTTCGCTCATCATTATGACGCTTACTTGAATTTTAAAGCGATAAATAATTATCACCCTTACTTGAAGTGATGCTCGCCGCTGAACAGCTGTAGACAGATGCAAGCTTACCGCTTGGTCGCTCGGCGAAAGGCTAACCGCTGGGCACTATATTACGACGTACTTGTGACATGTGCTAGATATTGATCCTCCCTTCTCTACTTTTTATATCCGCCTACTTTTTCGGACGGCGCCAAACCACTACCGGTATCGTTTTGGTGATTTTCATCGTCAGTCATTATCTCTATCAAAATATTGGTATCGCTTTAATGCGCGAGCGGAGTCGGCCGTAAACACCCTGCACGACAGGACGATGAGGGAGTTTCGGGCCGAGAGGTGCACCTCATCACGAGGTATCTCGAAAATGGCTCAAAATTATGTCTTATCCAAGCTGGGGCTCGCTCACGACGAACCACCAACAGTATCGTTCCTGTCCTTATGAACGTGAGCTTCGCCACGTCTCGCTAACGCCCGCCTGCGGCTCCGCGCATTCCCGAAATGGTCGAGGGTTTTGCCATATCGAGGCCGCAAGTGCAACAGTCAGTACTGCCGAGTGCATTCAGAAACTTCCCAAGGTTGAGTCAGGTTGAGCAGCAGGAGGACGGATATACTAGGAAGACACTAAGCCCTACGCAGAGATTCAAGTATTAATAGGCTGAAAGCGTTGCGGAGGTGCGTATTCGACCGGATACGATACAGTTGCTGTACAGTAGCATGGTGGATGTGAAGTCGGTATGCCACTCAGCCGTGCCTCTGCCAATTCCAAATCTCTTTGGTGTTAAGTTTCTGTTTCCAATGAAAAAAACTCTCATACTTTTTAACCGTGGTTTCGGTCCATTGTTTTCTGACTTCGGGTTTTTTACCGCAGCTTGTTTGCCGTTGTTAGAACAACCACGCTTGAGCAAGCCACGGCCACGCACTCGCGGCGGTGGTTGAACACATGCCACCCACCGCTTCCCATGAAAGTCTTGTTGTTCTGCCCGGTAAGTTCGGCGAGGAATAGCACTCCGCGTCAGGAAAATTCAGTTTAACTTGGTCAAAGACTAGAGTCACTTTCCAAGACAACTAATCGAAACATGCACGCTCAATCAAGCCACGGCCACGCGCTCCCGGTGTTGGCTTCACACGTGTCACTCGCCGCTGCCCACAATGGCTCTGGTTCTACTCGGTATGTTCGACGAGAAATCACATCTTCACTTGATCCAAGACTAGTCGACACTCTTTCAAGTCGATAGGACAAAAGCGTGGAGTCTGGATGGCTTGTTTCACAGAAATCAATTAATCAACAATAGTGATGATGCGTATAATAGAAATCACACACGATGATGGTCTTCGTTTTTATGGATTGTAATGTAATCATCTTATAAACCCAGTCATCCATTGCCCACCCACACGTCCACCATCCACCCAACCACCCACCCAACGACCTACCCACTGCAGCAGTACAGATACATAGGTGATTTGGCAAGGCGGGTATGGGCTCCTTGGGCACTCCCGTGCGTGTGCAAAAGTGACAGCATTTTCCATGCCCTACTTATTCCCCTGGTACCTCGTACCTCTACCGGCCTAGCACACTCCCAAGTGCACCAAGAACGGCGGTACATTCGGTTCCAGTTTTTTTTTTGAACTTTCACCCTTTTGTGAACAATGCAACACAGGTTTATTGAGATATATCTTGTGACTGTATCTGCTGCTTGTTGTGGCTCCCAACCACTCACGCAACGACCTACGTACGTGGGTAATTTGGCAAGGCCACGACATCAGTATTTTGCGGTTCACACGCAGTTCGTACGCTCCGGCACCAGCGGACAATTTGTTTTTGTCAAAACACGGCCACCAACGCAGTCACCAAGCTCCCACCCACCCATTACGGCAGTACAGGTGCGTAGGTATTACAAGGCGCTTCGTTCAGGAAGGAAAAGTCCATCAAATTATTCGAATCGGACAGAGGTCCATGATGGAATATTGTTTTTTTTTTTCATGACTGTAGTTGCAAACTGGCGACTTGATATTGCCAAGAGTCCCGCCGCCATGCTTGAGGAGAAAATAGCTCGGACGCCACATACGCTTCGCGTCGGTTTTCCGCTACGCTCGCTCACATGTCATACGTACGTACATACCCCAGGTAGGGTACTTATTTTCTTCTTTCGATGTGCTCTGTGTCTGTACTCGTATGTACGAAAGATAAAGCACAGCATGGCACAGCAACACAGCAAAAACAATGAAAATGAAACCGAATATTTCTGAAAGAAAAAAATCCCGGTCCCCTTTCGTGTAACAATTTACTACCTGATCGGAACACCTTACACCGGTTAACAAGACAAGAAGAAAAAATCAAACATCGGCAGAGCTTCTCTCTCGGCCTCGTACGCCGCCTGCCCCTCTCGCGACCATCTCGCCACCGATTCGGTCCGGGTAAGGCTTTCCTCCCTCTCTTCCACAGTGAGCCCCGTCGCCCGCCTCGCGTGAGGCCCGGTGCTCACCGTGGACCTCGTTCGCCAGCTCGACAATGTGGTGCTCAGACTGGGTACTGATTTTCATCCCTGTCGCAAAAATAAGCACCGCTTGAATATTGTCTTACTATCCCGAACGACCCTTAAATACTCGTACGTACTCTATACAAAATCATGAATGGGGGCCAGGCAGAGCCTGTTGATGCATCCCTCGTGTCTCGAGGCACACGCGACGCCTAGGCACGAAAGCGGCGACCGCGCTCCTTGCAGCTCCCCCTCTACCCGCCAGCACACCCGCGCTGACACCCGCGACGGTGCCGGGTACCGTGCTCGGAGTACACGCACGCACACGAAACCAAGGAAGAAAAAAGGAAAGAAGGACTTAAAGTACGAAGAGAAATGGAGAAAACAATGACCCGGTGGAATGGTCCGGCAAGTAATAAAAGGAGGCGATTTCCAAGTGGGTGTTCTGAGAGGCCAGGGATGTACCAACCGAGCACGCTCAGAGATCGAGATATCTGTAAATAGTTCTATGTCAAGGCCGACATGGGCTCCTTGGTGCACTCCCGTTTGTGTGCCGAAGTGACAGCAGTATCCGTGTCCTCCTTATTTCCCTGGTACCTAGTACTTATTTACCAAACTCACGGAAGCGCGCCATTAACGGCGGTAAAGGTGGTTCCAGTTTCTTTAATGTCAAGAGAAATATTCCTCGTGAACGCTAACTGCATACGTACCGGTATATATCACTTATGCCTTGGACAAGTAGTAGTGCAGTCGTGGCCGTCTATGAACGGACAACTTGATCGAGTATAAGATGAAGAACGGCCCTACAAAATAGTACTACGAACTGGATTATTTTCATGTCGTCAGCCTTCCATCGATCATACGAGACCAGAACACGGCAGCAACACGTCCATCCACTTCCCAATCCCTGGGGGTTAAAAGGAGGGGATTGTTAGATCGAGGCCGAGGTTAG
Source organism: Macrocystis pyrifera (assembly GCA_031763025.1). Classification (NCBI taxonomy): domain Eukaryota; class Phaeophyceae; order Laminariales; family Laminariaceae; genus Macrocystis; species Macrocystis pyrifera. The sequence goes on from JASSKH010000009.1 coordinate 11,385,154, forward strand.
CACAGACGATTATTCAAGCTTATACTGCTGCGGTGCTTTGTATAGTCGTCAAAATTTATGTTGGTGTCCTGAGTGGTACAATGCATATTCACGTACGAGAACTCATATTATCGCATCATACCGCAGTCTGTTCGATTTTCCTTTTCGTAACAGTTTCAATGTCAAGGTCCGTCGAATTTGTTTATGATTTGTCCTTGAAGCGAGCTTTTTGAACCAAAGTTACACGTATTCATTTTTTTTTTTGCTCAAAAGGATCTCGTTACTTCGATGAATGGTAGTCAACGCTGATGAACGTCGACACGACTTGAACTATATTAGTGCATGGCGTCGTTCGGCCCTGTTATCAAATCAAGAAAATTATCGATAACATGTAAAACAACCTCCTGTCAATCGTCCGGAAAGAGCTCTGGACAAACACTCGTGAATATAACCAAATGTGGGATTGACCGTTCGATTGAAGATCCTCAACTCAATGTCGAGACCCTCCAAGGAAAGGACATCCGCGAATATCTAATCTAGGAAATACTCATCATGTAATAACCTGTTGTCAATCGTCCGGAACAAAACTTTGGACACTTGCGGAGGAAACAGAACGCGGGAACGACCGTTCTACTAAATGCCTTGAACTCAGTTTCGAGACATTTTAGGGAACGAAAACCCTCGTCAATCTGACCTAGAAAATGCTAAAAATGTCAAAACAAACCTTCTGCCAATCGTGCGGAACAAAACTTCTGGACAAAAACGGGTGAAGAAAACCAAACGCGGGAACGCCAAACGCGGGAACGACGGTTCGATTCATGACCTTAGACTCAGTGTCGAGACACTCCAAGGAAAGAAAACCCCCGACTGACAAATCGTGAAAATATTCAACATGTATAACTTACCTGATGCAATCGCCCGAAGTAGAACGCCATTGCGCGGGACCATGGTAAAAGGACGTACGGTACACATAAAAACCTTTATATTTACCTATTTTTACTACACAATATTTGGTCCTATTCACTATGGTCGCCCGTAGTAAGTAGAACTCTGGAAAAAACACTGGTGAAGAAAATCAGACGCGTGAATGACTGTTGAATGAAAACTTCACTGAGGCGTTTTATTTGGTATGGCTGTGTTCGCGACACGTCGAGGTCATCGCAATCTGCGCGATGCGACTGTGATGTTATGTTTTGGTTTTTTTTGCTTCGAAATGGCGGCAACTGCAGCATCTTCAAACAAATAATATTCTACGCGGCAAATATCGACGTCACGAGAGAATTTTCATGCCTCCGTCCACCCTTTTATTATATGGTAACACCTAGGGAACAGCAGGGCAACCCTTGCCCTGCCCTACAATGAAATACCTTGAACTCAGTATCGAGACACTGCAACCAAAGAAAACACCCGACAATCTAATTTAGAAAATACTCCACACGTAAAATAAACCTCATGCCAATGGTCCGAAGTAGAGAACCCTGGACGGACACTGAAAACGCGGGAACGACCGTTCGAAAAACACTTGACAAAATAGTGACGCAGGTACTACAGTACTCTATTTCGTTTCTACCCTCAGTCAGAATAATCGGCAACATGGACGGAAAATAACCAAACAATAATATGTTGAACACATATAACGTTGAAGCACCACCCCGTAACAGAGCCACGCATGCAAACGCATACACGATACGTGCACTCTGTTTTACATACTGTTTGAAGTGGTGACATAATTTTTTTTGTTGAAAACGTACACCGATGTCATTTGATTTTTTTGTTCACCAAAACAAGCAACATATTACCTTACGTGCAGCAGCTGGAAGAACGATTCATACAACATTTTATTTGTTCAAACACCGCCACCGCCACCACCAACTACAGCAGCAATGCGCACCACCGAAAATACAGCATTCAAGGCTTGAAAATAGTTTGAAACATCCACGACCTTCCGCATGTTTCACGAACTCTTCCTACAAAAACATACGAAAACGGATACATGGGTGTGCGCAGTTTACAGCCTACGCTCTACTCTGTATCGTTTGTGTACCTTCGCTACAGAAGAATCCGCCACTTGAACAAAAAGGAAGAACCGTGACAATAATATATATGCAAACAAACATACAAAAGATTTCGTAGATCCCTATTACGGAGGTCCATAGTTAATCGGACCTATGGTGTACATAAAAACCTATATATTTACGTATTTTTACTAACAAAATATGGTCCCATTAACTATGGACACCCGTAATAGCTCCATGGGAGAGAAGTTTGTAGTCATTGTACTATTGGTCTCCCAACAAGGTACTATTAATAAGCAAAAGACACAGTGGAGGGTGAGTGCTCTAAGGGCCGTCACAGCTCGAGCACACAAGCCCAGCAGACAAATTGGGGACTAATCTATAAAGGGTCATCTGCGTGCAACTGTTCCGGTGGTGAAGTAAAATCAACGATAGACTCAATTTCTTCACCTATAACCACCACAACGGCAAGAGGAAGCTCATCCTCATGAGCGAAAACCTCTTCCATACTTGTACTTACAACTATTAGTATTGCAACCACAAAAAGTGACTACAACAGACTAGGGCGAAAAGTAAGTTGCCACAGATCACGAAGTCTCAAGGACTAAAAATACCTTTTGTTCTCTACTACGGCCATAGATACACTCACTGTAACAGTAAAGCGAGATAGCAAACATTCTTCTCCGCGACATGAAATTTACCCGACGCTAAAAGTAGCCTAAGCCCTCCCAGCTACAGAAGTACTATGACCAATCACAAACCACGACGTTCCAATGCGAAAACAACTCCAAGACCAGTGCGAAAACAACTCCAAGACAACTTGCCTGTGAATTAAATCAAATAAATCCTCACACGTAGGCAGCCACAACAAGAGATACCAGCGAAGACCATACGTCAGGATAACCTCTCATGCTCTGCAACAAAAAAGACACCCGTCAAGGAGCACGTACCCTCGCCCCCCGTTAATATGGTACTGTACTACCTGTCCATGCCATCCTTCCTGCCCAGCAGGGAACGCTACAAGGCGTGCTGTAATTACAAGAGAGTTAGTTTATCCATACTAATGGTTATGCCCTCCAGGGAACGCCACATAGCGTGGAGGGGGGTGTACTCGATATCATGCATGGTCGTAGTCATATGACCATAGACCCTAGCATCCCTACAATGCCGGGACGGAGCACGCCGGGTTTCACCAACGAAGCAGACATTACTTGCAACAAGCGCGAAGCGCCGTGAGATGTTGGACGAGTAGCATGAAGGGTGAGCTGCATCCTACTAAGAACCGTTTTTTAGGTGGATTTTCTTGCATATGGATGACAGCGTCAATGAATCTATTTAAATCTGGTGTGGCCACTTCCAGAGACAGCAATGGATTTACTATGTAACTAACTCGTGGGTGCCTTACCATATGCACACTCGGTGCTGCGATTATTCCCGTTTTTCGGAGTTAAGGCTCTCCCCGCAGAAATGGGATTTAACTCGTCCGCCAGCCGTGGTAACCGCAAAAAAAAAAAAAAAAAAACGGTACCCTGGATGCCTAGTTCACGCAGTGGGAGGCGTGTTTTAAAGTCGTCGCCAACCGACGCCAACCCAACCTGTATATAATACGGGGGGGGGGTATCATTCGAGATGGACCCGAACGATATGTCTCCTACCATCTCCGGCTCTACCCGGAATCTTCCCGCCATTCAGAAATCCAACCCGAATCGCAACCGATACATCTCCTGTCATCCATGACTTGCCCGGACAAACGATAAATCCCACACCAGTCAGAAGTCCCTATCCAGTCACAGACGATATATCTCTTATCCTCCACGGCTTACCCGGAAATAACGATACATAAACGCATTCAGAAATCCCTACCCATTCGTAGACGATGGCTTTTAATTTGTACGATCAAAAACAACCTTCTATCGAACAGGTGCATCCGTCGCAAGAAAAGACTTCACCCCTGCGAGGTACCCACCTATGGTCAGACGCTCCCCCCGTTGTCCCGCGAGATACCGGAATCAAAATTCCAGTCGACACACATGTGTACACCTATAATATATAATTGGTTATAGAATTTTGTAAACTTCATTTTTAAGGATTACCATGCCTTTACTTAGTTGATAATTGTTTTATCCTAATTAGTAGATAACCTTTAATTTTTTTTTTATATATAAAAATTAAAATACGTTTTTAAGATATACTATGATATGATATGATATGGTGCTATTTCCACGACGTCCCGCTGCTGCTCCCGCTGCTGTTGTAGTGAAACGCGCTCGGCCACGCCGAGTGCACTACTGTGATGCAGGCGCTATTCTCCTCGTTTGTTGAACTACTGCAGTCAGTCCACGAACCCTCCCACGAGCGCTATCTCCGCCGCATATCCACCCTCAAAAGATTGCTCGTGATCATGCCACGCGATTGTTTCTCCTCACCACCTTCGCTTGCGAGACATCACGGGAGCACTTCGCCAACCCTCGACCATGCGTTTTCTTGCGAAATTAGCAGACGCGTCCCCCTTTGCTCAGCGATACCACGACATATGCTCCTCCACAACTAACCTCTCCGCGGGTGCACACGGCAAATAAATGTCGCCCCCCTGTCGCATCGCGCGACGGAGGTGCCTTCAGCTGTACTTCAGCCGTATAGCTTTTAGCTATTGCTGTGAAGCAGGAGCTGCTCCCTTTGGACAATACCGTGGCCGCATCGTTCATACCCGCCACTAACCTCCCCGTAGCGGAATGCGTGCGGCTACTCCGTATGATCCCCCATTGACCACACGACGGGGGTTTCCTCCTTGGGGCGTTTAGCTGCTGCTGTACGTCCCCCATTCCTACTGAACACGGTGAGGGTCCATGGTTATGCTTCCACCATGGACACGCGCTGCGGCTGCTTCCTGCCTACGGTAAGCTCCGCCGTACCGTAGGACCTGCTCCTGATGTACAGCGGTAGCTACTCTGTCAGAACGGCACGGCCTCCACCGCATGAATCATCATTACCATCCCCGTAGCGCAATACGTGCAGCTTCGTCGCCCGATTTCCCACAATCACACGACAGCCCAAGGATGTACTTGCTCCTCGGGGCTTTTCGCTGCTGTTGTACGTCCGCCCTCCCGCTACATACAGGAGGGGTGCTTACGGTTTTACTCCCACCGCAAATAGGACATAAGCTGCTGCCCACGGTTATACTACGACCGCGGGACTTTTAGCTACTAAAGCAGTAGTTGCTCCCTAAAAATGACGTCGCCGCCACAGCACCATCTCCGGGACCTTCCACCGTCGTATACACGGCTCCTTGTCCACCACCGGAGCCTGGTCCTCGCCACATACTACTGTAGTACAAGTACGCTACCATAACGATTTTTATTGTCCCCAGCGTACTTGCTCGAAGAGCCAAAATATGAAGCCTGTTATACAAGCTCGCAGAACCCATCTTTTATATAAGCACTACCCACTAGCCTCTATATGAACCACGTGATAAAAAATGCCCACCCGCGCAGACCCACTGCAATGCTTGTCGGAAGGCAGCACACCCATCGGACTGACCCCCCTGCTCTCTTTGCCACCGTCGAATGAATCCAACGATGGTGGTACAGCATCTCACCCTGCTGTACCAGCGGTGGCTATCTCCTGCTCCCCACCAAACTCCCCCTTGCGCCTGGCTATCTCGAGCTTCTCTCCGAAAAACTGGTCTCCCAAAACTGGCGCCATTTCCTTTCTCAACCTCGTCGAGAGCAGAGCCCTGTTCCAATACTGCTGTGACCCGGAAATCCCTCACTTTTTCCCACATGGGGTTGCCTTGGCTTGCCGAGCCCCTAGAGTTTTCGTTGATCCCTAGCTCCATGCGAAACAGGTTTCAAATCATTGTATTATTGGTCTCCCAACAGGATAGAGACCAAAGACACTGGAGTGGGGTGAGTGCTCTCAGGGGCGTTATCACCCTAGCACACAAGCCCAGCAGACCAAATTCGGACAAATTTATTAAAAGTCAATAGCCCCAACCGATACGAAACTGCGCGTAACTGTCACAGAAAACTCCAAATCAACAAAAAAATGCACCTAACAGAACAACATAACCGATATACACACATACGACACGTGCACTCTGTCATACTGGTACATACTATTTAGTGTTTTGGGCAAAATCAGGTATACCTGTTCACTTTTGGGCCAAATTCAGTTACATACTGAAACCAAGTAAAAATTGCGCGCCACGTGCGGTGTTTCGTCCATGGAAATCCATTTGAAAAAAACTGCGCCTGAACAGCGTGTGGCCTCCAAAATCTGAGTTGTCTTATTTTCTTCAGTATAGGCCGCAGCAAGCAGAGTTCACATCGTAACAACTGAAGTACATCGTACACCAAAGATATCAAGATCAGGAGACGTGTCAAGCAAGGCCAAACGTGCGCTGTCAAGGGTGTAAGGCCGAGTGTTCCACACTAAAACCTAGTTGTTTGGTGTCAGTCAAGGTATGTCGAGGCAAAATTGCTATCTGTGAACGGGTGAGAATGCTGTCTGCTGACATCTTTGTTGTACATGTGATTTGGGGGTGCAGAGATATAAGCCGGTAAGGGGTACAGTGATGTCGGTCGATGCTGGATAGTGCTGGGTAGCGCACACTGCTTGTAGTTTACGAACTTCTTATTAAAGCTTCTCAAGTGAGTTGAGAGAAAGGGAGAGAACTCGAGTGAGCGAATAGTGGGCTTCGCCAGGAACGCAACTCAGCCCAGACGTCGACCAGGACTAGCCTGGTGTGCAGGTACGGGAATTCCCATAAAGAAGATTCCCAGAGCTCTACGTACGTGTAACCATACAATATTCGCATACGAATATGTTCCTAAACGCTACGCGTAACCGTATAAGATTTGCAAACGGGTATGTTCCCCAAACGCTACGCGTAACCGTATATGATTCGCAAACGGGTATGTTCCCACAACGCTACGCGTATCCGTATGAGATTCGCAAACGGGTATGTACGTTCCTATACGATAGATATGCTACTCCATCACATTAGCCCACCCTGAATAGTCGTAGATGCAGATCACACGACGACAATAGATGGCCATATCATCCCAAGATCGGAAAGAGTGATAGATGCGGCTATTCATCACAGAAATGAGGTGATATATCTACCCCACACCTCGTAGTGAGGCTTCGACGCCGCACTCAGGAAATACCGGCAAGCGAATAGTACACACGTAAAAATAAAACTTGACGCGGACCTCAAAAATAGAAAGCCGCTCATGATCATGATGCTCACAGGGTGACGGCCAGAGAGGGTAGAAGAAGTCTGTGAGAAGCAGGTGTCTAGCTCAGCGGTGACCTGTCTTGTCGGCGTCGCCAAAGTGTGAAGTGGGGATGCAGAGATATAAGCTGGTAAGGGGCACGGGGATGTCGGTGCTGGGTAGAGCTGCTATTAATAGTAGTTCACGAACTTCTTATTAATACTCAAGTGAGTTGAAAGAAAGGGAGATAACTCGAGTGAGCGATAGTGGGCTTCGCCAGGAACACAACTCAGCCCAGACGTCGACCAAAACTAGCCTGGTATGCAGATACGAGTAATCCCATAAAGAACATTCCCAAAGCGCTACGTACGCGTAACCATACAAGATTCGCATTGTACGGGTGGTTCCCAAAACGCTTCGCGTAACCGTATAGGATTCGCAAACGGGTATGTTCCCAAAACGATACGCGTAACCGTTTAAGATTCGCAAACGGGTATGTTATTCCACCACATACACCCTAAAGAAAAAATACTGAATCCACCGTACGTACGTGTGCATAAATATATACGTACTATAAATACGTGTTAGTACAGAGCGCGCGTATGTCTGCTTGAAGGCGTACGTACGTACAGGTACGGCAGTGTATATATACAAGAATTGTGCAACCGAGGGACCGCAGACGCATACACATGGAAAAAACAGTGTACGTATGGCCTCTCTGATTGGTTTTCAAAATTGGACAAATCAGTTGAAAGCTACAGAGTAGACAAAATCAGGTATACCCTGGCCAATTCGAGCCGAAAACAGTTACGATGTCAGTCTGGTCAATAGCAGGGCTCCTCGCGTGTGATCTGTACTTGTTTTTATTATGCAACTGTGTTTGGCGGAAAAGTGGTCAGGTATACCTGATTGGACCAGCCCGGGATGGCCGGCGCGGGCCGGCCCATCCTTTTTTCGCATGATGGGCCGCAGCCCGACCCGGCCCATCAAATTTGCCCCGGCCCCATCAAATTTTCAGAGGTTTGGCCGTCAGGGAACAACTCGTGCGCCGGGTGGTGCACCGCTCGACCTTGCCATGAGGCGCGGGAGCAAAAGAAGAGATGGTGTTGCGAGGTCTCAAATAAAATTGTAAGAGTACACGTAACATGCTGAGGTCAAGGGGTCTCTCATCCCTCTTCCCCGTGACCCTGGAAAATCATCCAATGTATTTTTGCTACCCATTCGGGAAACATAAAACCCACCGCATATTCCCGTAGGACAATTTGCAGCTAAATAGATGACACCGATCAGCCAATCAAAATACATCAGATATTTGCACGACTATGAACAACTGCTGTCTTACAGCCTCCCCGTTCGCGGCACACTGTCATGATCATAGAGCCAGTGCCGTTCTACTGCGGGTCTACAATCACCCAACACATGGGTGCTGTTGTTGTGGCACTACACGTAGTAGTGCTATCAATTCAAACACAGGAATTCCAAACCCATACGAAAAACAGCTGCCTCCCTGCTTGGAAAATACCAAATTCATCCAGAATCCAAAAACTCCAATTCAATGTAATTTCTGAACCGTACTGTACTCACGTAATTTCAACAGTCTCCCCAACACTCAACTGCCGTATCTACGTGCCTCTTTCCGCGCTATTCAAACGGTAACCAGTGCAAAACCTACTACACACGCACAACAGCCTCCGCGTTGTGTACATATCGCCCTATGAATTCCAAAAACTCATCAAAATCCAAGGTATCTTACTCCTCCAAGTCAGTATACTCAATGCCAAGTTAGTATGCTGAACAATATCCGAAATATCTTACTCCTTCAAGTCAGTATAATACCACCCGACGGTTTGGCTTACCAAGGCTATGTCTAGCTTATAAACCAACCACTAAAAATATACCCATTGCACGCCACTGAAAAGTAAAGCAGTAATAAACAACGCGTAGGTACGCAGTAAGACCAATCTCATAGCTCCACCCTACGTACGTGGCCGTACATACGCGGTAACCTTAATGACAGTATGGACCCAGCACTGTACGACCAGAGGGGGGGGGCATACTCATTTGTTGCTTGCCTTAGTCATTTGATCATTGACCTCGCATCCCTTTCGAGACGGAGCGACCAGAGGGGGTGTACTCGATAGGAGAGATGTACTCGATCTCATGCATGGCCGTAGTCGTATGACCATAGACCCTCGCATCCCTACAATGCCGGGACGGAGCATGTCGGGTTTTCACCGACCAGGCAGACATTGCTTGCACCAAGCGCGAAGCGCCATGAGGGGGGGGGGTCAAAATAATCCAGTCACGTCCAACTAGATCTGCCAGCTATAAATTTCCCAGCTCACAACGGAAAAATATATGCCCCACCAAGCCAAAAAAAATGCATTCGAGTGTTTGGGACAGAGGTGAAAAAAAAAATTACTTGCGCTAAAACAGTGGATTTCCTTCCCGTACTAATTTCGGTGTGTTTTGCGAGTGAGGTAAACCAAATTCTCCAGGCGGCGCCTCCGAAAATAAGAAGGCAAGTGGGGAGGCGAGGCAACGCGGCACACAAAAAAGAACGAGAAACAAAAAAACAGCGTGCGAGTAGCAACGGCAGCCCAGCAACGGTTTCGACAGCAGAATTGACCGCGGTACCACCACTGCCATCCCCCGACTGCAAGCAGCAACACCGCAAGCGGCAGCTAACTAGCGCTAGTCGCAGCTAGGTGCAGCATCAGTTTAAGCAACAATACTAAACAGCGTCAGCACCAGAACCAGCAAGCACCCGCACCAGCACCAACCAGCTTGCATTTTTGGATTGTTGCTGCTGCTGCTGCTGCTGCTGCTGCTGCTGCTGCGCTCGGCCTACGCACGCCACAGCGCCGGCGCGCTCCGCTCCGCCGCCGCCGCGGCCGCTGCTTCTGCTGCTTCTGCTGCTTCTGCTGCTGCTTCTGCTGCTGCAGCCGCAGTATGGTGAAGTCGAAATGATACACGAGGTGCCATGCTGTGTTATATACCAGGTACGAATCACTGCAGTTCGTATAATCCCCGTTTCCCGTGTTTTTGTATCTCATGCCAGAAATACAATTGATTGTTGAGTTTTGGCAACATTGGGGTGTTGTACTTCCGGAGGGAAACGCCCTGTCGTCTACGAGAAATCAAACTGGGCACGGAATCGTGAGCACCATGCCTCACAGAGGAGCTCGCCACTACGCGCAACTGAACTCAGCTGCGTGACTCGAGCTCGGTGCACGTCAACGTGAAGAAATTGCGGAAAAATAAACTGAACGAACAACACGCCCTGGTCAGAACGGGCTTCGGCCACGAATGTCTAGCCCATAAGTCACAGCAGCGACCAACAGCCGCCAAATCGAGCGTCGCCCTCTATTTGGTGTGGGATGGGTACTACACTCAAACAGTCCGTCGGCGACGGACAGACATGATATAACCGCTGGTTGGTTGGCGGTTGGTTGCTGAGGTTTTCGGGAAATTTGACACAAAACAACCAATCGAAATGTATCTGCGACGCTGTGACAGCTCGAGAGATCTGTTCCTCCTAGAGACAAGCGCGTAAGGAGGACGTTTGACTGGCGCCATAATGCACCATAGAGGTGTCGCCGTTGGATAACACCTGGTACATGATGTAGCAATTGCTCCGGTGCCGCGTGAGGTAGCTCCTGGCATTGCTTGCTTATGCGTACGAAGTTACTGAAAACAGACCAGAGAAATACGAGACTGTCAACAAAGCTCTTCTTTCGGATAACGGGGAATCGAGAATATCAAGATGGCATCTGGATGAATCCCGAAAAGTGATACGCGCCTCTTGACTTTGAAATATTCGGCCTCTGATCCCTCCCTTTAACGACTCGCTTATGGTGTGCTTTTTGTTTCACTGCTGCTACGGTGGTTCTTGAGTTCTTTCGTTCTCTTCCCAGCGCTTGCAGCTTTTTCTGTCATTTTTCTCTGCGCAACCATTATGCGCACCTGGGTACGTGCGTCTGCACTTTCGTGCAAGTACTCGTACGTACAAACCATTCAACCTTTCTATCACATATCGTGGTATATGCGACTGCTGCAGTACTCGTGTAAGGTACGACACAGCTATTCGCTGAAAGCAAGTACGCAACACGCCCTTGCCACCTGAACTCTGTTTCTAAAGCACCCCCTGCTCCCGCTTGGCACGCTGAACCAACCAGATCTGACCCCACCCGGACCCGAGCCCTCTATACTGGACCGGCATACGTCGAGGTATCGAACTAGCCACCAGCAAGCGTACTTGCTGATCATTGTGTACTTGTCCCTCAGAAACGGGTAATGCACGATGTGTGTTTAGCCAATCACGCGCGTCGTGACGACTCGTGGGGTGCATTTGACTTAGTTTTTGACTCGATTTCAGTATAAAACGGAAAGGGTGTACCTGTTTTTGGTTATTACCCTTTTTGTTTTCGTTTAAAAGAAAACGTTCACGTAGTCGAGATGCTTCTGACCCACGAATAGCTACCGACGAGGCGACGAGGCACACATATCCTCTACCCACACGATATCGCTCCACCAACGGACCGATCCGATGTACCCCACCCTGACTGGTAGACCACCACTTCCTGCTGCTGCTGCTCAGCGCCTGCTGCTACGCTTGCTTCTGCAACACCCGCTCCTGCAACATCTGCTGCAATCGATATCTCATCCGAAGGGAAGATAGATCACGCCGCCAGATATGTTTTGGCGGAGGCTTCCCAGACTGCAGCACCAGTTCCCTGTCCGTTTCGACAACGACACACACAAAGGTGAACGTCGCTGCAACTTTCGGTCCCAAGATTTCTCCCGTCTGGGCGTATATAACCAAGTTTTTTCCGGCGGTTCCGTCTAGACCGAACCAGGGGAAAAACGCTGAATGCTGCCTGGGTCGCAGAGATGGCAAGGAGTGTCCTCTGTACACCCGCAGCGGCACCAAGGCCACGATCAGGCATTTGTACAAGGACCCCGAACAGCAGATCAGCATGGGCGGACGTCGTAGCAGCAGCACTAGTACACCACATGTCATGGGCCGCGGCCCGGGCCGGCTCGTAAAAACACGTGGGCCGCCCTATAGGCAGGGTGGATGTGTTACAGTAGTAGCCGTAGTATATCACGTGTTATGGGATGCGGCCCGGGTCGGCCCGTCAAAACACGTGCGACGCCTCATTGGGAGGGTGGAGCGGCCCATATAGAGCCCGCATCTCATGGGCCGAGGCCCGGCCCGGCCCAACGTGTTTTTTTTTACGGGCCGCGGTCCGGCCCGACCAAGAAACATTTTCAAACTTTCCCGGCCCGGCCGGTTCATCAAATTTTCAGGATCATTGGCCCGACCCGACCCATTACATTTCCAAATTATGGGCCCTGCCCGGCCCGGGGAGAACCATGGGTCCATGGCAAGCCCTGCAAATCACAAAACATTTATTGAAAACCGGTCATTTGTATTTTTTAGTACTAAAATAAACAACGAATCACTCCATGCGCGGTCGACGTCTCTCGTAGTACATTCGGCAGTTGGAAGAACCTAAAAACTTTCATTTTTTTTATAGACCACCAACAACAGCAGTTTATACTTAAAAATACTCCCAAACACCATGCACATACGCATACGCGACACGTACACTCTGAGATATTCCCTAGGCTTGGGATCTTTTTACGGGGTCCATAGTTAATAGGACCTAGGGTATACATAAAAATTACATATTTACCTATTTTTGCTAACAATATTTGGTCCTATTTACTATGGTCCCCCGTAATAAAAGCAAAATTAAAAGCAGTCCCACTGGACAAAATGCCAAAAAAAAAACGGTACACGAGTGATTTTCTGCCAGTTTACTTTACAAAACATGAACACCAGCAAATCAGGGTACACCAAACCCATGTTAGAGGACGTTTTCTGTCAAGGTATACCGTTTGCTCGTGAAAAATCCATGTCCGTCCAAGTCACAAAAAGGACAAAAAAAAAAACGGTACAGCAATGTAGTTTTGCCATTTTACGGTACGAAAAAATAAAACGAGGTGATCAGGGTTCACCAAACCCAGACTAGATGACGTTTTCTGTCATGGTATACATTTTTCTGGTGAAAAAGCAACGTCTAGTGTAGCTTTTAATTACGAACAAAAACCGCGTTCATGAATATAACGCCTTCTCGTACTCGTATTCATACGAACATACCAGGTACGAATAGTCAAGCGTAGCTTATATTTCTGAACAAATACCTCACGAATGAGATTAATACCAAAAAAGGGTTAAACCGAGGAAAAACACTAATAATCGTCGAAAAAAACGACAACGACAAAAAAGAAGAAAAAGAAGAAAAATTAGATGGACCCAAACTCCCAAAAAAACGGAAAATAATTGAAACTGAACGAGATAATAGCAAAAAACGTGTAACAACGACGAAAAAATCGCAAAAGTGGGGGTAAACAAATACCATTATTAATACTACTGCTGTACGTGTAAATGGATGTTCTGCGTGCACACCCACGTGTATGTTGTAAGTTTCGTGTAGGGTGTTGTACGTGTAGTGCTGTCTTGTGTGGAATCAACAGCACAGGACCTGGTAGAAAAGGTGCACACGCACGTGTATATTAAATTTCGTGTAGGGTGCTGTACGTGTCGTGCTTTTTCGTGTAGGGTGTAGTACGTGTAGTGTGTGTTTTGTGTTGAGACAACAGGTAGAAATTACAGCATAATTAAGTGTCCATAGCCGGCGTCCCGGGTGCCTTGGTAGGTGGTCCACGTGCCTATCAAGATCAATTTCGTGGGTTCGAGTCTCACCTAGTGCATGCTCGTAAGGACTTTTGTCTTGCATAGAAAATTGATTAGCGAAAAACGCGAGAGCGTGAGTTAGCTACATTCGATGAAAATCGACGAGCAGTGGGAATGCTGAACCCTATGCGCGACAAAAAAACAAAAGCACGTACCGGGGGGAAGGGACGACACCTGTGACCACGGCTTGTCCAGAAGCTCGCTGAGGGTAAAACCTCCTACGAGTTGGGCTGGAAAGTGAAAGTGATGACAAAAAAAAAGTGTCCATAATGAGGCCAGCAATTTCCCGTCCGACAGTGTGCGGCATGGGGGAGGAGTTTCGTCGTCCATCGCTCAAAAATCGCCAGGAAGAAAGGCTGAAGGGAAACAATACACAATGAATATTTCGAAGACAAAAAAGATCGACTGCGACAAAAGGGTTAAACGGCCCAGGACAATGAACGGCCTACAACTGCAAAGGACGACAAACAACCTACCCTTCTACACAGGTCGAAACAAGACAACAGTGATACTACTGACTTATTTATACCTACAACCCGCGGTACCTATTTTGCATCCAAGCACAAGTCACCCCATAGCGTTCGGGTTCGGGTTCGGGTTAGAGTTCGAGTCAGGTGATCAGAGTCTACTGTATCCCTGATATCTCCTGCTGCTGTCACTTATGAAAACCCACGCAAAGAGCAGTAAATAGTGTCAACAAACAGCATAATGTCTTCAATCAAGTAAAATTCTACCTAGGAAATATCTATGTCGCGAGAGAATTTAAATACCTCCGTCCAACCTTGTATTAAATGGTAATGCCTAGGGAACAGCAGGGCAACCCTTGCCCTACTCTACTATAGAAAATATTTTCAGTTCAAACTGGCGACAAAAGGCATCATGCGCAAGACGACGTCACCCATAAAATATTTCTCAATGTTGTATGAACGTTCACCAGCAGTAGAGGACGGTAAGAACCCTCAGTACTTAGGCTGTGACATTTATCACACGTCAGGAGATGGAGAATAACTACGGCTTGCTCTGTTCAGATAAAAATAAATATCGATGTTTATGGACATGGACTTTTTGACATTTGAAATTCTGTTTTTGCGCTTGATTATTTGGATTATCAGAAGCTGCTTCGCTCTCAGAGTCTACGACAAATAATGACGCTTCTATTTACGACCCGCGTGTTTTTGGTTTTCTTCATTTTCTGTCTTCTGCTTTCTTTGATTTTTTTTTCATTTGTGGAGTGTTTGCCAAAGGGTGTCTTCAGACTCTTGCTTTCCTTCCGCTAAAAAAAGTGCTGCTGTGCTCGATCCACGCGCGCCACAGCGCCGGCGCGCCCCGCTCCACCGCCGCCACCCCCCCTGCCGCCACTGCTGCCCCTTTTTTCTGCTACCGCGGTATGGTGGGGTTGAAATGATACACTAGCTGTCGCGCTCTACAAGCAAGGCGGTACGAGTACGACTACGAGCACGAGTACGACTACCAGTCCTTTCGGGACGACGCATCCTCCACGACACGAAGCGGGTGAGAGCGTATCGTAGCAGCGGGCCGCCGCCGGCCCGCTAGCATAATCCAAACCCGCTCGTTCGTGTTATACTCCAGCTATACCTTTCGAGCCTCTGTGATGCCAGCGGTTGTTGTGTTATATACAGCAAGTAGCATGGTGCGTAGAGGCATGGAAGATGCTCGGTGTTTATAGGCCAATGATATGAAGAGCAAAATGCACCGTACTTTTCGTCAAATTCCTACCTTTGCGAAACTACTTTTTTGCTTTTACTAAGATTTTCCCGTGAATCCTACCTGCACGTTTTATTTAGGGGGAGGAACAAGCAAATATTTTCGCAAAAACTTGATTTGCCTTGTTTTTTCGAACATCACACCCAGCTTTAGCCCGGATTACACTAAATCCATAAAGAAATTGTCCCACCCTAATTTCAAGTTTTTTTCAGGAGTCCATGAAAAGACAAAATAGTATTCTTCGAAACTAGGGTCAGAATCGAAAATCAGTCAATACTTAAGGGGATATATACGTACTCATTACCACACTTACGTCATGATACACCATATCGTACAAAGTACGCCCCAACTCAGTTCAGCTCAGTAGAGCAGCGCTAGCTCTGCAGCGCAGCTCAGCTCAGCAGCTAAACACGAAGTATCGTACGAAGTACGAGGTATTAATACCAAATAGGATCACAAGAAAGGCACACCCAGCTCAGCTCATCTCACGCAGCAGCACAGCTGAGCGCAGTGCATCGCCGTGGGGTGCTGTTGTACCGTGCTGTGTTACCTTCTACGCGCATACCACATGAATGCGGCGTCCGGGTTGTTTTAGTGCAGGATGCAACTCTTGGCATTTGCATGTCGCCTGTTTGTACCTCAACTTTGGACCATGTATTATTGTTCCGTTTTTTATCTGACAATGTGCAGTTCTTATTCCAATCATACCATCAATGTATAGAAGGGTAACTAGAAGTGCTATCAATCACCCTGAATACTCGACCAAACTATACCAAAAATGCAGTCCCTTTGCATGATGCTACTGACTTCTTACCGATGTTTCGCCAATAAAATTTGAAAGAGTGACATTTACTACGCCTTGCCAATCAAAATCTAACCAAGCAACGAATTCATCCGGATTGTGTTTCGAACCATTTCTTGTCTGTGCCGTCCATTTTTCCTTGTGCGCGAGCGTAACGGGCGGAACCGCCCGCTATGCCCAGCGCCTCGAACAAACTAACTTGTGCACACACGTACACACGCACACACGACACGTGCTCATGTTATCTTCCTCGCGCCTACTGTAGACAAATTTTGTTACATACAGGATGGTGTTATTTGCTCCGGTGCTATTCGCTAATTTACAGACAAGAAGCAAAAGCATCACGCGCACAGCAGTCGACGTCGTGCAGATTCGTGAGTTAGATCTAAACCCCACCTTCTGAAAAGTTTTGCTTTGTTGTATGAAATCTCATGATCAGTAGAGGACTGAATCATTTTGTATTTGATAGTAAGTATCGTGAATGCTGTTCCATCTGCGAGGATTGCACTCTGAGGCCAGCGCAATGAGTGCCAAAAGTGATTCGATATTAAACCCGCCTGCGGACGGAGAGGGGAGTGTTTGTAAATGCTGGCACGCCAGGCACCATAATCAATCCGTGGAATGTTATCAACATTTGCAAGGGAGCTCCGCCGCTCGCCTAGTCAGGGCCGCCGACAAAGCTAAGACCCGCAGGCTTAACCAAAACAGTCTGCAAACAAACGTCATTTTACGATGCCAAGGGTTCGCGAAGTGAGGTGAAAGCGATGCATAGCACATCTGGTATTGTATAGTGTATCAATATTTAACATTCGATTCCTCCCTGAATCACAAAAATGATAGGGAATTCGGAAACACGCCCCGGCAGCAAGAAAACGTGGTGTGAGGGGGTGGGGGGGGGTCAAGTTTGTGGTCGACTTATCTACAGTACTTGTTCTTCAATCGACATGTTTGACCAGTGTTATAGCCAAGCAGCCAACCCCTATGACGCAACACAAAAGAGGGCTGGCCTCAGCTCTCAAATCAGTCAGTCAGGGTTATCTCCTTGTTTTCATCCGTCTAGACTTCCCGATCACAGCAAATATACTTGAATGCTCGTGTGTCATATCGCGTCCCTTTTTTGCGAATTCAAGTACCAGGTAAATAACTCCATTAATGTGCAGAATGGTGAATTCGTTCGTCAACCATTACTTCCCGTCTCGTTGCGACCCTTTTTTGGATATCGTGTCCTTGTCTTGCAAACATAAATGTTTAGGCCTTCCGTCCACGTTCTTTCTCGATCTTCTACCGTTTTGAGTATCGTGGCCATGCATTGTCTATTTTCCTTGCTGCTTCAAAAATGCAGAAACTCTGTGTCGTAGTTTTGTGACCGAAGAGCTTGTATCTCTAGCCTAAAAGACCGGCGCGGCAACCGGGTGTGCTGGATGTCGACGGTTAGAACGAACGGTTACATTTGAAGATGTCACGCGCATCGTGCGCTCCAAGGAACTAAAATGCTGAGTCGGACGTAACTCTGCGCAAAAATCGGTGCAAGGATGCCTGCGACCTGATCGTAGAACATTTGAACAACCAGCTGTGGCAGAATTTAGCTTGCACCACTCATTCGAGAAAATGGTTGAGGGTCATTGTGTACGGGACGAACATTACTCAGCCAAAGCCTATCCCTACACCATTCGAATCTAATCAACCAGTAGGTAGCCCCTCTGTCTCGTACACTGTGTGTGCCAACCATTTTCTCGAATACAGTGCAAGTGCTACTACTTTGGGCTGTAGGAGAACACGGAGTGGTTCATGTTTAATTTGTGGTGTTTCGAAGACCTCAGGACTTCCAACTAACCAGCCTGCAACATTTCGTGATCATGTGGATGTCTGGTACCAGGTCTTAGGATTTTCCAACGGACCAACCCACTAGCGGGACATTACTTACACCTTTACATAACATACGGGCACGCAGAGGTGGTTCTAGCCAGACGGGGGGTCCGGCGTCCTAGATATCGTGTTGATAGACTGGCGTGGTTGTGCGGGTGGCTTGGTGGATCTTAACGGTCTTGACCCAACCAGCCTGGTGCGTGCAGTAGTTGCCCAGATGGGCAGCTCATCACCCCCACCCCACACCCCACACAGCTTCATTCCATCTCTTGTGTTTCCCTTTCTTTCCAGCTATCTATTGCCACCAAAGGCCCCTGAACCGGAACGCGAAAGGATATCCTTATCCCCAGTGGCGCGGATACGATATGTCGAAACCACTCCATTCCCCAACAAGGACACGGCGTGAGCGGGAGGAGAGTTTGCGTGGGTGCCGGGAAAGCGGGACAATAGTTCCCAAGAGACGGATATGCATATCGCTTTACTCCCTTTGTATTTTATATGTTCGTGCTTGTATTCGTCATTGCCCACCCCCATCCTGATATTGCTGTTGTACTCGTTAATTCTCTCATTTCTCAAGCTTGACAGCTCTCCTGCCACATACGCCCTCATCCAGGACCGCCGCAGCTCCACCCACTATTGCCTGAGAGTGAAGCTACGTTCAACCCAACCGATGCGGCGTGGGCGAGAGGAGAGGCTCCGCGTGGTCACAGTGTGACTAAAAGCGGGCGGAACGGACGTCTCTGTTGTTTTCAGCGATCTCACTTGTTTTGTTTTGTTTTGTTTTTTGCTCGCCGTCCCTGCTATTGCGGTTTGCGCACGGCTATGACACATTCCATCCAAAGTCTTTCCGACGCCAGCAATTAAGTTGTTGCGTCCCTCTATTTGCAAAATGATTTAGTTACAACCCGTCCCCACCCACCCAACCGACCTTCAACCCTTTTCATTAATTATAGCCCCACTATTAAATTATCTAGTACAAAAACGGTAGCGGTACGTATAGCAGTGAAGTCACTAAACTGTAAGCACATCTAACTTTACACGCAGGAGGAGCTCCCTAATATTTCAATACCCTTACCTAGAACTTCAGTATGTTCTGTAAGACTTCCATACCCGTACCCTGAAGAAATTCCCTGGAAAAAATCCCGTTGTCCCCCACTTCAACCATTATTACACGAATCCTCACGGTGAAGCGAGATAGCAACATTCTTCTCTGCATGAGGGCGAGTTTTCTAATTTCGACGTCGCCTATTTAGGGGCCCGTTTCTAGATTTTTGTCGCGTACGCGGTACTTGCGCTGCAACGGATCTCAAAACCACGGTAAGGCGTTTACAAAATTCACAATTGGGTTCTCGTGTCACCTGTGTTTTCAAAACTGACCGCCAACCAAGCAGCGCTTCAGCCGAACAGCCATCGAACCACACGCTCCCAGCGCTGGCCGAAGCAGGGTGCAAGACGGATTGACTACTGAGGGTGCTAAACGCGAAGCCTGGTGGTTGTGATGTTGTTGGTCGTGTGATCGAACTCTTTTTTCCAGTCACGCGTAACCTACTCTTTACAGCAGAAGAACCATCAACAGGCCACCGCGTCGGGCAACCCTTCATGCACGCGCACCATGCGCCGGCCGAACCAGGAGGAAGGGGAGTCTACCGATCGTGGGCTAGACATGAAGCCTTGTGATTGTGGGGTGGTGATGGTGATGATGTGGCAGTGGTTGTGGCTGGCCGTAGTTCTCCTGCTGCTGTACCTCTTGTTCCCTTTTCAGCAACATCAAGCAGTACACAAGGGTACGATGAGATATCCTTTACCAGTACTGTAGGACACCAGCGACCGGCCTCGGGGAGGTATAGCGCCAGCCGTCGACGAGCCGAAATAGAAAAGGAGAGGAGTCGACTGCGGAGAGGGCCTCAACGTTAAACGTGGTTGCGGTGGCGCTAGTAGTGGCTTGATGGTGGTGGTCTATTTCTGCCACAGCAGTGATTCCGTGATATCGTTTTTTTTCTCGTTTTTTGTGGTTCTCATACAGCAGTATCAGGTACTACAGTAGGTAAGATATCGTGCTATTGGTACAAGAGGGGCTTCGTCGCGGCGGGCTGACTCCCGCGTTGGCTCCGCGCATGCCCGTAATGGCCGAGGATGTAGGCAACTCGAGGCCGTAAATAGGACACCACTCCCGGTAACAAACGAGGATAAAGGCAACTCGAGGCCGTCAACTACTTTCAGCGGATACCTTGAAAGTATATCGAGTGAAGAGAAAGGAAACACTGAAATCAGATTGGATGAACCAGCAACAAGTATATCCCCGCCACATTACTGGCAAGGGGTACGTTAAAGATGAATCGTGTTTGGGTAAAAATAAATAATGTGATTCAATGAACCAGCAACACAAACCAGATACATGTTGCTATCCTGCACAAGTTTTGCCACCCGGCACAATGTGTAAATCGACTCAAAAAATGTGTTTCACAAGAGTTGGCCACAATTTTACGCGAAAATCCAACTCGAACGTTTCTAATATCCCCATCAAGTATCGCTCGGATCAGTTGTTCTGACGTCTTCTCTCTTGGGCCTAATTAATAGTTGAAAGTGCGGTTTTCACCTGCTGACACTTTTTGGTACAACAGCTGCAACACGCACTACTATTATCAGCAGAACTGCTTGTATTGACATGTGAATATCGTACTTGGTAAAATCTACCAGGTAGTTGCTATCAACAACAAACAGCAGCGGTCGTGTAGCAAATACATACGGTAGTGCCGAGATAAATTCTCAGTTTGTAAAACTGAGTCTCAGCTGCAGTAATTGAAAAGTTGTCTGTCCGCATGGATTATTTTTTCGAACACTTTCCAATGGTCGATGTATAAGGTCGTTACATGTGATATTCGTACGACGTATTCGACGCTTACGGACCTTAAATACTGAAGCATACTGGTACCATACCACCAGGCAAATTTAGCCATATATATCTTCGACACCGTACCATCGTACCTATACCGCGAACGTACGGTACCACATACGGTGTTTTTCCCAGTACCATATACCGCCAACATACCATACCACATACGGTGTTTTTGCCATACACAATACCAACATACATGGTGTACAGTGTTTTTTCCACATTGTATATGAAACCGTGTACAGTAGTACCATCATACCTGGTACTTTATACCAACAGACGATATCACATCAAGTACACAAGAAGCATTCGTTGAAGGTGCAAGGTGATGAGTGAGGTGAAGGTGCAAAGGGAGACCGATGTCACCGCAGGGCGCAGACTGCTATTCCCACCCGTGAACATCCAGTGTCCATGCCTTATCCTAGACACAGAATCCGACGACTTGGGTGATCAGCTTTTCGTATCTAAAAATGGCAAGCTCTCTGAATTCAAGGTGTTCAGGACAGCCAACAGCAGCAGCAGAACGATCGATGGGTTAGATGGTGACACAACTGCTGTATAGCGTCGTTGCTACGCGCCTGACGCGAGGTCAGCGGGCGGTGCATCTCTGTCGCCAGACTACGGTCGGCTGGCGTGGGGTTGGGCGTAGAGACCAAGGAGAAGCGCACTCGGCGTGCACTTATCGATGGATACGTACTCGTAGACTACTACTACAGCAGCAGTCAGTCACATTGTCAAGTTCCCTAGGTTTACCTAGGGTTATCTACAGTGGAAGCAAACTTACTTTCCTGTCCTAACGGACGAAATGACAAAAAAAAACGGAACAGTGATTTTTTGCCATTTTACGGTACAAAAAATTCAATTCAAACCTGGAAATCAAGGTACACCAAACCCAGGTGAGATCCCGATTTCTGTCACGGTATACCGTTTTTATGGCGAAACATCCATGTCCGTCCGTATCGCTTGCCAATAGCCAAAAGATAGTCGTATTTTTTGCCAGTTTACGGTACGAAAAAGTAAAACGAGGTGATCAGGGCACACCAAACCCAAGTTTTATATGACGTTTTTTGTCAAAGTATACCATTTCCCGGCAAAAGCAATGTCCCGGTATAACTTATAATTACAAACAAAACCGCATTCGTCTGAAGGCAAGCGCCTTCTTGTACTCGTTACGAACAAACCAGGTACGAGTCAAACGTAGATAATATTTCTGAAGACTTTTTATTTCGTTTCATGGGCGTGCGTGTACTCAGAGCACGGCACCACGGGCGAGCCCGGCGCCGTCGCGGGTGGTGGCGGGTAGAGGGGGGGTTGCAAGGAGCGCGGTCGCCGTTTTCGTGGCTAGGCGTCGTGTGTGCCTCGAGACACGTGCGAAGCACGAATGGGCTCTTTCTGGCCTCCTTGTGAGGCTCCGCTCGTACCATACCTGGTATACGATATATAAGGGTCGTTTTGATATGCAAAATAATATTCAAGCGGTGCTTATTTTTGCGACCAACCCAAAGTTCATACAGAATGTGATGCAGTCTGAGCAACAACTTTGTCGAGCTGGCGAACAAGGGCCACGGTGAGCAACTTGCTTCACGCGAGGCGGGCGACGGGTCTCGCTGTGGCTTAGAGGGAGGAAAATTTTACCCGGACCGAATCGGTGGTGAGGTGGTCGCGAGACGGCGGGCGGCGTATCAGGCTAAGAGAAAAGCTCTGCTGTTCGTTTTTTTTTCTTTTATGGCCGGTGCAAGGTGTTTCAATCAAGCTTTTCTTTCCGCTCTTTTTCGTATTAATAGTTGTTCATACGAATACACTGCACGCGGATCCCAGCGAGATCTTGCACATGGCAAACGGGACTTCGCCGCAGCATGAGCTTCGATGTTGATCAGTCGTAACCAACTGAAGTATGTCGGTCTATTCAAGCTTTCTAAACGATGAGCGAGCCAAAGTGCAGATGAGCAACGGCGTTGCGCAGAACAATTACGGTTCAGCCTAACAGCTGTACGCGCCGCCTCTGCCTGAGATCGACATCCATGGGTCGTAAAACAGCCAAATTACAACAGAGTACGCATCCGACTATCGGTGGATTGGAATCATCAACCATGTGTTATGATACTGCCTTGCCAGTCAAGTCACATTATTACGTCATGACCTACTCATGAAGTAGTATTATAGTAGCGGTAGCGTTGTCTCCACAAAGAGTTCTTCAGTAGATATACCCAGTCACAGCAGTGCATCATATTCTTCTGTTTGTTGTACGAAAGACGGCGGCAGTAGTATTAATTGTGCAGTAGCGAGCGCGATCATACAACTAATTATTATTGTACCAGGTATTATTAGTACATAACATCTATCTGTCGTCTTTTCCACTCCTCTGCTGCTGATTATATTGGACAATACATCAACGCAATGACAGCTCGCAGCGATCCACAGCGCGGACACCCGCATCGGTACATAACGCAACAATGGACCCGACAAAGTGGAGCAGCAGTCGAGACAAACTCACGCGCCCAGGATACCCGTATCTACGTATTATCACGCACCGCGACGGACGGACAGCATGCCAAATAAATGGTATGTTAGCTCCTCCTGAGCAGCAGCTCCTCTAAGGAGTAGCTTAGCTGCCACCTGCCGCTGACTGGGGAATTTTTTGTTTGCGGGTAGCTGCTGCTGCTTGTGCTGCTGAGCTTTTGGCAGCCAGCAGATGCATGAACGACTACAGAAAGAGAGAGACAGCACCACACCCCCACCACAACAAGTAGCTGCTGTCGTCGCGATCACAGACAACCGGCCGAGATTACCTGGTACTTACTACTGGCACGATGGTGTTAGCTTCCGATAGGCCGACTGAAGTTGTATTCCCTAGGGTTTACCCCTAGGGTTTACCCCTAGGGTTTACCCTAGGGTAATCTAGAAGCAAAATTAATTTCCTGTCCTAACGGAAAAAAGGACAAAAAAACGGTACACCAGCGCTTTTTTTTTTTACCAGTTTACGGTACGAAAAACTCTAGCCAGGCCATCAGGGTACACCAAACCCAAGTAAGATGGAATTTTATGTCAAGGTATACCGTTTTTTTTTTGCGAAACATCCATGTCCGTCCTTCTCACTTGCAAAAATGCCAAAAAAACGGTACACCATCGTATTTTTGCCAGTTTACGGTAGGTACGAAAAGTAAAACGAGGTGATCAGGGCACACCAAACCTAAGTCATATGTCATTTTCTGTCAAGATTTACCGTTTTCTGGCAAACAAACAATGTCCCGGCACAGCTTGTATTTTCGAACAAACACTGCGTGCGTCAATAGAAGCGCCTTCTCGTACTCATATTCATACGAACATACCACGTACGAGTCAAGCGTTGCTTACATTATCTGAAGCCATTTTATTTCGTTTCGTGCGCGTGCGTGTAGTCAGAACACGGTACCGCGGGCGAGCCCGGCACCGCCGCGGGTGTCAGCGGGTGCTAGCAGGCAGAGGGGGTGTTGCGAGTAGCGCCTTCGCCGTTTGCATGGCTAGGCGTCGCGTGTGTCTCGAGACACGCAGGAAGCACAAATTGTATCTGTCTGGCCTCCTTGTGAGGCTCCGCTTGCACCATATACGAGATATAAGGGTCGTTTGATATGCGAAATAGTATTCAAGCGGTGCTTATTTTTGCGACCAAACTAAACGTCAAAGAGAGGTTTAAGCACCAACTTTGTCGAAGTGGCAAAGCAGGGCCACGGTGAGCACCGGGCTTGACGCGAGGCGGGCGACGACGCTCACTGTGGCAGACAGGGAGGAAAACTTTATCCCGACCCAATCGATGATGAGGTGGTCGCGAGACGGGCGGGCGGCGTACAAGGCTAAGAGGGAAGCTCTGCTGTTCTTTTTTTTTCTTTTTGACCAGTGGAACAGGCAAGCAGTAAACGCAACTCGTGAGTCACGTTTAAAAAATCAACTCAGGGGACGATAAGTAACTATCCCCTTGTACCCGCGTCGTCCAACCCCATATAAGCATACAAACCGTTGGATACTCGGTCAGCAAGTCAGGCGATCTTACGTACCGAACACATGCCAAGGCTGAGACTGACGCGGCCACGAACCGCGGCTTAGCAAGATACGAAAGCAAAGCAAAATCGCTCGCAGTATCCTTTGTCCTTTTGTGGTCTAGTCTAAAGCGCCAGATTCGAGCAGCTACCTCGGCACGAGCAGCGAGAAGCCTAACAATAACACAGCAGTCCAGGTTGAAGCATGCCTTCAAAAAAGAGGTGGGTGCAGATGTGCAGATGGTGTAGACTGCTGTAGACCGAGCTACCGTTGTATCTACTGCTGTCGCTCGTGACTCTCGACCAGAGGGTTTGGCTGTTGATTCACAGCAGTTTTTTTTTCCTTGTGTCGAATGTGTCCCTGTTTGGTTGGTCGGATCTGTACGTCAGCTGTGAGTTCAACCGGTCGGTCGATGCTCAACTTTCTGCACACCCCCGACAGCTCATGAGCTAGCTCATCTATTGTGCATAAGCTCACGCTTCGAAAACATGTGCAGATGAGCTACCGCCTATAGCTCAAGCCGGGGGAAACATGTGTAGCTCATGTAGCTCCTATAGCTCATCTCGGGCGCAGATGAGCTACTGTAACTTATGTAGCTCCTATAGCTCAGCCTGGGAAAACGTGTGTAGATGAGCTGTCTTCTGTAGCTCAAGCCTTCAAAACATGTGCAGATGAAGTACCACCTATAGCTCAAGCCTTCCAAACATCGACGCCGCCGACAGAGCTGGGCTAAAGCTGGACAGGCTCCCTCGAGGTGTCATCCGCTGCTGTCCGGTTTACAGGAAGTTCTCCATCGTTGGTAAAGGCAAGCGGAAATTCACCATCAACAGAATGCAGGTGCCTCTGTCTCTTGGTATTCTTTCCTCAGTCCATCGAGCACAAGGCGAAACCATCCCTGAACTTGTGCTCGATATTCGTAAGCCAGTAGACGGCTATATGGACAGCGCGGCTGTCTACGTCGCTCTGTCCCGAGCGACCGATGCCAGCAAGCTCTTCCTTGCCGTCGCCGGTTACTCTCGACGATCTGACCCATCCACAGGATGACGATGTAGCGGCTATGATCGACTACCTCGAACGCCTCGACAAGGCTACACTAGCCTTGTTCTTGGATGATCCCTCTTCATTCCGACCGGCCACGGCAAGTCCTCCGGCTAGTTATACATCCCACACCAACGACGGACAAACAGACACCGGCTCCATCCGCCCTTCACCTTTTCTGCCGCCCAATGAGAACAACAATTGCTTCTTCAACACCGCCATCGCCTCCGCCATAGCTGCTTGGGAAGGACATCCTCTCCCCAACCCAACCATGGCAACACCATCTGGAGCCATCTTCTTCTCCACTCTTGCGGCTGTGCGTGCCTGCATGTTCGACGGCAAGCCTCTCCAACGCACCCTCTTGGTAAGTTCTTGCTTGTTCTGCCATCCACATCTCGTCGTAATAATACCCCCCAATACTTACCGGCGCCCGCAAGTACCCATATATACATAAATACTACGTTGTGCTTTCATGTGTCTTCTAAACGTATTGTATCATTTCGTTCGGTATGCGTCACATTCTTTGGCGGAATGCAGGATTCTTTGGCTCAAGCACGTGACAAGATCCTTGGTAGAAGCGGCCTACCGGGCGCAGGATCCGTAATGTGAACGCCAGGCTCCATATACGAAGCGATCACCCTTCGACCTGATGATCAACTCCACCCCAACAGCGGGTGGCCAGGTGACGTCGTGGAACGGCATGCTCGTATCATGTACACTCGGGCGGCTCTCGGATTCAACTGGCACTACACTACCGATTGCCATATCAAAGACCATGGCTATATCGAGATAACCTCATCCCAATGTGCACGATGGCGAGATCCCGCACCAGTCTTGTTTCCGCACGGACCGCCCCAGTCGCTCCATGATGCAGTCAATGCCTTGTTCCTAACCGGAGCCGCCTCCGACTTCCCATTTCCTGGACCTGCTCCGTGCCCCCCCTGCGAGGAGAGCTGCGCCCGGCACATCAGCACATCCACATGGTCGATTCTTCCTTGGAGTGCGGACAACGCCCCAGATCGCGTTTTCTTCGCGTCTGCACGTGTAGACATCTACGAGGACGCCGTAGTGCCGCCAGCACCGTCACCCATTTTGATGATAGGCGTTTGAGTACTGGCTCGTAGCTGTCATCTACTCCCTTCCGAACCATTTCGTGACCCAGTTGCGTTCGAGAGGGCGGTGGTTGAAGTACGATTGCATACTCGGGGGGAGGACCACGTCTTGCGACGATTTCAACTATGACTGGTATCATGGTTTCCAGCATATGTATGTCTACCTTCGAAAGTCTATGACCTTGCCTGTTCCCCAGGCACAAACGACACCATACCGTAGTGCTAGCTACCATGAGCGCGCAAGCCAAGAACGCGCGAAGATAATCGGGGCGACTAGACAAGGACCCATCATGCCTCCGCCTTACCGAAGTCCTGGCCACTACGACGTGGGGAGCGCAGCTGTGCCTTGCCGACTCGACTCCGACGTACCGCCGCCTTGAGCGTCTCCCGTGTTCTTCACATGTGTGTTGAAACGTTTTGATTTTTGATGTGATATTGCTTCTCGATTAGGACTGCCTGCCTTCTTGTTTCCCTCTTTTTGCTAGAACGAATTTTGTAGAAATGTTGGACGGCGCGTCCAGCCTTTCGAGTTCTGCGCGGCTACATTTATATTAACTGTTCGGTCGACAGAGTGTTGTTCACGGGGTGCATGTACGTGACGATCATCGGCGAAAAGTCTACTTGTATGCCTTTTGTCATCTTTGACTTCACGGCAGCGTTTTATTTGGTGTGGGTGTGTTCGCGACACGTCGAGGTCATCGCAATCTGCGCGATGCTCGACTGTGGCGTTTTGTTTATGTGTTTGCTTCGAAATAGCGGCAACATCAGCATCTGCAAACAAGTAATATTCTACGTGGCAAATATCGACGTCGCGAGAGAATTGTCATACCGCCGACCAACCTTTTGTTTTATGATAAAACCCTAGGGAACAGCGGGGCAACCCTTGCCCTGCCCTACAATCATTTATTTGCTTCATAATTAAAAGAACAATGCTGACCTATTAATAGGCAGACTTGAAAGAGCCAGAAGAATTATTTCCATGAAGTACTAGGCCGACTGCGACAATAGAGTTACACGGCCCACGACAACAACGGCCTACAACAAACAAAGGACGACAGACAACCTATCCTTCTACACCAGGTCGAAACAAGACTACAACAGTGATGCTACTGACGTCTCCATACCCACATACCCCGCGGTACCTTTTGTTTCATCCAAGCACATAGGTCACCCCATAGCGTTCGGGTTAGAGTTAAAGTTCGGGTCGAGTGATCATCGTCTACTGTATAAGCATGTCTGGTATCTCCTGCTTTTATCACTTCTTTCTTCTGAAAATCCACGCAGTGAACGATAAATAGCGTCAACAACAGTAGCATCTTCAAACAAGTAAAATTCTGCGTAGCAAGTATCTACGTCGCGAGAGAATTCCACACCTCAGTCCAACCTTGTATTAAAAGGTAACACCTAGGGAACAGCAGGGCAACCCTTGCCTTGCTCTACAATTCCCTAGGTTTATCCTGGGGTAATCTAGAAGCAAAATGAATTTCCTTTCCTGACGGACAAAATGACAAAAAACGGTACACCAGCGCTTTTTTGCCAGTTTACGGTACGAAAAACTCAAATCAGGCCTTCAGGGTACACCAAACCCAAGTTAGATTGCATTTTATGTCAAGGTATACCGTTTTCTGGCAAACAAAGAATGTCCCGGTACAGCTTATATTTTCGAACAAACACCGCGTTCGTCATAGAAGCGCCTTCTTGTACTCGTTTTCATACGAACATGCCAGGTACGAGTCAAGCGTTGCTTATATAATCTGAATACATTTTATTTCGTTTCGTGCGCGTGCGTGTACTCAGAACACGGTACCGCGGGCCAGCCCGGCGCCGCCGCGGGTGTTGCAAGGAGCGCGGTCGCCGTTTGCATGGCTAGGCGTCGCGTGTGCCTCGAGACACGCAGGAAGCACGAATGGGCTCTGTCTGGCCTCCTTGTGAGGCTCCGCTTGTACCATGTACGATACATAAGGGTCGTTTTGATATGGAAAATAATATTCAAGCGGTGCTTATTTTTGCGACCAAACCAAAGTTCGAAGAGACTTCAATGCAGTTTGAGCACCAACTTTGTCGAAGTGGCGAACAAGGGCCACGGTGAGCACCGGGCTTCACGCGAGCCGGGCGACGGGGCTCACTGTGGCAGAGAGGGAGGAAAACTTTATCCAGACCCAATCGGTAGTGAGGTGGTCGCGAGACGGGCGGGCGGCGTACAAGGCTAAGAGGGAAGCTCTGCTGTTCTTTTTTTTTCTTTTTGCCCGGTGGAACGTGTTCCAAACAGGCGGAAAATTATTACATGAGAGGAGACAGGGATTTTTCTAGAGGTCGGTATCATATCACAAAATGTGATATATTATACGATATGTGATATGATATAAGCGTATCAATATCGCAAAAAAAACCCGTGATATAATATGTGATATGATATGGAATAAAAGTCACGATTTCAGCTTTCTTTGAGGCCATAGAGTAGCCAAGGACGTTCTTGGGTTGGGGTGTAATGCTCTTGCACTGCTGGTAAGCACATATTTCAATAGTCAAACATGTGTCCAGCGTCAGTAATAGTAGGGCGAACCGTATATAATACTCGTACAACGTTTTCGAGCACACGCTGGGACGAAAGGTGGGTGTGTGATGATGCACACAGCCAGCGAGAAGAGCAGTAAAAGTAAAGTAGCATCAGTAATGTATTCATGGCATGATGCCGAGTTAGTTGTTGGAAACCTTTGCATTTTTTTAATTGGTATTGATAGTAGTATATTTAACTGCTCTACCACAGGCTCTGTACTCGCCTACAACACCTACTATACAGCAGTATAGTACCTGGTAGGCTATTATAATACCATCTACCAGGTACGTACGCACCACAAACCTGGTGGTACAACAGAACAGCATATATTTCGCTTCCACGGAATAAACAAGGCGGACATTGCTGTATAAGGTATTACGCACGTCACGAGCAGGAAATAATTTAATTAATAATATTTAATATATTCCTCGGGCCAAGGTAAAGCCGGCGTCCCCGGTGGCTTGGTAGGTGGTCCGCGTGCCTGTCAAGATCAATTTCGTGTGTTCAAGTCTCACCGAGTGCATGCTCATAGGGACTTTTTCTTGCATAAAAAAATTGAGAAGCGGAAAGCGCGAAAGCGTGAGTTGGCTACATTCGATGAAAATCGACGAGCAGTGGGAATGCTAAACCCTATGCGCGACAAAAAATAAAGGCACGTACCGGGGGGGAGAAGGGGACGACACCTGTGACCACGGCTTGTCCAGAAGATCGTCGAGGGTAAAACCTCCTACGAGTGGGCTGGAAAGTAAAAATGATGGATATAAAAAAAAGAAAAAAAGAAAAAGGTATGCACAGCCGCTGTGCAATCACCAGTCGATAATGCTCGCAACAATTTCAACCGCTTGTCCTCAAAATATAGAGTATGTATCACGAAGACTGCAATAACACTGGCGACACCACATACATATACCAGAATCTTCACCGTGAAATCAACAGCACTCCGCCTTTCTTCACATTAATATCAGCACAAGCAAGCCGAAATACGAAAATCATCGATAAAAAGATTAAACAATGACATCTCCAACTTCAACGCGAACCACAAAGACCATGGCATGAGAATGACTGCTGCTGTGGACTACAGCAGACAAGCTATGATGGCTCTCTCCAGCTATGATGGCCCTCCTTGTGTGCAAGCTAGACTTGCTAGAGCCATGTCAAGTTATTTCGAAGAACGTCGATCTTCGAAGAAAGTGTGGATCTCGGGAGATTCTCGGACGCTTAGGAGGGTTTTCTGTCATATCATATGATACGCTATATCATATGATATCATATGATATCATATATCACTTTTTTTTTACAAATATTTCATATATCAAATCAGAGCGTTTTCAAAAGTGATGCCGACCTCTAATTTTTTCCCTCTCCGTGCTTTTTTGATCGTACGTGTTGATACGAACAGCCCGTAATAAACATCGCGAACTCTCCGAATGTTCTACGTGCACAAGTACCT
The DNA here is from genome assembly GCA_031763025.1 of Macrocystis pyrifera. NCBI lineage: Eukaryota > Phaeophyceae > Laminariales > Laminariaceae > Macrocystis > Macrocystis pyrifera. The sequence continues at coordinate 11,416,587 of JASSKH010000009.1, forward strand.
GTATTACGGTATGTGTGTAAGTTTGATACGTGCAGTGCTGTCTTTTGTGTCGAGACGATATCCGACGATGTGCGGCATGAAGGAAGAGTTTCGTCGTCCATCGCCCATAAAAATCCCCTGCAGGACAGAGGGAGAGTGTCTCTCCGAATGTTCTACGTGCACAAGTACCTGTATTACAAGTATGTGTAAGTTTTATACGTGCAGTGCTGTCTTTAGTGTCGAGACGATATCCGACAATGTGTGGCATGAAGGAAGAGTTTCGTCGTCCATCGCTCATATAAATGCCCAGCAGGACAGAGGAAGAAGAAGCTGAAGGGAAAAAAATATTTCCAACTAGTTCGAAGAAAAAAACAAGGTCGACCGCGACAAGAGTTATCGTCTCACGACAACAACCGGCAAGAAGAACGCGAAATACGTACAACCCGCGGTGCCTCCTCTTTGTAGTGCATACGAACAAAATGGCAAAATACGTGCTTCCTACGTACTTTTCTTGAGAATTGCATTAGGCAGGACAATAACGGCCCACGTCGACAACGGCCTACAACTCCATAACTACAACCTACGGTACCCACTATTTCTATTGATAGTGCCAAAACCAAATTTTATAGTACCAAGACCAAAAGAAAAAGTGGAAATTCTATGGTACGAATACGTTTTTTCCTACGCACTTTTCTTGATACTTACACTATAGATGGGACGATATACAGCAATTTAGTGCCCACATTGAGGTCAGCGTCCCACGACAACAACAGCCTACAACAACAAAGGACGACAGACAACCTACCCTTCTAACGCCCTACACAGCTGGTCGAAACAAGACAGCAGTGATACTGACTTCTCCGTATACCTACAACCTACGGTACCCACTATTTATAGTGTGCCAAAAAACAAATTCTATAGTGTACCAAAACCCAAAGAAATAAAGCGGAAATTCTATGGTACGAATACGTACTTCCTGCATACCAGGTACTTTTCTCGATACTTACATTATTAGGACGATAACGGCCCACGTCAACAACGGCCTACAACTACAAAGAAAGACAAACAACCTATCCTTCTAACATACGACACAGGTCGAAACCATACAGGGTGCCTCCTATTTGTAGTGCATACGGACAATGACTGAGAAACAGGATAATAACGTCCCACGACAACAACGTCCGACAACAACGGCTTACAACAACGAAGGACGTACCAAAACCAAAAGAAAAAGCGGAAATTCTATGGTACGAATACGACGTGCTCCTACATACTTTTTTTTTCTTGATACTTACATTAGGACGATAACGGCCCACGTCAACACAACGGTGCTGCCGCTTAGCGGCCGGGGTCTCGATCGGACCCTCTCTGTGGTCCCATCTACTCGACGTGCTAAAATACCACGGTCTGAAAACATAGACCGATGCAGCAACAGCAACATCTTCCATAAGTAAAATTCTACGTCGCATATGTCTATGTCGCGAACGACGGCTATAAGTAGACACGGCTTATACAGCGGCAAGAGCAGCATGCAGCACTCCAAGCACAAGTCGATTTGTTTCTTTTTTGACCGGTGCAAGGTGTTTCAATCAGGCAGAAAATTATTACATGAGAGGGGACGGGGATTTTAGCGGTGCTGCTGTGCGATGCTGTGCTTTCGCTTTCGTGCATACAGCATATCACAACAAGAACAAAATTACCCGACCTGGGGTATGTACGTACGTACGGCATTTGTCATTTTTGTGACTTGTTCAGACGAATATGGTTTTTTGCCATAAAACGGTATACCTTTTGACAGAAAAGTCATCTAATTTTGGCTTAGTGTACCGTTTTTTTGTCATCACATAGGGGAAAAAAAATACCACGGTATGAACATAAAGACCGATGCAGCAACAGCAGCATCTTCATAAGTAGAATTATATACCATGGGGAGCGCAGCTGTGCCCTGCCGACTCGAGTCCGACGTACCGCCGCCTTGAGCGTCTCACGTGTTCTTCACATGTGTGTTGAAACGTTTTGATTTTTGCGTGATATTGCTTCTCGATTAGGACTGCCTGCCTTCTTCTTTCCCTCTTTTTGCTAGAACGCATTTGGCAGAAATGTTACACGGCGCGGCCAGCCCTTCGAGTTCTGCGCAGCTACATTTATATTTTCTGTTTGGTCGACAGAGTGTTGTTCGCGGGGTGCATATACGTAACGGTCATCACCGAAAAGTCTACTTGTATGCCTTTTGTCATCTTGGACTTTACTGCGGCGTTTTATTTGGCATGGGTGTGTTCGCGACACGTCGAGGTCATTGCAATCTGCGCGATGTGACTGTGATATTATGTTTTGTTTTTTTTCTTCGAAATAGCGGCAACAGCAGCATCTTCAAACAAGTAATATTCTACGTAGCAAGTATCTACGTCGCGAGAGAACTTCCGTGCCTCCGTCCAACCTTTTATTTTATTTAACACCTAGGGAACAGCAGGGCAACCCTTGCCCTGCTCTACAATAGTATTATAATAGCGGTAGCGTTGTCTCCACAATGGGTTCTTGTGTAGATATACCCAGTCACAGCAGTGCATCATAATCTGCTGTTTGTTGTTGTACGAAGCACGGCAGTAGTATTAATAGTACAGTAGTAGTAGCGAGCGCGATCATACGTCTAATTATTGTACCAGGTATTATTAGTACATAACACCTATCGTCTTTTCCACTCCTCTGCTGCTGATTATAATACATCAACGCGATGAGCAGCACGCAACGATCCACAGCGCGGACACCCGCATTGGTACATAACGTAGCAATGGGCCGACAAAGTGGAGCAGCAGTTGAGACAAACTAACGCGCCCAGGATACCCGTATCTACGTATTATCATGCACCGCGACGGACAGCATGCCAAATAAATGGCCTGTTGATGATGCACGTGATAACGCCCGAAATATTACGATGGCACGAGTCAGGACTCACGAGACGGCAGCCGCAGCAGCTACTCGTAAGAGCTTTGGCCGCCGAAGGCTTTGAACTTTTGCACCTGCTGCTCCTGAGCAGCAGCTCCTGAGCAGCGGCTTAGCTGCTGCCTGCCGCTGACTGCGGGGAACGTTTTCTGCTGCTGGCTGCTTGCTGGTGCTTCAGAAGCTGCTGCTGAGCTTTGGCCGCCGAGAGCTTTGGCCGCGATCGACATATATATGCTTCTTCAGATTGTCGCGACGGCAGATACCTAAGCGACAGAGAGGGACCGCACCATCACCACAACAAGTAGCTATTAATAGCTGCTCCTCAGCAGCAGCTAGCTCCTCCTGAGCAGCAGCTCCTCTGAGGAGTAGCTTAGCTGCCGCCTGCCGCTGACTGGGGAGATTTTTTTTTGCGGCTAGCTGCTGCTGCTTCTGCTGCTGAGCTTTGACCGCCGACAGTTTTGGCCGCCAGCAGATGCGTGAGCGACTGCAGAAAGAGAGACAGCACCACACCACCACCACAACAAGCAGCTGCTGTCGTCGCGATCACAGACAACCGGCCGAGATCACCTAGTACCTACTACTGGCACGATGGTGTTAGCTTCCGATAGGCCGACTGAAGTTGTATCATTTATTTGTTTCATAATTCAAAGAACAATGCTGACCTATTAATAGGCAGACTTGAAAGAGCCAGAATAATTATTTCCAAGAAATAAAAGGCCAACTGCGACAAAAGAGTCACACGGCCCACGACGACAACGGCCTACAACAAACAAAGGACGACAGACTACCTCTCCTTCTACACCAGGTCGAAACAAGACAACAACAGTGATACTACTGACGTCTCCATACCCACAACCCGCGGTACCTTTTTTTGCATCCAAGCATAGGTCACCCCACAGCGTTCGGGTTAGGGTTAGAGTTTGGGTCGGGTGATCATCGTCGACTGTATAAACATGCCTGGTGTCTCCTGCTTTTATCACTTCTTTCTTCTGGAAAGCCACGTAATGAACAATAAATAGGGTCAACAACAGTAGCATCTTCAAACAAGTAAAATTCTACGTAGCAAATATCTAGGTCGCGAGAGAATTTCCATACCTCAGTCCAACCTTGTATTAAATGGTATCACCTAGGGAACAGCAGGGCAACCCTTGCCCTGCTCTACAATATGTAATAGGTCAGTTACTCCCCGGGTCAGCGGGACAATTTTCATGATTTTTCTGCGCACGGATACTATATAAGTAACCCGAATGAGGGAGAGTAATATGATGTTGCAACATGTTGAAATGTTTTCGGAACAAGCTAGTTTACAAATATTGATTGAATGATGTTGAGTTGTTGTATGAGATGGTTTTAAATGCGAGGAATTTTTCGGGGGGATGAGCTGCTGCTGCTGCTGCTGTTGCTGTTGCTGTGATGCCTAGATTGTGTTTGAAATAACTCGAGGTAGCACCTCAATCAGGTATTGGCATTCCCAAAACTATTTTATGTTGGTATTGCACAAGTCAAGTTAGTGTTGTGGTCAGCACTACAACAGTAGTATGTGAATGGTGATTAACTATAGTCTACCAGGTATGTATGCGGTTTGCCTACATTTTTTCTACTGTAGTCGGTCGTTTTGTGTGTGGTTTTCAACATGTCGACATCAAGTATAATGTGATGGTATTACATACCAGTAAGTCATGAGACAAGCAACAAGAAGGACTTCTCCAAGAAGCGTGTCCTCACCAGCATCGATAAAAAAAATCGTTTGCCAACTCTATTTTAAGTGGAATAGGATCACATTTGTTTTTTTGTACTGTGCTGCAAGCGTTAAGCGGCACAGAAGTGGCGGAGCCTCCAGATCTCTTCGTACCTGGTGCAGGACAGTACGTACAGAAACCAGGTGACATGTTTTTCTCAGATTTTCACCGCGAGGGGGTGTTGAACGAAGACCTAAAGATATGCGGTGTTCCAACTCCTCTTCAAACCCGGTCAACTACAACAAATGGTTACGAGCACACACACTTGTGAAATAAACACACGCCAACCCCGTCCCTTGGCCGTGCAATAACAATAATATATCCACCATCAAACCGTACCATCATAACACACCAACATACGATATCACATACCGTGCCACACTACACACCGTACCTCACCACGTACCATCCCATGCCCATACTGTACCAAAACCACCCGAGGGGCTCAACCGTACGAGGACACTAGAAGAGCATGCCCCGCGCAGAGAGCACTCGAGCGCGAACGAGTATAGATACCACACGTCTGGTACCAGTACTACAAGTATGCACGTATAAAGCAGGAGGCGTGGAGAAGTGCATAACGAACAAGGGGAAACGCATTTGAAATTGGTACCACCACCGCTGTGTGTTTTAACTCTAGTCTGTGGATGCCCCACCCGAACAAGATGTTGATGAACCAAGGCGCTGAACCCTACTAGGACACGCGAAATAGCATGCCCATTATCCTTGTGGATATTAATAAGCATTCAGGTAAGGAGCAGGAAACGTTGAAAAGAGCATGCCCCGCACTGAGAGCACTCGAGCACACATATGTAACACGTATTTTTGCTTTCGCGTGTCTTGCAGGAGTCGTCTTAAACCGGTACCGTGGTGTCCCATCGTCAAGGCAGCTTCTGTGTAGTGGCGTGTGACCATGGGGCGTGTTTTGACGGGAGTACTTTCACTGTGATGCGGAGGCTTACCGGCCTCCTACCATCACAGACACTACCACCCTGTCCGAGTGCTTCAACACGGGCGTTTGCCGCCTTCGATGTGTTTTTCCTAGCAGTCAGAACAGTAGCACGGCATAGCTGACCCTCGACCCAGTTCGTATAACAACCCTTTCAATGTAAGCATTTGCGCGAAAGCCATGGAGTGGTGTGCAGCAGATCGAGCCATGCGCTACGTTGGGGGGGGGGGGGGGGGGGGGGGGGGGTACTCATTTGTTGCTTGCCTTAGTCATTTGACCATATTGACCATGCATCCCTTTCGAGACGGAGCACCGTTCCTACTCCTAATAGAGACATCTCCAACAATTGGGCGCTCATTACGTTGTTTCCATAAATTACATCGACACTTTTATTCCTGTGGCCACCATCTATCTCCTAGGATAGCGATCGTTTTCTCGCTGCTATTCATTGTATCAAACTTCTCCATGTCACATTCGTCTATTTTCCTCATCTCCTCTTCTAACACATCCCGTTCCTCCTTGTATATTTCACATTCTCCTACTATGCGAGTTCTACTCTATTGCTTTGCCACACAGGCACATCTGTGCGTCTACTTCCTCCTCTTCCCGGCTACTGGTGTACCTCTTTCTTCTTTCTGGCAGGTCCAGGTCCCCTACACGAAAGCGCAGTTTCAGCGTTTTCGCGAAGTCCATTGGGCCATGCAAATACGTTTTCATTCCTATTCCTTCCCTCAATCCCCCGTATATCTCCAAGTGTTTTTCCGATTCCACCTTGTTTCTTAGCGCTAGCCTTTCCCTTCTTTCTATCCTTTCTTCTACTTCTGCCTTGTACCTCCCAAACTTCCCGGCGGACATCATCTCTACTTGGTTTCCCCCTAGATCATTCCATACTTTCTCAACTACGCCATCCCACCTTATTCCAGCTCGTCCTTTTGCTACGTTGGGGGGGGGGGGGGGGAGAGAGAGAATATCGAAAAATCAGAGCCTTGATGGTGACAGAGCAGGAGCGAAAACGCGACGAGCGATGGCAGAGCCTCAGCTCTCTGGCCCCAGAGCGCGCCGGGGTAGGAGCCATCTCGTGAGCCCTTTCCACCCGCTATCTGGGCTGCAGTTTGGTTGGCCGTTGAGATGCTGCTGGTCTGTGGTCTGTGCTGTGTAATATTTGTTTTGCTGTGTTGTGTGCTTGCTTGTTGCTCGTTATGTACTCGATCCTCGGAATATAGTGAAGGCTGATAACGTTTCTGCTTCGTAAAGGTTCGCTGTTCAGCCACACGAGTGAGAAACTTCTTAGTTTACCAAACTGAGTCTCTATTTTTGAAAATGCAGGTATGACTGTCTGTCTTAAAAGCCGAGTCTCTATTTCGGAAACTGCAGATCTTTCTGTTTGTCTGTCTGTCTGTCTGTCTGTCTGTCTGTTTGTTTGTTCGCAACCTGACATTTTGAACTTATAGTGGCTCGATCCAATAGAGCGTCTGCGCAAAAGAAAACATACTGCGCGTTTTGCTTATCTGTTCCCCCAGAACCGACGACGAAACTAAAAGCTTGCTAAAATATGCACAAAAATGACCAAGTTACGCATGTTTGGATATATAATATTTTACTATTAATAGGACCATGGTCGTGTGATATGAGATTCGACCACTGCATTCTGTTCGCCGAAAACTCTCCGGACGCTTTGGACTGGACAAGCTTTCCCCGAGAGGGCCATGGCTGCTACGGGCGGGGTTTTGGGAGAAGAATTGCTGCCGCTGCTGCTGCATGCCTCTGCCGCCTGCTGCTGCAGCACGTCATGGACTACTGACACTGAATGCAGTGTGCTGCTGCTGCAAGTATGTGTACTGCCTGTTGCAGTGCTGTTGCTGCAAGCGCTGCGGCAAGCAAGCACTGCGGTACGCAGGCGCTGCCGCAAGGAGGCGTTGCTGCAGAAACAAGCGCTACTGCAAGCAAGAGAGCCGCCTCAAGCAAAGGCTTCTGCAAGCGCTGTTTCAAGCAAGAGAACCGTCTCACGCAAAGACTTCTGCAAGCGCTGTTGTAAACGCTGCTGGTGCTTGCGGCTGCTGCTGCTGCTGCTACTGCAAGCGCGTGCACCCTTGCCGCCACGCTCAGATTCCTCCCGATCTTCGCCGCTACGATCGCTTTTCAGGCAGAGAGGACAACGAGCAAGGAGGGCGATCATCTCGTTCTGGCGGCGTTGCTTGCGCAGCGAGTGTCGAGGAGCGCAAGATAGACTGCACTTGCTCCTGTTGGTGCTTGCTGCTGCTTACTGCTTCTGCAGCCTGCTGCTGCTGCTGCTGCAGCTATTGGCCGCTGTAGGTAGGTACTGCTGCTCGCACGACTTCTGTACTGCTCGTTTGGTCCTGCAAGTGCTGCCGCTCCTCCAAGTGCTTTTTTTCCGAGATAAGAATCCAATACTTTAATCTTTTTTTCGTCTCCGATTATGCGCATGCCGAAAAGTTTTCGATCTCGATTATCTTTCCGACCCAAAAATGCGCAGACACTCTAATGACCGATATATTAGTTCGTTACAGATGATATTCTTGCAGCGTTTTCGACTCTTACAGACATTATATGCTGAAAAAGACCATACAACCAGGCAATATTTAGCCATATAATATATCCACAACACCGCACCATCACACCATACCACTAGTATATCAAATCACAAACCAGGGTACCGTGATTTTTCCATATAGTATATCCACCAAACCGTACCATCATACCACGTCAACATACGGTATCACATACCGTGCCACCCCACACACCGTACCGTACCATACCATCCCCGTACTATACCAACACCACCCAAGGGGTCTTACGAGGACACAAGAAGAACATGCCCCGCGCAGAGAGCACTCGACCACGAAGTGGTATAGATACCATACTGGTGTACCAAGACCACAAGTATGCACGTAAGGAGAAGGAGGCGTGGAGAGAACAAGGGAAATGCGGTTGAAATTGGATAACACCACCGCTGTGTTTTACTCTTGTCTGAGGACACCCCACCCAAACAAGGGTAATGCTGTTGAACCGAGGAGCTCAACCCTTCGTGAGGGGCAAGAATCGTTGAGAAGAGCGTTCCCCGCACTGAGAGCACTCGAGCACGCGTATACAGCAAGTATCTTTACTATTGCGTGTCTTGCAGGAGTCGTCGCAAACCGGTACCCTGGTCTCCTATCGTCAAGGCTGCTTCTATCTTGGCGTGTGACCATGGGGCGTGTTTGATGGGAGTACTTTCACTGTGATGCGGAGGCTTGCCGGCCTCCTACCATCACAGACACCACCACCTCGTCCAATTGCTTCAACTGGGTTCGTTTACCGCCTTCGATGTGCCTTAGCCGGGCAGTCAGAACCGTAGCACAGTAGGGCTGACCCTCGACCCAGTTTAATTTCCAACCCTCGCAATGTAGGCATTCGCGCGAAAGGCATGAGGTGGTGTGGAGCAGCTCGAGCCATGCGCTACGTTGGGGAAAAAACGAAAAACAATTTTTTGAAAAATCAGAGCCTTTAGGGCGACAGAGCAGGTGCGAGCGATGGCACAGCCTCAACTCTCTGACCACAGAGCGCGCCGGAGTAGGAGCCATCCCGTGAGCGCTTTCCACCCAATCTTTGGGATGCAGTTTGGTTGGCCGTTGAGATGCTGCTGGTCTGTGTGCTGTGCTGTGTGATGTTTGTTTTACTGTGTTGTGTGCTTGCTTGCTGCAGGCTCGTTGTGTACTCGATCCTCGGAATACAGTGAGGGGCGAGAACGTTTCTACGTCGTAGAGGCACGCCGCTCAGCCACACGAGCGGGTCACCACCGCCAACGTCGCTGCTGTTGCTGTATACGTATTAGGTTATTTGCTTTGGGTTCGTGCTTCAACAAGCCACTAGCTGTAGCTGGGCTGGGTGTTGCAATGACTCCGTGCTATGTGCTGCTGCTGTTGTGCCTGTGTTTGCGTTGCTTGGTTTGTTTGCTCACGATCAAATCCCTGTTTGTTTTTTAGAAATTACTCGGAAACTTGCTGCAAATTTGGCTAAAAAAAGGTGCTCCAAGTGCATATTTTGAGAAGATCCGCTTTTCACGGTGGTTTGCCGTGGTCGGAAATATGCAGTGCTTTTCACGGGTCAGGTTAAACCTCACGAGTTGGATCGGGTCGGGTGACCCGACCCGACCCGCAAAAAAATTGAGGTGTGTTGACTTGACCCGATCCGACCCGCAAGATTTTAAAAAGCCTCTTGACCCGACCCGACCCGACCTTCGAGATTAAAAAAACTGTTGACCCGACCCGACCCGACCCGACCCGCAAGATTTCAGACCTTCTGACCCGACCGGACCCGATGTGGGTAGGGTCACCTTGACCCGCAAGACCTTTTATCTTGACCCGCAGATTCGACCCGCGAATCCGGCCCGTAGGTCGACACTTCAAAAACAAGTTCGTACTCCTTTTTGTGCCCTGCAGCGATATGTGGCCTGGCTGTAGTGGGTGTGGATGGATGCGGGAATACGTATATGGATTTGGCGGTGTTTTGATGTTTGAATGTGATACCGAAGAAGTATTATTGAGTATAGGTACGGGAGAAGCCTTTGGGTAAGAGAGCGGGAAGTGTTTTGAGTGTCTGATCCGCGAGCCGGAAGCGCGGGTCCGATCCGTGGATCAGCAGAAAACAACTCACCGGTGATGCTGACCCGACCCACGAGTGACCCCGACCCACGAGTGATCCCGACCCGTGAGTTTCTCATCACCCCTTGACCCGACCTGACCGACCCGTGAGATTTGAAAACTTCTTGACCAGACCCGACCCGATCCGTGAGATTCGAAAAACTCTTGACCCGACATGACCCGACCCGACCCGTGAGAATTTGAACACTTTCTGGCCCGACCCGACCTGACCCGTGACATTTTGAACACCCCGTGACCGCCCCAAATATGGGCCTATTTTTTCCCTTTACACAGCAGGCTGTGGAAGAGTCTGGTACATCACAATACAAATTCCAATAACACGAAGCAGAAATGTGTGTAGGATGTTGAATGCCCTTTCCGAGCCACGACGAATATCCCACATCCCCACCCAGTACGACCACGAGTGGTATACTGATCGCCAGCACCCAGACGCTCAGTATGAGCCATACCCCGCCTGCTGGTGCCGTCTGTGCCGGTGCCGACTGGTCTCTCTCGTCACTCTGACCAACTCCATCTGCGACTTTCATAAAAAATAGAGAAGCAAACTGAGAACAACGCTCGAATGCATTTCATCGAGGGCAATGACTTTAGTCATGTAACTGCGAAAGTGCTGGGCGGAATGAAGGAAGATTTTTTTGTTTTTGTTTTTAGCGCCGCGGAGAGCGAGAGGAAACCCCTGTCCACACTTATTCTCAAATTTTTGTGTACCGGTTCGAACCCAGTTCGTTTCTTCTACCTTAGTCGGGCCTGTGTCTTACCGTCATCAAAGTGTGGTTTACTCCGAAGATGTAGGCACCTGAGTCTAGACTTTATCTCTCCCGACTCAGGTAGTGCAGGAGTTGAACCCACTAACACCTCTCAAATAGTCTCCCCAGCTTGACTCAGTACACGAGTCACCCTACTCATCTGGGCGTTGGTCCAAGGAAGAGTCGTCGTCCATCGCTCATAAAAATCCCCAGGAAGAAGAGGCTGAAGGGAAACAATTATTTTCAATTAGTTCGAAGAAAAGAAAGGCCGACCGCAAACAACAGTTGAACGGCCCACGACAACAAAAGACGACAGACAACCTTCTCGATACGTACATTACGATGATAACGGCTCACAACAACAACGAACGGCCTTCAACAACAAAGGGCGACAGACAACCTACCCTTCTAACCCACTACACAGGTCGAAACCAGACAACAGTGATACTGACTTCTCCATACCTATAACCCGCGGTACCTATTTTGCATCCAAGCACAGGTCACCCCATAGCGTTAGGGTTAGGGTTCGGATCGAGTGGTCAGCGTCGTACCCAACAGCAGGAGGTACCAGCAGGAGGTACCCAGCAGAAACAAAAATTGTATGGAAGACCAACGCACATACTGCCGTACTAGACTACTGCCTTCGACTTTCTACGATACCACGATACCAACAGTACCTTACGGCGATATTTTTCCCCCCAAACCTACAACTACCACTACCTGCCGTAGTACTAGACTACTGGATTAGACTATGGTACGAGTACGTATGTTCTACGTACTTTCTCGATACCTAGAATACATTACGACGATAACGGACCACGAAGGACGACAATCAACCTATGAAGTCCCATTACAATCTGGGAGGTAGGATCTTCAGGTTGGTAGGCTGTTCAGGTAATTTGGTTCCTGTTGGGATCAAGGTACGGGCGAAGACCCAACCCAACCCCTGACTCTAATCCTAACCCTAACCCTGACCCCAAACCTCAGCCAAAACGGGCCAAAACTGGCCATAAACGCCACTGCGCCGCGTTTTCATCGAACCAGGAAATTTCTCAATTGCGGACGACGATTCCGAAGTGCAGACCGCGCTACGCAATTTTCAAGTCAAAAACACGCCTGAAGATCCTACCTCCCAGATTGCAGAACCTACTCCAACCTATCCTGCTATAACCGTCACCATTGAGGTCGTGCCTGCGTTTATTTCTCTGGGTTAGGTTGATGTACGGCGCGTCGAGGCCTACGAGTTCTGCGCGGCTGATTTATATAGATCTGTTCTGTCTACAGAGTTTTGTTTACGAGGTGTATATACGTAACGATCATCGGCGAAAGTTCTCCTTGTATGCCTTTTGTCATGTTGGACTTTACTGCGGCGTCTTATTTAGTTTTTATATGGGTGTTTACACGGCACGTCGAAGCCATCTCAATCTGCGCGATTCGACTGTAATACTATATTTTGGTTGTATATTTCGAATCTGCAGTAAGTACCCATGGGACTCGCGAGGACGCGGAAAATTTGTTCCCTTGAGACTCACGAGGACTCTGTCGTTTCAGCACTTTGATGTACTCTTGTACTGGGTACTTCAAAATGACTGGTGTTCGCGAGTCGACGACTGAGTCCCGATTACTGGGCACTGGTAGTCTGGGCACCTTTGCAGTATGTAGTTCTCGTGTCGCTGCTGCAAATTTTCACTCCTACCCAAAATGCACCAGTATAGTGTTCTTGTGTCGCTGCTGCTAGTTTTCGCTCCTACCCCGAATGCACATGTTGTTGTTTCTGGCCGACGTGCTGCGAACGTATCGTTCCTGCTTTTTGGCCGCTTTTCTACGCCCGGCCTATCCCTAATTTTTCCAGGGCTGTCCTCGACAATTTTCCCGCGGTAAAATTACCGCGACTAAACCACGGTTGGTTGTAATGCCGCGATTCCGTGATTGCCCGTGGTTTTCGCTTACCGCGAAAACGTGCCTTGCAAATGCCGTGATTTCTGAGTACTGTACCGTGACTGCCGTGGGTTTCGCTTGCTAGGGAAGCGTGCCGTGCAAATGCCATGATTTCTGACTACTGCACACTCTGGACAATAGGCACAACAATAATCTATTGCTTCGACAATAGACGAGAGGGGGAATCTATCGATGTATATTGTCTGCGACAATAGATTGTGGAAGGTATCTATCGATAGATATTGTCGGCGACAATAGACTGGTGATATTGTCGATCGATAGACATTGTCGAACACAATAGATGGTGAATTTCGTCCATCGATGGCCATTGCAGGTCACAATAGAATGTACGAGATGTCTATCGATGGCCATTGCAGGTCACAATAGAATGTACGAGATGTCTATCGATGGCCATTGCTGTCCTCGATAGATTGTGCGAGATGTCTATCGATAGCCATTGGTGGTCACGACAGATTGTGCGAGAGGTCTATCGACGGCCATTTGCCAACCACAATAGAATGTGCGAGAGGTCTATCGACGGCCATTGCCGACCACAATAGATTGTGCGATAGGTCTATTTGGCCATTGCCGACCACAATAGATTGTACGAGATGTCTATCGATGGCCATTGCCGGCCATGATAGACTATACAATCTATTTATCGATAGCCATCTCGAGGATATTTTGCACTCATCCCACGATATACGCGAGGCAATAGTCTACTTTGGAAGCGCGTCCAATAATCTATTGTGGATGGCGGTGGTTACTGTTGTACACAATCGCGTACCCGATTTTTCTAATTGAGAATTGTCTTTCCGATGAGAATGAGATTTTATCTTTGGAACACAACAAGTTGCCAAATATGTTCCAGGTACCAGATATGTCATGTTCTGTATGTATGTGGCAATGTGAACCAACGTCGTCATGTAGAGACCATACGCTCTCACACTCATTTGAAGAAGACATTATATATAGATGTCGCTATTAATAGAAACTCGCGCACCAAGATATTGGTAACTGTCATCAACTTGTGTGCGCTGGTAGTTTCGGGAATTGATTCGATGTAATACCCTTACTTTGTCCTACAGTCTATTAACTCCACTTTGAATAAAACGTGGATCATTAAACTAAAACGACCTTATTTCTCCTCAAAATTCAAAGCTTCCGTTTCTCATCTCGAGTTTGTTTGTCTCATACATAAACCAAGTAAGCAAGAGCTATTTTTTCTAATGCTGGTCATCATTATTATTTATTTTTATTTTTTTCGGAAATACTTTCGATTTAGCCCTTACGTTGTCTTATATCAGCTGCACTTTCAAAATAATCTGGATACTAAAAATAAAACCACCTTGACAAGAAAATTTTCAGCTTTCCGTTTCTTAACTCGAGGTTTTTGTCCCATACTTGAATGAAGTAAGTCAGATTCATATTTTTCGGAGCCCGGCCAACATTCTATTGTGGGTAGCGATGGCTATTGTTGGACACAATCGCGTACCTATTGTTGGCGGCAATAGAAGCTTCGGCGGTCGTCAAGAATGGCCGTCGACATGCATCATTCCACGGTACACAATAGATTTAGGCAATAGTCTATTGCGAAAACACGCACGACAGTCTATTGTAGGTGACGATGACTGTTGATGGATACAATTGCGTGTATATTGTTGGCGGCAATAGCCATCGATAGGTAAACGTTTCTAGTCTATTTATTGTTCAAACAATATCTATCACGGTTGCTTACCCAACATCTATTGTTCAGGACAATGGCCATCTATTGACAACCTTGTGACTCCGTAGTCGGGGCAAAGGCATATTGTCTTTATTGCTAAAAATATGTTGTTCCCTGACAATATCTATCGATAGACAGCGTTGCCAGTCTGTTGTCGTTAACAACATCTATCGATAGACAGCGTTGCCAGTCCATTATGGGTAGCAGTGTCTATCGATGGACAGTGTTGCCAGTCTATTGTGGTTCACAATGTCTATCGTTAGCCAGCGTTGCTAATCTATTGTCGTTAACAATATCCATTAACTCACGCATTTTCGGGGCTACTGTAGCGGTAATGTTCTATTTCCTTTCTGTTGTCCAGGGTCTATGCACATCTTACGTCATCTATCTTACACGTACAGAGTGTAACCGATTAGGAATCACAATTAATAACACAGAGTACCAACCACAACAACACAGCCGACAATGCAACACACTTAACCCCCACGATGCCCTCTGCCTTGTTGAGACACACAACGTTGCAACCCTCCTTCACGCTATACCATGCACCGACATTGCTGCTCATCACGATAGACCATGCACTCATTCCATACTGGTGGTGATCACAAGATGAAAATATGACATTGCTGCGGCACAAGGTATTGCGTTGCTTAGTAAGTCAGAGTGCATTGTAGGTGTGGAAATAGGCGGGTGATTGGTGTCCATCGATAGACATTGTCCACCACAATCGATTTTCAGCGGTGTCCATCGATAGCAATTGCCGGCCACAATAGATTAGAAATGTATCTATCGATCGCCATTGCTGGTCACGATAGATTCAGAAACATATCTATCGATAGACATTCCCGGTCACAATATATTAAGAAATGCATCTATCGATAGCCATTGCCGTCCACAATAGATCAAGAAATGTGTGCATCGATAGCCACTGTGGACCGCAGTAGATTCTGTAAGTTATCCCGTCTATAGCCATTGTCGGTGACAATAGCTTTCAACCCAGGTACTTCAGCACCCTCCTGCCTGAACAATATCTTGGAGACGTATCCCATCGATAGACATTACCGACGACAATGGATCGAGGAACGCGCCAATCGATAGGCTTTGCCGACGACAATAGACCCGTCCATTGCGCCAATTTCTATTGCTATTGCAGGGGTATTGTCTATTGTCCAGGGTGTGGAATTACTGTGCTGTGGTTTTCGCTTACCGTGGAAGCATGCCGTGCAAATGCCGCGATCACGAGTAACCGTGCCATGATCTACCGTATCAGAACCTTATGCCGAGGACAGATCTGCAGATTTCGGCCCGGCGGGCCCTTACACGAGGGATTGAATCCCCCGCCTGCGTACGTCTTCTGTATACGTATCTACCTTTGGTTTTTAAGCATATTCTTCCAATAGAATACCTGGCGAGATATAGTGTTTTCAATACAACAGTACGAGGTGTATACATACAACAGTACGAGGTGTATACATCATACAAACTTTCCAGTGTCTTGTGTGCCCTGGTGCTCACGTGTGAACTGCAAAAAACTTGCGCTTGTCTTGTGTACCCCGGCTCTCACGTGCGAACTGCTGTTTTCAGTCCAAGAGATGGCACTGGCCGAAATCAGTTTGGAAATCGAGCCTGTAAGTATTATCGTCTCGTCGACCCTGGTAGCATCCAGGGGAGTCACCGGCCAGTAGTCAATCGCGGGGTCTTAGGAGCGGCAATTGTACGCGTATTGTACTTGAGCATTTTTTTTTTTTTATTTCTAATACAACTTTACTTTCTGATAACAATATACTGGTATGATACTCGGTTTTTTGTTTGCTTTCATTTTGGTGTCTCCAGTTATTTTTGCAACTTTTGAGTATTAATAGTATACTTGTATACATCATTCACACCTGGTGCATTGATGGAGGTTGCATCCGTTGTGTTGGTATCATATACTTGGTATCTGGTAATGCAGTACGAGTATTTTGTTTGGTTGTTTCCCTTTCCTGTTTTCGTGGAGTGTTTGGGTCCAGGACGTTTCGGCTTGTCTTGCTGCGGCGAGCTGTTTTTTTATGATGGAAACCATGAAAATATACATGCAAATATTTCAATATCTTCTTTTCGGGAATGTTATGAGTGATAAACGTTGAAGCTTATGCTGAACATTATCGGATGGCAAGCACAATAATAGTTATGTACTTTACAGATACAAAGAGTGAGTTCATCGTAATTCCAATATGAGCTTTTGTTTTGACGTTTTCCATATAGCACCGTGTAGCTGGTTGCCGTACCTAGACTACGGCGATGTTACCGTGGCTGCCGACTACCGCGCACGCGTATCGGTCCAAACACCGTGGTTGCTGATTACTGTACCCCGCAAAGCGTGGTGGCCGATTACCGCAGAAACGTGCCGTGCAAATGCCGTGTATTTTATTACTGCACCGAGAATACCTTGTTTTCGTTTACCGCGGAAGCGTGCCGTGCAAATGCCATGATTTCGGATTACTGTACCGCGACTGCAGTGGTTTTCACTCACTGCGGAAGCGTGCCGTGCAAATGTCGTGATTTCAATTTGCCTGTACCGGGAATGCCATGGTTTTCGCTCACTGCGGAAGCGTGCCATGCAAATACCGTAATCGCGAGTATCCGTGCCATGATCTACCGTACCAGCATTTTATGCCGAAGACAACCCTGAAAAATTCCATACCTCCGTCCATCCTTGTATTAAAGGGGAACACCTAGGGAACAGCAGGGTAACGCTTGCCCTGCTCTGCAGTACTTATATAACCGTCAAAATGCTGAACAAGCACATTCGAACACGCTCCCTGATTCTACAGTGACAATTCAAGATACTATAACAAAACTCATCTCGATGACCTAAATCAACTACTTCGTACAATATCAAGAGGAAACCTGTACCATACAGGTGAAAACCTTTCACACTACGGTATAAAACAATTCAAGATCTCGCATGATAAGATATTGCAACAGCTTAATGCCGTAAAGACAAAACCTATAGCGATCGATAACTATTGGAGTTCGCGAGGGACCCCGCTTCCCCGGACGAAAGTCTCTTTGTGCCCTCTACTCCAGCTAAAATTTCTCAGATCGTAGCGGTAATTCGAGATAACAAATATCTTTCCCAATAGAATTTGCCCGGCGCTTACTCTTCGCGAAACAATATAATAACACTCCCCGTTTCTGGTTCAGCTCACAAGCTCTCCTTAATCCAGAAAATATTTCATCTTCCTACTCGCTAACAATACGTATATCTCTAAGTGTTTTCCGATTCCCCCTTGTTTCTTAGCGCTAGCCTTCCTTTTATTTCTACAGCAGTACCCTTTCTTCTACTTCTGCCTTGTACCTCCTAAACTTCCCGGCGAACATCACATGTATTTGGTTTCCCCCATATTTTCTCAACTCCACCATCCCACCTTATTCCAACTCATCCCTTTGTTACTTTCTCCCACACAGCTCTATCAACTATGGCTGGCAACCTCTCTTATGGCATGTCCCATACTTAATATTGTCATTTCATATTGCTCATGTCTCTATTCGCCTTGAGTGGGTACATTCCCAGTTCTGCTCTTATTAATGTATTGCTCGTCGTACTTCGGCATCTGAGTATTTTTTTAGCTGCTGCCATCTGTGCTGTTGCCGATACTTCTCCTGCATATTCCAGCTTTGGTGCTATCAACATTCATCAGGATACATTTCTTAATCCTAGTGTCAAGGTGTGAGTCTGTTAGGATCGCATCCATCTTGCCTACGTGTGCTTTACCCTTTCGTATCAATATTATCTCTGCTATATTTGTTTTCCAAGAGCATTATTTTGATATCTTTACGCCAAGGTACGTATACTGGTCTACGATGGGCAATTCACCTTATCCCCACTTCCAACCGAATTTTACCGGGTTCACCTTATCTTCGTTACGAACAACTACTGCGCTCTTCTTGAGGTTAGCCGTCACCCTCACTTTTCTGGTGTATTCTAGCGCCTTCTCTATTTGTTTCAGCAATCCGTCGGGTGTTTCTGATATCCCCACGAAATCATCCGCAAACATCAATCCGGCGGCCGCATCTTCCCCTACCGTGACTCCCTGCCTTGCTGCTTCGACTGCTACTATTAGGTCGTTAATTAATATATGTCTTGAATAGGTTAGGTGACAACGTACATCCCTGTGCAACTCCTTGTAAAATATCAACACACTCCGATATTTCCCCGTCCAGCATCACAGCACTTCTCGCACATTCCGTCCTATTTTTCGTCATTCTCCACATTTTTTCTTTGGTTCCTATTTCCCACAGTTTTTTCCACAACCCATTTCCCCATACTGTGTCGTAGCCTTTCTGTGCACCTAGAAAGAAACGGTATGTTGTTAGTCCCGCGTCTTTCCTACCTTGGATTATCTTACCTAAGGTGTACACAAGGTCTACGAAGCTACGGTTTGGCCTAAACCCTGCTTGCCCTTCGCTTATTTTGTCTTCCTTCTCCATTATTGTTCCCATTCTGTCGTTCAAAACCTTACCAAACGTTTTTCCTACTGTGCTTACTGTAGTAGCGTTATCCCTATATAGTTCCCCTTGTCAGCCTTATTTCCTTTCTTGAATAAGTTTACCAATACTCTCTTCATTTCATAGGTGCGCAGTCGTTTTTTCCATATCTAGTTATACAACATGACCATCATGGTATGCATTCCTTCTCTCCCGTACTTCATAAACTCATTCACTATTTGGTCTGCCCCTGCTGCCTTTCTATTGTTGAGTTTAGCTACACACTTCTTTACTTCTGCCGTTGTGAACTCTCTCTGTAACCCTCCTGAACCACTGTTTTTCCTTTCTGATGCATCTACGTTCGCCTCTGCCCACGCGTTGATTTCCTTCTCCAGTTCTGCGTCGGACGTTTCGTTGACTGGGTGTTCCAAGTTTACGGTAATGCTCTAATAGTACTTCCCTTTTCTCCTTCGAACTACTCACCATTTTACCGTTCTGTGCTCTTAAGGTAGCTATTCCCATGTCTGCCTCTCCTGCTCGTTTGCCCAGTTTCCCTTTTATCCGTACCCACATCTGCTTCATCCCGCCCTCAAAGTCTTCATTAATTTTATTTATTACAGTACGTATTTCCATGTCCCTTTCTCCTTCTCTACCATCTGTTGTAGTTACTCGATGTATAGCTTGCGTGTGCCTTTCTCCTTACTCTTATGACCTCTTTCTCTTCCTCATCCCACCAGTTTACTGCTCTGTTGCATACTATCAACTTCTTCCCTTCCTATTTCTTACTTGCTGCGGTCTTGACCAATTGCTACCATCCTTCTATTTTCCTAGTTTCTGCATCATCCCTCTATACGTCATTCCTTGTTGTACCTATTATTTTCAATAGCTACGAAAAAAATATCTACATATTTGACCATCTCTTCTTGGAAGTTTTCCCGTTTTTCTTTTACTTCTAGTTTATCTCTTCTCCATCTGTACTGTTTCCTACCTCGCCTATATTTGATAACTCTCTCTGTCCATATTAGACAGTGATCAGTAGTTCCTACGTCCGCTGTGCATACATAGAGTTATGTTTCCTTACCAGTTCCATTTTCTACTATTGATACTATAGAGTCAAGGATGGAGCTTTCTCCTTTTTGTATGCACTGTCTATTTCATCCTGGCTCTTTCTTTTCTACTC
The DNA here is from genome assembly GCA_031763025.1 of Macrocystis pyrifera. Classification (NCBI taxonomy): domain Eukaryota; class Phaeophyceae; order Laminariales; family Laminariaceae; genus Macrocystis; species Macrocystis pyrifera. Next base: position 11,436,915 of record JASSKH010000009.1, read on the forward strand.
TGTCGCTCAACATCTTCATCGCGTTGTGCTCAAGCAACTTTAACATCTCTTCCCATTATTATTATTTTGTTACTTCCCCGTATAGTCCGATGTTTTCATTCAGTTTGTTGGCCTATTCCTGAATTAAAGCTCCCATTGGTACTACTTCTCCTTGCCTTTTATACTTACATATATCTACTGCTACTTTTCCGAACTTCCTCTGTGTACCTTTTATTGTATTCTTCGACTCTGGGGGCATATGATGTTTCCTATGAAGTGACCCTGGTGTCTTTACCCATATGCTTTTGTCCAATGTAGTGTCTTTGATCACCTCTATTTGGTCACATAGGTATTCTTTGACTAGGAATCACACGCCCCCCGCCCCCCTATTCTTACTTTTCTGTCCCTTTATCTTTTTCCCTATACATGCGTACTCTCCAACGTTGCATCCTATCTGCCCCCCCTCTTTCTCCCACGACTCTTGAATTCCCACTATGTCTATGTAGCGCTTACTGACTTGTTCGGCAATTTCTACCCTTGTGGGCTCTTCCGTGGCGAATCCACATACGTTCCGTGATCCTATTCTTGGTCTCGTTTTCGTTTAACTATCCGCTCTAGTGTTTCTCCCCCACTCCCCTTGAGCCACTTGCTGTTTCCTGCACCCCCTTACCTTTGTTCACCCTAGGACTACGTCTTAGTTTCGCTATTTCATTAGCTATACATGCTCCCCATCCTAGTCTTCTAACCCATGCGGACACTTTTTTCTATCTCTATCCTCTGCCACTCCATGCTCGCTTTCGGCTGTAGCGTGACTCGAAAGTGTTCTCCTTCCCGTTCTACGTTTCCTATTGCATAGCAGTACAGTCCTAGTTCGTCGCACTCCCTCTTGAACTCAATCCTCGTCATGTCGCTAGGAACTCCGAATATCAGCACTACCTATTACTTTACCCTGCCAATTTTTCTTTCTCCACCCACCCTGCCTCACTGCCTTTCTCCAAATCTCTTCCAAGAATGTATCCAGTTTGTTCGTATTCATATTTGTAGTGGGAATTGTTCAAGTTTCTGGGACTTCCCAATCCTAGTACTCGTTGAGGGTCTGGTGTCTTTCAGTTCTTTTGCCGGCGCACCACCCTAAATAGTGTCTCCCACACGGGCTCGTAGCCTGAAGCCAAGTTCAACACCCTTAACACAAGTACCCCACGTCTGTGTCAGGCGATCTACATGGTGACCATCCTGACGTCCCACGATCGTATTTTATATCTTCTCGCCCCGCTGCTGTACTGGTTACTTCCCTCCAGGGAGGTCATTTTTACCGTGCAAGGTTCAAGGACGGCTTGCCTAACACAAAGTCTTACTCACACATCGGGATGCCCCATACGTCGCTTTCTCCGTCGTATGTATGTTTCACCATGGATAACTACCCCACTAATGCTCCCGAGTAGACCTTCGCTATTGAAAGCTTAGCCGACGATCCCCCCGCATTTTGTACCGGCTTTTATGCTTCCAAGATACCAAGATATCTACTTACCGCTTGGTGCTCCTTATCTTTGGTCGTGTGGTCGGTCAAATGCAAGGCACGTTTGTGTCATAAGTATAATAGGTCTTGACTTAATGTCATGCGTCATCCACCCCTGCCCTTCATTTGGCGCTCGGTATGTGCACCTATTGTCGGGGATTTTAGGAATAATGTCAGGCCAGACTTCCACCGCCCAATGGAAATCGATAAAGTTTTACAGGTATCTTACCAAGAGACCCAACCTTCATGTGAATTGAACATGTCGGGGTAACCATGCTGTATGTATGTGTGCATGTGAGGCGGTCCGTCTTCATGCTAGGTTTTTGGTCTATGTTTTATGCCTTCACTGCCAGTATTACGATGTGGGAGAAACTATACACCAGGTACTTATTTTTTCGTGTCTGTCTGGTTTGGGTTTAGATATGGGGAAACAAAACTGGTGCGTTGAGTTGTTTCATGTGTAGATCTTGTTTGGGTTTTGGTATGAGACAAAAAAAAAAAAAAACGGTTGCGTGAGTAAAATTTCATGTCTTTTTCTGTGATACAGAGTTTTTTGGTATCGGAAAACAACGATTAATTGAGTAATTTCATGTCTGCATCCGGTTTTTGCTTTTTTGGTATGATGAAAAAGGTAGTTATTATGCTAATGGAAGCGCGAAGTCCAAAGGTTTTTTTTTTAAATACTGCTTTTAGAAAACAGCCGAAAATATCCTCGTTCCGCCGCGGTGGTAAACGAAGGAAAAAATGCTTGTTTTTTTCTTCTTTTTGTTCCAACAGCTGCAGGCGGCGCAATTTGTTTTCTCTCGATGCAAATTGTCAACACGCTGGTGAAAATCAGCTCGTGCGACGATAGACGCTCGATCTCGATAGAGACTCAGCCCACGGCCGCTTGCTGTCGGGCAATGCCAACGAGTATAGATGACGGCCTCGAAGATAGAAGGTGGATCCATATAGGGGGCGAGAGCTTGCCGGTGATGTCCTACGGTATCCTCCCAAACCTGAAAAAAAACTGTTTTTTGCCATTCGAGACGGATCGAGAATTTTTGGTCTTTTGTTTTGTTCACACCAGCGGCTAATTTGTTTTTTATCGTACGCCTGACCAGCGCCCGCCACACGTCACTGGCCATTGTGTGAACACGGTGACCCTAGGGTGAGTCGGAGCCCCTAACGAGCGCACTCCGTTCAGAGTTCATGACGCAGTTGTTGGTTTTGTCGATCGATGTCTGCCGAGGACTCGGAATCCCGCCGCTTCGAACCAAACATCCCCCTGAGTTTTTCTGAAGCCGACCTGGCTCAACATCGGCCCCAGAATTGTTTTTTTTCGGGCTTTTCCAAGAGTTTGGAACTTTCCGTGTGAAGAAACGTGCCCATAGCAAGCTGTACCAGAAACGTTTTGACGGGTTTCTTTGGAATCCACACTTTTTATGGGAACTTTGTGTTTCCATTGGCATAGGTCTTACCTGGTACCTGGTAGTTGAGTATTTTCATGTCTTAAATCCGGTTTGTGTTATGATAGGGGACATAAATACTAGTAGTTCAATCGTTTCACGTGTAAATCTGTTTTTTGCGTTCTTGGTATGATAAGAAAGTAGTTAGTTGCGTAATTTCATGTCTGAATCCGGTTTGCGTTATTATGTGGGGAGAAAAAAAAACTGCTTAGTTCAATTGTATCAAGTCCAAATCTGGTTTTGTGTTTCGGTATGGGAAAAAAAAAAAACGTTAGTTGAGAAATTGTATGTCCAAATCTGGTTTGTGTGTTGGTATGGGAAAATAACTGTGAATCGTGTACACTGTGTTGTGTTTGCTGTTCCGGTGGGTGCGGTTTTTTTAGCTGTTGTTTGCATGGTGTCTATGTCTGATCTGGTCTATGTGGCCTTTGTGCCGGAAGGAGCAGTCTGTACATTGAATCTCCAGTGTCTGGTGACTTGTTTCACAGCGTCGTCGCCACTTGACGGGGGTTTCGCGTATCAGCCGGAAGAACCCAAACAATACATGCGTACGTATCATCCAATATGAACCTTACACCGCATTTCATACTCGTACGTATTACGAATCAATTCACGAATTTCCACCCTGGTCATGAAAAGAAACAAAATTCACAACTTATTAGTGATCGAAAATCTACCATTACGTATAGGAGCGCAAACACTCTCCCTTCGCCCCGCATGTCGCCGCACCAATAATCCATGCCCGCCCCATCCACGACCTCCCGCTGCTGCTGCTGTTGTCTTCGTGTGCACGCGACTGCTTTGACACGTGCCTTGTTGCCCATGCAGACGTGCCTCCCGTCGTTATTAGTACTGCTGCAGCAGCACACGATTCTCACACGCCCGCTTCCTCGACCACGATGTAGCACGCCGTAGTAGTCGAGTGCGCGCAGCTCGTACGCGGCTTTCCCCGACCATGTCACATGGCCGGGTGCTCACTCCCTGGCTTGCACTGTGCGATTTCCCCCGAAAATGTGCAAATCTGTCCCTCATCCTCACAGCTGCTAACCCCACCACAGTCTTCCCGTGGTGGGGTGCGCAATTTATTTTTTGCACAACCTGTATTCCCCTTGCCACACAGGGCGGGGGCGCCTATAATTTTATTCCCACAGCAGGGCTTTTGGTTCTCCCTAAAAACGCCATTGTTTCTTGGGCATGGTCTCCTTGATCCTCCACCATCGCCAACACAGCCTCCGCCCCCCCTTGCGACCCGTCCTCCATGTCCGCCGGCGATGGGCCCTTGCTGCTGTCGTGCCCCATTCCACCGCACGTTTCACAAAGTTTGGTGGTGCAGTTGTCGCTGTAGTGGCCTAAAGCTCTGCCAGCACTTCACGGGATCCTTCTTTTTCCCTGCTCCCTCGTCCTCCTTGCTCTTTCCAGACTTTCCCCGACCACCGCCCTGTCCACCTTCACCACCATGCCTACGCCCCCCATTACTAACGAGCGCAAGATTGTTGCTTTTTTCCCGTGCCAAAAGTTGGAAGCAGCTTTTCGTACTAGTTCCGTACGAAGTTGAGGATTTCTTTGCGGTCGTAGACCTGTTTTGGGTTGAGGTCGCAGATCTCGAGTGCGTACTGTGGGGCAATAGCCCAAATATTCCCTTCTTGCACCAATCCCACCGGCGATAGATTTCGCGGGAACGCGTTCACCCCCCCGGCTCCCGTCGCCAACGTCGGAGAGTTTCGACGATGGCGCTACAGCATCTCTCCCTGCTCCGACTGCGGTACATAGCGGCTTCTCTCTACCGGACCCAATACGTGCCATGATTTCAGGCAGCTCGGCGTGACTCGACTTTTGACGCGCCTTGGCGTCTGCGGCCGCCCGTTGCAGCCCCTCGAGGGCGAAGCCCTGCTCCATTGCCTTGGCCCACAGATCATCCACCTCGTCACCCATGGGCCTACATCGGTACCAACGCTCTGTTAGATAGTCCTAGGCGGAGCACAAACATTATTCAGGTTTCTAGTATTATTCTTCCGGCAGCGTGGCGAGACAGAACGAGTGACCACGTAGGTATCGCGTGCACTCACAGTAGCAAATCACCTAGCAACCGTAAGACGCAATATCCCGAATAGTCATGTGACTGCCAAAATGCTGAACAAACACAATCGAACACTGCATGCCTCAGGTACTGTTAACATTAATAGTATCATGACGGGATATGATTAAGGGGACGCTTGCACGCTCAGGAATGCGTCGTCAAGTAAACGTAGTCGAACACTGCATGCCCTCAGGTACTGTTAACATTAATAGTATCATGACAAGATGTGATTAAGGGGACGCTATTAATAGCACGCTCAGGAATGCATCGTCAAGTACCCGCGCGTAGGCGTTTCGACAACATATACATACGACTTGGAATTAGAGTGAGGGATTTGCAACCAAGATCCGTATTTCGTGGTTGTAGAATGGTTGACGCAAATAAACGAAAGCCCTGAGCTTTTGAGCCATTCTTGCACTTTTTTGGGCCCAATAACTTACTACCCATCATGGGAACGTAGCTTTGCGCCCAGCAGCATCTACGGCCACGACTCCCTAAGAGATGTATCATCCGCCTGGAGAGCAGCAATCTTCTATTGAAGGTCATTTCTTCATCGGCGATGCAGCCATTGTGCTATGCTCCCGTGAAATGAAACATTTTGCTGTATATCCCTCGAACTGCCGTGTTGTTATTCTCTGCGACGTCGAGGGAGGGTTAACTGGCGTGGTACGAGAGCCGCGACACCGGCCGCTGACTCTCGTTGCCTATCGTACTGACAGTACCCAGGAGTTCCCCCCCCGAGCCGACTGGCCGGCGCTCTAACAAACGCAGTCTCGGACGACCGAGATCCCCAATGGTAGTAAATCATTGACATACCCCACTCGGCTAGTGAGAGCCCCGAATCGGTACCAGGTAATCACAAACAATGTTAAAAGTATAATACAGTGTGGCCAGCACCATGTGGTCGCTCCGTTCCACCTACTTTCGAGAGCAGAAAGGGGCGGGTGGGCAGGAGAAATCACAACAGTACGAGCAGGCCTAGCTTCTAGGCCTATCAATCGGCAGCGAGCAATGCCGTGCTCTACTCGTGCACCAATCACGAGAAGCTAGGAGGGGGCACGGGACGAGTGTGGCTGTTCTTCTCTTCTCTCTGCCTCTGGACAACTTCAGCTATTAGTTTCCGTCGGTAGAGCCCATGACTATAAATAATCAATTCCGTCGGTTGTGAACAAAACAGGCATCTCACGTGAACTTAGAGATACGACGACTTTTTGTATGTCCTTCGAATTGCCATGTTATTATTATTCTCTGCGACGGCCGGAGGGGGGTCCACTGGCGTGGTACGAGAGCCGCGACACCGGCCGCTGACTCTCGTTGCCTATCGTACTTCCAGTACCCGGGGGTTCCCCCCCCAAGCCGATTGGCCGGGACTCTAACAAACGCAGTATCGGACGACCGAGACCCCCAATGGTAGTAAACCATTGACATACCCCAATTCCGAGGTCGTGTCGATACTACGGTTTTCGGTCTCAGACAGTACCCTGGCCTGGTTGCCTCTGCCCTATCTTTCCCGTCTCTGCTAGTTTACGAGATGCAATACCCGCGTCCTCTGGGTTATTGAGGTTGTACGTGTTAGAAGACTCTGAAGACTTCAATCTACCTTCTCTCTGGATCACCCTCTGTGGCATTTTCCCCCTGCCCGCCAGCGTGGTTGTTTGCGCCGATACGCAATGAGTGGAGGCCGACTTCGCTGGAATCGTCTCATGCTTCCGCTACCACTTCGCGAAGTTCCCTAGGGCTTCCGTGTACCCCCACTCTGACCTCATTACCGTACCGATACGACGACAGGGGGGCGCTTCCTGGCAACGTCGGATATCCCGACAAAACTCCACCATGAGAGCGACGGCACGAGAATCCTGAGCTTTTCAGCCATTTTTGCGCTTTTTGGGGCTCAATGACTTACAACCCATCATGGCAACGTAGGTTTGCGCCCAGCAGCATTTACGACCACAACCCCCTAAGAGATACATCACCCGCCTGGAGGGCAGTAGTCTTGCAGTGAAGGCCAATTCTTCATCGGTGATGCAGCCATTGTGTGCTCCCTTGCGTGATATGAAACATTTTAGCGTTTTTGCGAGCTTTTGGTGTAACTCTCTCGCGACTTCGAATACACGGAAACACCTCGTGAGTCGTTCTCGCTGCCTGCGACCGCCGTCTGGCGCACCCGACGCCCTCAGAGACCCCATCATGAGCATCCTCTAATTTTGCGGGCTGTAGTTTCTTGTGAGGAGCTGTAGCTGTCCACAAGTGATGTGAAAACGTTCATTTCGGGGTTGTTTTTTCCCCTCAGTGTGTGCACCCCAAATTTATACCAATTTCGACCACTGGAGCACCTCTTAGTCGAGGTGTACGCCTCTGTTGAGAACCTGCGGGGGATCAATCTCGAGAGAAACACAAGCTTCTTTGATGACCCTCCAATAAGACACCGTCGCTCTCCGGTAAGCACGAACTAGCCGATGTTCTAAATGCAGCGTGTTAAGATAGCGATGTTATTTTCTGTTCCCATATACCATCTAGAGATGAGAGTGCCCGGAAACCCGGGGACCAGGGCACACTTGGGTGCCATCGTCCCCTTCATCTGTAGCATACGTACGTGGGACGAATGTGTGGTATGCCGTACGTATTATACTTGCTGGAATATATATATATTATATTTTGATATAAATGATACGACAGCACTTGTTGCATGCTGTTTTGACGCTGACGTTCAGCACTGTTGTCGTTGTGGATGCTGTCGGTGCGTTAAACTATTAATAATTTATTTACGCTATTTTATATCCTTGGTACCTGGTGTACTCTCCCCACCCGTTCCCCCCTATTATATACCTTGTATATATAGGTTGGGTTGGTGTCGGTTGGCGACGATGCTGTAAAACATGCCTCTCACTGCGTGAGCTAGATAGCCAGGGTACCGTTTTTTTTTTTTTTTTGGCGGTTACCACGGCTGGCGGTCTAGTTATAGATCATTTTCGTGCGGGTAGAACCTTTTCTCCGCACAAGGGGGATGATCGTATCACGTAGTGTGTATATGGTGAGGCACCCACGAGACAGTTCCATAGTAGACCCATTGCTGTCTCTAGAAATGGCCACACCAGACATTAAATCAATTTATTGATGCTGTCATCCATATGCAAGAAAATCCGCCTCTATAGCGGTTCTTAGTAAGATGTAGCTCACCCTTCATGCGACTCGCCCAACACCTCACGGCGCTTCGCGCTTGGTTCAAGCAATGTCTGCCTGGTCGGTGAAAACCCGACATGCCCCGTCCCGGCATTGTAGGGATGCGAGGGTCTATGGTCATACGACTACGGCCATGCATGATAATGAGTGCACCCGCCCACTCCCCCCATCATAGAAGTCTTTTCAGATGCCAGATCGAGCTACCGCCAGTACTAAAGTCCTACGTTTTCAGTATGTGCAATAAAACCACTGCTGTGCTGCTGCTCGTTCATACTACTCCGTACTGCCATTGCACCTGCGCAACTCCTCCACCTCGATTTGTACGTATTGTACCTGCTGGAACATACATACAAGTAGAGGTTTTAATTCACAGGTGAGTGCAGGGTATCTCTGGTATGATATTCAGGTGGGAAACGTCAGACGGTCTTAAGACTGCTGGAACACAAACCATGCGGTGTCACGGGAGAGTAACACAACAACAGCCAGTAGCAGCGACGGTAGAGGCGGTGCTGCTGCTGTGCTGCTGCTGCTGTGCTGCTGCTGTGCTGCTGCTGTGCTACTGCTGTTCTGCTGCTCTCTTTCTTCGTTGTCCTCAAAACTAAACACTCTTCTGCTGTTGTTGTGCTGAGCATGCAGTTGCCTTTCGATATTTATTTATGTCATCTAAACGTGACAGCTGTTTGGTTTTCAAATTAGCGTTTCAAGGGTATGAGGTATCTTTGCAATGACCACGTTCAGGCGGGAAACGTTAGACAGTCTAGGATGTTTGGAACATAACGTATCCGGTGTCACAGGAGTGAAAACACAACAGCAGCAGCCAGCAACAACAGCGACGGCGTAGGAGGCGGTGCCGCTTTTGTACTGCTGCTCTTCTGTTGCTTTCTCTCCTGGGCTGTCCTCAAAACTAAACACTCTTCTTCTGCTGTTGTTTGTTGCGTGATGTCGACCAATTGGTGTCGACCGAGCATTTTTGTTTCTACGGCTTGCTGAACGTTTTCTGAGACTGCTGTGTGTATGGACTGCTGCATCACAACGTTTTGATTTTTTTTCATCGCACACATCAATGCCGCTTCCGTCGTCCCCACCTCCATTTACGATAAACCCTACCAGATAGTAATTTACACATTGTTTTGTCAACCGAACTCCATGTACTATATCGCACCAGGTGCTTCCCTAGGGTTAGGATTAGGTAGAATATCGCAAGGTTTTGGTCTGGTCAACGTAGGTCAAGGATAGTTAGTGTTGCCTCTCACCCCGTTATCGAGTGCTGCATAGTACCGTAGTCTCGTAGCATAGGCAGCTCATGGTAGTCGCTTTGTTGGGGTCGCGCCACCACCCTCGACCTGAGACTGACACTGTACATCTTGTATCGACTTCGCTCATTGACACTACCTGGGACCCGGTGGTGAGCAGGTGCTTGCGTTGTTGTTGCTGTTTTTTTTTTTTGTTTTTCATCTCCGGCGGATTGGCAAAAATAAGTGTTGGTGGCCTTGCTGCTCCCGCCTCCACCAGCTGCCGAAGCTCGCAACTCACAAAGGGGTTGGTATTAGATATGGCTCAGATCTCCATACTTTTCTATGAAATCCAAAAGGCACAGAGAGATGGTGCCATTTATTTTTGCCTGCGCGTAACTAGATATCATAACCTTTGAGGAAGTTGAACTTACGCATAAACGCAAAATCGTTCGCTAGATCAGGTCCGGACGCTGTCCCCGGGAAGATACCCGATGATTGCTTGTACAGTAGACCACCCCCCCCCCCCGAATTGTACACCGAATTGTACAAATCCTTCATCTAAAACGAAGTCAATCAAATTCAAACATGTTTTCCCTGCCAACGTTGAATTCGGTGGTGCGTTTGCTGTTTTTGTTTGCATTTATCGGAGGATTTGGAGATCAGTGTACTCTGTTGAGCTTTGGTTTCTTGCCACCATTGCTTTTACCATACTTGGAATACGTCGACTTTGAACCAACGCTTTCCTCCTGGTACGTGTATACCAAATTAATCAATTCCCTCATGGCACGCTTCAGACGTTTTACCAGGATGTTGGCATAGATAGCAATACAATCGAAGGTTTCTAGATGGTGGGGCAGCCTCTTATTAGATAAAAATGCCTTTTTATCCATACCTCGCATGATGATCACAATATCAGCCCCACCACCTCTGTTCCAATATTCCTCTGCGATATGGCCAACCTCAACACATTCTTCACACCATAAAACATGCTATACCGGTCTGATGCCATCGAGTACTGCGTTTACCACCGTAGCTGTTCCTTCGGTGGTTGTGTGGCAGCACGCTGTAATACCTCTAAATGCCGGGATTTCTTTGTGCAGTTTGGGCATAAGATATCGTACCGGAATGTTTGAATACTCCAACGAGTACTTTCTAGTATCCGGGTCTTTGATGCTAAATAATTGTATCGGCAAGTATTCCGGTTTCAAGTAATCCAATTGCCGCGTTGGAAGTTGCTGTAGTATCGCCGTCAATGATTCACCTTCAATTCGTTAATACCCCGGACCATTTAGCTCCGGTACAGTATCTCTCGCATCACAAGTTTTGCACATCACGCCAAGGCAATCAGCTGCTTCCTGTGCTTTAGAAATGACCACATGCTCGTGGGCTTCTTTTAAAAGCGTGCTTGACAGCAGTAAAGTCGACGTTTCCCGTGAGTAATCGTGCCTCATCTGCGTCTGCTGCGCAATCTAGGCACTGGTACGTATTTCTGTCAACAGAGCATCCCTCCATTCTACATGATCTACGGAGTTGATTACCAGGTCCAAGCAAATCGTGTCCTTTTGTTCTTCTTCCTCATGTCGATGGCGTAGTCCGATCTGAACCCAGCTTACAGTTTAAGTACTGCTTCAGCATCTTTTATCGCGCAGGCAACCCGCATTTGTGGGCGGCAGGCAGTTCAACCCATCCTTAATACGTGCCACATACTCAGACAAACTAGGGTTTGCCCAGGTTCATTCATAGTTTTTGCCGGTGTCACGCGCTACTGTTGTATCAGGTAGCATTTAGGCAAAAATCATGCAAGATGAATCCAATATTTGAAGCACGGGATTAACTTCATAATGCATTCCCGGAACCCTACACATCCAGGGGGAATATAACTCAGTATATTGAGCTGCACAAATAGACCACGCAGGGGAACTACGTTGGCGATAATACCCGTGAATCTCATAACAACCAACTTAGGCGCTTTCAGTTTTCGGACGGAAAAAAAAACGAAAAAACTAAGGTACTGCTTCCTGAGTACAGTAAAGGCCTTCTGTACGTTGCCTGAAATGCCATTCTTCCCTATGTTAAACATGCGTAGTATGTTTTGGGGGGCAACTGCGACATGCACGAATCCACTAAATATGGCCTATTGGTGATGAGTCCAGTGGAGTAGTCTATTTTTCGTCGTCAGTCCCCATATGGAGGGGCTCGTCCTGCTTGCCATACATGCCTATTTGACATACCCTTGTGCTCTGTCTAGATCGCTTGACTCGTCTGACGACAAAACCATGTGGGTAGCGTTGATCTATAGGGTCTAACGATTTCTCTACGGGTGCTACATCCATTGGTATCCGTCGCCAATCGGTGTATCCATGAGTTCCCCTTTGTTTACCATGGAGTTGTATTCCTTCGGCCAGTACTACTCCGTCTAGAACCCGGGGGGTTACGTCTAACAGAACAACCACGAATTTCGTTTGGTCCGACTTCATTGCTCTGCTAAAAACGTCCTTTGTGGAGATGTGTTTCGGAAATGTTTCGTACGGGCTCTTAATCGTGCGACCTGCCTATGTTTTCCCGTTGCAGAGGTGGACAATAGTGTATGCCTGGTATAGAACAAACACATTTGACTTGCCTTTTAACGCGCCCTCCCTGACCGGGTTCTACTTTCCATACCGAGTATATTGGCCTTGTTTTCGTTGGCAAATCGTCCCTCTCTGTCCCTGACCCTTTTTAACCATGTGTTCCGAATTCTCCAAACCCTTTTTAATACTGGGTGGTTGGATAGGACAAAAACTTTTCGCATGATCCCGACGGGGAAACATCGTCTCATTCGATGGTCGTGGGGTTCTACATCGACCCTGTGCCCGCGCCATAACATTGTCATAATCTATGTAGGCCTCATTTTTTTCTTACACTCAGTGGCGTTGCAGGTGTTGTTATTTCGTACTCGGTCCTTCCATAGTTCAGGTGGTCCAGTTTTGAATCCCACGTACACGTTGAAAAGCAAATATTGGGGGGCGGGGGGAGGGGTGTACTCGATATCATGCATGGCCGTAGTCGTATGACTATAGGCCCTCGCATCCCTACAATGCCGGGACACAGCACGTCCGGTTTTCACCGACCAGACAGACAGTGCTTGCACCAAGCCACGCCGTGAGGTGTCTGGCGATTCGCATGAAAGGTGAGCTGCATCCTACTAAGAACCGCTTCTGGGGCGGACTTGCATATGGATGACAGCTTCAACGAGTTAATTTTATATCCGGTGTGAGCACTTCCAGAGACAGCAATGGAAATACTGTGTGACTGCCTCTTGGGTGCCTTACACAGTACCAGGTCGTTACGATCATTTCCCTTGCGCGGAGTAAAGCTTGTTCATCCCGCACAAAATTGATGCAACTCGACCACCAGCTGCGACCGACCGCCAAAACAAGGCAACAAACAATACCCTGGTTGTCTAGCAGCATGTTTCACTGTGCCGTTGCCAACCGACGCCAACCGGCACGGGGGGGTGGCGTGCTTGCTTGTTGCTTGCCTTACGTAATCATTTCACAGTTGAGTATGCATCCCTTTCGAGATGGAGCACCGTTCCTACTCCTAATAGAGACCTCCAACAGTTGGGCGTTCACTACGTTGTTTCCATATATTACAGAGAAACTTTTCGCTAATTTTATGCCCTTCCTGTTTCGCCGCCTGTGACCATAATCTATCTCCTAGGATGGCGGTCGTTTTCGCGCTGGTTTCAAGTGTACCAAACTCCTCCATGCCACATTTGTCTATTTACCTCCTCTCCTCTTTTAACAGATGGCGTTCCTCGTTGTGCGTTTCACATTCTTATACTATGTGAGTTCTACTCTCTATTGCTTTGCCACACGGGCACATTTGTGCATCTACTCCCTCCTCCTCCCGGCTACTGGTATAGCTCTTTCTTCTTTCTGGCAGGTCCAGGTCACTTACACAAAATCGCAGTTTCAGCGTTTTCGCGAAGTTCATTGGGCCGTGCAAACACATTTTCATTCCTACGTATCCCTTCGCTTAATCCTCCGTGTATCTCCGTGTGTTTCTCCGATTTCACCTTATTTTTTAACGCTAGTATTTCCTTCTTTCTACAGTACCCATTCTTCTACCCCTGTCTTGCGCCTCCCAAACTTCTGTACGGACATCATGCCTTGTTGATTTCCTCCTTCCATAATTTCTCGACTACGCCATCCCACTTTATTCCAGCTCACCTTTTAGTTACTTTCTCGCATACAGCTCTGTAACTACGGCTGGCAATCTCCTTTTTGGGCACGTTCCTCACTTTACATTGCCATTTGAACTTTTTCAAGTCTCTGTCTTGGGTGGGCACGTTTCCAGTACTGTTCTTAGTACTCTATCACTCGCCGTGCTTGAGCATCGTCGTAGTTTTTCAGCTGCTGCCACCTGTACTGTTTTCAACTGTGTTACGAACTTCGCGTTCCCTTCCCATGCTTCTCCTGCATACTCTAGCTTCGGCACTATCACATTCATCAGGATACGTCTTTAAATCCTAGTGTCAAGGTGCGAGTCTACTTTGAATAGGATCGCATCCATCTTGCCTACGTGTGCCTGGCCCCTTCTTCTTTCTTTTGCTACGTACTTATCCAAAAAGTCTTTTGAGATCTCTACACCAAGATACGTAAACTGGTCTACGATAGGCAATTCATCTTTTCCCCACTGAAAGTCGTCGGGCTCACCTTCTTTTCGTTACATACAACTGCCGCGCACTTCTTGACGTTCACCGTCACCCTCCATTTTCTAGTGTGTGCTACATAGGGCCTTCTCTATTTGTTCCCGCAATCCTTCGGATGTTTCTGATATTCCCAAGTAGTTCTCGAACTTCTTATTATTGCTCCACAAGTGAGATGGGGGAAAGAGAGAACTCGAGTGAGCGAAGAGGTCATCGTCGGGGACGCAACTCAGCCCAGACGTTGACGCAAACTAACCTGTATGCAGATACAGTCTATCGGGACGATGTCATACAGAAGATTCCCAAAGCGCTACGTATTTGTGTATGTCTAATATTCTTTCTTTTTTTAGGCGTGTTGCTCTCCAGCGGCCGAGGGTTCTTTCGCGCACTTTCGGCTGCGGGACAAGGACGGGGGCCGTGGGTACATTACGACGCATGTCTGGATCCCGGCCGAGTACCCTGGCGGTGCTCGGTGCATTGAACGTCGCTGAGTTAGGTCTTAAAAACAGGGGATTGCTTTCCGCCTCGCCGAGCCGAGTAGGTGTCATGGAAAACCCCACATTCTTTTTTGTTTTTCCACCACCCTCGAACACTCCCTCTGCTGTACATATGTTTTCAACCTCGGCAGAAGCAGCAGCAGCAGCACGCATACAGCAGCAGTCCGCCTACCTGGGAGATTTTTTGGCAGCAGGTATTGGTGTCATACCTATTAATAGCTAGTTGTCCAGTCGCACGCTCTCAGCAGTAGGTTTTCGCAATGGGCAAGAGCCACAGAGCCAGGTCCATGCTGCCTCCCGTCTCGCTGTACTGCCTTGGTGTGTGGCACCGGGCATGGCTCACACTGCCCGACTGCCGGGCTGGATCCTCTATTTGTACTAAAAGGCCCTTATGATACGACGAGCACTTTCAACAACGAAAAATTTCTCCTCTGAATTTTTCTCTGCTGCGTTGAAAATATCAAAAAAATTGAAATTGCCCGCTTGTCCACTTTTTGTTTGTATCAACCTCAGCAGCAGCAGCAGTAAACGTCGGTCGAGCGTCATGTATGTTTCACCTAGCCCTTTGACGTACACCACACACCTCATACCGAGCACGTACGTGACGACAAAACTGGCCGCCTCGGTCCGTCTACCTGGGGGAAATTGGTAACAGGTATCTACTGTATATGTCGGTATCATGCTTGACGAGTTGTCCAGTCGCACGCTCTCAGCAGCAGGTAGTTGAACCGGGCAAGAGCCACAGAGCCAGGCTCATTTAGCCGCCCGTCTTCCTCTACCCTGCCTCGGTGTGCATCTGGCATAGTAGTAGTATTCGTTGTAATAGTACAAAACGGTAGTATTTGATGGTAGTAGTAGCACAGTGTTAGTAGTAATAGTAGTATCAATAGGAGGAGTAGTAGATTAGTAGTAGATGTAGTAGTAGCATCAGTAGTAGTAGTAGTAGTGCAGTGGCACAGGTAGTATTAATAGTAGCAGCAGTACTAGTAGCAGTGGCAGTAGTAATAGTAGTAGTAGTAGCAGTAGCATTGGTATTAATTGTAGGCAGTACTATGCCGCCGTTGCCACGAGTCTGCTGCTGCAACCATGATGAGTAGATTTTTGGCTGCTTTTGGCAGCCATTATTTTAAACGTGGAGAGAAACATTTCAGGACGAGTGCAGACGTTTTTGTCATGATGCCCTCAATCGTATGTAAACCAGTTGCTACCTATCGATGTTACATAGTGATGTTACTGTAGAGATCTACTGCTGTTGCCACGAGTCGGCTGTGCTGTTGCCGTGAGTACTTATTTGACAGTCATTAGATTTTTTTCACAACAAATAAATGCAGATAACTTTTTCATCGTGGCCCAACCGCACGTATACCTGTATACCAGGTCTCACTAAATACATACCTGGTACTTGTACAGAGAAGCTGCTTCCTACTATTAATAATACCTTGGTAGAGATGTTTTTGGTTTTTTGGCCTTTCTGTATAGTTGGCGCTGTTTTTGACACGCAGGTATAGAATTCTGAAAGAGTTACTAGAGTATATGCTAGTTGTAGTTGTAGTCTTAATATTAATATAGAGTAGCCCATGGTCTCGAGTGCATGCTGTTTCTCTATTGATGCCTGTCCAATAGCAGTATAGTACTACAGTCAGTACGTACCTGTACCGTACGTAGTAGCAATAGTCGTAGTCGTTGCGGTTTCCGCTATTGCTGTTGTTGCCGTCTGCATGCTGTTCTTCTACCTGGCCAATAGCAGTAGATGCCCTCAACCGTATATAGTACGTAGCCTGTACATTTATTTATTATTAGTAGTCGTAGTATTAATAGTAGTATTTATTCATGCTGCTTCTCCCTGTACTGCATCTATTAATACGTGTCGCTGGCAGTGGTGTGTAGTGTAACAAAGTATAGTAGTCATGCCCCAATCCATGGTACCACGTGGTTACTTGACTTCTCTGTTTCCCATGAGGTTGCCTGTATTGTATTAGCGATTGGTCATGCTCTAGCAGTAGTACTTAGCAGTATAGTTAGTTGTCAGTAGTCGTGTACAGTAGTAAGGTACCAGGTGGTATTTTGTCGAGTGTATGCCCCTTCTACCCTATTACGTTTGCGTAGCAGTGGTAGTGGTGTATGGTAACAGTATAGTAGTCAGCCCATGGTACCGCGTGCATGTATTGTAGTAATTACTACAGAAATAGTGGTACTCAGTTCCTGCTGACTGCTATTACTCTTTCCTTCGATAACCCATGGCTCAGGTTTCCGCCAAGAACAGCTATATATACGTGTGTTACCTGTGACTCCCTTTTCGTCTTGCGGCGCCTCCGGGGTTTCACGTTACCTACATCCCGAAGGGGAACCATGCATGTATATGTATAATATGCACTTCTTTTTTTTTGGTATGCTGCTGTCCGGCGGCCGAGGGCTCTTTCTCTCACTTTCGGCTGCGGGGCAAGCAAGGGGGCCGTGGGTACGTTACGACTCTGGATCCCGGCCGAGCACCGTGGCGGTGTTGGGGGCACTGAACGTCGCTGAGCTGGCTCCAAAAACAAGGGATTGCTTTCCGCCTCGCCGAACCGATTAGGTGACATGGAAAACCCCATTTTTTTTTCATAGTAAATAGCCCGCCATCCTCGAACACTTTTTCGAGCCCCCTCTGCTGTACATATGTTTTCAACCTCAGCAGGAAAAGTGGCACCAGCAGCAGCAGCAGCAGACATACAGCAGCAACAGCAGTACACATCTGTCGGCCGTCGTATCTGTTGCACCAAGCCCTTTGACGGGTTTGCACCTAACATCGAGCACGTTCGTCCTCTTCTTTATTGATTCCGGACCATACGCGCGTACTGCGAGCTCGCATATGAACAATTACAAAAACAGGACGAGACTATGGGAAAACGTTAAGAAACGGTAAAAAACGCGAAAAATATGTGGAAACGAAAAAAAAAAGGCAAAAAAACAGTCGAAAAAATCGATCGACCACAACTTAAAAAAAAAAGTGGAAAAATACTGAGCGACATAATCGCAAAAAAAAACGGATAAAAACGATGAAAAAATCGCAAATTTGGGGGTAAATATCGTGACTGCTTCTATTAATATTACTACTGCTGCTATATGTGTAAAATGATGTTCTATGTGCACACACATGCGTATGTATGTGAGTTTCGTGTAGGGTATTGTACGTGTGGTGCTGACTTGTGTTGAGACAACAGTAGAAAAAGCGCACACACACGTTTATGTATGTACGTTTCGTGTAGGGTCTTGTACGTGTAGTGTAGGGTATTGTACGTGTGGTGCTGTCTTGTGTTGAGACAACAGTAGAAAAAGTGCACACGCACGTTTATGTATGTACGTTTCGTGTAGGGTGTTGTACGTGCAGTGCTGTCTTATGTTGGACAACATGTAGAAAAGTACAGCAATTTAGTGTCCATAGTGTCGATAATGAGACCAGCAATTTCCCATCCGACAATGTGGGGCATGAAGGAATACTTTCGTCGTCCGTCGCTCATAAAACTCCCCAGGAAGGAGAGAGGCTGAAGTGAAAAAACAATTATTTCCGATTTTAGTGCGAAGAAGGCCGACTGCGACAAGAGTTAAATGACCCACGACAACAACGGCCTACAACAACAAAGGACGACAGACAACCTACCCTTCACAGGTCGAAACAAGACAACAGTGATACTACTGACTTCTCCATACCTACAACCCGCGGTACCTATTTTGTATCCAAGCACAGGTCACCCCATAGCATTCGGGTTAGGGTTAGGGTTCGAGTCGGGTGGTCAGCGTCTACTGTATGCATGGTATCTCCTGCTGCCATCACTTCTTCTGAAAACCCACGCAAGGAACATTAAATAGCGGCAGCAGCAGCGACATCTTCAATCAAGTAAAATTCTACCTCGCAAATATCTATGTCGCGAGAGACGGCTGTAAATAGACATAGGTTATACAGCAGCAACAGCATGCTGTACGTACCAGACCTCAACCGCGCAAAAATTGTACCCGCAGACCAAGTTGCATAGACGGAGGGAGTACAACAATTGAAATGAGGCCGACGCAGACAGAACGCTGCAGAAGCACCAGCACCACCAACAGCACCACCAGCAGCACCACCAGCAGCAGGAGCTGAAGAAGCAGCAGCAACGGATTTGCGCCTGTCCTCCTGCTCGTTGTGACTGAACGTACCTCTCCCGTGTACGAAGTCGTTGAAACCGCGGAGTCGTACCCAGCCAGACCCAGCAGAAAAAAAAATGCATGAAAGACCATGGTACGAGTACGTACTTACTACGGTATCTACAGAGTACATTTCGGCAATATTTTTCCCCAAACCTACAACCTACTACCTGGTACTTGCTGCCGTACCAGGCTACGAACTGTATTAGACTATAGCACGAGTACGTACTTTCTACATACTTTTCTCGACACCTACATTACGACGACAACGGCCCACGAAGGACGACAGTCAGCCTACCCTGCTATAACCGGCACGGTTGAGGTCGTGCCTGCGTTTGTCTCTTTGGTTTAGCTTGTTGCACGGCGCGTCGAGGTCTTCGAATTTTGCGCAGCTGCATTTATATGATCTGTTTTGTCGACATAATTCTGTTTACGGGGTGCATGTACGTAACGATCATCGACGAAAGTTCTCCTTGTATGCTTTTTGTCATCTTGGACTTTACTGCGGCGTTTCATTTGGTATGAGTGTGTACACGGCACGTCGAAGCATCGCGATCTGCGCGGTTCGACTGTAATATTATGCTTTGGTTTTTATACTTGTATTTCGAATCCAAGTACCCATGAGACTCGCGAGGACTCGGTCATTTCAGCCCCTCGTACCCTTGAGACTCACGAGGACTCTGTCGTTCCAGTAGTTTGACGTACTCTTGGTCTCGGTACTTCAAAATGACTGGTATTCGCGAGTCCACGACTGAGTCCCGATGAGTGGGCACTGGCACTCTGCCGACCTTTTTGTTTGCAGTATGTAGTTCTCGTGTCGCTGCTGCAATTTTTCACTCCTACCGAAATGCACCTGGCCTCTGCAGTTTAAAAGTTGTATTGTGTCGCTGCTGTTTTTTTTTCGCTCCTACTCCAAATTCACATGTTCTTGTTTCTGGCCGACGTATTTTTTTTTGTATTATTTCTGGCAGACGTACTTGCGAACGTATCGTTCCTTTTTGGCCCCTTTTCTAAGCCCGACCAATCACTGCAATTCCCGTACCCCCCCGTCCAACCTTGTATTAAATGGCAATGTATTCTAAAACCAAGTAATTACGGTGGTGGCAGACTATTTTTTTATAAATTTTGAAATACGTCAGCTGTGTGTTCGACTGATTAAATAGTTGATACTCAACTTTGCAAGCTACTATTGTAAAAAAACTTTTTTTTAACGGTTTGTCGAAGAGACTGGACGTTTTTTTTCAAGTCTACAACGAATCAATTCCCATCCCTAAGAAGAATGTACGTTCCTATGGATAATAACTGACGTCTGTTGTTCAAATTGCCCCTCTCTTTCTACTCAAATTCCTCTTCCGCATCCTGTGTTGGTTCTGGTTCGTCTTCCTAGAGCAGAGCTATATATGGTACAAGCTTTGTGGTTCTGTGGTCCCGAGCTATCAACTGAAGATGCAGAAAACATGTCCATTTGTCTCTCGTATCACAAAAAACGGAACGCCTGCGCCCATCTGCATGGGGCCTGATGAGACATGCCTGGTATCATACTTGCGTTACGTTACTCAACGGGAGGATTTCGATACAACAACAATATCGTACGTACACCTACCAAGCAATTGTCTCGGAAGAAAACGGAAAGACGCGAAACTTAGACGTAAGACAACTACATGATTATCCCGTCACCTTACCCTTCTGAAAATAACATCCTACTACAAGGGGTACGGTGTATGGTGGTGGAGATGCGCGGGTTAAGGCAAACCGTTGTGCCCTCCCTAAGTGGTCGTTGTCCTGTATATATGTTGGGTGCAATACGTGGAACAGGCATCAATTCGGGGTGTTTTGTGGTCGTGTCTCGTAACGCCGTGGGTAATTATCTCTCGAATACCTCTGCCTCTCCCTTATAAATATGCCCTTGTCCCCTTCCCACTGTTACTCCGTCACATACCTATATAAAACGCAATAGAACATGCATTGCCAGACTATATGAAGCAAGAGGTCCCCTTACAATCTGGGAGAAAGGATCTTTTGGTTGATACGCTGTTCGGGTATTTTGGTTCCTGCTGGGATCAAGGTACGGGCGAAGACCCAACCCAACCCCTGACTCTAGCCCTAATGCTAACCCTAACCCTAACCCTGACCCCAAACCGCAGCCAAAACGGGCCGAAACTGGCCACAAACGCGGCTGCGAACCGGGAAAGTTGCGGACGACGATTCCGAAGTGCAGACCGCGCTACGCAATTTTCAAGTCGGAAACAACCCTAAAGATCCCTTCTCCCAGATTGCTAAACCTACTCTGAAGAAATGTACCTGATGTACATTTTGGCCTGTACAACCGTGTTGTGTAATGCGGTACTAGTGCTCTGGAAGCGAGAGCTTGTTTATGCTGCGGTGAAAAATTCATGAGGGACTATACAATAACGAAATGAAAGCACTCTGATGCGGGCGTGCACTACCTCGCCAACAGTGTTTTTGGCAGTGTTATCCAGCATCTAGAATCGAGGACAGGGTAAGAGACGTCGCCCGGCTGGATATAAGAGCCGTATGACACTCTCGGTCATATCATGCCAGCCGATTGATGTGTGCAGACTGCGGACTAGGGACTGGAGCACGTACGTACCGACGAGCCGATGCACCGACAGCGGGCTCCGTCTCGACTACACCTACCAGACTCGTGTGCGAAGCGATCTGGGCTCGACCTCTTGTCAAGCCCTAATGTTGTCCACATGGTGCTCCCAACACGGATTCAGGACCAATTCATTGGTGCTCACTATGACCCTTTCAATTCAGGCGAAGGTTCAGCTACCCGCGGCCATTATGTCCGACGGGCTCAGCCCGCGAGCAGTCGTGACAACCCAATCTGTGTTTTCAGGTACACACATTCTGTTTTCGCGTTGATATTTTGCTAGATACAGAGTAGATATACTGGGAGTATTAGTATGAATATGCTGTGCTGTATATTTGTCACACTCTGGAGAATGGACACAACAACAGTCTATTGCTTCGACAATAGACGAGGGGCGAAATCTATCGATGTATATTGTCTGCGACAATAGATTGTGGAAGGTATCTATCTATAGATATTGTCGGCGACAATAGACTGGTGATATTGTCGATCGATAGACATTGCCGATCGCAATAGATGGTGAAATTCGTCCATCGATGGCCATTGCAGGCCACAATAGAATGTGCGAGATGTCGATCGATGGCCATTGCCGGCCACGATAGATTGTGCGAGATGTCTATCGGTAGCCGATGGTGGCCAAAATAGATTGTGCGAGAGGTCTATCGATGGCCATTGCCGGTCACAATAGATTGTGCGAGAGGTCTATCGACGGCCATTGCCGACCAGAATAGATTGCACACCTCGGATAACGAAACACTTAACGTTTTATGTTATTGTTGGGCGTCAGCGAAACAAACCGTAACATTATGTTACTACGTGAGCTGCTTTCTGGATTTTGTGATAACACAGTGTTAGTGTGTTATGATATTGGCGGGCAATCGCGTAACATTGTGTTAGAGTGTTACTTTGATCCCGTACTGACCGCAGTATATGTGTTACGGTGTTAGGGTATGCAGCCCATAGCGAGTATCACTATGTTGGCGTGTTAGCGGAATTTCTTGTGACTATCGTAACACACGTTAAAGGGATAGCATGCATGGTCAATTAAACGTTAACATTGTGTTACTGTGTTGGCGACATCAGCCCGTAGCGAGTAACGTTTTGTTAGTGCGTCAACGGGATTCTTACTTGCCACCGTAACATCCTTTAGACGGATAACGTCTCGGTCAAATAAACGCGTGCATAGTACCATGTTGATGTTTTTGTGAAATTCCTAGTGGCCATCGTAACACACGTTAGAGGGATGACGTATATAGTCAATACAACGTTAACATTGTGTTATCGTATCAGCCGCAACAGTCCGTGTCGAGAGACGTTATGTGAGGACGGAAGTCTTGCTAACGTAACGTACGTCAAACCGATAACGTAATATATGATGGGTAGCATTATGTTAATGTGTTGGCTCGTATGCAATGTATGTAGTGACACAAGTTAGCAGATAACGTACACCCCGAATATAACATCAACAATATGTTATTGCCGTGTCAACTCGTACGTGCGAGTGTGCAGATGACGTTATACTAGATGGATAACGTACTGTGGTGCATATGAACAACGTACTGGCGGGGTTTCCAGAAAAATGAGTCGTTTTTTTTGCGGGGATCCCTCATAAATATCCCCTGTTTTGGGTTTTTTTAATAATATGGAGGCGTTTTTTTTTTTTACCGGAGATACCATACTATCTCCGCCCCGGGGATACTATTTAGGTACCCCCTACTGGGATGTCGGCGAAATTGGATAACACGGCTACGTTATGTTACGTTATGTAACTCCCACACGCCGCTTTACCACTAACACAGGTAAAACAAATTAGATCTCGGGAAGATCCAAAGGGTAACGTAGCAACATTACGTTAGAGCGACTTCGGCCCCAACGGCAACTCAGTAACATATTGTTAGACCCGGAATGATTTTTATGGTAGCACGGTAACGGAATGTTACCATGAGATCTTTACTGACGGTAACACCGTAACATAGTGTTACAGAGACTTCCGCATTTAGGCTAACATCCTAACATAATGTTACGTATGGGCCGGCTAAGACTGTAACGTATCTATCGTACGTTAAGTGTTACGTTATCCGACCCTAAGGCAATCAGATGGGGGGGCCAGATAACGTAGTGTTAGTAGTGCTGGCCACTGCGTTATGTTACGTTAGTGTGTTATCTGTAACACAATGTTATGTTTTGTGGTGTGCTGGCGAACATGGTAACGTTATGTCAGGGTGTTATGTAAACAACTCCTCCTAAGGGTAACACTATGCTAGTGTGCTATGTCTAACGCTGTGTCGACAGTATCATTATGTTATCGTGCGAGTAAATATGCGGGTATCGATCTGGGCATGTTAGAGTGATAACGCAGGTGTTTGGTCAAAGCATAACACGGTGTTACATTGTTATAATAGTTCAAGGACTCATCACGGCATAATGTTACTGTACCAGAGCTAGACGAGACCGAGTAGCAACACAGCGTTAAGGCACGTGCACGTTCGTGGGTTTCCGGTTAACACTGTGTTACCGGTTTACCGTGATCGCTCCTCCAGTGGTAACACTATGTTAGTACGTTGCCCCGTTCCTCTGTTAGGCCCCATAACGTACATAAGTGTTATCCGAGTGTTACGTTATCCGAGGTGTGATTAGATTGTGCGATATGTCTATCGATAGCCATTGCCGGCCATAATATATTGTACAAGCTATCCATCGATAGCCATCTCGAGGATATTTTGCACTCATCCCACGATATACGAGGTATGTCATGCTCTGTATGTATGCGGTAATGTGAACCGACGTCATCATGTTGTGGAGACCATACTCTCTCACACTCATTTGAAGAAGACATTATATATAGATGTCGGCATTAATGTAAACCCGCGCATCAAGGTATTGGTAACTGTCATCAACTTGTGTGAGCTGGTAGTTTCGGAAATTTATTCGATTTAATACCCTTACTTTGTCCTACAGTCTGTTAACTCCACTTTGAATACAACGTGGATCATTAAACTAAAACCCCCTTACGCTGGAAATTCTAAGCGCCGTTTCTCATCTCGAGTTTGTTCGTCCCATACTGAAACCAAGTAAGACTTTTTTTTCGGATGCTGGTCATCTTTGTTTTTTATTTTTATTCTTTGTTCGGAAATAAATTCGATTTATTCCCCTTACATTGTCTTATATTAACTGCACTTTCAAAAATAATCTGGACTAAAAATAAAACCGCCTCGACAAGAAAATTATCAGCTTTCCGCTTCTTAACTCGAGGTTTTTGTCCCGTACTGAAATGAGGTAAGTCAGATTCATATTTTTCGGAGCCCGGCCAACAATCTGTTGTGGGTGGCGAGGGCTATTGTTGGGCACAATCGCGTACCTATGGTTGGCGGCAATAGAAGCTTCGGTGGATGGCCGTCGACATGCATCATTCCACGGTATACAAAAGGTTCAGACAAAAGTATATTGTGAAAACACGCCCGACAGCCCGACAGTCTATTGTGGGTGACGATGGCTATTGATGGATACAATTGCGTGTATATTGTTGGCGGCAATAGCCATCGATAGGCCGACGTTTTTAGTCTAATGTTCAAACAATATATATCACGGTTGCTTCCCCAACATCTATTGTTCAGGACAATGGCCATCTATGGACAGCCTTGTGACTCCCTTGTTAGGGCAAAGGCATATTGTCTCCATTGCCGAAAATATATTGTTCCCTGACAGTATCTATCGATGGACAGCGTTGCCAGTCTGTTGTCGTTAATAACATCTATCGATAGACAGCGTTGCCAGTCTATTGTGGGTAGCAGTGTCTATCGATAGACAGCGTTGCCAGTCCATTGCGGTTAACAGTGTCGATCGATAGAAATTGTTACCAGTCTATTGTGGTTCACAACGTCTATCGCTAGCCAGTGTTGCCAGTCTATTGTCGTTAACAAGATCCATTGACACACGCTTTTTCGGGGCTACTGTAGCGGCAATGTTCTGTTTTCTTTCTATTGTCCAGGGTATATGCACATCTTAGCTCATCTATCTTATCCGTACAGAGTGTAACCGATGAGGAATCACTAATAATATCACAGAGTATCAACCACAACAACACAGCTGACAATGCAACACACTTAACCCCCATGATGCCCAATACGTTGTTGAGGCACACAACGTTGCAGCCCTCCTTCACGCTATACCATGCACCGACATTGCTGCTCATCACGATACACCATGCACTCATTCCATACTGGTGGTGATCACAGATGAAAATATGACAATGCTGCGGCGTAAGGTATTGCGTTGCTTAGTAAATCAGAGTGCATTGTAGGTGTGGAAATGGGCGGGTGATGATGTCCATCGATAGACATCGTCCACCAAAATCGATTTTCAACGGTGTCCATCGATGGCAATTGCCGGCCACAATAGATTAGAAATGTATCCATCGATAGCCATCGCTGGTTACAATAGGTTCAGAAACGTATCTATCGATAGACATTGCCGGTCACAATAGATTAAGAAATGCATCTATCGATAGCCATTGCCGGCAACAATATAGATAAAGAAATGTGTTCATCGATAGCCACTGTGGACCGCAGTAGATTCTGCAAGCTATCCGTCGATAGCCATTGTCGGTAACAATAGCTCCCAACTTTCAGCACACTCCTGCCTGAACAATATGTTGGGGACGTAACCTATCGATAGACATTACCGACGACAATGGATCGAGGAACGTGCCAATCGAAAGCCTTTGCCGACGACAATAGACCCGTCCATTGCACCAAATTATATTGTATTGCAGGGGCCATTTGTCTATTGTCCAGGGTGTGATTATTCGTACGAGTATGAGAAGTAATTGTATCCCTGCATACCACAATCCATGCGTTGATTTTCGGCTACAGTAGATGTACTGGTATGGTATTTATTTGGGTACTGCACGATTAGTATATGTGCTGTGCTTCATGTTTGTAAGAGTAGTAAATTACTACCAGGTAGAATTTAGAACAGGGTGCGACACATCGGCTGGACATAAGAGCCCTCTAACACTCTGGGTAATACCATGCCAGCCGTGTGATATGTGTAGCATGCGGACTAGGGACTGGACCGCAGTACGTACCGTCGAACTGAGGCACCGACAGCGGGCTCCTATTTTTGTCCACATGCTGCTCCCAACACAGATTCAAGACCACGTCATTGGTGCTCCGACCCGTTCACTTCGGGCGGAGGCTCAGCTACCCGCGGCTTACTTTGCAGGCTATCATAACCGCTGGGCTTTGCCCGCGAGCATTCGTGACAACCAATATATTTCATGTATAGATATTCGTACAACTACTGTAACATGAAGAGTGCTGCTGCAGGCACTGCTGTATAAGATTCTTACAAGTGCACACAGCCACTGCTGCTGTACACCCCAACACTACGAACAAGATTTATCTCTCTCGCTCTCTTCCGTCCCTCGCGCATCACACCTCCTCCGTCCCCACCACCCCCTCTCTCGCGCACGCGCCCACCACCTCTCTCTCTCGTAACTTCACTCGTTCCCTCTTTAGGTGGGTATTTTTTGCAGTATAAACACAATACAGTATATACCGGTACCAGGTATACGAATAAACCAAAAATGACCTATGGTACTGCTCTAAGGAGTACTACAGTACCTACGTATACACCTATTAATAGTAGAAGTTTGTTTTTCAGCTTTCGCAAATGTTAGGAAACAAAAAGAAATAATAACAGATTCTTGAATACCTGGCAGACGGTTTCGCTCTTTTGAATTTTCGTGGTTGTGGTTTGCGGTTCCACCCGTTGCTTGGATATACGCTTTGTTTTCGAATGAAATGTGGTTAACGTCTGATACATGCGTTCGTAGAGTCCAAGCCTGGATGCCCTGACCACCACATGGTCTGATATTATTTATGGCCGTTGTGTTATAGGACAGAGGAGGAGAGTGAAGGGAGTGCTCAAGCTCTCCTCGTCAGCACACGGCAAAATTCATCATAACGCCTTCGAAGATATATACAACCCTCTACAACTTGTAACCGTCGCTGCTGGAACGATCCAAACGAACAACCTTCCTGGCTCTTCACAGCAGTGACGAGACCGTCGAGGCATTCATGACATGCTAGGACCTAAGGGCAGCCAACAATAGTCCCGCAGGATGAAACCCGGCCACCGGGTCAAAACCCTCTGTATGACACATGTACTCCAAGCCATCGCAATTGAAACAACGGCAGCGTTCCAAACGATGACCATGGCCAGAAATTATAATGTGGTGCCCTACTTCTCCATGCCTCTCAAGGTAGCGCAGGGTGCCGACCTGGCATTTTCCCTCGCATTACTCTAACATGGTACTCATCGAAAAATGCTCATACCCCTTTACTCACTCTCCATGTGCGGCAGATTCAACAAGAACCTAAGGTGACACTCTAGAAGGGGTCGCGGCTGGGGATTTCGTCAAAATATCCGCGTGCTGCTCTTCCAAAGCTACGAACTATATTTCGATATTCTTAGCACACAGTAGCTCTTTAACAACATGAAAGCGCACGTCGATATGCTTGCTCCGAGCAGAATTAGGAGGGTTCTGAGCCAAGGCTATGACCCCCTGGTTATGCTCGAAAACCCGGGGACATGATCCGCTTAACTATGGACAGATAAACGGCAACACTTCGCCCGTAAACAATGCTTCCTTCACCCCTTCACCCAGGGCGACGTACCCTGCTTCTGCTGTGGACCACGTAACACACCTTTGCGTGCTACCTGCCCATCTGACGGCCGCACCCCCCCAGAGTAACTACCGTTCCCGATACCGAGCGCCTGTCGTTCGACTTATCAGCGTGATCAGTATCACTATACGCAGTCGAATCCGATCTCGACCCCCGCTCAAAACGCAACCCCAGAAACCTGGTCCCGTGAAGGTGTGACATACTCTTCAAACTGCCGTCCATTGCCTCTCCGTAGGGTTGTGGGAATGGCGCGGTACAGCACGCACAGCATTCGAGATGTCCGGCCTCGTCATGGTCGACAACCACATCGAGCTGCCCACAGCCTCCCTGTACGGCCAGTCCCCTTCGACTCCGCCCTCCTCTCTTGGACCTACTTCCACACCGGGGGTCGCGGTGATTTCAGAGGATGAGTCAACTCTACAACGATTCAATGTTTTCTCAATAAACGTATTCTGCGTATTCTCCGGTGCCCCTACTTCCCGGTCGTGTTTGAATGCACAACCAGTGTACCAAGTCAGTTCGGAGGTTATTCGTGGGCAATTTCGCACCTAGCGCGGCATGGCAGTCTCTGTATATCTCGTTCGATCCTGCGATCACGATGTCATCTGCATGAACGGCCATGATCTGTGCTACGTTGACGTCCACAACCATGTGAAACACACACGACTCGGACCTACACTGCTCCATACCGTACTCTACAACGGTCTCTACGAATACTACGATCCACTTCCGTCCGCTATGCGTTAGACTAGGCCATACAGTGATCTTTTTAGCCGAACGATCTTTCCTGACATGTCACCACACCCACCGAGTAGTTTCATATCTATCTCGGCGTCGAGTTTCGCGCGAGCAAAAGCTTGTTGGACGTCTAGATGGAAAATCTTTAAATCATGTTCATTGGCAACAGCCGCCCGAATTTTAACTGACTCTGACGAGGGAGTTGATGTCAACGTTTGAAAGTATTCTACATCCTGTGCCTGGCTAAAACCCTTAGCCACAAGTCTGGCCTTCGTCTTTACGATCAGGCCATCCTTGTCCGTCTTG
The DNA here is from genome assembly GCA_031763025.1 of Macrocystis pyrifera. Classification (NCBI taxonomy): domain Eukaryota; class Phaeophyceae; order Laminariales; family Laminariaceae; genus Macrocystis; species Macrocystis pyrifera. Next base: position 11,466,051 of record JASSKH010000009.1, read on the forward strand.
TAGGTAAACACCCACTTCGCACCTACAGGTTTCCGCCCTTGTGGCGGTGTCGCGACTTCGTATGTTCCGGTCGTTTTATTACCGTCCAACTCAGTTTTCATGGCCTCGTGCCACGCCGCTTTGTATTGGAAACGCTCTACATCTGCTCAAGACTGCGGGGGCGGTCCTAAGTCTTCCGGGAAATCACTCGGCATGCACACGCTCAACTCCCCTTTATTCTCCACAGCAGGTCCTTCGGCCATCAAGGCCACTGCATTCTCCGTCATCCAGGATGTATTCAGGATACTCCCAGGTTTCGTGCACCACTCGTACGCTGCCGCAAGCAGCGTATCTGCGACGTCAGGGTTCATCCTTAGCTGGTACACGGCAGGTCCATCCTCCGGGCGTTGGCTCTGACCCCGGGTCCGGCCCCGTACTGTCGGGGGGAGCCGTTCCCAGCTGCTGAGCTCGTGTGCTGGCCTCCTCGACATAACCGTTTCCTTACCCGGTGTTGGAGGCTGATGCTACGCCTGGGCCGTTTTCCGCCCTCCCTGCCGGGACCGAGGAGGCGTGCACAGCACCCCCTTGAGACGAACCCATCGTCTCGGCTGTTTCGGCCCTCCCTATCGAGACCGAGCAGGCGTCCACCGCACCCTCTCGAGATAAATCCGTCGTCGCGCCTGTCCCGTCGCAAGGTCTCGCCGGCGGCAAGTGCCTGCTGTTCGCGCTCCTGCAGAAACGCGTCCAGGTCAAAACCCCACGTCACTTCGTCGTCGTTCAAGTGAGCCAGGTCGTCGTCAAGCTCTTGCCCCCCCCCCCGTCCGCCACCTGAATCCGATCCGACGTGCACCCGTCTTCTGCCTTGAACCCCCCCTCTTCCGTACCCAGGGAGTCATTCGCCTGGGCAGGCAAAGGTGCTGCAATGGACACGCGTTTCCAGGTGGCATTTCGCGTGATTAGTACGGTGCGCTGCCTCGTCAGGGTGTGTCTAAACATAATCGAAAAGCTCAATCGAAAATCGAATTCATTTCGATTTCGATAAAAATATGCCGATGTGTCTAAACAGAATCGAAAAGTGAAAATAGAAGTCCAGGCAAAAAGCAACGGAGAGCACAACCTACTAGGCCGTTCGCATCTGTGCACACATGCCGGCAATCTAGCGCTCGGTAACACAGATCCACCACACAAGCAGGCAAATGCGACGGCAATTCGATTCCGGGAGGTCGTTGGGCCTCCCATGGAGGTGGTGGCGCGTCCAACGTTGACGCCCCGAGATCAAACTTGAAATTATACTGAGAACGAACTTCCGGCCTCGTTCTCGAGGGTATCATCTGAATTTTCCTCAAACTATGCTCGCTCTGGCTCGAACGCCGGGAAACAAAGGCCCGAGAACGTCGGGGCTGGTGTTGTGGTTCGCCTGCTGGCTGTTCACGGGGGGTCTATGCGGCTATGTTGCCGTGCTAGCTGTGGGTTGGATGCTGTATACGGCGGTCCTGATGTGATATTTTGACATGGCTGCGCTGACCAGTAGGACGAGCTGAATTGTTGCTGTTCGTGCTTTCGATTTCCTTTTCGATTCCCAGCCGTCAACTTTTTGATTTTGGCATTGGGTTGTAAATCGTTCATTTTTTCGGAACCTAAAAAACGAAGGGGAACATGTTTTGACCAGGGACCAATCAGCGCCTTGTTTATTATCAATTCGATTTTCGATTTTCGACTTCGATTCTGTTTAGACACACCCTCAGTACTCGTACTGAGTCTCGGGGGTAGTTGGGTGCAGGGCCAAGGTAAAAATACTCCTATACGTTCGCGTGTGACTTGTGTTCCCTCTTCGCTTTGAAGTAGCCAGGCTTGAGGAAAGGTAGCAGTACTACCGGGGGGGGGTTACCAAGCCACATCTCATGCGATGGCTTGCTCTGGAAGTTAGCTGTCGTTGTTGTGCGGTTCAAGGCGCCACATGCCCAGTGGGACGCTTCTGCCACACGCCGACGCAGTGGCCGAGAGTTGGGCGCCGGGAGGAAGCTCAGAAGCCTGGATTCGGCCCGCCATTGCGGCCGTCTCAAGCAAACCTAGCGCGCGCTCTGCTACCCCCTTGAATTGGCGACTGTCGGCCGACGTGAATTTCCGCTTGATACCTCGTGATCTACGAAAGCCTCCAAACTTCCCCCCGCGGAATTCACCACCCCACTCAGATCGGACGATTACTACCTTAGAAGGGACGTTGTCTGCACGAGAATCTGCGAGGAGCTGCTCGAATATTTCCACGGCGTCCGACTTGTGGCACATAAAGTACACCCACGTATACCGTGAAAAATCGTCGCGAACGATGAGAGTATACCGCATCCTCCCAAGAGGCTCTACCACCTTAGGTCCACTCAAATCCACAAAAGCCCTCCCGAGCTTTTTATCGGCTTGTGTGTGCGTGGACTGCTTGATACTCTTGCGAACACCCTTCGCCATGGAGCACCCCCTGCACTCCAGCAGCCCTCCCTCGAGGACGATTCCTTGCCGCTTCGCGGTCTTGCGGAGTAGGATCGCCTGAGAGTGTCCAACAGCACAGTGGAAGTCGTTGATGTTATTCGCAGACTTGTTGGGCGCTTGCCCCGGGGCGAGTACAGCGCAGGCGTTTTCCCTACAACAGCGGTCGACCCAGTAGTCGTAAAGGCAGTAAAAGGTCCCACTCAACGGAAACACGATCGAACGCTCTGACGTTTGAGTTTGAGTGCGACCCCCGTGGGGCGCCCTTCGAGTGTGTGCCCGTTGTTCACGAGAGTGGGCAGGGAAATAAGTGGTAGCGCAGGTCAGGCACGTGCGCACAGTTAGTTATCAGCACTTGCGCGAGACCCTTTCCGGACCGAAAGACAAAATTTATGTCACCGTATCCTTCGATCGATCGAGTGGATCCATCAGCGATGCGCAGGTTGAGGTTGCATTCTCGATAATTGAGCATGCAGTGTACTGAGAGCGTCACGTGAGTAGATGCACCACTATCGCAGATCTAGGCCTCGTCTCCTACCTGCCACGCCGACCCCCCTTCCCCCGAACCATCACTGAACTTGTCTGTCTCCTATGCCTTGAAAGCTGAGGCCTGAACCGTACCTTCTTCTTGGTCGTCGCCCCTTGCCCCAACCTCGCTCGCCACGGCCAGCACAGCTTCTTCTTTCGACGACGGGCGGACATCAGCAGCGTGCCCCCGTCCGTTGCATTGACTGCATGGGTTTTCCGCGGACGTGGGGAAGGCATCGGCAGAGTGCCCCCATCCTTGTAGTCGGTAGTCGGGCATTGCTTGGCCGTGCAGTCGCTTTTCCAATAGCGATTCTTGCCACACCTATGGCACGTGCCCTTTGGGGTACCTCCGCTGGTGACTTTGGCGCTGCTGCCATCGCCACCAGCAGCCACCACTGCCCTCGTTGGTGCTTCTACCGCCTCGTCCGTGCTGTCCCCGACGTCCGCCTTTTTCTCTGCCACTACCTCCAACTTTCCCACGGCCACCGCCACCGCCGCCGGCGTAAATAGCATGGCCTGCGTTGGACCCCTTCCTGTTTCCAGAAAGTCGGTGATGCCATTCTTGAATAGCTTTGATGATGTCATCGCGGCCGATGCTGTCACGAGATGCCTAGTTCCGTGCCCCCACCTCGTATTCGGCAGAAAGAGTGTCAATGAAGATGGTGTATAGCATGCGGTCGTCGAGTGACAGTCCTACTGTACGCATTTCTGCGGCAAGATCCTCGATCCTACCCATTTCCTCCAGCAGGTTCCTCCCCGACGCTATCGTAAAGCTGCTAAGGCGTTGAGAGAGGTCGGATTTTCAAGGCTCTACCACGCAAGGAGCGCATCCCACGTATGCCTCGGCGAGGTACACCTGTGCAGTATACTTTTATCACTTTTGCTCTTGAGAGCCGTCGACCGGAAATTCCACGCCAGTGTATGCATGTGCACACTTTTGCGGCTAAACCCCCTAGCGACAAGCACCGAGTTTTCTGTGTCTAATTCCCCCACTGGAGTGTGCTGCGGTAGATCCGATACGAAGGCAGACAAGAAGTCAACTCCTCTGGCGTAATGCCGAGCGTCTCTTCTCCAGGGGTTGACCTCAGGTCTCAGCCCACTAAACGATGGTACAGCAGTGTGCTTATACGCCAATGACGCGAGAGAGGGAGATCAAATCCGCCCAACTCACCCCCACGGGATGCACCCCGTTCTCCAGCCCTCCCTGGCTGGTCTGGTTGACCCCTCGGTGGACCAACCTTAGCAGGCGACGCACTTTCTCCGCGTCCCGTTGCTCCCAAATTCCGGAAGGCGCCCTCACTCAAATTTGTCTCTCGTCCTGCTGTAATGTCCCGTACCTTGTCTACAGTAGCAGCAGAGGTCTTTCTCACAGCAGTGGGTACTGTCCAGCGCGGGAACTGCCCAATAGCAGCGCTGCCCTCAGCGCCGCCGAACTCCGATCGCCCGTTGTCCCTCGTGAACTCGGCCATCATGTCCCTAATGGCGTGTATCGTCGACGCCTGCCCGTGCTCCAACGGTTGACCTCGCGTCTTGAAATTCGCCAGAAGAATCGTGCTCTACGTGAGCTGACCTCTCCGAAGACATCCTTGGCTTCTGGTACCAGACCTCGAACGTTAAGTCACTATTAATAGTTTGTTCGTAACGTCCAAGCCTGGATACGATAACCACTACGTAGTCTGATTATTCCCTAAGTTTATCTAGGGTATCTAGAAGCAAAACAAAAAGTTGTTCTGACGGACAAATGAACAATAAACGGTACACCAGTGATTTTTTTTGCCAGTTCACGGTACAAAAAAAATCAAACCAGGAAATCAGGCTACACCAAGCCCAACTTAGATGAATTTTTATGTCAAGGTGTACCGTTTTATGGTAAAACATATATGTCCGTCCGTCCAAGTCGCAAACATGACACCACACCGGTACACCATTGATATGTTAGCCAGTTTACGGTACGAAAAAATAAAACGAGGTGATCAGAGCACACCAAACCCAAGTCGTATGATGTTTTCTGTCAATGTATACCGTTTTAAGGTAAAAAAGCAATGCCCTGGTATAGCTTATAATTACAAACAAAAAACCGCGTTCGTGAATACAAGCGCCTTCTCGTACTCGTGTTCATACGGACATATTAGGAACGAGTCAAGCGTAGCCTGTATTTCTGAAGATGTTTTATTTCGTTTCGTGCCCGTGCGTGTACTCAGAGCACGGCACCGCGGGTGAACCCGGCGCCGTCGCGGGTGTCAACGGGTGCTGGCGGGTAGAGGGGGGGTTGCAAGGAGCGCGGTCGCCGTTTTTCTTGGCTAGGCGTCGCTTGTGCCTCGAGACACGTGGGAAGCATGAATGGGCTCTGTCTGGCCTCCTTGTGAGGCTCCGCTTGTACTATACCCGGTATACGAGATATAAGGGTCGTTTTTATATGCAAAATAACATTCAAGCGTTGCTTATTTTTGCGACCAAATTAAAGTTCAAAGAGAGAGAGCGATGCAATCTGAGCCCCAACTTTGTCGAGCTGGCGAACAAGGGCCACGGTGAGCACCGGGGTTCACGCGAGGCGGGCGACGGGGCTCACTGTGGCAGAGAGGGAGGAGAACTTTACCCAGACCGAATCGGTGGTGAGGTGGTCGCGAGACGGGCGGCCGGCGTACGAGGCTAAGAGTGAAGCTGCTGTTCGATTTTTTTCTGTTTGACCAGTGCAAGATGTTCCAACATGACAGAAAATTGTCACATGAGAGGGGACGGGGATATTTTTTCTTCCCCGCTTTTTCGTACGTGTTCATATGAATAGCCCACAGCGTGCAGTTGCGCTGCACGCCGATCCCAGTGAGATCGCGCACATAGCAAACGGGGCTTCGCCGCAGCATGAGCTTCAACGTTGATCACTTGTAACCAATCGAAGTATGTCGGTCTATTCAAGCTTTCTAAAAGATGAGCGAGCCAAAGTGCATGGGCAACGGCATCGCGCAAAACAAATTACGGATCAGCCTATCATAGCTGTCCGCGCCGCCTCTGCCTGAGATCGATATCCATCGGTCGTACAACAGCCAAATTGCAACAGAGTACGCATCCAACTATCGGTATCGGTAGATTGGTATCAGAACCATGTGTTATGATACTGCCTTGCCAGTCAGTCACATTATTATATCATGTTCTGCTCATTAAGTCTTATAGTAGCGGTAGCGTCGTCTCCACAAAGGGTTCAGTAGATATACCCAGTCAGTGCATCATATTTTGCTGTTGTTGTACGGAGCACGGCAGTAGTACATACAGTAGTAACTGCGAGCGCGATCATACAACTAATTGTTGTACCATGTATTATTTGTACGTAACATCTATCTATCGTCTTTTCCACTCCTCTGCTGCTGCTGCTGATTATATTGATTGGCAATACACCAACGCGATGAGCAGCACGCAGCGATCCACATCGCCGACACCCGCATCGGTACACAAGACAGCAATGGACCCGACAAAGTGGAGCAGCAGTTGAGACAAACTAACGCACCCAGGATGCCCGTATCTACGCATTGTCATACACCGCGACGGACGGCATGACAAAAAATTAATGATCTGTTGATGCTGTTATAACGCTCGAAAAATTGCGGCTTCTGCCGCTGACTGCGGAGAGCTGCTTTTGCAGCTAGCTGCTTGCTGCTGCTTCAGAAGAAGTTGCTGCTGAGCTGTGGCCGCCGAGAGTTTTGGCCACCGTCGGATACATGAGCTACTACAGAGAGACAGCACCACCACCGCAGCAAGCAGCTGCTGTTGTCGCGAACGCAGACAACTGGCCGAAATTACCTGGTACCTACTACTGGCACGATGGTGATAGCTTCCGACAGGCCGACTGATGTGTATGACATTTGCTTCATAATTCAAAGACAATGCTGACCTTAGGCAGACTTGAAAGAGTCAGAATAAATATTTCCTAGAAAAGAAAGGCCGACTGCGACAAAAGAGTTAAACGGCCAACGACAACAACGGCCTACAACAACAAAGGACGACGGACAACCTACCCTTCTACACCAGGTCGAGACAAGACAACAGTGATAGTACTGACTCCTCCATATGTACGACCCGCGGTACCTTTTTGGCATCCAAGCAACAGGTCACCCCATAGCGTTCGGGTTAGGGTTAGGGTTCGGATCGGGTGGTTAGCGTCTATTGTATAAGCATGCCTGGTATCTCCTGCTGCTGTCACTTCTTTCTTCTGAAAATCCACGCAATGAACATTAAATAGCGGCAACAGCGGCATCTTCAAACAAGTGAAGTTCTACCTATTAATAGCAAGTATATATGTCGCGAGAGGATTTCCATACCTCAGTCCAACCTTGTATTAAATGGTATCACCTAGGGAACAGCAGGACTACCCTTGCCCTGCTCTACATCAATATTGTTTATAGTCGTTGTATTCGAGAATAGAGAAGAAGAGAGAGACTGGAGTGCTCAAACTCCTGATGATCACACGGCAAAATTCATAATAACGCCTAAATTTGACTAGGCGTGCACCCAACTTTGACTCAAATACCAAGTGTCCCCACAATGGGAGTGCGATCCTAATGTATACCAAGGTATGAAATAGTGAGAGTGTTGTATCTGGTATCTGGTACGTGTCTTTTATAGTGTGGCGGGTTGTAAAAACCAAAGGCGTTCTTCCTTCTCTCTCTCCCTCACAGTGTCCAACTGCTACACACGTGTTGCGATGCCGTGTCCCTGATGGTCAGTCAGGTACGAAGGGCATCCCGAAAACAAACATCCGACTTGCAGACCCTTCAAAAATATAAATAGAACTAGAAATATACGAATTCTCTTGGAGCTTGGAGTACAGCACGTCAAGCGTTAAATCACGAATATGTATACAAGGTTCCCCTTCGGGATGTAGGTAAGGTGAAATCCCGGGGGCGTCGCAAGGCGAAACGGAAGTCACAGGTAACTCACGTATAGCTGTTTTTGGCTGAAACGTGAGCCATGGGTTAGCGGATTGCTCGAAGGAAAGAGTAATCGTAGTCAATAGGAACTTAGCGCTACTCTTTCTGTGGTAATTACTACATTACGTGCACGCGGTATCATGGGTTGACTACTATACTGTTGCTATACACCACTACCACTACTACGCAGATGTAGTATAGATACAGTAGAAGCAGCATGCACTCTGCAAAATACTACCTGGTACACTAATACTGTACTACGACTACTAACTACTAACTATACTACTCAGTACTCCTTCCAAAGCATGACCAATCCCTCATACAATACAGACAACCTCATGGTAAACACAGAGGTCAAGTAACCACGCGGTACCATGAGTTGGAGCTTGGCTACTATACTGTTGCACTATGCACCACTTTGAGAAACACGTAGATGCAGTACAGGTAGAAGCACATGAATAAATATTACACTAGTAATAGTACCTACTACTACGACTACTATTAATATTTGTAAATGTACAGGCTACGTATTATAGACGGTTGAGGGTATCTGCTGCTATTTGTCAGGTAAAAGAACAGCATGCAGACGGCAACAAGAGCAACGGAGGACACCACACCGACCTCGACTATCATTATTGCTACTACTTATAGTACCTGTAGTACTACTGCTATTAGACAGGCTTTAATAGAAGCAGCATGCAGTCGGTACCGTTGACTACTATTACTATTAATAATAATACTACAACTACAACAATGATATTGCTTTTTACCAAGTTGCCGTTTTTTTCCGGAATAGTTCACTTTTCTCGTTTGGCTGCGGGTCTTTTTCGGGCTTCCTGCTGTGGGGCCCGCAGGGGGGCGGTGTGGACAGTACGGTGCAAGCGTTGGCCTACTACTACCACTACTACTACTACTACTACTACTACTACAAAACTACTACTACTACTACTACTACTACTACTACTCCTACTCCTACTCCTCCTCCTCCTCCTCCTCCTCCTCCTCCTCCTCCTCCTCCTACTACTACTACTATACTACTGTTACTTCTACTACTACTCTACTACTACTGCTGCTACTACCACCACCACTACTACTACTACTACTATGCCAGATGCACACCGAGACAGGGGGGGGTAGAGGGAGACGGGTGGCAGAATGAACCTGGCTCTGTGGCTCTTGCCCGGTTCAATTACCTGCTGCTGAGAGCGTGCGACTGGACAACTCGTTGAGTATGATAGAACAACTTATAGATATCTCACTCTCTGAGCGTGCTCGGTTGGTACATCCCTGGCCTCTCAGACCTCCCACTTGGGAGTCGCCTCCTTTTATTACTTGCCGGACCTTGCCAGCGATTCTTTGTTTTCTCCATTTCTCTTGGCACTTTCAGTCCTTTTTTTCTTTCTTCTTTCGTTTCGTGTGCACGCGTGTACTCCAAGCACGGCACCTCGGGCGAGCGCGGTACCGTCGCGGGTGTCAGCGGGTGGTGGCGGGTAGAGGGGGGGTCGCAAGGAGCGCGGTCACCGTGTTCTTGGCTAGGCGTCGCGTGTGCCTCGGGACACGAGGGAAGCATGAATGAGCTCTGTCTGGCCTCCAAGTGGTTCCGGTTATACTATGTACGAGTATATAAGGGTCGTTTTGATATGCAAATAAAATTCAAGCGGTGCTTATTATGGGCGAAACTAAAAATCGTTGAGAGAGCGACGCGTTCTGAGCACCAACTTTATCGAGCTGACGAACGAGGGCCACGGTGAGCACCGGGCTTCACGTGAGGCGTGCGGGCGACGGGGCTCACTGTGGCAGAGAGGGAGGAAAGCGTTACCCGGACCGAAACGGTTGCGAGATGGTCGCGAGAGGGGCGGGCGGAGTGCGAGGCTGAGAGAGAAGCTCTTCTGTTCGATTTTGTTATTTTTTTCTTTTTGGCCGGTGTAAGGTGTTCCAATCAGGCAGAAAATTATTACAAGAGAGGGGACAGGGATTTTTTTCTTTCCGAAATGTTCGGTTTCGTTCTCATTGTGTTTGCTGTGCTACTGTGCCGTGCTGTGCTTTCTCTTTCGTACATACGAGTACAGACATAGAGCATATCAAAATAAGAAAATAAGCACCCTGGGGTATGTACGTACGTACGACATCCGCGACACGAAGCGTATGTGGCGTCCGAGCAATTTTCTCATATAGTATGGCGGCGGGACCCTTGGCATTATCAAGTCGCCAGCTTGCAACTACAAATCATAAAAAAAAACTATATTCAATCATGAGCCTCTGTCTGCTTCGCATAATTTGATGTATTCTTCTTCCTGAGCGAGCGTAGCGGGCGGCGTAGGCCGCCCGCGGAGCGAAGCGCCTTGCATCTACATATGCGGTAGATACTTGCTACCTATTTCCCCCAGGTAGACTGGCCGAGGGAGCCAGTTTTGTGGTCACGTGCGTGCTCGGTGTGAGGTGTATTGTGTACGTCAAAGGGCTATGTGAATCATGCATGACGCTCGACACACGCTTACTGCTGCTGCTGTACCTACTGCTGCTGCTGCTGAGGTTGATAAAAACCAAAACTGGACAAGCGGGCAATTTCAAAATTATTTGTATTTTCAACGCAGAGAAAATTCAGCGGAGAATATTTTTCGTTGTTGAAAGTAAACACAGCTCATCGTATCATACGGGAATTTTAGTTCAAATAGAATATCCAGCCAGTCGGGCAGTGTCGGCCATGCCCGGTGCGACACACCGAGGCAGTACATCGAGACGGGACGCAGTATGGACCTGGCTCTGTGGCTCTTGCCCGTTGCATTTACCTGCTGCTGAGAGCGTGCGACGGGACAACTAGCTAGGTATGACACCGGTACCTGGTACCAGATTTTCTCCCAGGTAGACGGACCGTTGTGGTCACGAGCGTGCTCGGTGTTAGGTGTACCCGTCAAACGGCTTGGTGCAACAGATACAGCTGGCGGATGTGTACTGCTGTCGGCGAGGCGGAAAGCAATCCCTTGTTTTTGGAGCCAGCTCAGCGACGTTCAATGCCCCGAGCACCGCCACGGTGCTCGGCCAGGATCCAGACATGCGTCGTAATGTACCCACGGTCCCCTTGCTTGCCCTGCAGCCGAAAGTGCGAGAAAGAACCCTCGGCCGCCGGAGAGCAGCATGCCTAAAAAAAAGTGCATCTATACACATATACCAGATATCGTGTGTTCGCTGGCAGCGCGCAACGGCTGGCATCCCGGAAACCGACGGTGAACATGCACTCCACGGTGGCTCTGCTGACCCTCCGGCCATCAATAACAGTACCCATGATTCAAGGGGAAGGGAAAGGAAAATATAAAGAGAAAAGGTTCGTGTCCAGAGGACCCTGAAACTGGAAAGTTGTACTGTTCGAAAAAAAAAAAACAAGCCCCCTCTCTGCCACAGCCAGGCTGGGTGCATCGGTGTTGATCTGGTAGAAGCAAGGATAGTTAGTGTTACCTCTGCCCCCGTTATCGAGTGCTGCATAATACCACCGTCTCGTACCTTGTGCAGCTCATGATAATCGCTTGCTTGGGGTCATAACACCATCCTCGACCTGAGATGGGCACTGTACATCTTGTATCGAGTTCGCTGATTGACACACTACCTGGGAACTCGTGGTGATCAGGTGCTTGTGTTGGTGGCCTTGCTGCTCCCGCCTCCACCAGCTGTCGAAGCTCCAACTTGGTATTATTTATGCCTCAGATGTGCCAGGGTGCTCGCTACATGTATCTGCGCGAGGCAAGAGAGCTTTCACCACGGGAACCGGTATCATGCCGGTCTTCCACGTAATGAGGCCTTCACGAGCGCACCTAACTTCTGCATCGCCCTTGAACAGGATTTCCCCTTGGTGCCTTCAAATACTGCGCAATACCTAGGTGCACCGTTGTAACAGGAACTCATCAACCTTGCGTCACCCCAAGTCCGAAGGGGAACCTTGTAGCAATTCTGCCATTCAAGCCCTTTGTAACATTTCGCTTGTACGCCCCTGGCAGCGCAGCCGTTTTTTCACCTCGAACTGTCTCACAGATCAACCTGTCTCACGGAGCCTCAGGAAAAAATGGTTGACAGAGCACTATTTCACTACTTCCTGCGCAACCGTTTTTCATCTAGAATTACTTGCCCACAGTGTAACAAGACTTCGTTCACATTAAACCGCTCTTTTTACTTGTCGGCATCCAGCACACCCATTGTCCGTGCCGATTCTTCATCCTAGTAAGAGTAGCGAGGTACAGATTCTGTAACTTTTGACGTTGTCCGTAGTTGTCGTTAAATTGTGCACGTCTCGCAGATCAACCCGTCTTGAAGATCCCCATAACATGGCTAACAGGGCACTATTTCCCGCGTAGCCGTTTTCTTTCTTGAATTGACTTGCGCATAGTGCAAAAATACGTCGTTCACATTGAACCGTTCTTTCTACCCGTCGGCATTCAGCACACTCAGTGTCCTTGTCCATTCTTCATCCTAAGCATAGTAGAGAGATGCGGTCCATGCAGGACAATTTGTCCACAATTTCCCCAGCACCAAAGCACATTTTTCTCGGGCTGGAGGTAGTTGTTCCGAACCAAACGTCACCAGCAAACACCCTGTCTCTAGGCGCAGGCCTCGACGGAGAGTTTTTTTTTTTTTCTCTGAGCCTTTTTGTCCTAGATAAACCGGAACAACTTGTTTTGTTTTTTTTGGGACCGGCGCACTTTCATGATCTCCAATATCTCAACGGATTTGGAAAGCTCTCAACATTTTCTCGACGCAATGTTTTTGTTTTTTGAAAGAAATAAATTTGATTAAAATTTTCCAAAATCTGGATCGGGAAGGTCGATTTTATTCGGGATAACTAGCCAAATGATTTAAAGATAGAGTGCGGTAAACGGTTCCTCTCATCATTCCCTGAAACGCGGGGGGGGGGGGGGGGGGTACTCATTATCATGCATGGCCGTAGTCGTATAACCATAGACCCTCGCATCCCTACAATGCCGAGACGGAGCACGTCGGGATTTCACCGACCAGGCGGACATTGCTTGCACCACACGCGAAGAGCCGTGAGGTGTTGGGCGAGTCGCTGAAAGGGTGAGCTGCATCCTACTAAGAACCGCTTCTGAGGCGGATTTTCTTTCGTATGGATGACAGCGTCAATGAATTGATTTAATTTCTGGTGTGGCCAGTTTCAGAGACAGCAGTGGGTAGAATATGTAATTGCCTCGTGGGTGCCTCACCAAGTTCACACTACGTGATACGATCATCCCCCATGTGAGGAGGGAAGGTTCTCCCCGCACAACAATGATCTAACTCGACCGCCAGCCGTGGTGACCGCCAAAAAAAAAAAAAAAACGGTACCCTGGCTGTCTAGCTCACGTAGTGAGAGGCGTGTTTTACATCGTCGTCGCCAACCGACTCCAACCCAACCTATGTATGCCAGGTACATAATAGGGGGGGGGTTCTGAGATACTCGATATTTCATGAGATATTCGTAAATTTGTGCTGCCGCCACATGATGTAGACACAAAGGAACCTACCCACTGAAAACTGTATGTATAAACGATACACTTCATACCTAAAACAGTATTTACGGTACACTAGATACTCATAATGGTACGTGCTGCTTGTATGAGGCTTGCCCCCCCGGTATAAACATATTGACTGATATACCAGCTACATGTAATAATATATTACTTCGTACGAAATTGGCTTTTTTCCGGAATACTTTACTTTTCTCGTCCGGCAGCGGGCCTTCTCTCGCACTCTAGGCTGCGTGGCACACAGGGAGCCCGCGTGTACACCACGGGCGCAAATGCGAGCCCCGACCGAGGTCCATGGCGCGTGCTCTGGGCCTCCGAACTCGCGAATTCTGGCATATATATACGTGGAGTCATTCCGACCTGCTAGAGCCAAGCAGGACAATGGAGACCCCACAAGTTTAAATATTTTTGTCTGCTGCTGTCTGCTGCTGTATCATGCCTGATCACACCGCCCCCCGAGCTCCCTACAGAGGCAGCCACAGCACAGCAACAGTCATTCATCAAGTTCTCCCTTTTGTGATGGCGACGTATAGCGCATTTTTTATTTTGTGACTGTGTGGGTCGTGATTCCTGTCGACCTAGGAAGTAGGAACGAACACATACATAATCTGCTCGAGTAAGGTACAATTAATTGGATGCTGCGCAGGGGCAGGACGACGATTCGTACGAACTCGTACGCCCTCGGCAATGCGCAATCACGGTGCGTACTACAACAGCAGAAACAGCAGCAGTACAACAGCAGTGTTCGTATAGTATGTGTGTGCATTGTTCACCAGGAGACAACAGTACAATTGTAAGAACACAACACACGTCGTCGAACCTCGTCCTGTCACACAGCAGTACACAGCTGAACTCGGAGTAAATAGGGATGACTGACGGTCATGCTGCTCTCCCCAATTTCAACTTGCGACACCCCCGGGATTTCAAGCCAACGACATCCCCCTGCCTGCTGCGGGGCCCGCAGGGAAGCGGCGTGCACAGTACGGTGCAAGCGTTGGCTCCGGCCGGGCTCCGTGGCACATGCCCTAGGTGGTCAAAGTCGCGTGACCCAGCAAGCAACACAGGGGACGGGCTCCCACTTCCGAAAAGTCACCCAGGGACTTGAAAATCTACCCGGATCTTCGTATTGTTAGCTGCAAAGATTTTGTTCTCCTCGCTTCTCGCTGCAACTGCGGCAGTCGTGCTTCTCGAGCTCATCATGCTCGTGCGCTCGAGCGCTGCTCGAGCAGCACGCAGCAGTACAACAACAGCAACAACAGGCGTACGAGTGTTTTTTCCAGTAGAGTGTTTTGCTGGAGTGCTGCTGAGTTCTGCTGCTGCTGCTGAGTGCTCGTGTGCTCGTGACTGCTTGGCCACGTCGTTCTTCCCGTGTTCGTCTTGTGCTCGTCGTGCTCGAGCAATCAAGTGATCGTGGTCTCGCGATTTTTTTTTCGGTGCAATAGGCTTGGAAACCTACCCGTGAACTCGCGAGTCGTGGCGAGCACTCAACAATAATCAATCCCGCACGAGCACGAGAATTTTGTCTGCGTTGAAAATCTCAATAATTTTGGAATCGCCCGTTTTGGATCAACCTCAGCAGCAGCAGATACAACAACAGATACAGCAGCAGCAGTACACGTCTGTCGAGGGTCGTATATATACATGTTTCACCTAGCCCTTTGACGTACGCCACACACCTCACACCGAGCACGTTCGTGACCACAAAACTGGCTCCCTGGGTCCGTCCGCCTGGGGGAAATTGGTGCCGGGTATCTACGTTAAATACATGTAGGTATCATATCTAGCGAGTTGTCCAGTCACACCCTGCATGCTACGTCGCTGTTGTATGGAGGTTTTAGTGTTATAGCAGCAGCAGCAGTAGTAGTAGGTATAGTAGTGCAGTATTTATTCATGCTGCTTCTACCTGTACTCCAGCTACTTATTACTTGTGGTGGTGTATAGTAACAGTATAGTAGTCATGCCCCAACCAATGGTACCGCTTGGGTTTTTTTGCCAAGAGGTTGTCTGTATATTGTATGAGCGCTTGGTCAGCAGTACTACTTAGTATTAATAGTAGTATGTGTGTGTTCTTCACATTAAACCGTTCTTTCTACCCGTCGACATCCAGCACAACCAGTGTCCGTGCCGATTCTCCGATCCTAGAGAGATACGAGTTCTGTAGTAACAAAACCACGCGACAGAGATACTACATTGTTACGTTTGCAGTAAGCACAGCAGACAATGCAATGCCATGTCATCATAGTGGATATGACAGGCACGACATCGATATGCTATGCGAGGGAGAAAAAGAAAGAAAACAAAGAAAAACTTGTCGTAGTAGTGTACCAGGTAGTATTGTTTAGAGTGTATGCTGCTTCTACCGGTACTACATCTATCTGCGTAGTAGTGGTAGTGGTGTGTAGTGACGGTATAGTAGTCAACCCAAGGTACCGCGTGCATGGTGCAGTATTCACCACAGAAAGAGTAGTACTGAGTTCCTGCCGACTACTACTACTCTTTCCTTTGAGCAATACGGTAACCCATGGCCCCCGTTTCCGCCAAGAACAGCTATACGGGTGTTACTTGTGACTACCTTTTCGCCTTGCGACGCCCCCGGTATTTCACGTTACCCACATCCCGAAGGGGAACCTTGTGTTCATGTATCGTATCATATGTTCAATGCACATACGTATAATTGTCTGTTGGTTGCCTTTGCGCTGTGATGCTGTTTTTTACATCAGCTCAATTCCCTGAAATCCTGCCTGTGGTCACAAAACAGGCTGTAACAACATGCATCTCAATGGCAGAAAACACACAAGTACGAAATAGTGCGCAAGGCAATATCATACCAGTCCGTAACGGAGACGGTACTAACGAGCTGTGGCATACCAATCCGTATCACTTGCAACCAAATAACACCA
This sequence comes from Macrocystis pyrifera, assembly GCA_031763025.1. Taxonomy (NCBI): domain Eukaryota; class Phaeophyceae; order Laminariales; family Laminariaceae; genus Macrocystis; species Macrocystis pyrifera. Next base: position 11,482,365 of record JASSKH010000009.1, read on the forward strand.
AGAACATATCCATGGTATTATTTGCGCACTCGAAAAAAAGAAGAGTAAACAGAAAAAACACGCGCTGTACAGCAGTACGGCTTGATTTGTGAGCACGCTGTGTGTGCGGGTGCCATTAGCGCCCACTTCGGGTATTTCGGGGTAATTTTGGCCCATTTCGGGGTAACCTTGTTCGAAAATGTTGCATTTTCCAAAAAAAACAACTTCGCGGCTATCGACGTAGCTCGCGACGGCGGTCACGGCCATTGTTTTTTAACGTTACAATAATATTTTATTCAAAAGTTATGCACTAAAAAGTGATTGGAGAAATTGTCCTGCATGGACAATACAAAGTCTGAAATTTTTACCGCTGTCTGCAGTTGTCGTTAAATTAGTTATGTCTCGCAGATCAACCTGTCTGAAAGAGCCCCAGAAAATGACTGGCAGATCACTATTTCTCGCGCAGCCGTGTTCCATCTAGAATGGACATGCCCACAGCGTCGCCATTCTTCATTCACATTCAACCGTTCTTTCTACCCGTCGGCATTCAGCACACCCAGTGCCCGTGCTGATTCCTAATCCTATTAATAATAGAGAGACATTGCTTTGAGGTCACCATACCACGACACAGAGATACCGCGTTGTAATGCAGCAAGGAGAATATCGCATGTCACCGTACTCAAAGGTACAACATGCACACGGCGGCATTCAGATAGATTGAGAGGGAAAACACACTATTTATACGCATGGACATTAACATCTGATGAATTATCAATTCCTTCATATCAATACGTGACCGTACAGAATATCGTTACGGCCACCTGGGGATACCTTTGCGGACCGAAGTGACCGGCCTCTCTGTACGTACATTATTCTCCGTTTCACCCTCTATACTACCTGGTACAGTACTAATAGCTTTAAGAGCATACGGTAGAGATTTTTCTCGCACTATACTAATGATAGGTTTAATAGGATACGGTGGAGATTTTAAGCCCCCTCATTTTGCCTCGCCGTGTAAGATCTTCCCTGTAGGATAGGAGGTACCCTTGTACGCTTCTACCCGTCCACATCCAGCACACCCAGTGTCCGTGCCGATTTTTCAATCCTAGAGAGATACGAACTCTTTGGTCACGCAACTACAAGACACAGGCACTAAATTCCCAGTTTGGAAAACGGAGTCAATTTTGGTAATTGCAAATCTGTCTGTCTGTCTTGTCTGTCTGTCCGTCTGTCTGTCCGCATCCCTTATATTTTCGAACTCATATTGGTTCGTTCCAATGAGTGATATATGAGTTCGTTGCAGATGATATTCACACGACGTATTCGACTCTTAAAGACCTTGTAAACTGAAACATACCTTACCACCAGGCAATATTTAACCATATCATATATCCACCACACCGTACCATTATACCATACCAATATACCATCCTGTGATTTTTCCATGTAGTATATCCACTAAACCGTACCATCATACTATACCAACATACGATATCACATACCGTGCCACATCAAACACCATGCCATACCGTACCGTACCACGTGCCATACCATACCTATATTCGTACGAACACCACCGGATGGGCTCAATCGAGGATACAAAAAGAGCGTGGCCCGCACGGAGAGCACTCGAGCACGAACGAGTGTACATACCACACTGCAGCGAGAGCGTTTATATAGCACCGCCTTACAATCCAAACCCCCAACCCTAGTACAAAGCTCCTCACTGTAGTATGGACTCGCAGCCGTCACCCTGAAATAACAGCAATGTCGGCGGCGTTGAGCCTTAGCCTGGCAGTCAGAACAGTAGCACAGTAGGGCTGGCCCTCGACCCAGTGTATACTGTGTGTGTAACTCTTGTCTGTGGACACCCCACCCGAACAAGGATAATGCTGTTGAACCGAGGCGCTCAACAATACGAGGACACGAGAAGAGCATGCCCCGCGTATAGTCTGTACCTGGCATGTCCCGAGGAGCTCTTAAATCGGGTACCCATTTTCGACGTCTTTACATTTGATGAACATTCCCACATGAACTTCAAGACGAAAAAAAATGTATATATATTAGACTCAGATAGTCCCAACACAAGCGCCGTCATGGTTCGGCAGTAAGAACTCTCTTGTGTCCCAAAGAGAGACGGGGGACCAGAGATCTCTTGTCACTGCGGAACAACTTGTTGGGGACTTTATAATTCGCTGTTTCGATCGTCTGTGTGGTACATAGATTTTATGTCCTTTCGTCTGTCGATTACTTTGTTACCATCGTGCGTGTTTCACATGGCCTCAGTGTCATGCGCATTCATCTGTCAATTACTTTGTAACCGTCGTGCGTGATTTCCAAAAATAGTATTCGGGCACTTTTCCGACCACGTACATATAAAAATATCTAGTTGTAAGATTCTCATAGACATTGTTTTCATATTGTGGCGCATCCTGACCAAGCAAGAACACCCAGCACCCAGCACAGCTCTGCAGCAGCATGCAGCATAAGCAGCCACAGCTCTGCAGTAGGAACGCATATATAGCACCGCCATATAATCCAACCCCCCAACCCAAGAACAATCCGCTTCTCGATGTAGTGAGAACTCGTGGCCATCACCCTGCGACGGCAGCAAGGTCGCGGTCGAACAGCTTGTTGGGGACATTGTAATTCGCCTTTTCGCTCCTGTATGTGGTACAGAGATCTTCTCTCGATTCGTCTGTCGAATACTTTGTAACCGTGCGTGTTTCACATGGCCTCAGTATCATGCGCATTCGTCTGTCAATTACTTTGTATCATGGTGCGTGTTTTCCCTAAATAAGTACTCAGGCACTCTTCCGGTCAAGTACATATAAAAATACCTGATTGTAAGCTTCTAGTCGTCTGTTGATTACTGTGTAACCGTCGTGCATGCTTCACATACATCTCATTGCACAACCGACGCCGCAGTCGCAGTATCAACAAACTGAAAATACGTGGGAAATACTGTTGTTGCGGAACTGCTTGTTGGACACTTATTTTTCGTTCTTTCGATCCTCGGTGTGGCACAGAGGATCAACAACAGTCAACAAACAGAAAATACGTGGGGAATGCTGGTGTTGCGGAACCGCTTGTTGAGAATCACGACCTTAATCGACACCACAGCCGTAGTATCAACAAACAGTACCTTGCCACGGACCATATCATACCCATACTGTGCCAACACCACGCGAGGGGCTCAACCATACGAAGAGACAAGAAGAGCATCCCCCGTACAGGGAGCACTCGAACACGAACGAGTATAGATACCCCGCCTCTGTACGACCACGAAAAATTACAATGAGGCACGCAGACGTTCGATCTGATTCAAGACCCACCTGCTGGGATGCCGTCAGTATTGGTGCAGACTGTTCGATTATAAAGGATAGACCACTGAGCTTCTCAGTCAGCGCTGACTGAGTAGCTCAGTGGTCTATCCTTTATAAACGAACTAAAGAAGTACGTTTGGGCTCGGTACGGGGTCCCGCCGATAACATCCTCCGGGGTTGATCAAGCAATCAGCGCCTGGTTTTTCCTTCATATTGTCCCCCTCCCTAGTCGTGCGTTCTTTTATTAAAGTGATTCACTCCGCTTGATTTTCCCTTTTTCTACCCACGGCAGAAAAAGTGGAAATACGACGTCTGGCGGGACTCGAACCCCGGACTTCTCTTGTTCGATTATAAAGGATGGACCACTGAGCTACTCAGTCAGCATCCTTTATAAACGAACACAGACTGGTCTCTCTCGTTACTCTCACGAGCTCCAACTGCGACTCCACAGTGAAAATACACACACAAGCTGAGAGTAGCGCTCGAATGCATTTCATCGAGGGCGATAACAATTATTATGCTGTATTATCATCCGGTGTTGTTGTTGACGGTTATTGTTTGTTGTTATTTATGTTGTAATACGATACGTCCGTTGAGGATCGATTATCCTGTTGGTACCAAACATGTCGCAATACAGCACTTTCACCTTTCACCCCTTGACAGACAGCAATTTTGCCCTGGCTGCCTGGACATGCTTTGACTGACACCAAAATACTAGGTTTTAGTGTGGAACACTTAGACCCTACACCCTGGACAGCGCACGTTTTGGTTTGCTTGACATGTCTTCAGTCTCAGGTTGGTACTTTTTTTTTTCTCTTGCTATTTACCATATTCGCCGTTATTTTCTCTTTACCTCCAACTACTGGCCGTAACCTCAGATCCTGGATCGCATAGCAGACTCACCTCCCCCCTACCCACTACAGTTGGGGCTTTCATAAGGAACACTAGGTCCTACACCCTTGACAGCGCACGTTTTGCCTTGCTTGAGATGCCTCCTGACGTCTTAGGTAGGTACTTTTATATATTTATTTTCCCATTTATCGTATTCGCCCTTATTTTCTCTCTACGTCCGAATACTAGTTGTAAACTCGAATCCGGGATCACATAGCAGGCTCGCCTCCCCCCTTTTCACTACGGTTCGTGCCTTCATTAGAAACACTACTGTAGGTCCTACACACTCGACAGCGCACGTTTTGCCTTGCTTGACATGTCTCCTGCCGTTTTAGGTTGTACTTTTATTTATTTATATATTTTCCCATTTATCCTATTCACCCTTCTTTCCTCTCTACCTCCAAATACTAGTTGCAAACTCAGACCGGGGATCACATAGCAGGCTCCTCCCCATTACAGTTCGTGCCTTCATTACGAACACTGGGCCCTACACCCTTGACAGGGTACGTTTTTGCCTTGCTTGGCATGTCTCCTGATGTCTTTGCTTGGTACGTTTTTTTTTTCTTCCCCTTTTTTTTTTTGCCCTTCTTTTCTCTCCCCCTCCTATTGACAGTCGTAGCTCAGATCTGCAGTCACAACGCAGGCTCACCCCTCCAGTCCCCACTACGGTTCGTGCCTTCATATTCATCGCGAGAAAACTCTAGAGCCTTTCTTCCCTCGTCGACTCGCGTTGGTACTAGCAGTGGAAAAACGTTTTATTCATAAATTTCGTCCGGCACATTGTGAGATGCATTATTATTGGACGGCGACATGTTGAATGTATTGCATGAAGTGTTGCGCGTGCGCTCTTGGAGGCACGCCGTTGTTATATCCGAGAAAGTGAGCATTGTGGGCTCCGATGTGTTGAATTTGTTGGAGTGTTGTGCGTACGCTCTTGGACGCATATCGTTAATATTTCCAAGTATTCGTTGAGGTATATGGTGTGTGGAACATAATCGGGATTTGTTGGAGTGTGGGCTTTTGCCGGCTAGGATACACAATGTGATATGGTAGATTATTGAACTATTTAAAAAAAAAAAGCTATATCTGACAGTCGTTTTGGCGCGCTGTCTTCGGGACGGCTCTTCCGGTTATTCCATGTCAAGATTATATGCGGTGATGCGCGATTTATCGTGGTTGTTCAACCGAACTAATGGATTGCCGTCTTAACGCAAACGAAAGTTGTCCCGTATGGCGCTATCAGCTATTAATATCGGCCGCTATCATCGCTGTTAAGGTCTTGGACTCCCTTCAATGATGCGAGCGGCGTTAGCCGCAGACCCTTGTAAAGTGCACCGTTTCACCTTTTCCTGTGGTTGTTGTTAAGGTACGTCTTACAGATTAACCTGTCTCACAGAGACCCAGGAAAATGGCTGACAGGGCGCTATGTCCCGCGCAGCCGTTTTTCGTCTTAAATCGACTTGCCCAAAGTGTAACAATGCAACACTCACAATGGACCGTTCTTTCTACCCGTCGGCACCCAGCACACCCAGTGTCCGTGCCGATTCTTCATCCTGTTAACACTAGAGAGCTACAAGCTCGGTAGGCACAAAGTCACGACACAGAGATACCGCATTGTAATGCAGCAAGGAGAATAGAGAACTCAATATCATGTCATCGTACTGGATACGAAAGGCACAGCATACACACGGCAGCACCCATATAGATTGAGAGAGGTAAAACACTGTTTATCCGCATGGACCTCTATTTGTGCTCTGCCCATTGCCCAACACGTCACACCATCTGCGATCACGCGTACCGAATTGAGAGGTTATCGACATCCTGTGGGGTTTGCTACATTGTTGTAGATGTTTTGAACAATTTACAGATAAATAGCAACCTGCACAAACAAGATGTTGACAACTTATCATTTCGGTAAAGCGTAATGGTGTGTGCTACAGTGTTCAATGTCTCCACAAACAAGTATATGTTGACGCCTGCATTTTGTGCAAGGGGGGGGTACTGGCCACCTGTTTATAAAACACAGGCACACGATTACACATATTCACATTCTTCTATTATTATGTGTCTGGCACCCTGTTCTCATCTGGTGCTTTCACCCCGCAGTCGACTCTTCCCATTTGGCATCCAGACCCCGAATAAGAGCCTACAACTTGAAATACCGTAGGTATTAGTTAAATATGCGAGGTGGGTCGCCGGCGGCCGGTACGGGTTTTACTACTCTTCCAGCGGCTCTTACTCAGGGTCTGAGCATAGCTTTCGTTCGCTTAAAACTGCCATCAGTTTTCAAGCCGAGGCAATCAGTTAATTAACCCGTTCATTGTGCAACAGGTCTTGGGATCACTTTTACTAAGCGATTGTTATGATGCGCGGCCTCACGGGTACGGTATCAACATTGGCTCAGGATACCATCACATGATGCGCGGAAGCGCAGAGACTATATGGTCGACTGCGACGGTCCTCAAACGAATGGAAATCAAGTATTTTGTACTCGACAGGTGACTACTACTGCAACACGCTCGACCAACCCTGCTGCAGTAGTAGATTGTCTTGGAGTCGCGTTCACTCAGTGACGTGCCGTCAGGCTCAGAAACCTTGTATTTCCTAACATTCACATTACGCGGAACGAAACGAAACATGTCGAAATTATTCAGACCACCCTGGTCGCAAACAATAAATTTCTTATCATCCACGACTTAGCCGGAACGAACGATAGTTTTCCTACCATTCAGGAACAACCCAAGTCACAAACGGTACATCTCCCATCCTCCATGACTTACCCGGAACGAATCCAACCCTTGTCGCAAACAAAAAACGTCAAAATAGTACAATCAAAGATGATTTTTTATTCCGATCGAACAGGTGTATCTATGAGGGGGGGTACTCAAGGTTCGACTCGAGGACTGCAACAGTCTCCTTCTTGTATGCGTAGGGTGGATACACACCAGGTGTTGGGATGCAGGCTCGACGACGAGCCTGGAACGAGGTAAGTGTTACGGATGCGGGACGAATTTTGTCAAGCATCAAATGGTCTTGGGGCAATATTACCAATCATGGTTCGCCCGTGGACGAAGGATTGTACCGATATCCTTCTGATGGGAAAATAGAAAGACGGAAGATACTAGTCACCAGACGAATTGATGATACCTGCGTGGGAGGTCCTTACGATGATCTCCGGATACGTGCAGGTTGGACGAGACATGGCTCCCACATTGCCCCCCAATGTCTGAACGCCTCATACTGGAAGCCCCAGTATGCTTTCGAAAATTGTGGACAAAGAAGGCTATCGTTTCTCTACCAATTCAAGTAATTGTACGGCAACAGTTGATGTATAAACCTTGCACCTCTCAATCAATCAATCATGTCAACCCTTGCGTATTGAAAACCACGGGCTTCTATGAGCATGGTAGGATTTCAGCGATGTCTCAACTCCCAGTGACACGTAAATTTATCCTTGTCGCGCACGATAGCATGGTTCATGATTCAGGATTAATATACTCAACGAAAACGTCCTGCCGTTGACGTCAATATGAGTGGGGGTACTCGAGATTCGACTCAAGGACTGCAACAGCTTATCTCTTGCATGCGTAGCGTGGATACACGCCAGGTATTGGGATGCAGGCTCGACGAGGAGCCTGGAGAAAGGTAATAGTGGCAAATGTGGGACTCGTCTTGTCGAGCATAAGATGGCCTCGGGGCAATATTACGAACCATGGTTCGCCCGTCGACGAAGGATTGCACCGATATCCTTCTGATGAGATCATAGAAGATCTGACGTCACAGTCGTACGATAACAGACGGAAGGTCTTGTGCCCAGACGATTTGGTCAGACGGATTGGTTGATACCTGCATGGGAGATCCTTACGATGATCGCCCTATACGTGTAGCTTGGACGAAACATCGCTCCCACATATCCATTGCAAGGAAAACCAATATCCCTACGCACCGCAGTTACAAACCAGCCTTACATTGACAGCAGTAGGTTGTCGTTCGATGCTTCTTCGGAAGTGTTTGGGAAGGAGGGCTTCACCCTTGCGGATGGAGTGGATAGGGGCAAGAGATAGCGAGGTCCTTCTAGTTTTCGTAGTTTTTGGTTGTTGACAACATCGTTTCATGCTTTTTCTTTTCGTGATCCGAAATTTGTGTTATTTCATCATGTTTTAGGTTATTGACACTGACGCCACACATTATTATTGTATTATTAATCTTCTTATTATGATTATTTTATTGTATTATGAATATCAATATTATTTTGATTAATATTATTATTATTACTATTATTATTATTATTATTATTATTTTATTATTATTATTATTATTATTATTATTATTTATTATTATTATTATTATTATCATTATTATTATTATTATCATTATTATTATCATTATTTTTATTTTTTTATCATTATTATTATTAGTATTAGTAGTAGTAGTAGTAGTATTACTATTATTGTTGTTATTATACTGCTTTTAAAGTAGTTTTATTATTTATGATTATCATTACTGTTGTCAATATATATATTTTAATCGTTATTGTTAGTATTTTATTTTGCATATCTCTAATACCGCAGTAGGAGCCTCTCTTCCGTCACTCTGAACCAATGTATATCCCCCTTTCCCCTCTTGAACGCTTCCGCTTGCACCTCCCCCGTCTACCCTACTCCTCGTCAACGTTCCACCCCAACGTCATTGACAGCAGTGCTCCGGTTATCCCTCTCCTTCCCCTAGCAGCTTGGCGGTCCCTCAGTGCCAGTTTGTACCGGTGCACTGTGCTCTAGATCACGACCTGGGTGCTCACGAGGTTTAGTTGGGCCGTTTTTTGTCAGGTGGCAACTAAATAATAATATTTTTATCGCTACGATACCCACCAGATATAATCAGACGTCCCCCCTCGCTCCGCGACTATTGTTGCCGGAACCGCAAAAAGTTCAGCTGACGATATCCCTACGTCTATTCCTTTCACGACCTCCCGCTGCCGCTGCTTCTATCGTGGAGAGCGCTAGGCAGCGCCTCGCGACTTGTTGCCATGCACGCACGTTTTCCCTCGTAGTTGATACTGCTGCATGCAACGCACGATCCTTCTTTCCGAGCTTTTATGTCTTGGTTTCAGAGTGCAAACCTCACAAATGAGAGAACATCAATTTCGTCATCATGTTCGTTAAATCTTTAGTCTTAAGATCATTGTTTTTGGTTTCTCCACAGGTAAAAATGTCACTATTTCGCTCTGTTCTTACATGCTAGGTATATAATGTTCTTGCCTAAACCGTTTTTCATCCGGTATTACCCGTCGAAAGCTCTGTGGTCAAAGGCTACGACACAGACAGGTACGAACTCTGTGGCCAAAGAATAGAACACAGAGAGAGTACATCATGATCCAGTACATCGTCCGGGTAGAAACACTAGACAATGTATGCCATGTCATCGTACTGCTGTGTACGACAAACATACCATATGCAACATGTATATGACACACATGCCAGCAACCATTACATATTAAGAGTTCTTGAACGGCGTGAACCCGATCTTGTCCGAGGTAGACACGCGTGTTGTTTTTTAGATCTGTTCGTTCGCGTGCAATCCTGATTCGATGGCAATCAACGCAACACCTCGTTGCAGAGTGCAGTTACTCGTGAAATAAACGCTACAAACAAACAAACCAAAAGCCGATGTTGTCGACGTATCTCGCGCACAACGATAGGCGGGCGGGATGATCTGTTTTTCCGAGTCGTGACCTTCTTTCTCGTACTGTGCTAGGCCACCCAGGATGCAAATGTCATTGACTTTCTCCTTGTGTACTTTCCAGCAGGCTTTCTTTCCCTCCGGGGTTGCTCTCCGTGCATCCCCGTTTTCGGTCGAGATTCCTTCGGTAACATTTCGTCGTCACTTGAATTCGTGTATGTTTCGGGATTAATGAAAAGCCTGCCTGCCACGGCATGATATCACATGCTTTCCTCTTCCTCAATGCTGTAATTCAATAGTATATTATAACCTCCTTGCCGCGGATTGTTTGTGTCCTTATTATGCCCAAACTTCTATGTACCTTGGCCCCTAGTGGTTTCGGCTTCGGTTGTCCCGTGGGAACGCTGTGTATGAGCGTGCACACTACAAGACGCCCGCCTCTATGACCGTGATTTCGCGAGAGCACTTCACCCCCGCCGCATTCGCGGATGCTGTTGCCCCTGAGTATTTTCGTGCGACGGTTACGAATTTCCACTCTACGTACGCCGTAGGCACGTCCAGGGCCGAGCCGTCCATGTTGTGACTCGCCACCCCTCTTGCGCGGAAGGGTTGCATGATGAACTGCTTATCCTGTGTGCCAGCCTGCGAATGAGTCTGGAGGCTAGTGGTCATCTGCCCCGGAGTCAACGCCAGTGCCTACCTTCTCGCCGCCTTCTAGAACGCTTGGGCAAGGAAACCCGGCCCCTTGGCGCGTGACGATTGCCTGGGTTCCGTCGCCTGTTGATACTCGACCAGGGCTGTGACCGCACACATTTTTGGCGGCAGTTTAGAATCTTTCTTACCACAACCTCTTGAGCGGGACTTCCCCCCGCCTCCCGTCATCCACAACACAAGTGGAAACCTGGGCTCGCCGCCCTACACCGCGTTTGGTACATGGGAGCGATCCCATCGCCCAGTTGTGATCCAACAAGCTGGCACCCACTATAACTGCTGCGTTGGACAAGTGTTGGTAGGTAGGCTCTGTTTTGCCACGCCGTGACCTGCTTTCTCATGCTGCGCTAGGCCGCCGAGGATGCAAGTGTCATTGACTTGCTCCGTGTGTACTTTCCAGCAGGCTTTCTTCCTGTCTGGGGTTGCTCGTCTCGCATCCCTGGTTCGGGTCGAGATTACCGAAAAAAGTGTCACACATTAATTTCAAGTAGTACGTCCCAAAAAAAGGGTTGCAGTACTAGAGGGGCTAGAAGAAATCGAACTGTTGTTTTCATCATGTTTTCGAGTTTATTGTAGTTATTGTTGCGCCGTGTCCCTCTGCCCTACCAGTACTGCTGATAGGATGTCCGTTTTCAGGGTTTTGCATGATTTTTGGTTTTTTCTTTCGACAGCACTGACGGCCGACAGGCTGTTTGTTTCCAGTGTTTTACGTTTTCTTTCAGCTCCTTATTTTTACGGCATGCTCCTGCGGTTTTGTGTATTCATTGTCTATGTGTTCTCTGTTGCTCACACGGTCCATGGTCCCGCGCAGTCCAAAGTTCAACTTTTCAAGGGAAGCCAAATTGATAATTTTCTTGTTAGTATTAGTTTCACTAGTATGTCGTGAAATCGACGTATTATTGGCCCCCTCATATTAAAGCTGATCTCTGATGTTGGTCAGGCTAACATCCTTATTTTGGCGTAGCGAGAAGGCGGTAGTATAGAAAGCGAGCGCCCAGGCTGCACGCTCTTTTGGTTGTTTCTTACTCCTTGGCTAGCTTTTTTAACGCCTCGCTGACATCCAAGCGTCCCCCGGTTCCCGAGTGTCCGGAGACTCTACTATCTATATGTTTCGTGGGAACATAGCAAAACATCGCTATTTTAACACGCTGCGTTTAGAACCCCGGCTGATTCGTGCCTACCGGAGAGCGGCCGTGACCCAAGAGAATCCATCACAGCAGCTTGTTCTTGTCTCGAGATTGCCCTTCGGCAGGTTCCCAATAGAGGCCTAAACCTCGAGTAAGAGGTGCTGCAATGGTCGAACTTGGTCGAAATGTGAGGTGCATAAAACGAGACTAAAAACTATCCCCAACTGAACGATTGCACTTCACTTGAGGACTACGACAGCTTCTGACGGGAAACTACAGACCGCGAAATGGAGGGATATTCCTGATGGGGTTTGTGGGGGCGTCGGATGCGCCAAACAGCAGCCCTAGGCAACCAGAAACGACTCACGAGGTGTTGTCCTATGCTCCAAGTTGCGAGCCAGTAGCACTAAAAGCTCACAAAATCGCTCTCAAGTATTTCCAACCACATGCGGGAACATAGTGCAATGGCTACGTCACCGATGAAGAAATTGCCTTCACGAAATTATCGCTGTTCTCCACGCGGATGATGTGTCTCTTCTTGAGTGGTATCCGAAGATGCTGCGGGAAGAAATACTGCTTTCCCAATTTGAGGGCAGAAGAGGGCAAGAAACTCTGGATTCTTGTTTATTTGCATCGATTATTAATGTTCGAAATATGCATCTTGGTTGCAAACCATTTACACTATTTCCAAGTTGTATGTATATGCTGCCGAAACGCCTAAGTGCGCCTACTTGAAAACGCGTTCCTGAGTGAGCCAGCGTCCCCTCAAATCCTGTTTTCTTATGAGAGGGCCAACACTCTGTACCAGGCTCTAGGCTTCACGAGTGTTGTATCTGTTTCCCGACCATATTTTACCTTTGCCCTTTTTACTGTGCTCTCACCATTCGTAGCCCAGACCGAGGGTAACATGGTAGGCTCTTCTCCTTCCCCGCCACTACAATGGTGCGTGCATTGCGTTTTTGTCGCGAGAAGTGGTCAGCACTTCCTTCCCTTGTCGACTCGCGTTGAATTATGCCTGCCCACTCGAATATTTTTGAGGGGCCCCTGGTGTCGTCAACAGCAGTTTGCAGTTTTTTTATTATTTTTTTTGGCCGCGGGGCTTAGCTTCGCTGGTGACCCTCGCTAGGCCGCCTGCGAAACCCCCTTGCGCTGCCATATGATATTTGTAGTTACGTACGATCAGGGTCGATATATAGAAAGTTCGTGAAAAGATCAGTACGGCTTCAAAAATTATCTCAAGAGCGCAGCCAAAACAGAAGGTCGTCTCGTCGATGTGTGTACTCACTCAACTGCGACAATACTGCTCCACGAGCTACGCGACAAGACTGGGGCTACGTTCGTATTCGACACCTATCATTCCACCATGCTGACTGATATAGGCATGTCCAAACAGATTCGAACATCGAAATCTAAAATCGAGTTTGTTTCGATTTCGATGAAAATTAGCCAAGGTGTCCAAAGAGAATCGAAAAGTGAAAATAGAAATCCGGGCGGAAAGCAACGGAGAGCACAACCCACTTGGGCCGTTCACAACTGTGCACGCATGCCAATAATCTAGCGCTTGGCAGCACAGATCCACCAAAGAATAGGCAAACGCGACAACAACTCGATTCCGGGACGTCGTTGGGCCTCCCATGGGGGTGGTGGCGCGTCCAACGTTGACGCCTCGGGATCAAACTTGAAATTATACTGGAACGAACGTCCGACCTCGTTCTCGAGGACATCATCCTGAATTTTGCTCATACTACTGTATGTTCGCTTTGGCTCGAACGCCGGGAAACAAAGGCCAGAGAACGTCGGGGCTGGTGTTTTGGTTCGCCTGCGGGCTTTTTACGGGGGTCTGTACGGCTGTGTTGACGTACTAGCTGTGGGTTGGATGCTTTGTCCGCCGGTCCTGATGTGCTATTTTGACGTGGCTGAGCTGACCAGTAGGACGCGCTGAATTGTCGTTTGGATTTTCGAATTCGATTCACAATTCTTTTTGGACACGCCATCATCCTCCCCAAGCCCTCAGTCCATCATCCTTCGCCACTCGATGTAGAACGCAAAACGCAGAGAAACAGAAGGAATTATCCACTTGTAGGTAGTATTCGCAACACAGGCTCTACCTACAATGAATAGTGGTACTACAGTATAACATCGCCTTCGAAACAATAAAAACTTGAGTCATTTGGTATGCAGGCAGCCAATCAAGCAGACAGAGCAGGGCCGTACGGAGGGACGAGACCAACGCCCAGGCGCCATCGTTGTCCAGCGCCCATGCTAATTCAATCACCACCTTGCTGTAGGTGATGCTGCTGTCCGCTCTAACCCTGCTGCTGCCTATTCTCCTTCCCTTCTCGATCTGATATGGAGGCGGCGGCGGCGATAGTGACGGTGCCTCATCGTCCCCCTCCTCATCCTTCCCCCCTTGTTTTTCCTCCTCATCGACCTCCTCCTCCTCAACCACCCCTTCACCCCTGTTCTCGTATGACGGCGCTATCCTCGACGCCGTCGGGTGAGCCTCGGCGAGACGCACAGGCAAACGATCTGCAATGCGTGGCCCGTTCCACCCGACAAACCAGCTGAATGGAGCTGCTCTCTGTAGGATGCGGCAATGGCGGAGCTCCCGGGTTTCCTCGCCCGTCCTCCTCACTGTTACCTCTTCGAGAAGCTTGGTCTTCGTTTAGCTCCTCGGTATCCTTTCCTGGTCAATTTCCCCTTTCCCCGTTCTCCATGTGCCCTTGCCTGATATCGCGTGCACCCCCCCATCCCTCCCCCATGTTGCCTTTCCTCTTTCCTGAGCTTCGGCTGTCGCGGCTGCTGCTCCTGTTGCTGCTGCCGCTGCCCGCCTGCGATGCACGTGCCTCCAGTTGCAAGTGGCTCTACGAGTGTCGGTTCATGTCTGGCCACGCTGGGACGCTGCTGCTGCGGCCGCAACGTGACTCTGTAGGCTTGTGTGTAGTGCTGGATAATCCCCAAGCGCAGGTTGGGAGTTCCAATCTCGCTTTTTTCATCTCTGTTATTTTCGAGCGTGCGCGCTGGAATCACTACGGATGGTTATGCTAGTGTACTCCTGGATACTACTACTGTACTACGTGGCGAGGGGAGCGCCCGGGAGATCGATGCTTACAAAGTCGGCGAGATTAAATGAACTCGAAAATATGTATTTTGTTAAGTCGTACGAGCTGCTTCCGTCAAGCAGCACAATTTTTCACCTTCGGGTGATTGAATGTATAGAATACGTCGATTTTTTCGATACTGAACATGTCTACACTATTGCATGGACAAGGGGAATAACATCGGTGAAGAGATTTTGGCGTGCGAATTGTAGTTCGAGAGATATGGACTTTCTACGTGATTCTTGGTGAGGCGCTATTCCCTAGGTTTACCCTAGGGTAATCTAGAAGCAAAATTAATTTCCTGTCCTAAGACCTATGCCAATGGTAACGCGAAGTTCAAAAGTTTTTTTTCAAAAATATTGCTTTAAAAAAACAGCCGAAAATATCCTCGTACCGCCGCTGTGGGAAAAAAGGGAAAAAATGTTTGATTTTTCCTTCTTTTCTTTTTCTAACGGCTGCAGGCGGCGCAATTTGTTTTCTCTCGTTGCAAATTGTCAACACGCTGATAAAAATCAGCTCGTGCGACGATAGATGCTCGATCTCGATATAGACTCAGCCCACGGCCAACCCGTTTGGTGTCGGGCAAGGCCAACGAGTATAGATGACCGCATCGAAGATAGAAAGTGGAATGCTCTAGGGGGCGAGAGCTTGCCGGCGGCGTCTTGCGATATCCTCCCAAACCTGAAAAAATCCCTGTTTTTTGCCATTCCAGGCGGATCGAGAAATGTTGTCTTCTGTTTTGTACACACCAGCGGCTAATTGTGTTTTTATCGTACGCCTGGCTAGCGCCCGCCACACGTCACTGGCCATTGTGTGAAGACGGTGACCCAAGGGTGGGTCGGAGCCCGTAACGAACGCGCTCCGTTCAGAATTCATGACGCAATCGTTGGTTTTGTCGATCGATGTCTGTCGAGGACTCGGAATCTCGCCGCTTCGAACCAAAGATCGGCCTGAGTTTTTCTCAAGCCGATCTTGGCCCAACATCGGCCCCAGATTTGCCTTTTACGGGCTTTTCCAAAAGTTGGGAACTTTTTCTTTTTCCAAACGTGCCCATAGGAAGCGTGTTCTAAAATTGTTTGGCGAGTATCTTTGGAATTCGAACTTTTTATTGATACTTCGCCTTCCCATTGGCATAGGTCTAACGGACATAATGACAAAAAATGGTACACCAGCGCTTTTTAGCCAGTGTACGGTACGAAAAACTCAAACCAGGCCATCAGGGTACACCAAACCCAAGTTAGATGGCATTTTCTATCAAGTTATACCGTTTTTTGGTGAAACATTCATGTCCGTCCGTCTCACTTGCAAAATTGCCCAAAAAAAACGGTACATCATCGTATTTTTGCCAGTTTACGGTACGAAAAGTAAAACGAGGTGATCAGGGCACACCAAACCCAAGTCATATGATATTTTCTATCAAGGTATACCGTTTTCTGGCAAACAAACAATGTCCCGGTACAACTTATATTTTCGAACAAACACTACGTTCGTCAATAGAAGCGCCTTGTTGTACTGTGTACTCGTGTTCAAACGAACGTACCAGGTACGAGTCAAGCGTTGCTTATATATAATCTGAAGCCATTTTATTTCGTTTCGTGCGCGTGCGTGTAGTCAGAACACGGTACCGCGAGCGAGCCCGGCGCCGCCGCGGGTGTCAGCGGGTGCTAGCAGGTAGAGGGGGTGTTGCAAGGAGCGCCGTCGCCGTTTGCATGGCTAGGCGTCGCGTGTGTCTCGAGACACGCAGGAGCACGAATGAGCTCTGTCTGGCCGCTTGCGCGATATACGAGATATAAGGGTCGTTTTGATGCGAAATAATATTAAAGCGGTGCTTATTTCTGCGACCAAACTAAACTTCAAAGAGACTTCAATGCAATTTGAGCACCAACTTTGTCGAAGTGGCGAAGAAGGGCCACGGTGAGCACCGGGCTTCACGCGAGGAGGGTGACGACGCTCACTGTGGCAGAGAGGAAGGAAAACTTTTTACGAACCCAATCGGTGTTGAGATGGTCGCGAGACGGGCGGGCGGCGTACAAGGCTAAGAGGGAAGCTTTGCTGATCGTGTTTTTTTTTTTGACCGGTGGAACGTGTTCCAATCAGGCAGAAAATTATTACATGAGAGGAGACAGGCACTGGGCCAAGGGATAGGTACAAAGTTATGTACAAGAAAGCAAACAACAACGTAAAAACAGACTGAACGTTTCGAGCTTGCACCAATAAAAGCAGAGCTACGACTTACCTTCTGACTGTTAATAGCAAAATGACCGTGATTGGCCAACAGTGCCGTTACAACTGCTGCACAGATACCGTTTTGAGCGTGCTACCAGTACTACAAGCAGGCTGTTGTACATCGCTGCGGCCATGCCGCCAAACAGCAGCAGCAGCAGCAGGCAAAACCATGCGCGTGAGGTGGCACATCCGCAGTATACTCTATGGATGGGTTGTATCGGGGCCTGCGATATGCATCGCGGAGGATGGATAGGTAGAGTTTGGGGTGCGGGCGCATGTATGTATCCCGACTCCCGACCACACCCACCGCGACGACCAACAGCAAACCAGCGCGTGAGGTGCACACCCGCAGTGTATTCTTGGCTACTGTACCTGTAGTTGCAAGTGTTGGAGCCTACGACGCGTCATCGAGGATAGATAGGCAGAGCTTGGTGTGCGGGGGCATGTGTGTAACCCGACTCCCGAACACGCCCACCGATCAACAACCAACTGGCAAAACTGCTTGAGGTGAAACATCCAGGGTGTACTCTTGGCTACTGTACCTGTAGTAGTTGCAAGGGTCGGAGCCTTCGATGCATCATCGAGGACAAATAGGAAGAGCTTGGGGTGCGGGCGTATGTATCTATGTACCCATGTATGTATCCTGACTCCCGACAACGCCCACCACAACGATCAACGACCAACTGCCACCAGACAAAACTACTCATCCTCCAGCAGCAGCAGGCGCTCAGCAGCACACCAGCAGCAGGCAAAAATCATGCGCGCACGGTGGCATATGCGGGGTGTGATTTATGACTAGTTGCACGTATCGGAGCCTACGATGCAGCACCGAGGACGGATAGTAGGCAGAGCTGGGGGCACGGGTGCATGTACAGCATGAATGACATCCCGACCCCAAACCACACCGACCACAACGATCAACAACCGCCACCAGAAAAAAAAAAATGCTGTACTCCTCTGCTGTTGTTGTGAGCAGCAGTGCAATTCACACAGCCAATCGAGAGGACAGCAGTACGCATGTGCCTGCTGTCGCCACCGTTTGCCTGCGCCACCACCACGCACCGCCGTCTCTGCTGTTGTTCGAGCTGCGTGGTTGGTATTTTGGATCGACAAGCTCGTCATAATTTCATTGACGTATATAGTGGACCCAAAAGCTGCGTCACAGTAGTAGCAGAGTGTCCCCTGCAACCACTTGAGAGCACAGCAGTAGTAGTAGCAGTATAGTTCCTGCGGTCGTCCTTTGCCTCCACACCATACACACCGCCTATATCTTGCTGTGCAAACGTTGCTCGACCAGCACTGAGGCGGACGAAAATCGACTGAAACGCCTCAAATTCGTTGGACGACAGACAACCTACCTTTCTAACACCCTACACAGCTGATCGAAACAAGACTGATGCAGTGATACTGACTTCTCGATACCTGCAACCTACGGTACCCACTTCTTATATTACGGGGGTCCATAGTAAATAGGACGTACACACTAAAACCTATATAGTTACCTATTTTTACTATCAATAATTGGTCCTATTTACTATGGTCCCCCGCAATAGTGCCAAAACCAAATTTTATAGTACCAAAACCACAAGAAAAAGCGGAAATTCTATGGTACGAATACGTGCTTCCTGTGTACTTTTCTTGATACTCACATTAGTAGAACGATAACGGCCCACGTCAACAACGGTGCTACCGCTTAGCGGCCGGGTTTTCGATCGGACCTCTCTGTATCACCCTTCGACCTGATGATCAACTCCACCCCAACAGCGGATGGCCAGGGGACGTCGTGGAACGGCATGCTCGTATCATGTACACTCGGACGGCTCTCGGATTCAACTGGCAACTACACTACCGATTGCCATGTCGAGGACCATGGCCGTATCGAGATAACCGCATCCCAATGTGCACGATGGCGAGATCCCGCACCAGTCTTGATTCCGCATGGACCACCCCAGTCACTCCAGGATGCAGTCAATGCCTCGTTCTTGGCCGGGGCCGCCTCCGACTTCTCATTTCCTGGACCTGCTCCGTGCCCTCCCTGCGACGAGAGCTGCGCCCGGCACATCAGCACATCCATATGGTCGATTCTTCCTTGGAGTGCGGACAGCGCCCCAGATCGCGTTTTCTTCGCGCCTTCGCGTGTAGGCATCTCCGAGGACCCCGGAGAGCCGCCAGCACCGTCTCCCATTTTCATGATAGGTGTTGAGTACTGCCTCGTAGCTGTCATCTACTCCATTCCGAACCATTTCGTGACCCAGTTGCGTTGAGAGGGCGGTGGTTGAAGTACGATTGTATACTCGGGGGGAGTACCACGTCTTGCGATGATTTCGACTATGACTGGCATCATGGTTTCCAGCATATGTATGTCTACCTTCGAAAGTCTATGACCTTGCCTGTTCCCCAGGCACAAACGACACCATACCGAAGTGCTAGCTACCATGAGCGCGCAAGCCAAGAAAGCGCGGAGATAATCGAGGCGACTAGGCAAGGACCCATTATGCCTCCGCCTTACCGAAGTCCTGGCCACTACGACGTGGGGAGCGCAGCTGTGCCTTGCCGACTCGACTCCGACATACCGCCGCCTTGAGCGTCTCACGTGTTCTTCACATGTGTGTTGAAACGTCTTGATTTTTTGTGTGATATTGCTTCTCGATTCGGACTGCCTGCCTTCTTGTTTGCGTCTTTTTGCTAGAACGCATTTTGCAGAAATGTTGCACGGCGCGTCCAGCCTTTCGAGTTCTGCGCAGCTACATTTATGTTAACTGTTCGGTCGACAGAGTGTTGTTTACCGGGTGATGTACGTAGCGATCATTGGCGAAAAGTCTACTTGTATGCCTTTTGTTATCTTCGACTTCACTGCAGCGTTTTATTTGGTATGGCTGTGTTCGCGACACGTCGAGGTCATCGCAATCTGCGCGATGCGACTGCGATGTCATGCTTTGGTTTTTTGCTTCGAAATAGCGGCAACTGCAGCATCTTCAAACAAGTAATATTCTACGTGGCAAATATGGACGTCGTGAGAGAAGTTTCATACCTCCGCCCCTTTATTATATGGTAACACCTAGGGAATAGCAGGGCAACCCTTGCCCTGCCCTACAATTTTATAGGGAACACCTTTCTATAGTAAAATCAGTATAATATGTATTCAAGCTATATATGGCTCAATACGGCGAGTAATTCGACAACAACCGTCTTTAAATGATCGCATCAACATGGGGAAAACGTCCATGTCACGTTTCGTGTTTCTTCAAGCCTGCAAGGCCGCGATAAGAAGCGCCTGCCAAAGTAGTAGAACAATGTATTGAGCAAATTTGGGACCCTAGTAGAAAAATTACCCTTCCAGGATATATATTTTTGCATTATGTTGGGGCGCTCGCGGACTGGAATATCATACAGCTAACCCCCCTCCCCTCGGTAGGGTCGTTTTTTTTTTGACATGATTTTTTTGTTTTTAGTACTTGGTATGATTTTTGCAATGCTTATCACGGTATATCGGCGGGACGGTAACGGCGGTAACGGCGGGACGGGACGGGACGGTAAAACCGCCGTCAAAATGGTCCCACCGTCCCGTCCCGCCGATAATCTCTCCCGTTGGACATTACCGTCCCGTCCCGCCGTGACACCGAAAAATTACCGTCCCGTCCCGCCGATAAAATCCCTCCCGTTGGAAATTATTTTCACGTCCCGTCGTGACACCGCCTCGGGCGGACATAACTTGCCTCTTCCCCTACAAGATACATTTCGTGGTCGTCTGTTCCCATCCATTTCCACCACGAATTACGAAATTAACAATAGTAATTCCTATATAAATACATGTGTTATCATAAATTGTGCATAGCTCCCATAGCATAAATGAAATATACAACAGTAGTTGGCGTATTACCCAGCTTGCAAAATTGGGTATAAACTGTTCAATTGACCTGTCGAACTCACTGCTGACGTATTTTCATCGTCTTAGCCTTATACAATACCTGGTATGAAATTAATTGCTCCGCACCACATTTACTTCATTTTTTTAGCAGAAAAAACTGTGCTGGTGTTGATGATCAACAGCTGGTTGATTATTTGTTTTATATACTCTTTCAAATGAAGGTAAGTACGAATATTACGATCTACGAAAAAAAATGAAAATTACTACCAAGCCAAGCAGTAAGTGATATACCTGATATTGTTTTTTCTCCTTTTTTTTTCAATGAATCTTCCTACTTCAGACTTCCACACGCATCTGAAGGGAATATCATAACACAACACCTGCCACAGGCTCTCCACCACACACAAACAGCACAGAGACCACTCACCTCACGGCGACACCTGTACCGGTGTGGCCCCAAAATATTTCAGGAGACATGTCATCAAGCGGGACGCAAAACGTGCGCTGTCAAGGATGTAGGGTCGAGTGTTACACATTAAAATCTAGTAGTTTGGTGTCAGTCTTAAAGCATGTCAATGTCAGTGCCAAGTTGCTGTCTGTCAAGGGGTGAAAGTGCTGTCTCCTAACATATTTGGTGTGACCGGCACGGACGCCATGGATGCCCATCTCACGGACGGGGTCGATCGACCAGCAGCGGCACTAGAATCACAAGCGCCGCCGCCACCACCTCCACCACCACCTCCACCTCCACAACCACCAGTAACACAGCGCAAGCTCAACAATCAGAACAGCCACCATGAGCTGGCAACGCAACAACAGTGCTTGGAGCAGGGTGGGAAGAAATCAGAAGACGTTGCCCGTGTAGTGGCAGCACCTCTCGGGGTTTGGGCTGCGGGTCGAGAGGAAAGCGTCTGCGTCGGGACGGCTCCCTTCGCGGAACCAGCAGCGTGCGGGAAATTCTTCACGCACAACCGGGCCGACCTTGCAGCGGGAAAGAAGAAAACATATTTACCGTCCCACCCCACCGAAGAAAAAGAAATTTACCCTCCCGTCCCGCCGTGGGAAAACATATTGACCGTCCCGTCCCGCCGAGGAAAAAAATATTTACCGTCCCGTCCCGCCGAGGGAAAAAGTATTTGCCGTCCCGTCCCGTCGTGAACATCAGCCCCGTTGATGTTTACCGTCCCGTACCGTCGAGAAATTATGCACCCGCTGTCCCGTCGCGTCCCGTCCCGTCAAGTCCCGCCAACTTTTTATGTTCTCATTTTACCGTCCCGTCCCGTCCCATTTTTGTTTTTTTTTCCCTGCCAAACGAGTCAAATCTGTCCCGTCCCGTCCCGTCACGATTCTCAGTCACTGTGATAAACCTAGGATTTTTGTGTGGCAGTATGGAGGTACTGAACAGGCGTACGTACTCGTACTCGTATAAAGGTGCCGTTTCCCCTACTCGAATACCTGGTATATCTTCCAGAGACCCCAGTGGCTTGGTAGGTGGTCCGCGAGCCTATCAAGATCAATTTCGTGAGTTCGAGTCTCACCGAGTGCATGCTCGTAGGGACTTTTTCTTGCATAAAATTGATTAGCGGAGAGAGCATGAGTTAGCTGTACATTCGATGAAAATCGACGAGCAGTGGGAATGCTGAACCCTATGCGCGATAAAAACTAAAGGCACGTACCGGGGGGGAGAAGGGACGACACCTGTGACCTCGGCTTGTCCACAAGATCGTCGAGGGTAAAACCTCCTACGCGTGGGCTGGAAAGTAAAAGTGATATGAAAAAAAAAAAAAAAAAAATCATACAAGAAACAGTGTTCCCCTTCGGGATGTATGTAACGTGAAATCCCGGCGGCGTCGCAAGGCCAAAAGGGAGGCACAGGTAACACACGTATAGGTGTTCTTGGCGGAAACGGGACCCATGGGTTAGCGTATTGATCGAAGGAAAGAGTAATCGTAGTCAGCAGGAACTGAGTACTACTCTTTCTGTGGTATTACTACATTACATGCACGCGGTACCATAGGTTGACTACTATACTGCTTCTACACACCACTACGCAGATGTAATACAGGTAGAAGCAGCATGCACTCTACAAAACACTACCTAGTGCACTACTACGACTACTAACTACTATTAATAACTATACTACTAAGTGCTAGAGCATGACCAATCGCTCATACGATACCGACAACCTCATGGTAAACAGAGAGGTCCAGTAACCACGCGGTACCATGGGTTGGGGGATGACTACTATACTGCTACACTATACACCACTCCCAGTATACGTGCATGCAGTACAGGCAGAAGCAGCATGAATAAATACTACAATACACCTACTACTACGACTGCTATTAACATTTGTAAATGTACAGGCTACGTATTATATACTGTTGAGGGCATCTACAGCTGTTGGCCAGCATGCAGACGCCAACAAGAGCAATAGCGGACACTACAACGACTACTGCTATTAATATTCATACTACTTATAGTACAGGTAGTATTACTGCTATTGGATTGGCTTTTCGTAATAGAAGCAACATGCACTCGGTGCCATGGGCTACTATCAATATCAATACAACTACATACAACTATTATATTGCTTTGTACCAAATGGCCATTTTTTCCGGAATAGTTCACTTTTCTCGTTTAGCCGCGGGTCTTTTCTCGTGCTTCCTGCTGCGGGGCCCGCAGGGGGGCGGCGTGGACAGTACGGTGCAAGCGTTGGCCTACTACTACTGCTACTACTACTACTACTATTACTCCTGCTACTGCTGCTACTACTGCTACTGCTACTCCTGCTACTACTAATACTACTGCTGCTACTACTACTATTCTTCCTACTTATACTATTACTACTACTGCTACTGCTACTATACTACTATACTACAACTACTGCTGATGCACGGGGTAGAGGGAGATGGGCGGATGAACGAGCCTGGCTCTGTGGCTCTTGCCCGATTCAATTTCCTGCTGCTGAGAGCGTGCGACTGGACAACTCGTTAAATATGATACGTACATATACACTAGATATCTGCTACCAATATCTCCCGGGTAGACGGGCCGAGAGAGCCAGTTTTGTGGTCACTTACGTGCTCGGTATGAAGTGTGCAGTGTACGTCAAAGGGCTAGGTGAACATACATGACGCTCGACAGATGTTTACTGCTGCTGCTGCTGAGGTTGATAAAAACCAAAACTGGACAAGCGGGCAATTTCAAAATTGTAGATAATTTTAACGCGGAGAAAATTCAGCGGAAAATTCTTCGCGGCAGAAAATGCACACAGCTCGTCGTATCGTACGGGAATTTAAGTACAAGAATATCCAGCCAGTCGGGCAGTGTGGGCCATGCCCGGTGCCACACACGTGGCAGTACAGCGAGACGGGAGGCAGTATGGAGTTGGCTCTGTGGCTCTTGCCCGTTGCGATTACCTGCTGCTGGGAGCGTGCGACTGGACAACCATTACGGGGGACCATAGTAAATAGAAGCAAATATTGTTGGTAAAAATAGGTAAATATATAGGTTTTTATGTATGCCATAGGTCCTATTAACTATGGACCCCCGTAATAGCTACAGTAGGTATGACCCCAATACCTGGTACCAAAAATTCTCCCAGGTAGACGGACCGTTGTGGTCACGAACGTGCTCGGTGTTAAGTGTACACCACCCCTTCTTCCCTCACCTCCGCCACCTGCACCAGCGGGTCGTGCTCCGCCGGCGTACAGTGCGTGCGGCTCTGCCCCCACTTCCTCCATTTTAGTGTTCAGGAAAACATTTCGTACCACTTCCTCGATTTCCGCGCGAGTGAGGTTAGGACGGGAAAGGAGAATTTTCTTGTCATCATAGTTCCGGGACGACAGGTCTTGAACGATGTGAATATTCACCTCGTCTGCATCCTTACTCCGTCCGCACATAAGTCAACGTGCGCCCAGCCTTGCCGATCCTCCCAACGTATGCTACATGGTCCTCACCCTCTATCTTCTTTACGGCATCAAAACTCTATCATGGCTCTCCTCCTCTCCACGATAGACTTCGGCATATGGAAATCTGTCACAACGTTTCAAGCACCGCTCCGTGAATTCGTTTCTTGCGTTTTCATCAACACCGGGGGCTGTTTTTCAATCGAGTCCAACAGCAACTCCAATGCCAACCCAGCTGCTTCGACCGTCTTTGCTAAATGCTTGGACAAAAAATCCTCTTAAGTATTGTCACCGTCTCCTACCATTACCGGAGGAGCTGTTGCTTTACCAGTACTGCGGCATCCCCGTGCGGAGAGAGAGTAACTATATCGCTGGCTCTAAAAATGCCAAGAATATTTTTTTCCGTCGAATTTGGGTGAGAACGCGTGTGGTCTACAGTAGTAAACATACCTGCGCGGACTCCCGGTCCTTGTAGCGGCACCGCCCCGGCTGTCCTCCTTTGCTCCCCCGTAGTCCTCTCCGTGCCGGCGCCCTGGGCCTCGGTCCTCGTGGCTCCGAATAAACTGCTGCCAATTATTCCTCTTGAAGGGCGGGGTGCTCCTCGCGCCTTCCTCCAACGTCGTAGCACGTTTCTGTATCAACATCATTCGTCAGAACGCCGAAAGATCCACCTCGTTCGAGGGCTCGTCAGGCACTGCTGCCCGTAGCGTTCTAGGATTGCGTTGTGATCCTAGAACGCTAGGGGCAACAGTGCCTGACGAGCCCTTGGATTGGGTGTGTTTTTCGGGGTCATGACGAATGCTGTTAGGCCAGAGAGTGCTACGAGACTGGAAGAATTGCTCTTCGAGAGGAATTGGGAAGATGAGAGCCGCGAGGAGCGAGACCCAGGCCGCTAGCACGGAGAGGACTTCGGGAGAGCAGAGGATGACAGCTGGGGCGTTGCCGCTACATGAAGTGGGAGTCCGCGCAGGCACGTTTACCACTACTGCTGTAAACCACACATTCACTCAAACTCGGTGGTAGAAAGAATGGGTCGCATTTTGTGGATCAAGCGATTTTTCTATATATTTTTTACAGTCGTGAACCAGATATAATATGAGTCTGACTCGAAGTGGTGGCACAACGGGAACACCAAGAAACACGTCGCCCATTAAACAGGCGACGAAGTACAGTTCCCTATTTCCCGCCGAGAGTCCCGCTGCTCCACCAAAATAAGGCCTCTCAAGTATATGCATTCCCTAATACTCCTAACCGTGGTCGCATCTGTATCATATTACAAGCACAATCAACATCCTCACTGCTCTGAAATCAGTGCTGGGCGACTCCATAAACTCATACCTGATGTTAATATTAGCTCACACAATTGAACCAGTGTGTGAATACAGTCCAACCAACCAGTATCCTCCCTGCACAGTGAATGTCATGGCATTACAACATCGCGATATTATGATGACTACGCAACCACTCCGAAAACCGGAAGACAAATGTCCAGAATAATTATCATAAATCTCAAATCCAGAATCAAGTGCCTACGTGCCAAGATCCAGAATATCCAGCAAAGTCAAAATACCAAAATCCAGAAATTCAAGCGAATCCAAATACTGAAATCCAGAAATTCAAGCAAATTCAAGCAAAATCCAAATCACGCATCGCAACAACAACCGTAAATCACCAACCGCTCCCGCTGGACAATAACAATGGCTCGAAACCATGTGTCCACTGCCAGGTAAAAACGGCATCATCGATGAGATTGGCACTAAAATGGTCCCTAATCGGTAGCGTTTCTGAAACTGAAACGTATAAAGTACCCCCCCAGCTCGAAAGCCGATAAAAAAAAAGTCAGAAAGTCCGGGTGAAAGCCAAAAGTATATCTGCTGAGTGGCTTTGTCAGGAGTCTGCGCGTTGCTCTTCGGTAGGTACCGTATGGACAAAGGCGAACTCTCCCCGAAACACAATCTCCCTCAAAACGTGCTCTCGCACACATATTGAACTATCCCCAGAACCGTGACAAGAGTTACACAGGCGGACAGGGTCGAGGTGCAGCAGCTCTCCATCATGTACAGAGATAAACCAGTTATACTATTATCGTCGCTCCATTCTCCAAGAAACCCGGTGCAGGGAACTCATCGGACAGTAGAATAGAGTCGAAGTCAACATTGGGACATCGAGCTTTCGTTGTGCAAACCCCGACAGGCCCATACCACGCAACTAAACATCCTAGTACCGATGGAACTCCATAATGTACGCCTCGTCCTTATCTTGCCACGAACGCCAATCAACAGATGGGCACCGGATGAATAATAACCGGTTAACCGAGGTTTTGGGAAACCCCGCCGGTGCTTGCAAATTTGTCGGTTTTCAAAATACTAAACCGGTTTTCGGTCTATTTCGTTTTTGTTTATTTTCCGGCTGAACTGCAACCTGTTAAACCGACTTTTCGTTGTCGATAAGAACGCCTCCTATCAGGTTTTTGTTTATCCAAAAACATTATCCGGTGCCCACCTCTACTCCCAACACACATGCAGGAGCAAAATCATGATATCACGGACTCCAGAAACACACGAGCCGTAGCGTAATACCACGAGCTCTAGGCACACATAAGTCGTATTATGTCATCACGAATAGAGTCCATGATTTCATTATACGACTCAGGTGTCTCTGGAGCCTGCGATATACTGATACCGGCCGTGTAGGTGTATCTGAACCTCCGTGATATCATGATACGGCTCATGCATGTGTATCTGC
Organism: Macrocystis pyrifera; assembly: GCA_031763025.1. NCBI lineage: Eukaryota > Phaeophyceae > Laminariales > Laminariaceae > Macrocystis > Macrocystis pyrifera. The sequence goes on from JASSKH010000009.1 coordinate 11,509,929, forward strand.
AGTCTGTGATACACACAGAGCACACAAGCTCCGGGAAGGGGTGAAGGGGTTGAGGGGTTGATATCTTCATTGCAATTTTTTGTCGTGTATGATGGGTGTAAAGACCTAGTGTGTTCGGGGTAAAGCCAACATCAAGTGTTGGAAAATCGACGGCACACATACATTCTCGGGGAAAGGAAGGAGGGTTTGAGAGATCACTTGCGAGAAATATCATTATCACAATTGATTCAACATCCATGTCATTGCACTACTATTGATCATGATGACAGGGATGATATTGCAAGCCTAAAAATGTATAGGAAATCAATGCCCAAACTTTTGTTTTCCGTGTTGTATTTTTGTGTGTTTTTCTTTCCTTACAGCAGCCATCCGTGCTTTTGCAATAAAAGGGGTAGTGCGCTCTGTTGCTGCTGCTGCTGCTGCTGCTGCTGCTGCTGCTACTGCAGCTGCTGCGCCAATAGCAGCTTGCCCCCCACAAAACTCAGGTCGCGGAGATGTTTTCTATGCTCTCTGCCGAGTTGTTGTGCTGCGGTCGAGGTTCGGGGCCTGTGGAGGATTCGCTACACCCCGTATCAAAACACCCAATGACGCGACAACTACAACAGCAACCACATTTTTCGTACAACAGCGTGCCTCTCGGTATCGTACATATAGCACAACAAATCATTGCACATGTACGCATCGGTCCTCGAAGATCTAAATATTTGAGAGTTGCGGAAAACCAGAGCGAGTATTTGCAGAAAAAATGAAAAATTGTGCATATAGGCGAGCTGCGCTTGACACTCTATCCGGTGAAATGACCGGGTTCAGGGTGGCTGGTGGGTCCCCGGCGGCTCCTATGGAGGGCTGATTTTGCTTCTTCACCTTGTGGGTGGGAGCAGGGTGATAATGAAGGGCCGAGTGCGGGGTCAAAGTACCAAGCGGGAGAAGGGCGTCAAGCGCAGCTTGATTGCACAACTCTACTTTTGCTCAGGCGCTTACAATTCAAAATATCTTGCCATTTCCTGACCTATTGTACGACGAACGAAAATTATCAGGCCAAGATCACGTCGTGATATCTCTGGCTATTAATAGTTGGTGTAAAAACCCTGCGCGAGCAGAGGGGCTGAGAAATCCCAAACTCAGTTTTTGCATGTTCGCCTTGAGCTATCCTCTAAAGAATGGAGGGAGAGCGAAGGAACAACAAAACGCAGCTACTACAGCTAGGAGTGCACACACAGTCGGGACGCAAGCAGCGCGCGGCCGAGACCTACGTATCCGATATCGGATCCATAGCTAAAGCGGGCCGTAGCGCCTGACATTGTTTGAGTGTGGGAGTGGGCGATCGAAGTCAACGCCCACATATATGTAGGTTGCTATGAGTTGGCGGATTTACTATGATATTGTCAACTGCACCGTAGGTCGCGAAACCGACAAATGCTGCCAGTAACTCTTACGTCGAGGCTGCCTGGGTGACAAAGCATGCAGCAGAAACAACAGCAGCAGCAGCGCGCGGCGTGTACATTTTTCAGCATGCAGTACTGTGTAACATACAGGTTCGATGAGCCGTTTACCTCTTGTAGTTGAAGCTGACTAGCTTGGAAATACAATCCTCGTGGCGGGGATTACGACAGCTCGGTTTAATAGAGTATTCGCGGAGAAGCGTTTTAAGGAGTTTATTTCCCCTAAATACGAAGGCAAGAATTGCTGTTTTTCCTAAAAAATCAAGTTGTTTTACCCTCTCACCCCGGCACCCCATCTCCTTTCCCCATGTGACATATCGACGCTTGAGCCAGCGCCAACTTGTGCCTTGGAGGACGGGGCCCACTTACACTTGAAGCCGCGCTCTGCGGCATGCGTGTCTCGCTGCTGTTGTTGCAGCTATAGCTATGTGGTGCGCTTTATTCGTTGGCCGGCGGCAAGACTCGGCACCCTCTGTGCGTGTAACTCGCAGCAGCAGCAGCAGCAGCAGCAGAGCTCCCTCATCAACAATATATTCAGCTTGCATCCCATTCAGTCTCGTTCTAAAAAGGAACTTCATGATTGTCCAACACAAAAAGCACGCAACGAGAAAGTTTACTGTGCTCTGCTGCGGTGTTGTGCTGCGGTCGGGGTCCGGTGCCTCTGGAGGACTCCCTGCACCTCGTATCAGCACACACAAAGGCACGGTGGCAACAGCGGTAGCACTTTTTGTGTACAACAGGGTACCTCTTGGTATCATAGTATGTATCAAATTAGTGCGCATGGCTACCATCTTCTTCCATAAACCTTTTTTTTCGAGGGAGTTATTCCGGGCTCCATCAATCGCTTCTCTTTACCGTGAACAACTGTCCCAATTCCTTTCGTTCCAACGGCTTCGCCCCCGTGGAGCAAATGCGTGAGATTTCCGTCCCAACGTCGAGACTCGTGGGCTCCGCCCAAGCTGCGCGCGAGGGGGACGTGGTTGTCTGCTCCCCGCCCGGGGGAGCCGACCGATCGAGCCCGCGAAATATCGTATGCCGGTGACATAATTCTCGTGGATATCTGAAATTTGACTCGATTCTAGAGAGGGTAGATGTTCGGAATGCTGGCCTTTCAGGCCTCAATGACAAAAAAATAAATAGGTTTATAGACTACAGTACTTACTGACTACGTCCGCCGCTGCTCTCGGCTGTTGCCTGGCTGTTGTCACCGTGGTCCGCACACATCGACATTCCAGTTGATTGAAGTCACTCGCGTGATTGTATCCCACTGACCATATAACATACGGCCGGACAACGTACGATTCATTCGTATGAGTATCTCGTACCTGGCATGAGCTAAACGCACTCGTACAGTATTGTTTCAACGGCATTCGTTACGTATCATACATTCGAAATGATTCCAATTTATCACTTCTACTCGACTAATAATATTAATTCCATGGATAGCACTTGTTTATTTTATCATTTTCTAAATCCCTCTAGGTTTAGTTCTCTCTGCTACTCCTCAGATGACTATTTTTTTTTTTTGCCTTGGTTTGCCTACTCCGTTTTTTTTTCACCGCCGCTGCCCAGAACGTCTCGTGTTTCTGCTCGGTAATCTCGGCAAGGAATTCCAGATCGCTTTCGAAAAAAGCGTAGATCATTTGATTAAAGAATATATTTTCCAGGGTGGTGTTCGGAAATTTTCCCGTCGTTGTTTTACCGCCCTGGTGGACGGTCCCGAAATTCCGGCGGTTTTCCGGCATATTTCGTGTTACCGTCTACCGCCAAGGGCAGTACCGCCGAAAAAAAAAAAAATACCGTCTACCGTCAGCAAACAGCCGTCGTATTGCATCGCCGTCAAAAATATTTTCGTCAAGGTTCACTGTTACCGTCTACCGGCAATAATTTTCCGTCAGATTCACTGTTACCGTCTACCGGCAAATAAATACCGTCAACTCTAGACACCGCCAGAACAGTTCCGGCAACACTGGATACCGCCAGAAAACCTCCGGCAACACTGGTTGAGATTTCCTAGATGCCACGACTTGTTACCATCCAAGCGAGATCACGAGTAGCTAAAGTCCTCAGACGATTTACACTCATCAGTTGTTGACATCGTGTAGGCGAGCAGCTCTTGTGGGTGAGGCGGGGACAACCCATGATAGTTTGGGTTTAAAATGAAAAATGGCAGATGAGAGGGGGGGGTTAGACGAGGCTCGGTCGGGCCTATTCCCTGATTTTCTATTTTTATGTTTTCTCCGGTGTTTCTTGTTTGTTGTTTGCATGAGACTGCTCAATTTCGATGTGATGAAAAGAGAAAAGAGAGCCTGCCCGCTTGCGAGGCACGCACATATCCAACAAATGCCAAATGCCGGCGAATTTGGTGTTTCCGTTTTCCGCCGAGGGCCTTACCGCCGAAAAACGAAGTACCGTCTACCGTCAACGAAATTACCGTCGTGTCCTATTACCGCCGAGATATTACCGGCATATTTTGGATTTTCCGTTTCCGTCAAATTGGTTACCGTCAAATAACGAAATACCGTCTACCGTCAGGAAAATCACCGCCAAAGGCATTGTCGTCCCGTCTGAGTTCCGCCTGAAACTTCCAAACACCACCCTGATATTTTCAATACAAGGCTAGGGCTCAAAGCGTAGGTCGCTTGATGAAGATTAAAGTCCCAAGTTCAAGATAGTAGAGCTCATTTTTTCTTTATATGGTAATTCCATTTTGTGATTGGTGATTTAATCATGACGGTGGTAATTCATCAAAGCCCTTGATTCCTGTGCTTTGTTCACGCCTCGGATAAGATAGCACTTTACGTTTGATGTTGATGTTATTAATAGACGTCAGCGGAACAATCGTAGCGTTACATTACTACTGTATGTTAACAGGAAAACATTATGACACGGTAATGTTAGTACGTTACCATATTGGTAGGCGATCGCCTAACAGAGTGTAAACTTGCATCAACTTTCGACAAATGTATAGTGTTACTGTGTTAGATTCGGCAGCCCATATAGAATACATTGTGTTTGTGTTTTAACGGGAATCTCATTAGCTATCGTGGCACACGTGACGCATAACGCACATGCCTGATCTACTGTAAAGTTAACAATATAGCAATGTGTTAGCTGGTTCATCCACATATCTAGCAACACAGTGTTGAAGTGTACGCGGGAGTCGTAGTTACTATCGTGACGGCACGTTGGGCGGATAGCGTACATGCCCAAAACTAAAGCAATACCTGGTAACTATGTTGAAGCAGTTTGTTTAAAGTTTACGCTTGATGTTTGTATATTCCCCCCAGTCTAGCTTTCGAAAGAGTTCGACTCTGGGTTCGTGTTGTTTTGGCACCCTGATTTGCACGGCGATATGATCGATTTTTTTGTCAACATACTAATATGGGGTTGCTCAGCGACGCCGCTTGAAGTAACAGCGGTGATACATGTTAGGTGTCGCAATATCAACACGGTAACAGTCTAATATTGTGTTATTGCCGAGGACCACAGTAAATAGGACGTACGGTACACATAAACCTATATAATTAGCTAGTTTTACTGACAATATTTGGTCCCATTTACTATGGTCCCCCGTAATAGTCAATTTCAGCTCCAACGGTAACACAGTAACATACTATTACGTGCCAAGTGAATATTTCCCTAGTGGCAACGTAGTAATGTAACCTCAAAGTCAGATATTTGATGCCAACAATATGATGTGAATAACAAAATGCTAGACAACCCTAGGTATTTAAGTAACATCCTAACATAGTGTTACATGGCGACCAGTCCCAAATATGACTTGGCTGAATTACTTCAAGTTTTATGTTATCCGACCCAAAGGAAGGACAAGGGGGGCTCAATAACATAAGTGTTGATGATATGGAAACCCTCGATTACCGCCATTATAATTAACATTATGTTAACGAGGTGGCGAATCGGATCATAGCGATCTGTGCATGTTAGGTTGACAGCGTACGAGACTGGACACGATGTTTGTACACGCATCGATCACGGCCTAACACCATGTTACCGTACCAGAGTCGACTAGATGGAGAAGAAATATGAAGTTAAAGCGTTAGACTATGATGTTCGTGGATATGCCCTCAGCACTTGACACCATGTTCCCGCGTTTACGCGATTGCTCCTCCAGTACTAACACTATGTTAGGACGTGCCCAAGCCGCTGTGCTAGGCCGTATAAACTAGATAAGTCCATGATGCTCTGTAATTTTGTATCTCGAGGTGAAATCCTAATAGTATTTAAAGTTCTAAGGACTATTGGCAAAAACGTGGGATATGGGAAGGCGAGGACTAAAGGGCGAGGCTATTGAATAATTAAATACAGGGCTGTGGTGCATTGGAAGTGAAGATGGCTGGAATGTTTTTGGTGGCACGTATGGTCCGAAGGGCTCTGGGTTTTGCCACGAAGAACGTAACCGATATGATATCTACGGCAGCAGTGCTGCTGCCGGCGTCCGAAGCAAGTGCCCGGATCGTTCCCGTTCAAAGCAAACGTTAGCATCGAGCCACCCCAACATTGCCCAGCACGTGCCGTCTCTGCGAGCGCAGCTCTTTCGACCCCAAGCGAGCGGCGACGGCACATGCCGAGCGAGCTCGTCAAGTCGAGACCATCGTGTCGGCTCTCTAGGGATAAAACACAGGCTCACAGCAACAGCGGCAGTGGTACGAATATATACGAGCTGCCCAGCCAGAGCTCGTTCGTCGACAACTCCTCCTGACGATGGCTCACATGGACCGTCTCGCGCCATATAGTGAGAGTTCCTGGCTGAGGCCCGAGCGAGTGTGGGCTTCTACGCGATCGCCTCAGTCTTTATATGCAACAGGTGTACTGGTGGTCCGCATAAATGTGTGATACGAGTACTCTGCTGCTGGCGGCGTGTGCTATACTATAAATAACGTACGCATGCAAAGATCGATAAAACCTACCGGTTATATAATAGCTGAATCCGAAGCTCAGTTTACAAAATCTCCAGCCTTGATCAAACCGAAGGTCAGAATGTTCGAGGGGGCCGTATCAAACTGGAAATTTTATTTTTGTGATTTAGGGGCTGCATTTTGGGTTTCATAATATTTAGTTATTTTGTCATTTTGCCTTTCGCGCAAACGGCCCATTTTTCCACCTACGAAAACAAATCTTGCACAACAAACGGCTAAAATGTGTTCTCGTTTTCTGACGGTTTAATTCCTACGATGGTCTGCAACTAGTTACCTGACGATTTTGACAGTATGTGGTATCATCGTAGATATCGGCACATGTTCGTCTACCTACGGCGTTCATTGATAGTTCTTGTTCCACAGTAAGCTTACCGCAGTCCTAGCGACTGAGAGCGCTCGGACAGAAGCGCATTGCTGAGTACGCCTTTGAGCAATCAGTCGTGGCCACCAGGAAGGCCAATGGTTGCAGGTCGAATCATCCAGGTATTCCTGTACTATTAAACTATTTATCGTGAATAGTACCTTCGGACACATATTTTTGTGCCTCATCTCTCCGGACGTTTCTTCTTTTCCTGTTGGTTTCGCTGTTGCACGTGATCTACACTCTGGGTTTGGTTGCCGGCCACGACTATTTGTTTCACCATCACCTCTCCCGGCTGGTCATTTCAGCAACAACAAACACCGCCTACATGCACATTCCGAGCGCTGGGGAACAAGCGAATACATGTAATTGGGGGCCATTTCTCAGATTTAGCTGTGATCTCTATTGGCAAAACCCAAACCTGTTTGTCTGGCCCCCCCTTCCTATGTTCACTCCAAACGTGACCTACGATTTGTTGTTCCTGGAATTTCCCCTGATTTAAGAGAACGCCCCATGAGAAAATCAGCCAATCTTGCCGGGCGATATAGTATTAAAAAAATCAGTTTAACACGAAGAAATTCGGAACGTGCCATACCGAAGTTTTAACCTGGATCACTCCCTTTCTGAAACACGAAATCTTGCTTACCAGAATAGGTCAGTATCTCGGTTTGTACCCAAAGCAAATGGGAAATCGTAGCTTCTTCCCCGAGGGCTCATAGGACCGGCTGCGCCATCTGTCCTGCTCCTCGTCCCACCTGCTTTCGGGCCAAGAAAATATAGCTCTCCTGGCCCGAAGCAAATCGGGTGCTCACAACACACACAAGCGACGAGCGGAGGGTACACGCAATTCAAGAGGTCCAGCTACAAAGCACGCCTGTCAATCAGCCGCACCCTCATCACAACAACGATGGCGCAAAGAGGAGTTCCCTGGACAACGGTATGCTGAAGGTCGGGGCAGTGTTCTTGAGTGCGGAGCATGCTCGCAGGCGTGGACCGGGGTTCTTGTAGTTATGGACCCTTCGCTCGTCCACCCTACGAATGTGAAGTACCTGTATTGAGGCAAGTCTAGTGAGAGTTACGAGTGCTTGTTTTTTCTGCTTTTCTTGGTAACATTCCATCACCGGGTGTGTACTTTACGTCACCCGAAGCTCAAAGAGAACTTGCCAGCCGAAGCCGAACCCCCGCGGCAGTTCAACGGGCACCTTGCCGCCACGAGGCTTCTATGATCGCCCCGGCCAGAGCTGGAGCGTGCCAGATGCTGCGATACCTGGTATCACGCAAACATGCTAGCGGTTGATCTGCTCAATTAATATGAACAGCCATAGTGGCACGCTGCAGCACCAACCAATGCACTGAAAGTCACTGCTACGTAATAACACAGCCATACCCACCCAACCGTGGGCACCGAGTGGCATTTTCGAAAAAATCGAAGCACAGGATAAGAGACGTTATTCTCGAAAACGAACCGCGCTTTAACCGATTTTTCTGCCTAGTTTTTATCGGTCAACCGAAAATCAGTATAACCGATTTTGAAGGGATAGCGTACCCCAAAAGAATTGAAAACCAAGGGTTTGTTTTTTTTATTTTACACCTTGGTGTACACTGCCGAGTGCTTGTTTCGCTCTGTTCGCAATTGCGCTGGTGGTAGTGGTGAAGAAGCGCCACGCCCTTTCCCCTTGTCGAATCTAACGCATATACTGTACATTATGTCACCTTATTCACCGCAAAATGCACGTTTTGGTGTAAACACTACAGCTGTGACCGCTATCGACAAGAGTATTCAATATTAGACGTGATGAAAGTTTAGGGCTTGGCCCTGGTACATTGCAGCAGTACACTGGACCCAAACAGTGCAGTGTTTGGGCGAATCCGAACCTCCCCCCCCTCCTACTATATACCTGGTATATATTGGTTGGGTTGGCGTCGGTTAGCGACGACGCTGTAAAACACGCCTCTCACTGCGTGAGCTAGATTGCCAGGGTACTTTTTTTTTTCGTTTTTTTTCGTTTTTTTTTTGTTTTTGTTTTTGGGCGGTTACCACGACTGGCGGTCATGTTAGATCATTTTTGTGTGGGGAGAACCTTCCCTCCGCACAAGGGGGATGATCGTATCATGTAGTGTGTATATGGTGAGGCACCCACGAGGTAGTTACATAGTAAACCCATTGCTGTCTCTGGAAGTGGCCTAGCCAGAAATTAAATCAATCCATTGATGCTGTCATTCACATGCAAGAGAATCCGCCTCAAAAGCGGTTCTTAGTAAGATGCAGCTCACCCTTAATGCGACTCGCCCAACACCTCACGGTGCTTCGTGCTTGGTGCAAGCAATATCTTCCTGGTCGGTGAAAACCCGACGTGCTCCGTCCCGGCATTGTAGGGATGCGAGGGTCTATGGTCATACGACTACAGCCATGCATGATAATGAGTACCCCCCCCCCCCCCCCCCCCCCCCCCCCCCCCCCCCCGCCTGGCCGCTAGGGGCGCGCCTGGAGAGCTCCGCTGGAGGCGCCCTCCGACGGGGGCGTTTTCACGCGATATGGCTTCCCTAAAAAATCACTGAGTTTGAGCAAAGTTTTAAAGACATCTGCGTGGTAGTAGATTGACGAAGGGAAACCCGAAAAAGACGGCCAAGGTGTGTGATGGTGTGGTGGTACAGGCGAGTTCCACAGAGCCCAAGCCATAACATACGTGGCGGAGGTCGCGCTGACGGCCTACCTACCTCCGTCTCTCTCCTCTTTCTCTTCTATGTTGCATACCCCCTCTTCGCGCTGCGCATTTTGATGAGTATACGTTCGTTTTCGAGGCGTGACGTACTTACATATTTTTTTTACAGTGGCAATTCTGGCGGCTCCCTCAACCAGTGTAGTAGTACTGGCAATCTAATACTGGCAGTGTAGTTCGAGGTACTCGCAGTTCATAGTGGACCAAGGCCTCGCGAAGGAGACTGATTCCACAGGACTCAGATAAACCGCGCCCTCAACCCTGGTTTTCCATCTAGGATACGCCTCCCAAATAATACAGACACTTTCCCCGTACCTAAACCCAGGGAATTACCGGCCTTTCAAGATCTTTCAAGGCAATACCAAACCACCGGTGTGTATCCTAGTGTCGGTTTACATCGTATGGGTTTAATATTATGACGTTGCTAAAATGCCATGCTTTTGATTTTCATGTATGGATTTGAGCACGTCACACTAAACACCATAAACCATATAACCGTGAAACCATTCTTAATCAATACCGGAAAACCCAAGTAAGCAGGATAAATCAACCTGGTTTGCTTGTTGTTGCCAGCACGCACAAATCGACGTTGGATCACCCGACGTTTGCGCTGTCACGTTCATTTACACGTTACACATCGCTGCAGGCACTTTCGGGTGTAGTTAGCCCATCCGGGTTTTCCTGTGTAACCGGTTAACCGGCCAACCAGACCTAAAAAAACGCGACCTTTTGTTTTGAAGTACCGACTGATCACACACACACACACCTGCCAGGTTTCCCAAAACCGCGGTAGACAGTTTTTGTTCATATCCGGTGCGCATGGCTATGCGCCCATCGCTACCCACCACCTACCCACTCACCCGCCCACCAACCCATCTACCTACCCATCCACTCACCCACCCACCCATGATGGCACCTATTGATACCGCTACTGACGCACGCGACCATATTTTACGCTGTTTTTATTACCATATATTCAACGCCAAATATCCAGTCCGCGGTCACAGGACAGGCTTCAGTAGCTCTGGAGGAGTAGAAGAATACCTCAGGAAAAACACGAGTCGAATCACCGTCCACATCATAATAACTGAAGCACATCGTACACCTCAGCATGAAAATAAAAAGTGAAATTAGCGTACGTATGTACCAGATACATAAATACATCGTACATTGTACGACTCGCAACCGAAACCGGGGGGACCGGATACGAAGAGGAAAACCAAGCATAAAAAATCAAACCTAGTATACATATAAGCAATCTAAACTCGAGGAGAAAAGAAGAAGACAAACCGTTCATTTTTTTTCAACATTAAAATAGTCTGCCACCACCCTATTTACTTGGTTTTAGAATATATTCACGGTTGCAGCAAATACCTGACTTGTACGGGGGACCATAGTAAATAGGACCTATGGTACACACAAAAACGTATATATTTGGCTACTTTTACTTTTAAAATTTGGTCCTATTTACTATGGCCCCCCTTATTACGAGATACAGGAAACGAAACTGGACGATGACATTCGACAGGCACATGTAATCAATGGAAACAGAGGGGATGGCAGAGATGACAGGTTATGTTTCTTTTTTCGATTAAGTTTCACGTCTTCCGATTGGAAATATGCGGGAAAACTTGATTTTTCAGGATATGTTCGAATAATTTCTCTGTAGGGAAGACTTATTTGACATACTAGATCGATACGCCCCATCCCCTCTGCGAGAACTTTGCGCACACAGCTATGCAACCCGCGCTTCAATACATCAAGTAGCCGACAAGAAATTCGCCTCCAAAAATGGCGCTCTTGAATCCGTTCTGCATGGGATATTCGAGAAAGCACATCCCGAGATGATAAAAAAGAACAGAAAATGGACGTCCAATCCAACCGAACAAATCTTCATCGTATCGGGCAAACGGTGCCAGACATGAGCGTGGCCGCACGAACGATTGCCATCACACTCGGTGCCATCGCCGCAGCGAAGACCATCTGTGATCGAGCCTTGATGCAGTGCGAAGCGAGTCGGCCCTATCTTCCATATGCGAATGCATCACTGCTGTCTCACGTGAGAAAATGATGGAGTAATAGCACTCTACCGTACCCCTCTGTCCGGAAAAATGGGGACGGTTCACGTATAAAATATGATTTCTTACATTCGCTACGCACCTGAATATTTACGTGACCGGACAGAGTACATACAGCAGCACCACGCAGAAATTCAGGCGCGTAGTGAAAGCAGCCTTGACCGCAAGGCTCAATCTCAGCCGCACGCACAGCAACAACTTGCACGTAAGCTAGAGGTGGGGCGCGCTTCGACGGAGGTGCGGACAGCGCCGTCGAAATCCCGGTCTCGGCGAAGTGCAGCATTGCAACACCCAGCCGTTGTCGATGGCTGCTCAGTGGGCATCTGTTGGTGTCCCCCTATCCAGCAGCAGCGAAGCACGACCGCATAGCCTGCGACTTGGCCTCTACATACGTATTGCATTTCAAAGGGGGGGCAGCAATCTCGTGCTACCGGCCGCCGATTCCAAGGGGCCACCAGCAACGTGTGATTCGCTCACGCTCGCACGTGCGTGTCTACGCTGCTGGTCTACGCTCTGACCTTGGTGGTGCTGTGCAACACCACACTTTGTGCAAGAAGCAAGCCTGACGTTTTTTTGGTGACGTGGTGTGCACGTTTGCTTTTTAATTGACGTCGTTTGAATTCCCGTGTCGCTGATTGGTTCATCCTGTAATTATTTTTTTCTCAGGTTTTACGACCAGGGACAATCTTGTGCCGAATTCTGCGTCTAAAAAGAAGCCATTCCCCACCGTAATACAACTGCACCTAGGCAAGCGTATTGTATGGTAGTAAATATGAACACCAGGCAGCTGGAGCAAGCAGTCGCTGGCACGGAGGAAGTCCTGCTCCTTTTGCTTAATCCCTGCTATTTTAATAGTACTACTTACTCCACTCACCAGCCAACCACCACACCACTGTTATGAACAATGCATAAAACAGTGAATCATCGCACGAATGCATGTCATTGGGGGTATTACGATAGCAATATCTTTGATACCAGCTATAAATATGTCAACTCTGACCAAGACGGATATAACATGCCATTGTTGAGCGCGGCGGCACCAGCCCTGATGCCACCATTAATTACGGTCGTTGCGTTACGACGATACTTCAGGCATACGTCGCAGAGCTACACTAGTAGGGTTCTGCCAAAACTGCGTGCTGAACCATCGGGTGCGAGGTACTCCATGCTTGATAGCAGCGCCTTGTTGAATCCAAGGCAGACAAATAAAACCCGTCCCATAACCCATGATGGAGGTCAGGACGCCCGCACGTACTAGTTAATACCAGGTACCTGGCATTGATCCTTGCTAGCCCTACCTGCTGTTGTAAAGCAGAACCCCCACCGAAAGCCTTTGTAGGATGAACTTGCTCATCACGTGAATGGGTAGTGATTTGGTCAGTGTAACCCGTGTTCGCCCCGGATATACCTGAAGCCCTTATTCCTCTCTTGCTGCCTGCTTTATGGCTGCCCCTCGGTTCGGGCATATTGTTTGTTCGACTTTTACTACCCAATTTTTACAGTAAAAAGTCTCTGGCGGAAACTCCAGATGCGTTCTACCAGAACGTCCCCTTCCGATCCAAATGTGTCTGATTCAATGACTAATAAAACACTGCAAACGTTTTCTACAGTTTACGCAAGTACCTGTGCATGGCTGCATAACTGTTCCCACGCCTGGTTTTGAAAAGCAAAGGTCGTACGTATATATAGCATGTGCAGGAACTGACGAGCGAGTGAGCGAGCCGGAAAGGATAGGGATTTCGTTGCAGACCGAACTCTAGGGCTTGTTACCGCACACGCACAGCACACTTTACGCACGCACCGCAGAACGCACCCCGGCATCGTCGATGCGTCCGATGCCTTCGCATGACTGCTTTCCGTAGAGCTGAGTAGTACATGCGATGGTTGCTGCATCGTATGCCTCATTTTTCTCTAACCGCACCTCGTATCTCGTATTGAAGCCGTGGGTATCTTGTTTTCTGTTTTTTCGCATGGTATGTTCGTTAGTCGGTTCAGTATTGTTATGGGTGTGGCAAACCAACGTCATATGATAGCGCGCCATCACGCGTACGCACCCAAAATCGACCCGGGCGACATAGCTCATCGTATGAGGCATGAGATAGTGAAACCATAGCACATCGTCACGTCTACGTACCACACACCAACCTGTGGAAATGAGCATGGCGAGAGTGATTGCGAGTGTATGGGCTCGAGGTGTTGGTTGCATGCGTGTATGCTGGCTGCTTGATTTGTTGCCCTGCTCCCCGAACCGAAGCAAGGGAATAGACAAAGCGGAAACAAATGAAAAACAACTGCTCTCGCTCCTGAGTGTGCGGAAAAAAAAACCGTATTCTATCGATTCCCCAAAACTGGTTTGCGTCACACCTGTTGATAGAGTAGCTACCACACAAAAGGCCGCGTGCGTTGGTGACTCTGCTGCTGCTTTTGCTGCTGAGAACCATTGGAAACACTCATTGGTCAGGTCTATCGTGCTTGAAACGTGGGCGCCTCCTGAATTTGATAGGAAGCCATCTACCGTTGGTATCAGCATGGCCGGTAGGATGGACGGCTCGTTTCACACGACCCATATTGGCAAGATTAGGCTGACGCTACACCAGAGTGTCGTTGCGGTTGCCGACCGCCGCCCGCGACTATCCGAAGGTTGTGCACCTATCTACCTTTCGCGCCTCCGCCTGCCGCAGGGCGTGCAGGCGAGATTATGCCCCCCCGCCCCGCCTCCTAGTAGGCACCCACGGTCTCAGTCGGGCTCGGGTGTCGCCCTGAATGAGGCCGTGAACCTCTATCAGGAGGCCGAGCGGGAGACGCATGAACCCAAGTGAGTCCGTGAGCGCCTATCAAGAGGCCAAGCGAGAGGGCACGTTCCACCCGCGCGCCCTGCGACAGGCAGAGACGCGAAAGATCAATACACGCACGCCCTTGGAACAGGCGCGGATGGCAATCGGCAACAAAACCGACCCTCTGGAGCAGCTGCAGGCTGATCATGTGGACCTCAACGAGCAGAGGTTCGCGCGTGACGTGGCAGTCGGCGAAGCCGAGCTAGAATTCGCCGGCGTCACGAGGCGGTAAGAGGCGGCGAAGACGACTTATGTGGTTGAACGGAACCTTGCCCTCAACACACACCCGGGCCGTCCCGCTAGGCCATGGTGGAAGAAGGCTCTATCGGGGGCGGGGGGTTCCTTCCCAGGACGGTGATGCCACCGCCCTACGTTCCTGAGCACCCCTGTGTATGGTTGTGGCAACGGAATCGCCCCTCCCGAGTAAGCCCGGCGCGCCCGATGATACTCTGCTCCCTGCCGCCGTTGCTCCTCCACTCCCGGCTGCTGCTGCGTCGCCCCTGGCCACAGCGATGTACGCCGCCCACGCTGTCACAGGGGCGGGCCCTTGTCTCTTCCGGCTGCAGCAGCGTCAACCGTACCTGCAGCATATAACAACGGACTGCTGACTGGCTTCCGGGCCATGCTGGGAGGACACCCTAATTTAATACCTGGTACCTGGTAGTAGCAAAAACCACGAGGAAACGAAATCTCACTTCTGCTTGATAAAGATGAACTACAATTTGCATAGGAAGCATGCATGCATTCATGTACTTCCGATTGTATGGGGCCTGAAACCATACTCGAAACCCACCCCCACCAATCTGTCGGCCTAGCCGCGATTGGAATTTAATTTTTGACTCCGCCGTCCCAATATTTTTACGATAACCTCCCCTCCCGACCTGTTCGCCTAGGTTAGTTCGAATTCAAGACGTAGCTTCCCCTTCCCAACTAAGCTGTCTCTATCTCATGCGTGGCCGTAGTCGTATGGCCATAGACCTTCGCATCCCTACAATGTCGGAACGGAGCATGTCGGTTTTCACCGACCAGGCAGACATTGCTTGCATCAAGCGCGAAGCACCGTGAGGTATTCGGCGTGTCGTATAAAGGGTGAGCTGCGTCCTACTTAGCACCACTTGTGAAGCGGACTTGCGTGTGGATGACAACGTCAATGAGTTTATTCATTTTCCGGTGCGATCACTTGCAGACAGCAATAGGGGTACTTTGTAGCTGCCTCGTGGGTGCCTTCACATAAATACTACGTGAAACGATGGCTCACCTCGTGCGGAGTGAAGGGTCTCCACCCCGCACAAATGATGTATGACTCGATCACCAGCTGTGACCGATCGCTGAACACAAAAAAAACGGTACCTTGTTGTTTAGCACACGTAACAAGCGGCATGTTTTACAGTGTCGTTGCCAACCAAGGCCAACCCAACCTGTATAAAACATATAGGAGGGGGGAGGTGGGGGGCGGGCGGCGTACTCGTCAGTTGCTTGCCTTAATCATTCGGCCATTGACCACGCATCCCTTTCGAGACGGTCTCCTAGACGGAACACCGTTCCTACTCCTAACAGAGACACGTTCAACATTTTGGCGCTCATTACGTTGTTTCTTATATCGCACAGAAAATTTTTGCTAATCTTATTCCCTTCTTGTTTGGCCGCCTGTGGCCACCATCTATCTCCTAGGATAGCGATCGTTTTCTCGCTGCTATATAGTGTACAAAACTCCTCCATGCCATATTCGTCTATTTCCCCTATATTCTCTTCTAACACATCCCGTTCCTCCTTGTACATTTCACATTATCCTACTACTCGTATGTGAGTTCTACTCTCTACTGCTTTGCCACACGGGACATATGTGTCTACTTCCTCCTTCTCCCGGCTGCTGGTGTACCTCTTTCTTCTTTCCGGCAGGTCCAGGTCACCTACACAAAATCGCGGTTCCAGCGTTTTCGCGAAGTCAACTGGGCCGTGAAAATATGTTTTCTTCCTGTCCTTCGCTTAATCCCCCGTATATATCTAAGCTTTTCTTCGATTCCACCTTGTTTCTTAGCGGTAGCCTTTTTCTTCTTTCTGTCCTTTCTTCTACTTCTGCCTTGAACCTCCCATACGTTTCTGCCGACACAATCTCTTCTTGCTTTCCTCCTATATCCTTCCACACTTTCTCGACCTCACTATCCCACCTTATTCCAGCTGGCCCTTTTGTTACTTTCTCCGATAAAGCTCTATCAACTATGGCTGGCAACCTCTTTTTTGGCGTGTTTCTTACATTATATTGCCAGTTCAACTTTCTCAGGTCTTCTATTGGTCTCGAGTGGGTGCATTCCCAGTTCTGCTCTGAATACTGTACTACTAGTCGCACTTGAGCATCTTAGTATTGTTTTAGCTGCTGTCATCTGTACTGTTTCCAACTGTTTTGCGAGTTTCGCGTTCCCTTCCCATACTTCTCCCGCATATTCTAGCTTTGGTACTATTAATAACACATTCATCAGGATACATCTCTTGTTCCTAGTGTCGAGGTGCGAGTCTGTTAGGATCGCACCCATCTTGCCTACGTGTGTTTTATCTTTCCTACCAGGTACTACTTTTGCTATGTGTGGATCCCAAGAGCAGTATTTTGAGATCTCTACGCCAAGGTACGTACACTGGTGTACGATCGGTAACTCATCTTCTCCCCACTTCCGAGTGAAATTTACCGGGTTCACCTTATATTTGTTCCATACAACTACTGCGCACTTCTTGACGTTGGCCGTCACCCTCCATTTCCTGGTGTATTCTAGTGTCTTCTCTTTTTGTTTCTGCAACCTTTCGGGTGTTTCTGATATCCTCACGATGTCATCCGCAAACATCAATCCCGACACCGTATCTTCTCCAACCGTGACTCCGTGCTTCGCTGCTTCGAAGCAGCGAAGCACGGCTACTATCAGGTCGTTAATGAATATCTTGGATATATTTGGTGATAACGGACATCCCTGTGCAACTCCTTGTAAAATAACGACATTCTTCTATAGTTCCCCGTCCAACATCTAGCACTTCTCGCACATTCCGTCATCGTTTTAATCATTCTCCACATCTTTCCTCTGATCCCTGTTTCCCACAGCCTTTTCCACAATCCATATCTGCATACTGTGTCGTAGGCCTTCTGTGCATCTAGAAAGCAGCAGTACGTTGTTTGTCTTGCGTCTTTCCTACCTTGGACTATCTTACCTACTGCGGTCTACACAGCTACGGTTTGCCCTGAACCCTGCTTACCCTTGGCTTGTTTTGTCTTCCTCCTCCATAGTTGTTCCCATTTGGTCGTCAAAAATCTTACAACATATTTTGCCTACTGTGCTTCATGGCGTTATCCCTCTGTCCCTCTATAGTTCCCCGGGTCAGCCTTACCGGTATTTCCTTTCTTACATAAGTTTACTACATTTCCTTCTCTCCACTTCCTGGATGCGTGTTCGTTTTTCCATGTCCAGTTATGCAACCTAACCATCATGATAAGCTTGCCTTCTTCCCCGTACTTCATAAAGTCATTATCTATTTGGTCTGCCCCTGCTGCCTCTCTATTTTTAAATTTGGCTATACACTCTTCAATTCTTCCCTTGTGAACTTTCTCTGTAATCTTTCTGAACCATTGTCTTGTCTTGTTGATGCATCTACGTTCGCCTCTGCCGAGACGTTGGTTTCCTTCTCGAATTTTGAGTCAAACGAAGCGTTGGCTGTGGGCGTTCCTAGCTTGCGGTAATAGCCTACGCGTACTTCCCACTTCCCCTTCGAAGTACGAACCATTTTACCGTTCTGTGCTCTTAGGGTAGGTAGTCCCGTGTTTGCATCTCCTGCTTGTTTGCCCAGTATCCCTTTTATTCCTACCCACAGGGGGAGGGCGTACTCAATTGTTGCGTGCCTTAGCCATTTGGCCGTTGACCACACATCCCTTTCGAGGTTGAGCACCGTTCCTACTCCAAATATAGCCATCTCCAACAATTGGGCGCTCAGTACGTTGTTTCCATATATCGCATAGATTTTTAGAATTAATCTTATCTCCTTCCTGTTTGGCCGCCTGAGGCCACCATCTATCTCCCAGGATAGCGATCGTTTTCTCGCTGCTGTATGAGTGTATCAAACTCCTCCATGCCTTATTCGTCTTTTTTCCTCATCTTCTCTTCTAACACATCCCGTTCCTCCTTCAATATATTTCACATTCTCCTACTATGTGAGTTCTACTCTCTACTGCTTAGGCACAAGGGCACATCTGTAAATCTACTTCCTCTTCCCGGCTACTGGTATGCTCGTACCTCTTTCTTCTTTCTGGCAGGTCCAGGCCACCTACACGAAATCGCAGTTTCAGCGTTAAGTCCACTGGGCCATGCAAGTACGTTTCTTCCTATCCCTTCGCTCAATCCCCGTTATATCTCCAAGTGTTTTTCCGATTCCACCTTGTTTATTAGCACTGGCCTTTCCCTTCTTTCTGTCATTTCTTCTACTTCTGCCTTGTACCTCTTGAAACAGTTCTGCGAATATCACCTCTTCTTGGTTTTCCCCTCTATATCCTATCATTGTTTCTGGACTACGCTATCCCTCCTTATTCCAGCTGGCCTTTTGTCTCTTTCTCCGATAAAGCTCTATCAACGATGGCTGGCAATCTCATTTTTGGCATGCTCCTTACTTTATACTGCCATTTCAACTTTCTCCTATCTCTATTTGTCTTGAGTGGGTGCATTCCCAGTTCTGCTCTGAATACTGTACTACTAGTCGTACTTGAGCATCTTAGTATAGCTTTAGTTGCTGTCATCTGTACTGTTTCCAACTGTTTTACGAGGTTCGCGTTCCCTTCCCATACTTCTCCTGCATATTCTAGCTTTGGTACTATCACATTCATCAGGGTACATCTCTTAGTCCTAGTGTCGAGGTGCGAGTCTGTCTGGATCACATCCATCTTGCCTACGGGATTGATGTTTGCGGATGACTTCGTGGGGATATCAGAAAAACATAAAGGCGCTACTACTGAGGACCAGAGTAAATAGCACCAAATATTGTTAGTAAAAATAGGTAAATATATAAGTTTTTTTGTGTGTACCGTAGGTCCTATTTACTATGGTCCCCCGAAATAGAATACACTAGGAAATAGAGGGTAACGGCCAACGTCAAGCAATATGCAGTAGTTGTTTGTAACGAAGATAAGGTGAACCCGGTAAATATCAGTTGGAAGTGGGGAGAAGATGAATTTCCGAACGTAGACCAGTATCGAACGTAGACCAGTATACGTACCTTGGCGTAGAGATCTCAAACGAGTGCTCTTGGGATACACACCCTACCGTGACTTCCTGCCTCGCTTCTTCGACTGCTACTATCAAGTCGTTAATATATATATCTTGAATAGGTTAGGTGACAACGTACATCCCTGTGCAACTCCTTGTACAATATCAACATACTTCGATATTTCCCCGTCCAGCATCACAGCACTTGTCGCACATTCCGTCATCTTTTTGATCATTCTCCACATCTTTCCTCTGATTCCTATTTACCACAGTTTTTTCCACAATCCATTTCTCCATACTCTGTCGTAGGCCTTCATCTAGAAAGAAACAGTACGTTGTTAGTCCCGATTACCTTACCTAAAGTGTACACATGGTGTACGCAGCTACGGTTTGGCCTAAACCCTGCTTGCCCTTCGCTTATTTTGTCTTCCTTCTCCATCATTCGTTCCCATTCTATCGTTCAAAGTCTTACAAAATGTTTTGCCTACTGTGCTTAGTAGCGTTATCCCTCTATAGTTCCCAGGGTCAGCCTATCTCCTTCTCGAATAAGCTTACTACTACTCCTTCTCTCCACCTCCTAGGTGCGTACTCGTTTTTCCACATCTAGTTATACAACATAACCATCATGGTAGCATTTCTTCTCCCCCGTACTTCATAAATTCATTCATTGGTTGGTCTGCCCCTGCTGCCTTTCTATTCTTTAGCTACACAATTATTTACTTCTTCCCTTGTGAGCTCTCTCCGTAACCCTCCCGAACCACTGTCTTCTCTTTCTGGTGTATCTACGTTCGTCTCTACCCACGCGTTGATTTCCTTCTCGAATTCTGCGTCGATCGTTTCGCTGGCTGTGAGTGTTCCTAGCTTACGGTAATGCTCTACTAGTACTTCCGTTTCTCCCTTCGAACTACTAACCATTTTACCGTTCCGTTCTCCTAAGGTAGCTATTCCCGCGTCTCCCTCTCCTGCTTGTTTGCCCAGTATCCCTTTTATCCATGGCCACATCTGCTTCATCCCGCCCTCAAGTCTTCATTCGATGTATTTACTACGTCTTTTCATATCCCTTTCTTCTCTATCATCGTTTTACTTTCTTCTAGCTATAGAATACTCCTCCCGTCTTGTCGTGGTTATGCTCGATATATACCTTGCGTGTGCCTTCCTCCTTACTCCTGTAGCCTCTTTCTCTCCCTTATCCCGCCATTTTACTGCTCTGTGCATACTATGAACATATCCCCAATAATTTTACTTGCTGTGGTCTTGACCAACTGCTCCCATCCTGCTAGTATCCTAGCTCCTGCATTATCCCTCTCTACAGCATTACTTGTTGTACCTACTTTTTTCAATAGCTCGCAAAATTGCTCTGTATTTCAGGCCATCTCTTCTTGGAACTCTTCCGTTTTTTTTCTTTTTACTTCTAGTTAATCTATTCTCCATCTGCACAATTTCCTACATCGCCTATGTTTGATATCTCTCGTCTGCTGACTGTCTGTCCATATTAGACAGTGATCCGTCGTTTCTACGTCCGCTGCTCATAAATGTAGTTCCGTCTCCTAGTCACCTCCAGTTTCTACTATTATATTACGGAGGACCATATTAAATAGGATCTACGGTAACACAAGAACCTATATATTTATCTATTTTTACTAACAATATTTGGTCGTGTTGACTATGGTCCCCCGTAATACTATATATCGTCAAGGATAGAGCGTCCTCCCTTTTGTATGAACTGTCTAGTTCATTCTGGCCCTGCCTTTTTTACTCGTTCAACGTCTTCATCTCGTTGTGCTCGAGGAGCTTTAACATCTCTTCTCCATTCTTATTCTTTATTTCTTCCCCATATTGTCGAATGTTATCATTCAATTTGCCTGCCTTCCCAATTCTTGAGTTAAAATCTCCCACTTTAGTAGTACTTCTCCTTGCCTTTTATCCACCTGTACATCAACTACTACTCCTCCGTACTTCCTCTGTACATCTTTTATCGTATCTTCGATTCTGGGGCATATAGATGTTTCCCAAGAAGTAACATTTCGCTCCCCTCTCCCCTGGTATCTTTACCCACATGCTTTCGTCGAATTTAAGTGTCTTTGATCACGTCTACTATGTCACACAGGTATTCTTTGACTAGGAACCCCCCACCCCCCTATTCTTACTTTTCTGCCCCTTTCCTCCTTTTCGCTATCCATGCGTACTCTCCAACTTTGCATCCTATCTCCCCCCCCCTCTCTTTCTCCCACGAATCTTGAATTCCCACTATGTCTAAGTCGCGCTTACTTACTTGTTCGGCAATTTCTATCATTTTGCGCTCTTCCGTGGCGAATCCACATACGTCCCCATGGTTCTATTCTCAGCCTCTTTTTCGTTTCACTATCCGCTCTAGTCTTATCTGTTGTTGTTTCTCTGTTGTCGCTCCGAGTATTTCTATCGTCTCTTCTTTGAGCATTCTGTCCGTTTCCGTTTCTGGTTTTGTCTGCTTGTTCTGCGCCCCATGTTTCTCCCCATTCCCTTTGAGTCACTCGCTGTTTCCTGCCTCCCCTTACCTTCGTTTACCCTAAGACTACGTCTTAGTTTCGCTTATGCATTAGCTATGCATACTCTCCTAGTCTTCTAACCCATGCCGACACTTTTTTTTGTCTTTATCCTCTGCCACTCCATGCTCGCTTTCGGCGTTAGCGTGATTCGGAAGTGTTATCCCTCCTATTCTACGTTTCAGTCTGCAAAGCAGTACAGTCCTACTTCGTCGCACTTCCTCTTGAACTCAATCCCCGTCATGTCGCTAGAAACTCCAAATATCAGCACTACTTATACTTTGCCCTGCCAATCTTGCTTTCTTCACCCACCCTGCCTCACTGTCTTTCTCCTAACCTGTTTCGAGAATGTCTCCAGCTTGTTTGTGTTGATATTTATGGTGGGAATTGTTCAAGTTACTGGGACTTCCCAGTCCAAGTACTCGTTGAGGGTTTGGTGCCTTTCAGTTCTTTTGCCGCCGGCGCACCATACCAAATAGTGTCTCCAACACGGGGTCGTAGCCTGGAGCCAAGTTCAACACCCTTAACACAAGTACCCCACGTTTGTGTCAGGCGATCTGCATGGTAACCATCCTGGCGTCCCACGATCTGTCTTGTTGCATCGCTTCTGTGCGGGTTACTTTCGTCCAGTGAGGTCAGTTTTACCGTGCAAGGTTCAAGGACGGCTTGTATAACACAAAGTCTTCCTGACACATCGGGGTGCCTCGTACGTCGCTTTCTCCGTCATATGTACGTTCGACCGTGGGTAATCACCCCAATTTGCTCCCGAGTAGACCTTCACTGTCGCAAGTTTGGCCAACATCCCCCCCACGTTTTGTATCGACTTCTATCCTTCAAGATATCAAGATAGCTACGTACCGCTTGGTGCTCCTTCTCCTTCGTCGTATGGTCGGTCAAATGCAAGGTGTTTGTTTCATGATTATAATAGTTCGCCATGCATCATCCACCCCTCTCCTTCATTTGGCGCTTGGTATGTGCACCTAATGTCGGGATTTTAGGAATATGTCAGACCAGACTTCCACCTCCCAATGGAAATCGCTAAAGTTTTATGGGTATCTCACCGCGAGGCCCAACCCTCATGTGAATTGAACATGTCGGGGTGACCATGCTGTATCTATGTGAGCCGATCCGCCTTCATGCTAGGTTTTTGGTCTATGTTTTATGGCTTTACTACCAGTATTACGATACGGGAGAACTATATACTTTTTTTCATGTCCATGTCTGGTTTGGGTTTAGATATGGGGAACCAAAACCGGTCAGTTGAGTTGTTTCATGTCTATATCTGGTTTGTGTTTTGGTATGAGCAAAAAGAACGGTTTGGTGAGTAATTTCATGTCCATTTCTGATTTGGGTTTTGGTGTCGGAATGAAAATGATTAGTTGAGAATTTCATGTCTGCGTCCGGTTCGTGTTATGGTAAAGGAAAAAAGAAACTGATAGTTCAATTGTTCCACGTCTAAATCTGTTTTTTTGCGTTTTCGGTATGAATTAAAAGTAGTTAGTTGAATACTTTCATGTCTAAATCCGTTTTTTGTTTATGATGAGAGAAAATGGCGATGCAATCGATGGGTTCAAGATTTGGCAAAAATAATGGAACCATCGATGATATCGAAATATCTCGGGAATTTGTATCGCAACGAGGGTAGTTCTTCTTTTCGCTCCCGAAGCCTCGTGAGATTTACGAGTTGGTCGCGAAATTCTTGAGAGTATGCCGAGAACCACCCGGTCGACACCAGCCCCTCCAGCGGACGCGACTGCCGCTATCGCGTCGGCCCCGGGCCGGCACCTCCCGGCCGAACCGCGAGCTTGAAGCAACGCGGCTTTTTGTCTGATACATTCTAGACCTCCGGTTCCATGCCATCCTCATGGAGGCGGAGCACTGCTGTGTTCTTCTCATCGGAGCATCCCAGGTGGGGGATTTGGGAGGCGCTGCGCGTCAGCTAGGCTACGGGGCAGGTGCTGCGGGAACATAGGGACCGGCGGCACACATCGTGACGGTCGAGATCGCCAGTAGGGCGAACGCCTGTGAGAGTGCCTCAGCTGGAGCGACCTTGAGAGCGGAGCTGGTCCGAGTGGGGCCCCGCAGGTCCAGCCGCCGACCATGGGAAGAAGGAGCAAAGAGGATCAGGATCTGATCGGACTCACTACAACCACGCACCCCCCAGAGGTACGAGTGTGTTTGCCGCTTACTCGCGTATACGAGGTTGGGTTGTATAGCGCCGCTGTGCCCGCTGGCCGTAGAGCCGACAACAATAAAACAGATTGGTATCGGAGATTGGGTACATTGTGACACAGATTGGTATCGGAGATTGTGTGGGGTGGAGCGTGTTCTGCTACAGTGTTCGATACTGCTGTGCCCTTTCACTCGCTGCTCATTGACGGGCGTACGCGGAGGATACTCGAGTTCCCCGAGACGGCGGTATGTGCTCTCGCTGTTGTCTGTGGAGTCGAGTGTCGGATGGCGAGGTGCCTTGTCCGGCGGTGCTCTCTCCTTCACGGCCCTCTCTCGATACTGCTGTATTTTCTCTCTCGTGCTGGGTACGAGGCCGCGGTTTGGCACGGCTCTGCCTCACTCACTGCTCTCTCTTCCCTCACGTTTTGACTGCAGGGGAGTGTTATCATGATATGGTGTCGGGTGCAACTGTACCCGTTCACTCACTGCCCACTCTCGATACTGCGGTATTCTCTCTCGTTTTGACGGGGGAGTGGGGGGTATGAGGTTACGGGGTCCGGTACGGCGGAAATTTCTCACTCACTGCTCCCTCTCGATTCTGCTGTAATTTCGCTGTCGTTTTGAATGCGGAACAACGGTCTGGTACGGCTGCGCCCTCTCGCTGACGGCAACCTGACGAGTTGCTCGATGCTGTCTCTCTCGATTCTGCTGTATTGTCCCTCGTTTTTGGCTGTGGAGAGGCGTGTATGATGCTTCGCTTTCTGGTACGGGTGGGCCCTTTCACCCACTGCTCTTTATCTCGATACAGAGATTGCGTGGGGTGGAGCGTATTGTGCTACAGTGTTCGATGCTGCTATTCCCTTTCACTCGTTGCTACGAGGCCGCGGTCTGGTTCGGCTCTGCAACGAGGTCAGTTCTTCTTTTCGCTCCCGAAACCTCGGGAGTAGAGTTGGTCGCAACATTTCTTGAGACCATCCCACCCACCCGGCAGTAGGATTAGTATTCTCATGCTTGTATACCCAGATCATTGACAGGTAGTAACCCCGCGCAGAGTACGCGATACGCTAGTCTACTCAGGGCGGGGGGGAATACCAGAAAAGACCTCCTGCCCGACGCAGGGGGGTTCGTCCAATTCAATACTTACATTTCATGATCCACGGTAGAGAGACAGAATACAACGGGAAAAAAAAGTGGTTAGTTCAATTGTTTCACGTCTAAATCTGTTTTTTTTTTTGCGTTTCTGGTATGAGAAAAAAAGTAGCTATTATAGATAATTTCATGTCTATATCCGGTTTGTGTTATTATGCGGGGGGAAAAAAGTGGTCAGTTCAATTGTTTAACGTCTAAATCTGTTTTTGTGTTTCGGTATGGGAAAACAAAATGTTACCAGGTAGTTGAGTAATTTCATGTCTAAATCTGGTTTGCGTTTTGGTATAAGAAACTAACTGTGAATCACCTATATTGTGTTGTGTTTGCTGTTTCGGTGGCTCTGTTTTCTAGCTGTTGTTTGCATGGTATCTATGTCTGGTCTGGTCTATGTGGCGTTTGTGCCGGAAGCAGCAGTCTGCTCGTTGCATGTCTAGTGTCTGGTGACTTGTTCCACAGGGGGGGGGGGGGGGGGGGGGGGGGGGGTACTCATTTGTTGCTTGCCTTAGTCATTTGACCATTGACCACGCATCCCTTTCGAGACGGAGCACCGTTCCTACTCCTAATAGAGACACTTCCATCAATTGGGCGCTCATTACGTTGTTTCCATAAATTACATAGAAACTTTTTGCAAATCTTATCCCCTTCCTGTCTGGCCTCATGTGGCCACCATCTATCTCCTAGGATAGCGATCGTTTTCTCGCTGCTATTCATTGTATCAAACTTCTCCATGTCACAATCGTCTACTTTCCTTATCTCCTCTTCTAACACATCCCGTTTCTCCTTGTATATTTTACATTCTCCTACTATGTGAGTTCTACTCTCTATTGCTTTGCCACACGGGCACATCTGTGCGTCTACTTCCTCCTCTTCCCGGCTACTGGTGTACCTCTTTCTTCTTTCTGGCAGGTCCAGGTCCCCTACACGAAAGCGCAGTTTTCAGCGTTTTAGCGAAGTCCATTGGGAAATACGTTTTCATTCCTATTCCTTCCCTCAATCCCCCGTATATCTCCAAGTGTTTTTTCCGATTCCACCTTGTTTCTTAGCGCTAGCCTTTCCCTTCTTTCTATCATTTCTTCTACTTCTGCCTTGTACCTACCAAGCTTCCGGCGGACATCATATCTACTTGGTTTCCCCCTAGATCCTTCCATACTTCCTCAATTACGCCATCCCACCTTATTCCAGCTCGCCCTTTTGTTACTTTCTCCCATACAGCTCTATCAACTATGGCTGGCAACCTCTTTTTTGGCATGCTCCTTACTTCATGTTGCCAGTTCAACTTTCCCATGTCTCTATTTGTCTTGAGTGGGCGCATTCCCAGTTCTGCTCTTAATACTGTATTACTAGTCGTACTTGAGCATCTTAGGATTTTTTTAGCTGCTGTCATTTGTACTGTTTCCAACTGTTTTACGAGTTTCGCGTTCCCTTCCCATACTTCTCCTGCATATTCTAGCTTTGGTACTATCACATTCATCAAGATACACCTCTTGATCCTAGTGTCAAGGTTCGGGTCTGTTAGGATCGCATCCATCTTGCCTACTTGTGCTTTACCCTTTCCTGCTACTTTTGCTATATGTGTATCCCAAGAGCAGTCTTTTGAGATCTCTTCGCCAAGGTATGTATACTGGTCTACGATCGGCAATTCATCTTCATTCTCCCCACTTCCAACCGGAATTTACCGGGTTTACCTTATCATCGTTGCAAACAACTCCTGCGCATTTCTTGAGGTTCGCCGTCACCCTCCATTTCCTGGTGTATTCTAGCGCCTTCTCTATTTGTTTCTGCAATCCTTCGGGTGTTTCTGATATCCCCACGAAGTCATCCGCAAACATCAATCCCGACCCCGTATCTTCCCCTACCGTGACTCCCTGCCTTGCTGCCTCGACTGCTACTATCAGATCGTTAATAGATATCTTCAATAAGTTAGGTGACAACGTACATCCCTGTGCAACACCTTGTAAAATATCAACATACTTCGATATTTCCCCGTCCAGCATCACAGCACTTCTCGCACATTCCGTCATCTTTTTCATCATTCTCCACATCTTTCCTCAGATTCCTATTTCCCACAGTTTTTTCCACAATCCATTTCTTCGTACTGTGTCGTAGGCTTTCTGCACATCTAGAAAGAAACAGTACGTTGTTAGTCCCGCGTTTTTCTACCTTGAATAATCTTACCTAAGGTGTACACATGGTCTACGCAGCTACGGTTTGGCCTAAACCCTGCTTGCCCTTCGCTTATTTTGTCTTCCTTCTCCATCATCGTTCCCATTCTGTCGCTCAAAATCTTACAAAATGTTTTGCCTACTGTGCTTCGTAGCGTTATCCCTCTATAGTTCCCCGGGTCAGCCTTATCTCCTTTCTTGAATAAATTTACTACTACTCCTTCTCTCCACCTCCTAGGTGCGTACTCGTTTTTCCATATCCAGTTATACAACGTAACCATCATGGTAAGCATTCCTTCTCCCCCGTACTTCATAAATTCATTCACCATTTGGTCTGCCCCTGCTGCCTTTCTATTCTTAAGTTTAGCTACACACTTCTTTACTTCTTCCCTTGTGAACTCTCTCTGTAACCCTCCCGAACCACTGTCTTCCCTTTCTGATGCATCTGCGTTCGCCTCCGCCCACGCGTTGATTTCCTTCTCGAATTCTGCATCGAACGTTTCGTTTGCTGTGGGTGTTCCTAGCTTACGGTAGTGCTCTACTATTAATAGTACTTCCCTTTTCCCCTCCGAACTACTAACCATTTTACCGTTCTGTGCTCTTAGAGTAGCTATTCCCGTGTCTGCCTCTCCTACTTGTTTGCCAAATATTCCTTTTATCCCTAACCACATCTGCTTCATCCCTCCCTCAAAGTCTTCATTCGTTTTATTTACTACGTCTTTCCATATCCATTTCTTCTTCTCTACCGTCTCTTTTACTTTCTTTCTAGCTATAGCATAGTCCTCCCACCCTGTCGAAGTTTTACTAAATGTATAGCTTGCGTGTGCCTTTCTCCTTGCTCTTGCAGCCTCTTTCACTTCTTCATCCCACCGTTTTACCGCTCTGTTGCATACTATCGACTTCCCCCCTATTACTTTTACTTGCTGTGGTCTTGACCAACGTCTCCCATCCTTCTATTATCCTAGCTCCTGCATCATCCCTCTCTGTATCGTTCCTTGTTGTACCTATTCTTTCCAACAGCTCGGAAAATTTCTCTGCATTTTTGGCCATCTCTTCTTGGAACTCTTCCCGTTTCTCTTTTGCTTCTAGTTTATCTATTCTCCATCGATACAATTTCCTACCTCTTCTATGTTCGATAACTCTCGTCTGTTGACTGTCTGTCCATATTAGACAGCGATCCGCAGTTCCTTTGTCCGCTGCGCATACATGTAGTTCCGTCTCCTTACCACTCCCATTTTCTACTACTATAAAGTCAAGGATAGAGCTTTCTCCCTTTTGTATGCACTGTCTAGTCCATTCCGGTTCTGCCTTTTTTACTCTGTCGTTCAACGTTTTCATCTCGTTGTGCTTGAGGAACTTCAACATCTCTTTCCCATTCTTATTCTTTGTTACTTCCCCATATTGTCCAATGTTCTCATTCAGTTTGCTTGCCTTCCCAATTCTTGAGTTAAAATCTCCCACGAGTACTACTTCTCCTTGCCTCTTATACTTATGTGCATCTACTGCTACTTCTCCGAACTTCCTCTGTATATCTTTTATCGTATTCGTCGACTCTGGGGGCATATATATATTTCCTAAGAAGTAATATTTCGCTCCCCGCTCCCCTGGCATCTTAATCCATATGTTTTCGTCGAATTTAGTGTCTTTGATCACCTCTATTATGTCACACGGGTATTCTTTGACTAGGAACCCCACACCCCCCGCCCCCCTATTCATGCTATTCTGTCCCTTCTTCTTTTTCCCTATCCATGCGTACTCTCCAACTTTGGATCCTATCTCCCCTCCTTCTTTCTCCCACGACTCTTGAATTCCCATTATCTCTGGGTCGCGCTTACTTACTTGTTCGGCAATTTCGATTAATTTGCGCTCTTCCGTGGCGAAGCCACATACGTTCCATGATCCTATTCTCAGCCTCCTTTTCGTTTCACTATCCGCTCTAGTCTAACCTGTTTTTTCTCCGATCTCGCCACGAGTATTTCTGTTATCTCTTCTTTGAGCATTATTTTCGTTTCCGTTCCTGTTCTTGTCTGCTTGTTCTGCGCCCCTGTGTTTCTCCCCCATTCCCTTTTTGAGCCACTTGCTGTTTCCTGCCTCCCCCTACCTTCGTTCACCCTAGGGCTACGTCTTAGTTTCGTTATTCCATTAGCTATACATACTATCCATCCTAGTCTTATAACCCATGCCGACACTTTTTCTGTCTCTATTCTCTGCCACTCCATGCTCGCTTTCAGCTTCAGAGTGACTCGAAAGTGTTCTCCCTCTCGTTCTACGTTTCCTATTGCAAAGCAATACAGTCCTACTTCGTCGCACTTCCTCTTGAACTCAATCCTTGTCATGTCGACTCCAAATATCAGCACTACTTGTACTTTACCCTGCCAATCTTTCTTTCTCCCCCCACCCTTCCTCACCGTCTTTCTCCTAATCTGTTTCGAGAATATCTCCAGCTTGTTTATGCTGATATTTGTAGTGGGAATTGTTCAAGTTACTGGGACTTCCCAATCCTAGTACTCGTTGAGGGCCTGGTGTCTTTCAGTTCTTTTGCCGGCGCACCACACTAAATAGTGTCTCCAACACGGGCTCGTAGCCTGGAGCCAAGTTCAACACCCTTAACACAAGTACCCCACGTTTGTGTCAGGCGATCTGCATGGTAACCATCCTGGCGTCCCACGATCGTATCTTCTATCTTCTTGTCCCGCTGCTGTACTGGTTACTTTCCTCCAGGGAGGTCATTTTCACTGTGCAAGGTTCAAGGACGGCTTGCATATCACAAAGTCTTACTCACACATCGGGATGCCCCGTACGTCGCTTTCTTCGTCATATGTACGTTTCACTATGGGTAACTACCCCACTAATGCTCCCGAGTAGACCTTCACTGCCGAAAGCTTGGCCAACAATCCCCACACATTTTTTACCGGCTTCTATCCTTCAAGATATCAAGATATCTACGTACCGCTTGGTGCTCCTTCTCTCAGGTCATGTGGTCGATCAAATGCAAGGTGTTTGTTTCATGATTACAATAGGTCTTGACTTAATGTCATGCATCATCCACCCCTCCCCTTCATTTAGCGCTTGGTATGTACACCAAATGTCGGGGATTTTAGGAATATTGTCGGACCAGATTTCCACCGCCCAATGGAAAGCGGTATAGTTTTACGGGTATCTTACCACAAGACCCAACCTTCATGTGAATTGAACATGTTGGGGTGACCATGCTGTATCTATGTGTGCGCATGTGGGGCGGTCCACCTTCATGCTCGGTTTTTGGTCTATATTTTATGCCATTACTACCAGTATTATGATATGGGAGAAACTATTACACTTTTTCAAGTCTATGAGTGGTTTGGGTTCGGATATGGGGAAAAAAAAAAAACTAGTTTGTTCAGTTGTTTCATTTCTAAATCTGGTTTGGGTTTCGGTATCGGAAAAAATATGATTAGTTGAGTAATTTCATGTCTGAATCCAGGTTGTGTTATGATATTGGAAAAAAAAAAAAACTGGTTATTAATAGTTCAATTGTTTCACGTCTAAATCTGTTTTTTGCGTTTTTGGTATGGTAAAAAAAAAGTTGGTTGAGTAATTTCATGTCTAAATCCGGTATTTTGTCATGATAAAGGGGGGAAAAACTGGTTAATTCAATTGTTTCACGTCTAGATCTGGTTTTTGCGTTCTTGGTATGAGAAAAAAAACAGTTAGTTGAGTTATTTCATGTCTAAATCCGGTTTTTGTAATCATATGGGGAAAAAAACTGGTTAGTTCAATTGTTTCATGTCTAAATCCGGTTTTTTGCGTTTCGGTATGGGGAAACAAAATGTTAGTTGAGTAGTTTCATGTCTAAATCCGGTTTTTGTAATCATATGGGGGGAAAAAAATAAGTGGTTAGTTCAATTGTTTCATGTCTAAATCCGGTTTTTTGCGTTTCGGTAGGGGGAAAAAAAAAAATGTTAGTTGAGTAATTTCATGTCTAAATCTGGTTTGTGTTTTTATGGGAAATAACGGTGAATCGTGTGTTCTGTGTTCTGTTTGCTTTACCGGTGGGTCTGGTTTCTGAGCTGTTGCTTGCATGGTGTCTATGTCTGGTCTGGTCTATGTGGCATTTGTGCCAGAAGGAGCAGTCTGTACATTGCATGTCTAGTGTCTGGTGGCTTGTTTTACAGCGTCGTCGCCACTCGACGCCAACCCATCCAGATCTAGATTTTGTGGGGGGGGGGGGCATACTCGTTTGTTGCTTGCCTTAGTCATTTGACCATTGGCCACGCATCCCTTTCGAGACGGAGCACCGTTCCTACTCCTAATAGAGACACCTCCAAATTTTGCGCTCATTACGTCGTTTCCATATATTGCATAGAAACTTTTTGCTAATCTTATCCCCTTCCTGTCTGGCCGCCTATGGCCACCATCCATCTCCTTGGATAGCGATCGTTTTCTCGCTGCTATTCAGTGTATCAAACTCCTCCATGCCACATTCGTCTATTTCCCTCATCTCCTATTCTCTAACACATCCCGTTCCTTCTTGCATATTTCAAATTTTCCTAATATGTGAGTTCTTCTCTCTATTGCTTTGCCACACGGGCACATCTGTGCATCTAGTTCCTCCTCTTCCCCCGGCTACTGGTGTACTTCTTTCTTCTTTCTGGCAGGTCCAGGTCTCCTACACGAAAGCTCAGTTTCAGCGTTTTCGCGAAGTCCATTGGGCCATGCAAATACGTTTTCATTCCTATTCCTTCCCTCAATCCCCCGTATATCTCTAAGTGTTTTTCCGATTCCACCTTGTTTCTTAACGCTAGCCTCTCCCTTCTTTCTATCCTTTCTTGTACTTCTGCCTTGCATCTCCCAAACTTCCCGGCGGTCATCATCTCTTCTTGGTTTCCCCCTATATTTTTCCATGCGTTATCAACTACGCCATCCCACCTCATTCCAGCTCGCCCGTTGGTTGCTTTCTCCCATACAGCTCTATCAACCATGGCTGGCAACCTCTTTTTGGCATGTTCAATACTTTGTATTTCTATTTCAACTTTCTCATGTTTCTATTTGTCTTGAGACCAACTACTATGGGAAATTTTTGAAGGGGTCTCAGAACTGGCTTTTTTTGCCGAAAACCGGCGATTTACTCGACGGGACTGTCAAAAACACCGGTAGACTCGTCAGGATGCGCCCCTTAGTTTTCCGAGAGCTTTCGCGAGCACTTTTCCGTTTCTCCAGAGTCGTAGAAGGACTGTTCGTCCATATTTCCAGTTCTGAGGACATCGTCATTTTTCATCAAAAATCCTCGAAGATCCACTATTTCTGGCCCCAGTTCGGACCAACAGCCTTATTTCTGACCCTCCAGAGAAAAAAAGTGATTGGCTGCTCCAAAATTTAAAATAGGACTCTGGAGAAACGGGAAATTGTTCCTGAAAGCTCGCAAAAAAATACGGGGAGCATTTTGAGGAGTCTATCGGTGTTTTTGGCTTTCCCGCCGAGTAAAAACGCGTACATCGGCCTAAAAACCCAGTTCTGAGAGCTCAGAAATAATTTCCCATAATAGTTGGTCTGAGTGGGCGCATTCCCAGTTCTGCTCTTAATACTGTATTACTAGTCGTACTTGAGTATCTTAGGATTTTTTTGCTGCTGTCATTTGTACTGTTTCCAATTGTTTTACGAGTTTCGCGTTCCCTTCCCATACTTCTCCTGCATATTCTAGCTTTGGGTACTATCACATTCATCAGGATACATCTCTTGATCCTAGTGTCAAGGTGCGAGTCTGTTAGGATCGCATCCATCTTGCCTACTTGTGCTTTACCCTTTCCTATTACTTTTGCTATATGTGTATCCCAAGAGCAGTCCTTTGAGATCTCTACGCCAAAGTATGTGTACTGGTCTACGATCGGCAATTCATCTTCTCCCCACTTCCAACTGAAATTTACCGGGTTTACCTTATCTTCGTTACAAACAACTCCTGCGTATTTCTTGAGGTTCGCCGTCACTCTCCATTTTCTGGTGTATTATAGCGCCCTTTCTATTATTTCTGCAATCCTACGGGTGTTTCTGATATCCCCACGAAGTCATCTGCAAACATCAATCCCGACCCCGTATCTTCCCCTACCGTGACTCCCTGCCTTGCTGCCTCGACTGCTACTATCAGATCGTTAATAGATATCTTCAATAAGTTAGGTGACAACGTACATCCCTGTGCAACACCTTGTAAAATATCAACATACTTCGATATTTCCCCGTCCAGCATCACAGCACTTCTCGCACATTCCGTCATCTTTTTCATCATTCTCCACATCTTTCCTCAGATTTTCCTATTTTGCACAGCTTTTCCACAATCCATTTCTCCATACTGTGTCATAGGCTTTCTGCACATCTAGAAAGAAACAGTACGTTGTTAGTCCCGCGTCTTTTTCTACCTTGAATAATCTTCCCTAAGGTGTACACATGGTCTACGCAGCTACGGTTTGGCCTGAACCCTGCTTGCCCTTCGCTTATTATGTCTTCCTTCTCCATCATCGTTCCCATTCTATCGTTCAAAATCTTACAAAATGTTTTGCCTACTGTGCTTCGTAGCGTTATCCCTCTGTAGTTCCCCGGGTCAGCCTTATCTCCTTTCTTGAATAATTTACTACTACTCCTTCTCTCCACCTCCTAGGTGCGTACTCGTTTTTCCATATCCAGTTATACAACGTAACCATCATGGTAAGCGTTCCTTCTCCCCCGTACTTCGTAAATTCATTCACTATTTGGTCTGCCCCTGCTGCCTTTC
Organism: Macrocystis pyrifera; assembly: GCA_031763025.1. Classification (NCBI taxonomy): domain Eukaryota; class Phaeophyceae; order Laminariales; family Laminariaceae; genus Macrocystis; species Macrocystis pyrifera. The sequence goes on from JASSKH010000009.1 coordinate 11,544,282, forward strand.
TATTCGTAAGTATAGCTACACACTTTACTTATTCCCTTGTGAACTCTCTCTGTAGCCCTCCCGAACCACTGTCTTCCCTTTCTGATGTATCTACGTTCGCCTCTGCCCACGCGTTGATTTCCTTCTCGAATTCTGCATCTAACGTTTCGTTGGCTGTGGGTGTTCCTAGCTTACGGTAGTGCTCTACTATTAATAGTACTTCCCTTTTCCCCTTCAAACCACTAACCATTTTACCGTTCTGTGCTCTTAGAGTAGCTATTCCCGTGTCTGCCTCTCCTACTTGTTTGCCAAATATTCCTTTTATCCCTAACCACATCTGCTTCATCCCTCCCTCAAAGTCTTCATTCGTTTTATTTACTACGTCTTTCCATATCCATTTCTTCTTCTCTACCGTCTCTTTTACTTTCTTTCTAGCTATAGCATAGTCCTCCCACCCTGTCGAAGTTTTACTCGATGTATACCTTGCGTGTGCCTTTCTCCTTGCTCTTGCAGCCTCTTTCACTTCCTCATCCCACCGTTTTACCGCTCTGTTGCATACTATCGACTTCTTCCCTAATACTTTACTTGCTGTGGTCTTGACCAACTGCTCCCACCCTTCTATTATCCTAGCTCCTGCATCATGCCTCTCTATATCGTTCCTTGTTGTACCTATTCTTTCCAACAGCTCGGAAAATTTCTCTGCATTTTTGGCCATCTCTTCTTAGAACTCTTCCCGTTTCTCTTTTACTTCTAGTTTATCTATTCTCCATCGATACAATTTCCTACCTCTTCTATGTTTCATAACTCTCGTCTGTTGACTGTCTGTCCATATTAGACAGCGATCCGCAGTTCCTTTGTCCGCTGCGCATACATGTAGTTCCGTCTCCTTACCACTCCCATTTTCTACTACTATAAAGTCAAGGATAGAGCTTTCTCCCTTTTGTATGCACTGTCTAGTCCATTCCGGTTCTGCCTTTTTTACTCTGTCGTTCAACGTTTTCATCTCGTTGTGCTTGAGGAACTTCAACATCTCTTTCCCATTCTTATTCTTTGTTACTTCCCCATATTGTCCAATGTTCTCATTCAGTTTGCTTGCCTTCCCAATTCTTGAGTTAAAATCTCCCACTAGTACTACTTCTCCTTGCCTCTTATACTTATGTGCATCTACTGCTACTTCTCCGAACTTCCTCTGTATATCTTTTATCGTATTCTATTCGACTCTGGGGGCATATATATTTCCCAAGAAGTAATATTTCGCTCCCCACTACCCTGGCATCTTAATCCATATGCTTTCGTCGAATTTAGTGTCGTTGATCACCTCTATTATGCCATACAGGTATTCTTTGACTAGGAACCCCACACCCCCCGCCCCCCTATCCATGCTATTCTGTCCCTTCCTCTTTTTCCCTATCCATGCGTACTCTCCAACTTTGGATCCTATCTCCCCTCCTTCGTTCTCCCACGACTCTTGAATTCCCATTATGTCTGGGTCGCGCTTACTTACTTGTTCGGCAATTTCGATTATTTTGCGCTTTTCCACAAGGGGGAGGGGGGGGGTATACTCGATATTATGAACGCCCGTAGTCGTATGATGGTAGAATCTCGCAACCCTACAATGCCGGGACGGAGCACGTCCGGTTTTCACCGACCAGACAGACATTGCTTGCACCAAGTGTGAAGCACCGCGAGGTGTTCGGCGAGTCGCAGGAAGGGTGAGCATCCTGCTAAAGTCCGCAAATGGATGGCAGCTTCGATGAGTTTATTTATTTTCCGGTGTGGCCACATCCAGAGACAGCAATCGGGGTACCATGTTCCTGCCTGGTGGGTGCCTTACCATAAACAATATTTAATACGTGATGCGATTATTCCCCTTGTGCGCTGTAAAGGTTTTCTACCCCGCACAAGTAATTTGTGACTCGATTGCCAGCTGTGACCGACCGCCAAAAAAATCCAAACAATACCTTGATTATCTAGCTCACGCGTAGTGAGCGGCATGTTTTTCAGTGTCGTTGTCAACCGACGCCAACCCAACCTAAATATAATACATGGGAGGGGGGGGTTGTCGCAAAGTATTTGAGAAGGTCGGCCCAAAGTTCAGTTCGACCTCAACTGGGTGGACAGGCCGGGGGCAGGGGGTCACGTGCCAGCGCCACGGTCATCGCTCCTCGTGGACGTTTTCAGCTCCTTTCTTTGACAGATAGATACACGTTGTACTGCTTCCCTTGCGCCAGCGTCTTGATTGTGTTGCTCTACGCTTCCTCCGCTATCCGCACCAACCGCGACAACTGTCAACAGCCTGTGGGGGTCGTATTGCTTTAAAATTACGAGTCAACAACTACAGGTGTGTAGAGTCGCGGTCTCTCGGGTGTCACAACCAACGAAACATCCTTGAGTACACGTCTCTTGCCTAAATTCTTGAGCAATAGCTCTCGTAAGTACTTGGATTCAGTACCGACGAAATTTTGTGTTCCTCGCTCCAACTGCAAGAGGTTTTCCCGCCCAATACATTCCCCAGTTGCGGGGGTCTTTAAACGCAGGTGCAAACGTGTTCGGCTGAAACATGTCTGTCTACCTGTCGAGTCGAAACTTGTCTTTTCGAACCATTAAATACCGCGTACGCTTTCTACCAATGTGTGCAATATTGCACGAAGCCACACCAAGCGAACGCACGAAGACACCACGAACCAAAACGGAACACAGCACACCGCCAATAAATGAAACGACACCAACTAACACACCTACTCACGTCGTCAACGCAAGCGATACTGGTGTCTTCCGTAGGCAAAAGTCCACGCGTGTCCGACTCAAGTGTGTCTGACTGCCCGGTCGAAAACTGTTGTTTCGAAGCTTAGGATTAAAGACCACACCCATTTTCTACCTTTGCAAGCAAATACTGCACATAATCACTTCCAATGAGCAAAAAAGGCGCGAAGGCACCACCAAGCAAAACGAAATACAACACACTACCGATCAAGTAAAACACACCGGCCAACACACCTACTCGAGTCGTCAGCGCTGGCGAGCGCGTCGTCGCCACGGGTGTTGGGTAGCGCCGGCGGGGAGAGGGAGGGACAGACGGAGGAGGGTGGCACACAGCACCCATCATCAGTCGGCACGCACAAGTTTGGGTTGACAGTTTATGACCCTAAATGCAACAATCAACCCTAGTGTTTGCGGACAAAGTGCTTGTTTTCGGAAACGTGGTCAAATGGAATGTAATTTGCACGAGGAGGACAAGAACGCACTACCATCAGCCGCCGACAGCACCACCAATCACACAGCAACGAACAAGGCAGATGAGAGGTCTCGTATGTCGGCATCCTCTGTTGCAGCGCGGCCGTGGTAGGATTCATGCATCGAAGCGTAGCGACTGTCCTGACCAGTTCTGCGTGGAGGGTCCATTGTATGGGCAGGGAGTGAGCTGCAGGAAATTCCTGCCGTAACAATGGGGGTTTACAGAGCATGGTTTCCCCGAATGGGAACGCCTCCGGTCATTGCTGATATTCCCAAAACACCGCAATTGGACCGACCTGGTGTTTACTAAACACCACCCAACGAGAGAAAGAAAGGCAAGGCCAAGAAGTCTATGTTATCTGTCGTGTCGGCATCGCGCCTATCGTGCATCACCGCGTCCGCTGCACCGCTGTCCATCCACGTTGGCGTTTCGACCCACAACGGCAGCGACAACACTGTACAACCGATTAAGGTCACCACTCTCAGCCCCAGAGGTACTACGTTCAAACTCAAACAGCAGCAGGTAAGCCAGTCTCAGATGTTAGGAGCCTAGAGTAGTGTTTTTAGGTTCTGAGGGCTGAAGGCTTCTACATCGCTTCACCACCGTCAGAAATCAGGAGTGGCAAACTCAGTGGCACAAGGCTGGGGGACAACAACAGCTGAACCCCGCGTGGTAAACGACAACACGCAGCATCAACAACGCTGCAGGAGGGAACACGCAGGAGGCAACAACAGCGCAGAAGCCAAGACGCAAAAGCCAACCACCACAACAGTAGGTGGACTCACGACCACAAATATCGTGGCGAGTGACAATGCCCACGGACAGCGGGAGTACGAGAGAGCAGCAACAACCAACAATAGCGAAAGTGCAACACTAGCAGCACGACGACCAGCAAGCAGAATAATGCGAGGCGTCTTCCTCTCGTACTTTTTTTAATGATCATCATGGCTATTGGCCGCGAGCCCCTAACCCCACTGTAATCCACGCCGACACCCCCACCGTCCAAATTTTATTTTTATCAACCTGCCGGAGAAAAAGAAAGGATACAAAAAAAATCAACACTGACTGCGTCGGCCTAAGGGGACCTTCTTCGGCGATTCTCGACCGCATGTTTCAATACTGACTCCGTAAGTTTTTTTTACGACCTAGGACATCCCATGGTAAGATATCCGTTCTGTTTGAAGCCGATCGACTTTGTTAAATCGCCAGCCTAAAATTGGCGATATTGATATATCGATGTTTTTCGCGATCTCCGAACACAATGCCGATCTTGAACGATCTCGATGCTCACATAAAACAAGTGAAGAAGGTTTTTGCGGCTGACACCGCCCATTGATTGCACTCGTATGTATCTGCTGCGTACATACGTAACGGGTCTAGTGCACAAACAAAAAACGGCGTTGTGCTGTTACAGTACGATGTGATACAGTAGTACTGTAGATGTGGTTTCTTCTGCAGCCGATCGGGCGACCGAGCGAGCTGGCGCCGGCGCGCGATAGTAGCAAGGAAGGAGCTGTCTGGAGAGGAAGGTCAATTCTATGCCCCTTTCTCTAGCAATGTGGTTTTCACATTTTTTAAATGCCCCTCTTTCCTGGGAGTTTCTGCTCAGAAACTTATTATCTTCGAAATCGTTAATGTTGAACACAACATCGTTCATTCCTCTTTTTGCTATCATTGATTGCTCTACCTACATTCCTCGTGCAAGCGTACAATCTCACTAGCACACTGGGGAACGGCAGCGCAACGCGTATATTTGGTGACGCTCTACATAACTACTTGGTTACCATATTACTTTAACTCCATGTTTCCCGTTCTGGCTCATCCTGGTACGCGAAATACTGCATCTCCACGATACCACCTAGCCTTCTCATCAGTCCATGCTTTGTTAGCTGCGGGGGCCTAAGGATGATGGAACACCAGCAGCGTTACGGTGTCAACTGCGGTGCTCTTGGCGGAGATCGAGCGGCCCCGCGCGGATTCAGGCAACGTGACGAACCACGCGACCTCGCTTCATGCTGTTTCAGACGTTTCAGACGAACTCAGGGACAAGGTGCGCTCTCCGTTCGCTGTTGCTTCGATACACCTTCCATCTCCAACGACAACATTATTTTCCTCGAAAAAAAGAAGTAGGAAAAATGTTGGTGGCGTACATGTGAGATGCTCATGGGTACGAAGCGTCAAGAGTGGTAGCCGTAGCACTCCCGCTTTATGCGTAAGTGTGGAAAGGAGTGGATGGCACAGTCGAACGTTTCAGCAGCGGAAACAGCTTTGTGCCCTCTAAAAGTACCATATATCGCCGCTGCCGCGAGAGACCGCCTTTCCGCAGCTAGCTCCAGTGAATAGACACTATCCGCAGACTCACCTCTCGAAAACGCTGTGAACGCAATTTCCCGAGGCTTTCGAAGGCGAAACCGGACGAATGCGAAGACATTTCCTCGACCAGATCCGAACAAACGTCTACAAAAAATGTCACCTGACTGCGAACCTCTCCCACGTTTCTGGGTGCAGACCCCGGGCAAGGAGCGGCGGCGGCGACGTCACAGATGTGGCCATCAGATAGTAAATATGGGCAGCGACCACAACAAAAATCGCGTATCTTACTCGTAGAATACACCCTCCTGGCAGACATGATCGACTCTTTTGTTGATGTCGACAGGCTGGAGGAGAGGCTTCATGGCGTGGCCGGCGTGGTTAAACTGTTGCGGCGCGGGTTAAGAATTTGAAGCGTAGCGACTGTCGTGATCAGTGCTTCGTAGAGAGTCCATTGTGAGGCCACCATCGTGTCCCTGTGGCAAGCTCTACCGAAGCCGGCAACAAACTGTTTTTTTACTCAGAACCACACCCAAAGTGAGGGACCAAGGTCCAAGCGTTATGCTCACTGCCAATCGATATGCCCATTGGTCACGTGTCCACCTGTTGTGCACACATATCACCGGCAACACGCTTGGTTCTTCGTTTATCAACCGCGTTGCTCGTTCCGACATTTTCGATTCTTGAGCCTGATTGTCTTTCTGGAGCTCTGAGGAGCTAGCTGGGCAGATTCTTTAATATCTTCATCGACCTCCTGCCAGTGTCAACATAGAGGTGAGAGCCAGTCTCGATCGCAGCGATCCTAGGGTACCGTAGTCCGAGGGCTCACGCTGCTGCTTAACCTCATCACGTTCGATGCTCACAGCGTAAAACTTTTTCCCGTGTCGTCCTTGGCGACGTCGGAGGCGTTTCGACAGGCTTTGTCGGGATGGGGGCAGCTGTGAATAGTCGCGGGGACGATGAGGTGCCGGCTTGCGGGTGAGCGGAGGCATCGGTTCGAAGTTTATGTTCGCGTTTCGATGGGTCATTGTTTATAGATGCAACACAGACAGGGGCGTGTTAGGACCTAGCCAGTACCCGGGATTGTCTCGTGGTCTGGGGTGCTTCTCATATATGCTTACGCTATTTGCGGTCGGTTGCGTACTGATGCTAGCCAAGAAAAGTAGCTTCGAATGAGTTCACCGTTTTGGTTTCGTTGTCGCCGTCTCTTGAGGCCACACTCGTCTACTCGCAACTAGTTCGGATTGCGCTTGCACCCTTCAGATCGGTTATCGTTGGAGACGACAGGGCGTCGTGTATTTTTTTCGTTATCATAGCGCAGGAGCTGTCGCCCCTCGCCGTGAAGTCATGGGAGATAACAGCCGAATACGTGCCAGAGGCGTCATGTTTCCGTCGGTATTCGCACACCGGGTAGTCTATGGGGTGGCGCAGGTGGACTAACCCTTCCGCGTAACATTTGTGTCTTACTGCTTCAATGCTTTCGGCTCGTCAAGCTCATCATCCACCCCTCCCCTCCGATTCTGCGCGTCCCATACGCGGCAGGCAACGTGCCGGCTAGTCCATGGCGGGGATTTCTGTGGGCAAAGCGGTCCCGGTCACTTGGGTCCCGGACAACGTGATCGGTACTGGTTCATCGGCTTGACGAGATAGATGCTGATTGACGCCTCGGACAAATGACAGTTGTGTTTCATGATTCGGTTTCCACTTTTTTTGGTGATTGCTTGGTGTAGAGGAAATGTTTGTCTTCTGCAAAATAATCAGTGGACACCCCCCCGCATGCTTTGATATACGTTCCGGAATTAGGATGTTGGAAGTGATCACATCTGCCACTCGTGCCGTGCAGAGGAACGACAATAACTATACCCGGTAGTTGGGCAGGTTTTCTCAGGGCTGGGCTTTGAAAGTATCTAATGAGTACTTTTTTATATACACGCCTAAAACCGTACGTCAGCTGCGAGTTCTCCCGATCAATCGATACTCAACTTTGCAAGGTGCGTACTCCGTTGGCGCGTTTCGTACATCCTGGCGAGCGACTACTGGCCGGGACCCCCCTGGGTGCTACCAGGGTCTGAGAGGATTCTTGTAGGCGCGATATCTAGATGATTTTCCGACCCATTGTATTTCCTGCATATCGTAAACAACGTACCAGGCACCACGCGCGAGGGGAACACACGACACTGGAAACATTCCGTACAGGTACCTATTACCCCCTGTTAATATTGCGGCAGGTCACAGCAGAGGTCCAGCCCAGGCTTGAGGCTCCGGTTAGCCGCGCTGTTCTTGACATAGCGCGCTTGGCGAATATCGCATGCTCTCATCACTTCTTCTGCTCTTCGTGTATGACAAAGAACACTATGCACACACTTGTGGTAGAAGAAATTGCAGGCCCGAGCCATTTTTGTCAAGCAGGATTCATAACCAGATCTTCAAGCGGTGTTTGGCGACAGTCGATTGGATTGTCTTCCTCAACCGCTAGTAGATAGTACGTACTACACTAGACGAAGACGGGATCCCAACGCCTGGGCTCCGAAAAAAATGTTACGAAGGAAAACGTAACAAGCTCAAACAGAGAATGGCACCGCCCTACAATATTAATACATACAAAGCCCTTTGCTCCGCGGGCGGCCTACGCCACCCGCTACGCTCGCTCAGGAAGGAAAAGCGCTTCAAATTATGCGAAACGGACAGAGGTCCATGATTTAATATAGTTTTTTTATTATTGTAGTTGAGAACTGGCGACTTGATAGTACCAAGAGTCCCGCCGCCACGCTTCAGGAGAAAACAACTCGGACGCCACATATGCTTCGCGTCGCGGGCGGTTCCGCCCGCTACGCTCGCTCACATGCCGTACGTACGTACATACCCCAGGTAGGGTAACTGTTTTCTCCTTGTGACATGATGTATCTACGAAAGAGAAAGCACAGAACGGCACAGCAGCACCGCTCAAACATTGAAAATGAAACCGAAAAATTCGGACAGAAAAAAAAATCCCCGCCCCCTCTCATGTAGTAGTTTTCTGCCTGATTGGAAAACCTTCCACCGGTCAAAAAAGAAAAAGTCGAATAGCAAAGCTTCTCTCTCAGCCCCGCACGCCGCCCGCCCCTCTCGCGACTACCTCGCCACCGATTCGGTCCGGGTAAAGCTTCCTCACTCTCTGCCACAGTGAGCCCCGTCGCCCGCCTCGCGTTAAGCCCGGTGCTCACCGCGGCCGTCGTTCGCCAGCTCGACGATGTTGGTGCTCAGACAGCGTAGCTCTCTCTGTGAGCTTCAGCTCGGTCGCAAAAATAAGCATCACTTGAATATTATCTTGCAATCCCGAACGACCCTTACGACTCGTACATACTCTAGCAAATTCGTCAGATGGAGGACAGACAAAGTCCATGCATGCTTCCCTCGTGTCTCGAGGCACACGCGACGCCTAGCCTCGAGTACGGCGACCGCGCTCCTTGCAACCCCCCCTCTACCCGCCAGCATCCACTGACACCCGCGACGGCGCCGGGCTCGCCCGCGGTGCCGTGCTCGGAGTACACGCACGCACACGAAATGAAAGAAGAAAAGAGGAAAAAAGAACCGAAAGCGCCAAAAAATGAAGAAAGCAAAGAACCGTTGGAAAGGTCCGGCAAGTAATCGACGAAGGCGTTGCCTAAGTGGGAGCTCTGAGAGGCCAGGGATGTGCCAACCGACCGAAAGAGAGTCTGCCAAACCGCTGAAAAACAAAATCGATCTTTCTTTTTCCGGGAAAAAAGTGTGGCACGATAAGCAAGCACGCAAAGAAACCAAAGAACGCGAAGAAAAGGAAAGATCGTAGGAGCGATAAAAAAATCGTGCTAGACTATCGCTGAGCGCAGGGCAGGTCCTTATATTCAAGTAAAAAAAAAAGGATAAACGTAATTATATTTATGTTTACCTTGCGACTTCATGTCTGTATTGACAGGGGCACCGAATTTATCTCGTCATGTTTCCGCATTGGGGCCGTCCTAATTGCAACCCTAGTCCTCCATGCTAGAGCTCTGCTCTTGCGATTTTGCATAATTTACGAAGGGGCGCCCCATCAACTCTGTAATCCTACAGTATCTTTGTAGTCTATTGCACTTGGACCCATCTCCACACAAATTTTCAAGGGGGGCTCCGCCGCGGCTCCGCACATGCCCGTCATGGCCACGTGGTGGTATGCTTCTTGAACAATATTACGGTAAGTATGTCGAGGCCGCACAAAAACGACTGTACTGCCAAGGGATGTACTAAGGTGCGTTCGTTCGCAATAAAAGAAGATGGCCGTGTATGAAGACCACGAGTGGCAGGTATGCGGCGGTGGACAAACAGCAGTAAGCAGCAGCCGCACTCTGTATACACCTATTTGCGTATTTTTAGTAGAGTAACCGAAGTAAGCTACTCATACCGAGAACCAAAGAGAGAAGCGAGAGCAAAACAGGCAAAGCACGAGGGTACAGCAACATTGCAAGCATTGCCCACGAGCCCCACAGCCCCACACCCAAGCTGCACGCACACCAGGGGCATCAAGGTCATCGGCACAACAACACCAAAGAACAGAAAACATCAGCAGCAGCGGCAGCATCAGTGGCCAATACTACATCGCGCTGCAGCAGTGCTACAACTGTATGTAGCACTCAAGGCCGAGATACTGCGAGTGCTGAAAGTATGAACATTACTGACGGCCAAAATACTGAGAACACTGGCAGTTAATACGTAAAGGCAAATACGGTTGTGGTTGTCAATAGTTTCTGTTCAGATTGGTAGTTCCCAACCGAACAAACTATCCTTAACCCGAACACCGACCGCCACCACCCCGAACGCCATACTATACACACACGTCCTGCAGTACGTAAGAAGTGCGGTTGTAGGGCCAGAAAGCACTGGATTTGGTGACGAACATGTTGCCCAAGTTATGATGTTCTTTCGTCGATTGCTGCTGTTTTTCACTCGTATCGCATCCCACATATACCTGTTTTGGCTTCCAAGTGACCAGGAGGTGTATGTACCGGCTGTACTTGTTTGGCGCTTTCCTATTTTAGAGGCCGAAGAATCCCCCAGAAAATGTATGCCTTCATCAAACCTTGTTAAATATAACACGTAGGGAATAGCACGGCAACTCATATCGTTGACGCCTCTCTACAGTTACAATTACTGCTCTGTATACCGTTACAGTCTTGTACAGCACCAGCTTACAGTCTTGTAGAGTAGACCCAGGTGTTGGGGAAGCCGCCCCGCCTTGGACTACTTTGCAAAAATACTGTACTGTACCTGGTATGAATACTGTATGCTCTTGAACCACACGTATCAAAGACGTAAATGTATGGTACATCAGGGCACATGTGCGTACCTGTCATGTGTAATGATCCTGAATCGCGCGCATCAACGTTGTGTCATCTGGAATATTCTACATACAACGACAGAGAGAGGTTCAAATTCGACCCATCTGCTCACACGCACCACTGCTGTGTGTGCAATATACTATGATACTGTATTGATACTGTAGGTAACAGGGGGCCGGGAACCCCCCCTGCACACAATGTGGGCGTAAAAAACTCGGTGTCTTGCGGAGACATCGAACAATGTAGCAAGCCCCACAATATGTCGACAACCTCTCAACTCGGCACGTGTAACTATTTGCTACGTTGCTCTATGTCTCCAAAGGATCTTTTGACGACCACCTTGAAAATTATGCAGTTGGGGGGGGGGGGGGGGTCCCGACCATCTGTGTTGCAGATTGCCCTAAAGACACTGCGGCACGGGGGCTTTCCCCAACCGAACCATCAATCAACCAATGAATTGGCGATTGTCTTTCAAAAACGTACTTGTACTTTACGGCTGTGGTCGCCCTGTTGAGGAAATATCCCAGCGTCATCTGCTCGCGCACATGATAGTATAATACGTATCAATATGAAATATGTGCAGCACATCAACAGCGCACCAACAACATCAAGTATTTACATGGAACAGATAAATACCAACACTTCGTGATATATAGGCGGTCGCCCCGGTATAGTCTACAGCAGTGGTATGGGTCAGCCTCGAACGCTATAAATACTATTAATACTATTGATACAACAGTAAGTAGCTGTAGCATTGATTGGTACCCGAGTTCGAATATCACCGTGTAATGAGATATTGACTTTATTTTTGCAAAAAATGAAACAGGAACCAAAAATAGATGAGGGCGCCCTCGTAGCTTGGGTAGCCGGAATTCAACGCGAGTCGAGGGAAGAAAGGGCTGCAGTCTTTCTCGCGATAAAAATGCAAGGCGCGGATCTTATTGGGGAGCCTACTCCATAGTGATCCCGGATCTGAGCTACTTTTAACACTAGGATGGAGAGAGGAAAGGAGGCCGAAGAAAATAAATGGGACGGAGCAAAAATGACGAGAAAAAGGCAGACAGGTTCCCAAATCCTGGAACCACACGCTCCAACCTTGTTGCAGGTTGCACATGGGGGAATTTTCGTGTTTTCTTCGTCTTCTGCAAAAATCGTTTTTTTTTTGGTTATTTTCCGGTGAGCTCCAAAGCCGTGATCCTCTCCACCCCTCTATCTCCGTCCGCCGCACACTTGGAAGTTCCGGTCTCTTGCAACCCCGCGAGAAGCCCCGGCGTCGCAAGCTGTGAGATACGAACACAGCAGAGGGAGATATATATAGTGAGCGCGATGCATAGTGCGATGAGCGAATCCCGAGGTCGTGCTTTGAAGCATCCTCGTCGGGCGCGCCTTATTCTGGCCAGGCTGCCCTTCCTGGTGCTGCTGGTGTGTGTGGTTGTTGTCATGAAGCACCCCGTCAAGGCGGAGAACGAACCGGAACCACCTGACGACGCCGATGAAGAAGCCGAGGTATCGTTAGTCATTTCGTCGTGCGACGACCTCCCGGATGAACGCACGGAGGTCTTCGGGATCGTGAGGGTCGTGGGGGACATAATCTGCTCGGAGAACCGGGTGAGCAACACAAGCAACTCACGATACTTCCTTTCGTGGTAGGTCTCCTTTCTGTCACATTAAATATTGTACCTGGTGGGCATTTTGTCGTGATCAAAACTCCGCATTTTGGAGCTTCTATTTAGTAAACTCGCTTGGATGGGTGTCTCCACCTGAGCCAAGGGGGGCTCCTAGTCGATTGGTACTGCCGCAGCCTGTGACAGCTTGCCTATCAGAACTACAGCAGGCGAACGTTTTTCTCACGGGTAATGATAGAGTCAAGCACCATCACAGCAACCATATTTTGACAGATAAGCAAGCCACGAGGGACCCAAAACTGGAGCCACATACGATTGCTGCCGTTGGTCCGTTTTACAAGGAACTCCAGGCGCTAAAACTATTGTTGATAATAGTATCTATACTTGGTAAAATAAAAGTAGGCCTTGAGGGGTCAAACTAGTAATAGAGAAGAGCGTCAACCGACATCTTTGCTTTCAGCCCCGACTCGGTCGGCGATGGCGACGCTTCGTGTGACCTTCCGAGGCTCCTGGTTGTCCGACTTGCGCTGCACAGAACCAAGAGTGCTTTGTACGCCCCGTGCTTGTCCAGAGAATCACGCAGATTGTCGAAAAGGGATTGGGCGCGCAACAAGAGCAACTTACGATGGAGGATTGGTACTACTTGTTGTCTCTTTTCTGTGTTACAAAAAAAGTGCGCATTTTGAAGATCGTGCTGTATGGACGTCCCGAGCGGAGGTACGGGGGCTTCCAAATCGATTTGTACTGCCGCAGCCTGTGACAACTTGATCATCAAAACCAGACCAAAGTTGTGCTCTCAAAGCAGCGATAGAGTCAGGGACCGGCACGGCAACCACGCAACCACGCTTTGAGCAATAATCAAGTCTATATACGCAGGACCTAGATTTCACGTAAAAATATTCTGCCGCCGGTCCGTTTCACATCACCATCGGTTGACGGCACTGCTGTTGCACCTTGACGGACAGCCGTCAAGGAATTCCGCAAACTCAAAGTAAATGTATAGAAGTTTGAACTTGACGGTTCAAAACTAGACCGTCAACCGGCATCTTGATTGGGAATGCATGTGGGCTTTTGCCCACTTTGAGTTTTCAGCTCCGACTCGGCAGGAAATGGCGCGGTTCCGCGTGACCGTCCGAGGCCTCTAGTCACTCGACTTGCACTGCACGAAACCAAGGGTACTTCGTACGCCCAGTGATTGTCTGTCTGCGTCTGCACGAGATTCGGCCAACCCTTGCTAACGCATCCGTTTGCCGAAAAACGCCACGGTACGCGTAGTGCCCCTTGACGGACAGCCGTCAAGGCAATCCCCCACTAAAACCAGTACCATAAATCGGTGATTTCGGTTGACGGCCGTTTTGCCTCTTGACGGACAGCAGTCTTGGGGATCCCTACACTAAACCTAGTACATTACAGTCGTCTGATGATGGGATAGAACTACAAGTAGATCATCATATGTAGAGTGTAGTAAGGTAATGTATAGTGTAGAAGATATATATACTCGTATATATGGCCAGTACATAACATAACATTTTAGAATCACCCTCGTTATTATACTGCCGTAGATTTGTTTCATGTTCTAGTCATGAATCAATCGTCCGCGAGTGCGCTTTTTAGAGTGATGATATGCAAGGAGAGTAATAATGATATCCTTCATTAATCGCGGTCTTGGGCATACATTCATCGTCAGATCCAGGTGGGAAGTAGAGAACGAGCCGGCCTGCTATCCTCTGGTGCAACGCTGCCTGCACGAGCCTGTGATTTGCCTTTGTTTTAGCGAGAAGCAAACCGACACCAGAAAGAGTGAAAGCCATACTCGTAACATATAAGTAATACCATTAGGATATAGTATCCTAGAGTCCCTAGGCTTTAAGGCTTATGGTTAAGGCCGCCACTGAAGCGAAGAAGCAGATATATGACACGTTTCAAGGCTCACGCACCCACGTTTCGGGGGTACATACTTAAACTACTGTAGTATGGAGATATTGCAGTAGAGTACTTGTTGCATTTTACCGGGTGCTTTACTCGCCCTAACGGCGATTTTCGAGTCCAGTCATTACACCATTTTAGGCGGAGCTCCCAACAATGGTGGACAGTAGGACTGACCTACAATATGTATTTCCAAAGGCGCTGTCGGTGCGCAGGGAGACATTGTGCCCTCGAAAATGAGTTCAGGCCTCTACCCTGTTTCCTGATTGATTGATTTCCGGTCCACTAAAAATGGCACTATTTGTTCGTACATGAAAATATTTTTGGGCCCCGAGATAACGACCAAAAGCAATCATATATTTTATCTTATCTTGTATGGTGGCATCATTCATTTGTCTACAAGCGACGTCACAACGCCCAGAAGAAGCACGGGTAGAAGCATGTTGCGCCCGTGCTGTAGATCGATCTGCTTGCATTCATTGTGACCCTGACACCGAATTGTATCATCCCCCAATCAATCACGCAGCGAGCGGTCGTTGCTGTATTTTGTACAGTCGAATTTCCTCTCTGAAGTCCCAAGAGGATAAAGACTTGCACCAGGTAAGAGGTGAGGCTGGAAACGGAACACCCACTTTGGAAACGCGCGATAAGACCTTTTTTCAGACGAGCAGCCTTCAAGCACAGGTAGGTGGCAGTACTCTATTATATGACAATGTTTTCGAGTGCATAGCTCTTCATCCGATTCGACGAAGCTTTTCAGTCAGGTTTCAGCGTTGACAAAGTAACAGGGCACTGAGCAGTGCGGTGTTGGTGACTCGTTGAATATTTTGCTGCTGTTGCAGTTGTGATCGCTGTTGCTTGTTGCTTGTTGTTACGTATTGTGTGGCTGTAGTGGTTGTAGTTTTTGTCGCCGTTGCTGCTGTTGCGGCTTTCGTTACTACTGTTTGCTGCCACTTTAGTTGGTGCTGTTGTTTTCGCATTGTTTTGAGATAACAACTGCGTAGTGTGGTCCCTCTGTAGAGCCGGCTGAGTAGTACCGGCTGCCCGCCACAGGTGCAGTGCCTGTGAAATCGCTTGGCACGTACCAGGTATACCACACCAGGTGTGATATTGAGCAGTGTGGCAGTATCCGCAGTTATTACTGTAGTACCGGTTGCCGCTAGAGTGCCGGTATTGTTGGTTGGCGCATACCGGCACTATACAGTATAGGCCCGTCAACTGCAAAGTGCCCAATAAGAACGTAGAAATTCTCAATTTTTGGAGAACGCTGAGACATTAGGGTTGAGAAAAACGGCTCAGTGGTGAACTCTACACTGAATCTTATATAATAGCCTATGTTCAAGGTTGTTTGAAGATGGCGTCAATTCGAATCTCAGGCCTGCCCAGATTAGTTGGGTGTTTCCTGTTGGCAGGCCCATACTGCTGTACAGGGGCCGGCAGTACTGCTGTATGTACTACTGTACTGCTGCTGTAGTAAAAACAGCACCCAGCATTTATTCTCGTAGCTGTACTGCTGTAACGAGAATGAACATGTTTCTTCAACTTTTCAAAAATCACTGCTGACGAAAACACGAAGGAAACATACGGACTGTCTATTTTAATGCAGTAACAGACACCTTCCTTCGTTCATTTATCCAGTCACTAATTTTGCGTCTTTAATGGGCGCTTACGAAACAGCCATGAGCGGCGGTCTTTTTCTTCATGGAGAACGGTTGAAACATTCAAACTTTGACGTGTCGTATCACCATAGGTTGAGTCTCTAATACTACAACATAGTTTAGTTTTTTTGTCGTTTCTTTTGTTTTCTCTTGTCCATAGAATATGTATGTCATGCCTGCGGTATATCCAGTACGAGTATGATGACATGGCTTTGCATTGCTAGCTACTCTGCTTACTGCATGACAATCAATGTCATATCTCTGCGGTGGGCGGAGTTTTTGTGACCACAGAACTTGTTATGTCTAGGATTGAAGAATCATCGGCACGGACACTGGTTGTGCTGGATGTTGACGGGTAGGAAGAGCGGTTTAATGTTAAAACACACACATAGTACCTGATATCTGGAACAATGGTGTGCGTATAATGTCATTCAGAGTACAGCAGTATTACATACAGCAGTACCACGGTCGTATGATGACGACAGCAGTATGGACTTCTTCTTTGTTGTGACTTATTAATAGAGGGGTGGACAGACCTTGATATAATAGTAGATCTTTATGGGGGTTTGGTGTTGGACGCCTGAAGCGGACCCTCCGATCCGAACCCGAACCCTAACCCGAACCCGAACCCTATGCCAGTGGTCAGTGCTGGGATGCTGTGCTTGTCAAGACTCTAGGTTGGCTCGGCCGGCGTGGATGCTGAGCTTGGGAAGACTCTAGGTTGACTCGGGATGACTCGGGATGCTGTGGCTGGGAAAAAGACTCCAAAGTTGATTAAGCCGCGTAAAACATACCCCTAGCCAATCAGAGTGCCTAATTAGCTACCCCAGGAAGATCTACTATCAAGGTTTGTCCACTACTGTATTAATACTCGTACAATACCTAGTACGCACGTAATAGACACATATAAAACTCGAGAATATCGCGATATTTGACCTTTAGAGCCAAATTATGTGCCTGACGAGTTTTATACGGACGTCGGGTGTAGGCGATATTTTCGCTATACGTGGTCCGCAACACACAAATATATGCTTGGGGTATTTTTACCCCAAGCATATATTTGTGTTCTCTTTTTTGTTGGTAGAGCCGAATTTAGCAGACATAATTGGAAACAGCCCCTGTCTCCTGTACTCGGTCATCCGATCATCACGACGCCGCCATGAGCAACAACAGCCGCGGTGGACGCGACGACTTGGTTGAATGCATAGGGGAGACAGGTTCTCCCGTGGTCGGGGACGGGCGGATGCCCGGGGTGCCCGGGTTTAGCGACACGAGTCCAGAATCCAGTGTTCCGGCTAGGCGTCTCGACGATGGAGTCGCCCCAAATCCATGCCCCAACAAGCGGGTAGCGGTCGGCGCGTCGGATGCCCGAACAGGAGGAGGAGCCGCTTGGCAGCCACTTCATGTCGGCGCCATCGCCGATAACATGGGTTCTGGTGTGAGCTCTACCTACCACAGCAGCAGCAGCAGCAGCCACGTCCTCTAGCCCATGTGATGTACATACGTGCTTGACTTGCTGGAGGGTGACGGGACTGTTACCTAATTAATCAGACTCTTCATAATACACCCGAGTTTTATATCTCAGGTGCTTCTGGCAAAAAAGGCGATATTGAGTTTTATATCGAGGGATTTGCCCATACGGAAATCGCGATATTGAATTTGACGTAAAGATTCGAAATATCACCCTCTCTTGAGTTTTATATATGTCTAATAAGGCATTCTTATTTTAAATGCTGTTTCGCTGCTGCTGCCGCGCACAGCAGCATGCTGCAGTGCTCAGAGAAACCCGTCAAGTATTTCCTATTATTAATACTAGTAATAATCCTTTATAGGAAAGTTGAGGTTCGCGAGACATCCATGATTGCGGATGTCTCAATTGACTTATATGGTTCTTTCTGGCCGTAACTTCCAAAACGACGTCGGGTACCTGGTACATACGTATATTGTTATTAATAGCTGACCTTGGTTAGCTCTTGGAAGACCTAAATTGATACCTGGGATTAATAGCAGTTACCTGTCATTTGGGTAAAACAATAAATACTTGTCATGAAAAACAAAACTTGTTCTCCCAGCCCTGTCTGGTGACCACGACTGCTGCTGTCGTCTTGTCTTTAACTTCGTTGCATTCCGAAAGGTATTACCAGGTAATATAATGTTAATAATATAAAAAAGTCACCATCATCCGAATTGAAATATTGTCCTGCATATAATATTAATTGTGTTATTACTACTCGTAGTAATATTACTACCACCACTACTATTAATACTACTGCCACTACTACTATTAATATTACTAATATTACTACCTCTACTACTACTCTAATAGTAAAGCACTGTTACCACTACTTCTACTACTATTATATCACTACTTCTACTACTGCTACTGCTACTACTACTACTACTACTACTACTACTATTGCTACTACTACTACTACTACTACTACTACTACTACTACTACTACTACTACTACTACTACTACTACTACTATTATTGCTACTACTATTGGTGCTGCTGCTACTACTACTGCTACTACTACTACCACTATACTACACTGCTTGCTGCTACTACCACTACCACTATTACTACTACTACTACTACTACCACCACCACCACTACTACTACTACTACTACTACTACTACTACTGCTACTACTATTGGTGCTGCTGCTACTACTACTGCTACTACTACTACCACTATACTACACTGCTTGCTGCTACTACCACTACCACTACTACTACTACTACTACTACTACTACTACTACTACTACTACTACTACTACTACTACTACTACTACTACTACTACTACTACTACCACTATACTACACTGCTTGCTGCTGCTACTACTACTACCACTACTACTACTACTACTACTACTACTACTACTACTACTACTACTATTGCTACTACTACTGCTGCTGCTGCTACTATTACGGGGGACCATAGTAAACAGGAAAATATTGTTAGTAAAAATACCTAAATATATAGGTTTTTATGTATGCCATAGGTCCTGTTAACTATGGACCCCCGCAATACTACTGCTACTACTACTACCACTATACTACACTGCTTGCTGCTGCTACTACTACTACCACTATGACTACTACTTACTGCTACTACTACGACTGTCACAATCATGAAAACAAAATATACGCTGCACAAGGTAGTAATACTTGATTTTCCTAGTAACAATGACCAGGTATGTGTGCTTTGTGGGATATGCGATCGTGAAAAACGAAAGCCCCGTCAACCTGAACCCTTCATGCCCTATACCCTGTATACAGACTAGTCTAAACCAAAGTCACACAAGTCTACGAAACTTCTTTCTCTTCTTGTTGATATATCTGTCCCCCTGTATATTGCATGCTTCCTTGCGAACAGAAACAAATTCTCACCGAAGTATTGATTGATGCGTGTGCATACAGATCGTCCGCGTCGAGCAGACCCATGCCAGAGAGGTGGCGTTCGTAAGCGATTATCCCATCACCACCAAGGGCGTCCAATTCGAGGTGCCCAAAGACACTCAAATGCTGTTCGGAGCGCCGGTGCTCAACTTCGAGAAGGGAAAGGTGCGTGATGGGAGTCAAGCAGCACCAGTAGACCAGGTACACCCCTACAGTATATCGCCCGCTGCTGCTTGCTTAGTGCGGGTCTGGGACTAGATACTATAGGAGTGCTTGAGCATGTGGCTCTGATGACTCCGTACCATCGACCACAAGTTAGTCAGTCTCGGGCCTACTTGCGATGAGTATCCGCGTGGTGATGAAGCGTGTGAGGTTGCTCTGGTTATCTCGGCTCTCTCGTTTAGTTTACGAAGTGATGGTAACTGTAAACCTGAAATTCGTGTAGAAAAATAGTTCCTGCGCTGGTGCTGTCTATGTGCAAATCCGTCGGCACTGAAGCTAAATATCATCCGATCACGTAATGAACTCCCTGCGATGAAAACGTTGGTCAACTGCTCACTTGGCCCCAGCCCTCTGTTTAGTTCATCGGTATCGGGTCATGATTACTTCCGTCCCACCCCCCCCGTGTTTATACGGAGGGTGGTTGTTAAAATATACCAGGTGCCAAATATTATTGTTGACGAGTTTCGTTTTCCCTTTTGTTCGTCGAACAATTATACACCAGTAGTAAGTATCTTGCCTATCTAGCAGCAACCTTTTCTGGCGGTCTCCCATAATTATGAATATTACAAACCCATACTGATGTTGCTTGCTGTCTTTCGACATTTGCGCCCATAGGATTCCATCCGCCAGATCTTCTCCGTGCATGGGTCACTTACCTTCTTCGCCGACGACCCGCTCCCCGTCCCTGAAGGAAGCACGCCGGTAAGAAAGACTACTTTGTCTGCGTGTACCACACTTAGGCTGGGCGATTTTGTTGTCAAGGGATCATGACCGCATTGCACAGAAATTGTCGGTACGAGTACCTGGTACTTGTTGTTTTTGAAGCGTATACTGTCCAAACAGAAGTCAACCAATTTGAGGCACGCAACTGCGTGCTGGCACATTGTACGTATGTTACTGTATACAGCTGTTGTTTTTGTTTCCGTTGGTTTTCTTCCTGATTCTTGGGATGTTTTTCAGCGAAAAATGTTGAAGCTCATGCTACACATTGTAGGGTCAAACCTGGTTGTAAGTATTTCATCTTCTTACCGTTCATATATAATAGGAGACGATATAGTCGCGTGTGAAGAGGGCGGGTAGTGAACTGACATCCGAAAAGTGTGTAGGGAGTTAACTGGAGCGTATAGCCACTTTTAAGCGCCGCTCAACTGGATGGCTACTATGCCAGTTAATAGTAAAATAGTGGCCCACGAGTACCGGCGGGGACATACTGATAGTGTATATTCTGTTGAAGTTTATGGAGAGGGTTTGACAGGTGCTGCTTTCTGGTTAACGAGGTTGCCGCGTTGTTTCTTGTTTTATTCTTGTAGCCGGTTATTAACCGATTTAAACCGGCGAAAACATCTGCTCTCTCTATACAGTTCAAAACCATGTGCCTGTGCACGCCTGTGGTCTGTTTATTAACCGTTTGAATCGGTGTTTCTCTATTAGGTGCCCACCTCTACCCACGAGTAGCCACGACGAAGAGAGAATCTGCCTTATCTTTGCATTATTTCTGTTTGGCCAGTCGTTTTACTTAGGTGATGACTACTGCCATAATCCCACGACACACTGTTCTTTCGCTGGCCTTTCAGGCACAGCTGTACCCGCAATGCGCTTCGAGTTGCTTGCCCACTAGAGACAAATGATGTCCAGCAACGCGGCCGTACACTCATAAACCCGCCCGTAGGTGGCCCGCCAAAGATGCGCCGAAAGTTGTACGGGGTACTTTGCGTGTTTTGTTATGTTGCCTTAAATTACGGACTCAAGGGCGCGCGGTTTTTTTCCTGGCTTTAATCAAGACAGCCTGCGATCGGATATGAAGGTTGTCGAAATTTTTCCAACAGCGAAAGATTCCCTGGTAGGCAAGTGATCATCGACGGATGGAGTACATCGTTCACCCTGGCCCTGCACCCGGTTCATGTTGCCACAATACCCATCGTAGCGTCGATCACTGTGTGCGAAAGGACGAAGACAGGTTCGACCCATCGTCACATGTCTTTCCCCGTTTTCTTGCCTCTCCTTTCCCCCGCGGGCTATAACAACCTGTTTGTCAGGAGGACAAGCACTCCATCATGCGGGTGACGAAAGGTGGAACGGTAGAGACGGACGCAGTCCTGCACTTCACGGAAACCAGTCTGACTGTGGCCAATGCCGTCGTAGCTCCTGACCCCATCGACCAAGACTCGAGGTGGGCCCAGCGTCCCAACCGCTACAACCACGCAACGGACGCACCCCCACTAGTCTCCATGTTCGCTCCGCCCCGAACGACCCGCGAGTCGTTTGGCGAACGCCTGATGAAAAGTCCCATGTACCTCTACGTCGGGGAGGAGCTCTACTGGCCGTCTTCTATGTACAGCGAGGACGGCGCCGTGCTCACTCTTGGTGTTGATGGGTCCCTTCTCTTCAAGAACCAAGCTGCTGCTGCTGCTCCTGCTTTTGTGGAGGCCGAAAGCGACCTGGTGGTACAGCCGCTAGTGACACTGATTGCCGCAGATTTTGGCGAAGGCAACCGCGCGCTCAAGAAGCGGCTGACGGGGGGTGGGAAGGCGGTGGATGCTGATCTTCTCGGTCGTAAGGACAGCTTGAAGGTTCCCGGAGGTGCCGGCCGCGACGCGGGAGGCAGAACTGTCCTGACCGTTACAGACGAGGGGGGTGTGGTGAGTGGGTGTGTACGTCGTGCAGGTGATCGCCAGCAGTTGTCAAACGTTACGGTGTCAATCATTTCGGCGGAGTTCATTTCTCGAGCACCCGCTTCAGTGGGAGGACTGTACCGACGCTACGTGCACCCTTCCCAGAATGAAACCTCAAAAACTTTCTTGCTCGACTCAATACACGCTGCGGTCGATGTTTTCTATCGGCAAGCGTGTTTTCAAACCTTATAGACTAAAACGCTAGCTCTCTTCCTCTCTCCCGCATCTCTCTCGCTTTTGCCCCTCCGAGCGTCTGCAAAGGCGCGACACAGCGACGAGTCACGTGTATCATCAGTAGTGTGTTTGTCTCGGTTAAACCGACGACTTACTTCTAAGTTAGGGCCCTCGCTGAATTCTCACTGAAACCACTCGCTGAAAGGTGCGTGTCTTATTTTACGCGCTGTAGGATGTGACAATCGACGGAAGGAGAGTCCTGCACAAGGCCGCGCCGGACAACAACCGGACCTGGAGGAAGACGTTAATGGACCGAATCAAGGGCCGCAAGAGGCCGAAGGGTAACTACCAGATGCACCTGGTCTCTGACGGTTTCGAGGTTCGCTTGGATGACGCTACTATCTGGGGGGTGCATGCCGCCGACCTTCCACCGGTGGCATCTTGAATCGACAAAAAAGAACGACAGAGGGAGAGAGAACAACGAGTAGGTCAAACGCGTTTGGTGTACTGTGGATGTGAGCAATCTCTCTTCTTTGTCGTACCCACGTTGTTTTTGTCGTTAACACAACAGTCTTGTGATATAATTACCTCATTAATGGCTTCAACGTTGCGCGAAGGAATGCGTCACCGCTTCCCACCGACTTGTACAAGGAGAGAGGAAGGGTTGTACGACGGTGCTCTTGCCATTCCCGCAACGTTTAGGACGGCCGGCCTACTATTTTTCGCTCTTGGCTACACTGTTTTGCATTCTTGAGGCCAGCCCCGATGTCAAAGGAGAAGATGACGTGGTAACTATTGAAGAGCGCGTGAGGATGTTTTGTGGCTCACAAGTTTCCTGGCACAGAGCTCTGGTTATATTTGCCATATCTGGTGGCTCGACCGGTGGGAATCGGAAAAGGCCTAGGAGTTTGTTGCGTTTCTGCTACGAGTGTAACGGGATGGTGAGGCCACGCAGTGTAACGTTTTTTAGGCTAGTTCGCTGCAAACCATGCTCAATTGTCGGATATTCTGGAGCTGGCGGCAAGGTGGAAGAATGCTGAAAGTGCCAGCTTGGCTTGCTGTATTTACTCGCCTTTCCGAGTAGGGATTGTTGAGTTGGTGCAAAGGTTGGGGATTACAGCACGGTATAGTGCATTGCTGCTGTAACAACATGACGCAAAAAACCTTGTAGAATATCTAGAGTGAAAATGAAAACGGTGGAGTGTGGGAGCAGTGTTCGTTGATTCGCTTTAATAGTGATGTTGTGACGTGACAGTGTAAACATATTAACCAAACATGGGCGAAAAAAATATAGGTAGTTAGGTAGCGAGGTTGGTAGGTAAATTGGTGGGTTTTGGATCAGTGAGAGAGCTGAAAACGAGAGTACTGATACCGACTGGGGAGAGCCACCAGAAAAGTGCAGATGCCGCAGCAGCGAAATAGGTGGGAAAATCCCCCTTTGCACACCCTGGCGAAAAAGGTCGGGCGTACGTCCAAGTTTTAGAAGCTTCGTGCTTACCCCCATAGAGCATGTCTTGGCTGCCATGAAAACAAACGTGGTACGACGTCTGAGATGGTATCCCCGAGCTGGTGCGAGTTCCATGGTTTAAATGATCGGGAGAGCGCGAGATAAGGGGGTAACGTATTGGTTGGACTTTGCGACCCGCACCATCCTCCCAATCCCGTAAGCACCTGACTGCGGGACCTGATTGGCCAGGACCAATGAAGAGCTGAATTGTGGTGGCGACGTTTCATGCCTGTACCAATCAGTTTATTTTGACCTGAGTTACGTGTTGTGGTACATACGGTGATGTGCATCCCTTTGTGCCAGCCTGATTAGGTTGACAGGGGTCGCGTCTTGTGGTTGAGGTGCATCCGGTGTCGTCTATCCCCTCGTATCAGTCTGTTTAGTATTCCCGAGATCGGGTGTTGTGGGTAATCCGGCGCAATCAAAATGTAGTGTTTGACTAGGAGTAGGGTGTGTTGGTACCTTTGGTCCCATCCGCTCGTATCAGTGTGCTTATTCTGACCGAGGTCGGGTGTTGTGAGACGTTTCGTGTCGTTCATCCCTCGTATTGTCTGCCTAATTTGCCCGGGTCTCGTGTTGTAGTTGTGACGCAGCTTGTGGCGTCCACCCCTTCGTATCAGTGTGTGTAGTTCAACCGGGATCGGTGTTTCGGTACGTCAGGTGACATCCATCCTCTATTGTCAATCTTGTTTGTCTTGACCGGGGTCGCGTGTTGCTGTGCATCTGGTAACATCCATCCCCTCGAATAAGCCTCTTATTGTTGACCGGTGTCACGTGTTGTGGTGTATCTAGTGACATCCGCCCCCCCGTACATGTACGAACTTGGTCACGGGACCCGATTGGCCAAGACAACGGGACAGTGGAGTGCATGGACGGCTGTTAATACCCGTATCGACCCCTTCATTTGGCCTGAGTGACTTGTGGTGGTAAGTTTGATGACGTCAATCCCCTCGTGATTGTAAGCGGCCTGACGGCGGGACCCAGTAGCATAAGGTCAAATGAGTGGCGGAGTGTGGTGGCAGCTTCTCATATATGTGCTACTGTATCGGCCCCTCGTTTTCAGTATGACCGTACGTTGTGGGATATTGGGTATGATGGCGAGCCCCTTCGTATCGTTAAGCGCCGGAATACGGGACTCGATTATATGAGGTCAGCGGAGTAGTGGAATGTGGACACGGCATCTGATGCTAGCATCGGCCTCTTCGTTTTGTCTGGGGACGCTTACTGTGGTCCATCTAGTGACGCACATCCCGTTGAGGGTGTGATACGTTACCCAGTTGGCCGAAGCCAATGGGGCGGTTGAGCGTGCGGTGTAGATGGTGTTCCAGTAGATACCTGTGTGGAGTGCTCGTCTTCTCAGGTTTGATCGGGGTCGCGTGGTACAGCATGTGTGGTGATGACATGTTTTCGTAACGGTAATAGCCTAATCACGGGATCGCATTGGCCAAGGTCAACGCACTAACTCTCCCGGGTGGCTATCTCCACCGCACCTGCTCCTCTCGGGGGTCAGGTCGGGTCAACGTGCCCAAACTCCAGAGGTAACAGCAGCCTGTTCTGATGTTGCAACGGGAGCTATTGGCTAAATTGACACACGACACGAAATTAGAACGTGGAAGTGTGGTGAGCTTAAGCTTTATTTTTACCAATCCGCCGGAGAACAAAAATATAAAAAAAAAAAAGTGTGGGGGCGGCATTTAGTACATACATCGATTCCATTAGGGGTCGACGGTGTGGTATGCCTGATGATGTCCGTCAGCTTGCATCGATGAGCACCCGACTACGGGACCCGATGAGCCAAGGTCGGCAAATCAGTGGAGCTTGAAGGTAGTGGAGCGTGGGGCCGTCGTTCGGTGCATGTATGTGGTTTTGACACCGTAGAGTGGTGTCTTGGTTGTGGGGGTGTGGACGTTAGTAAAACCAACCAAAGCACACGACAGTAGTATTGCCACCGCGAACGGATCGAAGCGGGTGTGAATGTGCATCGAATGAAGAAGTTGTCTCATTTGCCCCCGTACGGTCGCTGGTGTAGTGCGCAGAGGAGTGATCCCCGATGCGCTCGTGGTAGGTGAGCCGATGCTATTCCTCTGGTGTCTTGGAGGTGTCAGGGTAATGTGAAGGGCAGGAGAAACATAAGAAGAGCGAAGAATGCAAGTAAACTTATACCGAGGGTTCACTTTTCGACCCTCCGCGTCACATATTGTCGTTGGTGATGTATATACGACATACCGGCGATCGCTCGGGCGTCTAGCGTCGATAGTTTGGAGTAGCCGCAATCACATTGCGGCTGCTACACGCAACCGAGAGTTTATGTTGTACTTGCAAAGCTGCCCTCCACACCAATGCTTTGGTTGGGACATAATAACACATTCTTCAACACCGATAGAAAACAAGGCATAGCAACTCGCGGTAACGACGATATGCGTGGACTCGCTGCGAAAAATATGTACCATATATGTACCGCATGCATTGATGTCTCGTATTGGTTGAGAACAAACTACTTTAGACCGCCTTCACTGTTACTGCCCCCGCTGATAGCCATCTCTCCCTACTATTTAGTAGCATATAGGCCGCCACCATCGTCGCTTGGAGCTTCGAGAGATATTCTTGTCATCTCGCACGGCTACTACTAGAGCGTCCTCCGGTGTCCCGTGAACACCGTCGATTATTGTCCGAGTATTTTGTCCAGCAAGCCATTATCTACCGCAGGTTTCCGCTCCCCTCTCCCTCTCCACCTCCGTCCCCCCTCTTCCCTCCCCCGCCCTCTCCGCTCCCCTCCCCCCGTACACACGCTCCCTCCTTCACCCCCTCCCCCCCCTCCAGGTACCCAGGCAATAGTAGTAGATACAAACAGTACTTGCAGCAGCAACATATTAAGCACTTTCCTGCCCACCGTTCCTGGGTCCACTGGCGGTTGTAGTGTGTAGCCCTGATCCACAATCATGTATCGGGGGTGCCATTTTGCCCTCCCCTCGGTAGTATAGGATTTTGGTGTCCCCGGGCCGGTGCGATCGCGCCGTCGTCGGTACCCGTTTGCCCGCCGCGTCTTCGCTCGGCCGACCGCCACCCGCGCCGTTCGCTTGTTCGATCGCGCTGTCGCTCGCTTTGCGGTCGACCGTACTCGCGCAATTGCCGCAGGACCAGCAGCAGGAGCAGCAGGGTTGTACTGTTCAACAAAAGCAAAAACACTGTGTATACGCGCACACAGGTGGAGGTGATGTTTCATTCAGCAGCATTGTGAAAGATAGTTGTAAAGTCGTAGTACCAGGTACGCGTTTGTTCTACCGTGTCCGGATCCACTGGCATAGCATCGGGTGTAACACTTGTGTAATGTATTAGGCAAATGGTTGTCATGTATGGTGACACCGTTGATCAAGGGGGTCTCACCGGGCATCGCCCAATGTGGAAGCACCGGGCGCTCGGCGAGAGTTGCCCCTCGGAGCAAGGTCACGTTTACGCCGCACCCGAGGACAACAAGGTCCAATCCCTGGTTCAGAAATCATGCCCTACGTCTACAACACAGACAAACCGGGAACGAAAACGGTGACCTTCCGGGACGGCACGGCCCGCCCTGTGTGGAAACCCCAACCACATTGACTGGTTCCAATTTCTCGGGCACGCCATTAGTCAAGGGGGTATCCACGCTGTCTCTCACTCAATGGGGGAGTGCCCGGGGCTCAGCTAGAGTTTCCCGTCGTGGAAATGCCACGGTCCGGGGGCACCCGAGTAGAATAGGGTCTCATCCCCGGTTCATGGATATTCCCACTTCTCTACAACTCCGACGAACCGGGGACGAAAACAATTGCCCGCTGGGCCGATCCTGCTCCACACTCTATGTAAACCCCGAACCTAGTCAATGATTGGCTGATTGGTGTTTGTATTGATTTTGGGCAGCGATCGGTACCCGGGCAGGGTACGGTTATATCCCCGGATTATAAGTATTTCAATACATCCACAACTCCGACGAATCGAATACAGACGCGGTGATCCGCCGGGACGATTACGCCGCGCAAGGTTGGGAAAGTTCGACCCCATTGGCTGATTGCGGATCGGCTGGGGTTCATGAAGCGAGCGACATCCGGGGCGAATAGCGTTCCATGCCCAGATCTGAATTCCTTCCATAAATCTGCAACCCAAACGAATCGGGGGCTAAAACAGTGATCTCCCGGGTCGATAGCGCCTCGCGCGGTGTGGAGACGCCGACTCCATTGATTGATTGTCAATCGCCTGGGGTTCGAGATACCAGCGACCTCGGGGAGGACACGGCTCCATCCCCGGATCAAGAATCGTTTTTTACATCTACAATTCTTACGAATCGGGGACGAAAGCGGTGATGTCCGCATCTATATCGCTCCGCGCCTGCATTGGCTGATTGCCCATCGCTGGGGTTAATGAAGCCAGCGGCACCCGGGAAGGACACTTTTCTACCCCTCCAGAAATTCTTGGATCTCTCTACAAATCGAATAATCGGGGATGGAAACGGTAATTCTCGCCGGTCGATTACTGCCCCGCATCGTGTGGGAACCCCAACCCCATTTTCAGAATGCTCACTGGCTGAAATCCGTCCCCGGCCGCACCCAGAGAGGATGGGGTCCCATCCCCGGATCAGAAACATATCCTTTGCTGAGAACTGGAGTTTTTAACGCCAGGAGTGCACGGGGACGGTACGATCTCACCCCCGGGTTATAAATTCATAAAAATAATTTCCAACTCCCAGCCAATCGGGGACAAAAGCCATGATGCCCCCTGAAAAAAAAACGTCTCGTACGATGTGAATCACCTCCAGTAGAACAGCACCCGGCGAGAAGAACGCCCCATCCTCGGCTCAAAAATCCGTATATACTCCAACGAATCGGGGAGGAAATCTGCGATATCACGGGTCAATACCGCGCCCCGCACGATGTGGAACCCTCAACCTCGGTTATTCTCTTGATTTATTACTGATAGACCGGGGTATGTGAAGCCAGTGGCACTAGTGCAAGATACTCCCTTATCTCCTGATCATACAGCTTTAGCTCCCATGGTGGGTTGGGGGCTGGAGTTCGCGACGGCAGCAGTACTCGGGGAGGATACGTTCCCATGCCGGGGGTAGAAATCCTTCCATGTATCTACAGAACCCTATGGATCGACAACGAAAGCGTAAGGTGTTGACGCACCAGGACGAATCCACCGCACATGGTGTGGAAACCCCAATTTTGGCTACAGGGTACAGCGGCATTCGTGGACACTACGGCTCAATCCCCAGATCAAAAATCCCTTCATATATATATGTGTGTAGGTAACTCTCAACTTCTCGGGGATGAAACCAGTGATACCTCGGGACGATACCACTCCGCACGGTGTGCAGAGTCCAACCCCGGGTACAGCTGCACCAGGGGGGAATAATACCACACCCCTAGGTCAAAGTCTTCCGCGTATATACAACGCCAAACGAATCGGGGTCAAGAGCATTGATACCCTGTCACATACCGCGACACACGGTGTGGAAACCCCAATCCAGAGTTACACCATTGAACAGCCGATGTTCCTATTTGAGAATCGCCTTTCCGATGACAACAATAATCGAAGTAGTTGTCTTTTTCGTACTTTTGCAGGAGTAGTTCCCTTAAAGTCAAATATTATTGCCCGGAAAAAAAAATAGTCATTCGTGACAGCTGTAGATCACACCAATACGAATCGAAATCGGCATCGATGTATTGGCAGTCTCGAGATTCGATACCAGGTACGTATGATCCATACTTAGGTACAATAGGTTAAAATTTAACTGCAAGGGGACAGAACTCTTAGGAAACAATAAGTAACAATAGGTTCGAGTATCCTCGTCATCGAGAAGGCACTTACCCTTTTTTTAGGAAATAGGCCGTCATTGGTTGACTGCTGATTGGCTGGGGCTCATGAAGCTAACGACACCAGGGGGGCATACGGCTCCATCCACGGATGAGGCATTCTTGGCATGGGACTGGGCGCTGGACTTCGCGACACTATTGGCACCAGGGAAGGATATGTCCCCATCTCCGGCTGGAAATCGGTGAGTACAATACTATTTAATGGTTGGTGTAATCATAAAAACATGAAAAATAATCCCAGTTCGCTCATCAAAGTCGGTGCCAACTCGGTTCGCGATTTAGCTTTAATCCACCGCTGACCGACGTTCAGCAGCACAGCAAGAAAACATTGCTTAACAGCACACCATTACGGCATGCTACACGTGATGAATGTAGAAGCTGTTTTCGTGGATACCATGCACTGCTACGATCTTCGTTTGGTGGAGCCCAGTAAGAAGTAAGACGCGAGCGGAGCGCGCCGTTTTTGTCGCTTGTGCTGCATACAGTAGTACTTGAAGTATTCGTCAGAATTAAATGCTAGCAGTTTTTCAGTCTATCTGTATGACAGTCAACACAGTCTCGCGATCCAGACCGTTTCAGCCCCGCCTTGACCCATGGGTAAAGGCGGGCTGTCACAACCAGTGGAACACTGGGTCTCATGCCACACCGAGCTATAGCCGTCGCGCGCTGAGAATTGGCGACAATCCCCAGGCGGTCTCCGAGCCGTAAGGCCAGCATTGCTGCTGGCTTTAAATTTTACTGTTGCATTTCAAATAAACAAATTGACACTCTATTGGCCGATCCCAGTTCTACCCGTTGGCCTAATTCATACCAGAGGCCGCTGGCACTATCTACAAGGTTGGCACTGAACGAGAATAATTCCAGAAATAAAGCCAGCATGAGCCAGCACTACCCGGAGAGGATGATAGTGTTCCATCCCCAAATCAGAAATCCTTCCATACATATATGTACAACTCCAACACACAGGGGGGCGAAAGCGAGTCAATACCGCCCTGCACAGTGTAGAAACGCCAACCTACTCGCTAATGAATTGCTGATTGACTGGGGTTCGTGGGGCCAGCGCCACCCGGGAAGCGAAAGGTCCCGTCTTTGGATCAGATATCCTTCCATACACCTGCAACTCCGGCACTGCGAAGATGAAAACGATGGTACCAAGGATTCACATCAACTCCGTACGGTGTGGGAACCCATACCCGACTGACCCATTACTGACGTTCTGGGCTTCATGGAACCTCCGCCACCCGGGGAGGATATGGTCCCAACGCGGGATCATAAATCCTTCCATACATCTGCAATTCCAACATATCCGGGACGAAAACGGTAGTCCTCCGGATTGATACCGTCCCGCACGGTGTAGAAGCCCCCGATTCCACTGGCTCATTGCTGATTGGCTGGGGTTCGTGGAGCCGGCGCCACCGGGGGAGGACATGTTGCATCCCTGGAAAATAAATCCTTCCATATACATGCAAATCCATCAAACCGGGAACGAAAGTGACTGTCCCCCGGGTCGATACCGTCTCACAAGGTGTGAAAATACCAATTTCACTGCCTGATTCCTGATTGGCTGGGGTTCGTGGCGCCAGCGTCACTCGGGGATTACAAGGCTGTTTCCTGTGCGGTTCAGATTGTGAGCTTAAGATTTGACCCGATCGCGTGTTCAGCTGTAAACTTTGCAAGTCGAAGCAATTTTCTACGTAGTTTGCGGAAAAATCAGATCCATTGTGCGTGCAGAGATTCGAGCAAACGCCGAGGCCAACCGCTGTTGTTGTTGTGGTCCGACGCCGCGAAGAGACGCGCCGGGTGCGCTGCACAGCGCGAAGGACCCAAGCGTCCGAGCCAAAGGTGACTGTCTTTGGTCTGGCGGCGAAGAGACCTGCCGAGTGCGCTAGAACCAACCTCTCTTTGTATTTTGCATTTCACAATGTGACTGACTGCTGCTTGTTGCTGCTGCTGCTGCTTGCTGTAGTCTACGCATGCATACGTATCAACGGAGAGGTGCACACCGAGTGGGGTTCTCTTGGTCTCTAGGTCCGAGCCTGCGCCAGCCGACTGTAGTCTGGCCATGGAGAGACGCGCCGCCCGCCGCCCGCGCTTCGGGCACGAAGAAACGTTGCTACATAGCTGTGTCACCATTCAACTCATTGATCGCTCTGCTGCTGCTTGTTGTTGTGGATAACATCTTAAATTTAGAGACCATGCCATTTTTCCATTTGAAAATCTGATGACCCAACCAAGTCGTTGGATTTTGGGGATTTTGGGTCAAAATCGAACGACTTGGGCTATCGGATTCTCAAATTAAAAATAATCCGGTCAGATCTTACTAATTCGGACTGCTATATTTAAGTATAGATGACCTCGTTTTTGGGATCGAAAAATAGAAAATCGGAAGCTCGAAATCGAACCGCACAGGAAACAGCCCAACGTCCCATCTCCGGCTCGTGAATCCTTCCATTTATCTCCAACTTGAACACGACAACGTTGACGAAACGGTTGTCGCCCTGATTAATACCGCCCCGCACGGTGTGGAAACCCCCAACCTCTCTACTGGCTGATTGACGATTGGCTGGTGTTTGTGAAAAGCCAACGCCCAACGCCATCCGGAAAGGAGGTCGCATCCCCGGTTCAAAAATATATACTTGCATACATTCCTCGTATATATTCATAGTACAACTCCAAAACACGGGGGATAAAAAAGGTGACTCCCCGGGTCGATACTGCCTCGCATCGTGTGGACGACGCAACACCACCGGCTCATTGTTGATTAGCTGGAGTTCGTGGAGCACCTGCTACCGGGGAGGATCAGGTTCCATCCCCGGATCAGAAAACCTTCCGTGTATCTGCAACTCCAAAACAACGTGGACGAAAACAGTGGTCGCCCTGATTGACACCGCCCCTCACGGTGTGGAAATCCCAACTCTACTCTGGCTAATTGATGATTGGCTGGGGTTCATGGAGCCAACGATATCCGGAGAGGATAATAAGGTCGCATCCCCGGATCAAAAATCCTCGCATACTTACCTGGTATACATCCAACACACCGGGGACGAAAAAGGCGATTCCCCGGGTCAATACTGTCCCGCACCGTGTGGACAGCCCAATCCCACCGGCTCATGGTCGATTGACTGGAGTTCGTGAAGTCAGCGCCACCGGGGAGAATCAGGTTCCATCTCCGGATCAGAACACCTTGCATACATCTGCAACTCTAGCACAAAGTGGACGAAAAAGGTAGTCGCCCTGGTCCATACCGCCTCGCAGGGCGTGGAAATCCCAACCCTACTGGCCCATTGCTGATTGACTGGGGTTCGTGGCGCCAGCGCCAACCGGGGAAGATAAGGTCACTTCCCCGGATCAGAAATCCTTCCATATATATGTGCAACTCCGATACACCGGAGACGAAAACGGGGGTCGTTCTGGTCGATACCGCCCCGCACGGTGTAGAAACCCCAAACCCATTGACTCTTTGATTGCCTGGGGTTCGTGAATAAAGCCGGCGCCACCCAGGAACCCGCCACCACCTCCTGTATACATTACTAC
This sequence comes from Macrocystis pyrifera, assembly GCA_031763025.1. NCBI lineage: Eukaryota > Phaeophyceae > Laminariales > Laminariaceae > Macrocystis > Macrocystis pyrifera. Next base: position 11,577,703 of record JASSKH010000009.1, read on the forward strand.
TGTATGGGCGAATGTGAGGAAACAATTTTGCCTGTGGCTAGTTGTGCATGCATGATATGTAATCATCTTGGGCATCAGATCAACCGGAATCCAAGAGTAGGAAAAACAAAAATATGCACTATCCGAGAATCGAACTCGGGTCGCGTGAATGGCAATCACGCATTCTACCACTGAACCAATAGTGCATTCGATGGTGACGACAGTGTGTTCACTGTTACTGATAAAGTGAATTCATCAAAGCTCTCATCGTTCAGCGCACTCCTACCCAAGGCAGACGAGTATTAGTTACATGTTTTAGACGCGAAGTTTCGGGAACAAGTACAGCAGTACTTAATAAGTAAGATGTATATATACGTACAGTAGATATGACGCATTTTTCCAAACACTAAAAAATAGAAAACTTTTCGATATTGACTTCATACCTATATCACGGCAGGGTGCACGGCAAAAAGACCACCCCACACTCCTAAAGTGGTCGAAATGACTATGCCTTGTCCAAATAAAATGCAAACCAGTGGGCTGATGTGCCAGAATTCCTTCCATACATCTGCGACTCCTCAGTCCGGGTACGCCCTTGTTAGCTGTTGGCTGGAGTTCGTGAAGCCGGCGGTTCCCACTCAGTCATTGGGGGCCAAAAGGTTCAGCAGGTTCAGAAGCATGGTGTAGTAGACCTGATATTTTAATTCACATGGATCACCATCTTCGACCTTCGTTTTGGTAAAGCCTATCCAACAATCACGTGAGTGGATACACTTACTTGCAGGAGTGGTACATCAGTAGATTACCTTAAGTGTAGGTACGTACGTTCAGCAAAAATAGACCTAACAGCAGTATGTATGCAGAAGGTACGTATTACGGTGCCGTGGCCGCACTAATGTGGTACCCTGGTACAGCAGTACAGGGGTCGGTCCACGTTCACCCGCGAGTGTTTTTCTCTGGCCGGCGGGTCGTGCCCGAGGATCCTGCCAGGACAGTAAAACCCAATTCCGCTTGCTGCCTGCAGGCCCTTTCTCGTATCGATACGTCTTTTGTTTACCCGGTATATTTTATCCACTGACTGTAAAACACCGCCAAATCTACCTACATGTTCAGGCCCACACCCATCCATCCATGCCCACACTATAGCCAGGCTACGTATCACTGCGGGGTACAAACATACAATGCACAATATATATATGATAAATTGTCTTTAAGCTGCCGATCCGTGGGCCGGATCCGTGGGTCATACCCGCAGATCGGGATGATAATAATGTTCATGCGGGTCAAAAAGTGACCCGACACGCGACATAACCTGCACACCACACGGGTCAGTCGGAGACTAATGGATCAGGTCGGGTCGGGTTGGGCCTGGAATTTTTCAAATCTCACTATTAATAATCGAGGCGGGTCCGGACAGGAGGTTGTCAAATCCCGCGGGTCAGGCCGGGCGAGGGGTTTTAAAACGTCACGGATCGGGCGGAGTCGGGTCAGGAAAATTTCTAATCTGGGGGGTCGGGTCGGGACACGTCAACACACCTCAAACATTTCGCGGGGCGGGGCGGGACAGCTGGCCGGGCCCGACCCGACCCGACCCGTATGGATTGACCTAACTCGTGAACCAGCCCTGAAAAATACCTTGCTATCCCCAACCCAACCATCAATCAACAGTGCTTGCTTGTCTTTCAAGAAGTTAAAGAGGGAGGTAGAGGTGCTCTTCAGGAAGCGTCTCATCTATCTGCGCACACACGCAAGCAAGCACATAGCACCTACAGCGGTACATCAATCAATGCATCCCACATCAACACCAATCATTCATAGAATATACATGGTTTTTAGTTTTCAACATTAGGCATATCAAATCCTGGAACCATATGTTCCAACGTCGTTGCACATGTCGGTTTTTCGTTGTTCTTGTTCTTTGGCTGCCTAAAAACATTTGTTCATCCTGGTTTCTTTCCTCTCCACCCTACATCTCCATCCACGCAGCCTGCAAGTTCCGGCCTCTTGCAAACCCGCGAGAAGCCCCAGCATCGCAAGCCGTGAGATTCGAAGACAGCAGAGGGATATATAAGCGCAATGGCAAATGCGTTGGGCGGATCACAAAGCCGTACTTCAAGGCATCATCGGCGGGCGGGTCTTACTCTGGCAAGGCTGCCTCTGCTGGTGGTGCTTGCGGTTTTGCTCAGCATGATGAGCCACTCCATTACAGTCAAGGCGGAGAACGAACCGGGCCCACCTGGCGACGCCGATGGAGAAGCGGGGGAACTGCTGACCATCTCGTCGTGCGACGACCTCCCCGATGAACGCACGGAGGTCTATGGGGTCGTGGCCGTCATGGGCGACATCGTCTGCCCTGAGAAGCGGGTGCGTAACACGAGCAAATTGCGATACTTCCTTGTGATGGGTATCTTTTCTGTTTAGCTTTGGTTTGTTTTTTGGTGTATGCCAGGTACCAGGCCCTGACTGGGGTGCGGGGGCATCCTCGTCGACTGGTAGTGCCGCACCCTGTGCTAGCATGTCCGTTGAACTATAGCTGCTGGCAGTAGGCGGAAGCTATGCTCTCGGCCAGCGATGTAATCAAGCACCGGCACAGCAACCAAAGTTTGAGCGATACCCGAAAGTCAAGTAGGACCTAATCCTGGAGTCACAAACTGATGCTGCCGTTGGTCCGTTTCAAACCCCCAGGCACCAAAACCAGTATACAAAGTCAAAATAGACTTTGACAGGTCAAACTGCTGTATGTAATAGTAGACCGTCGACCGACATATATTTTCTTGAAAAAGATTGCGGGCGTGTGCCCACTTTCAGCTTTCAGCTTCGACTCGGTCGGCCATGGCAAGGTTCTGCGTGACCCTCTGAGGCATCTCGGATCGCTCGACTTGCACCGCACCGAACCAGGGAAGGGTATTTTTTTCTTCGCCCTGTGATTTTCCAGAGAATCACGCAGAAGCACCCCCGCTTCGTTTGTCGACGATGAGCGCCACCTCTCGAAAAATCTCCCACGTGCATAAGATCGGAGATTTCGGTTGATTACACCTTTCTTGCCTCTTGGCGGCCAGCCGTCAAAGAGCTCCGTGCACTGAAACTAGCACATTTATTTCCGCACGGAAGAGAGACCTACCAAAATTGATAAATCGTAAGGTACTTGTGTGTTGCACACTCTATTCCCCGGGTGGATCAAATCGCGCAGGATTGTCCCGATCCCTTATAGGGATCGTGGCACTGCTGGGAAATATGATCTGCCCGGAGGTTCGGGTGCGCACCACAAGAAACATACGATGCATCGTCGATACTGTAGTTCTCTTTTCTGTGCTGCAGTAAGTTTTCGTATTTTGAGTGGTTGAGCGTCCCGATCAGAGGTGTGGGGTTTGTCATATAATCGATTGGTATTCCCCCAGCCTGTGACGACTTGACCACCAAACACAGATCAAAATTGTGCCCGCGTGTATCGATAGAGTGAAGCACCCGCACTTCAACCAAAGTTTGAGCAAAAACCCCACCCCAAGGCTCTGTGGGACCTAAATTTGACGGAAAACAAACAACGTTGGTCCGTTTTACATCACCATCCGATCGGTTGACGGCACTCTTGCCCCTTGACGGAGACGTCAAGGAACTCCAGACAATTCTATAAGTGCATGACGTCTTGATAGACCTTGACGGTCAATCCTAGACGGTCAACCGACATATTTTATTGGGGACGCATGCGAGCCTGTGCCAGCCTTATGCTTTCAGCTCCGAGTCGGCAGGCAATGGCACGGTTCCGCGTTTCGTTCCTAGGCATCTGGTCACTCGACTTGCATTGTACGGAACCAAGGGTGATTCGCACGTCCTGTGCTTGGCTGTCCGCGTCTGCAAGGAATTCGTTCACGACTGTGAGAGGCACCCCTTTCCGTTGTCGATTTTTTTTTTTTTGCCCAAATCCCCTTTTGTGCAGCCGCCATCGAAATATCTAAACTACTAATAGTAAACTACGATAATAGTTCGTTTCGTAACTCGAATAAATCGGTTGACCGCACCCTTACGCCTTGACGTGACAACCGCCAAGGAGCTTCCTACAGTAAAACCAGTACATAAATGATGAGCTAAAAAAATAAACCTTCAACAAACACAATTTGTGCGCTTGTAGTTGGTGAGTGCAAGGATGGTGGCATCATCATATTATACCTGGCACATACGACTATTAATAGCGTAGTTATTGTACAATTCATCTATACCCTCGCCACAGTAAAAATGTTATTTCAGTCGTGCTGTCAATCGTACAAGGTACACTTGAGATTGGTGATGTGCAGGGTAGATACCGGTGCTGCTGTACTGCTGTACTGCTGTGTGGCATCCTGTGGCTCATCGGCTTCGGAGCGCTGTTGCGAAGACTGATAATGATGGTTGATGTCGCTAATGGGCATCATCAGCCGTGCAGCAAGCTTATTATTTATACCATATAGTACAAGCATACCCTGATTGTTCATCTATCGCGATCTTGGGCATGCATCCTCTCTGTCATCGTCAGATCCGCCGTGAAGAAGGGAGAGCGTGCCGGTTCGATATCTTCTCTGGTGCAGCGCTGTGCTTTTGCGAGCCGTTACCAGAAAGGCGAAAGCACCATCTATCTTATATGTACGAGTAGGAGATAGTTGTTGCTCGTCATCAGGACGGAGCTGATGATGTTTCAGCGTAGACAAAGTACTGCTGTAGGGCGATACAACAGAGCGTTGGCTTGGTGACTTGAACTACAGCAGTACCAGGTAATATGAACTTTGTTGTTGTTTTTATGCTGTTGTATTATTAATAGTTCTCACAATAATGTTTTGATATTAAAGATCGCTACTGCTGTACGCCACTGCTGTACTCGTCGTAATATCAAACAGGACTGCTGCTGTACTCTGTAGATAGATACTCACTTAGATCACGAGAATGAATGCGAAAGGGTCCGTGGGTTTCTTTCGTGTTTTGGTTACTTCCCCAGGGCCATACAGACATAAAGCATTCAACTTTTTTTTTTAATCAGAAGAAACGTATTCCTTCTTTCATACCTCGATTCATTTTTTTTAAAATAAATTTTGAAATACGTCAGCTGTAGTAAGTTCGAATGGTTAAATAGTTGATATTCAACTTTGCAAGCTGCGTGATAGGCCTCGTCTATATTCCCTTTTTACCGAATTTTACAAGGGTTGTGATAAACCGAACGCGCGTATTCTATATGTGATTCCTTGTCGAAGTTATAGGCCAGCGGCTCCCCTGGATGCTGCCCGGGTCAACAGGACAGTTTTAAATAATCACTCTGCGCACTGATACTATAACCCGAACAAGGGATATTGATATGATGTTGCAACATGTTGAAACCTTTTCATTTCACAAATATTTATAGATTGATTGAGTGTTATTTGTAAGAAACAAATAATTCCGCGTCTTCAATGGGCTTGGCGTCATTTCTTTTCCTCCTGCTGAACGGCTGAAATTTTATACTGGTAACTACTTTGATTGCGGACTGCACAATCAATCATGGCACAAGGTTTTCATGCAGAAATAAAAATAGAATTAAAAGTAGTAGTTGTCAAGGGTTGATATTACTGGGGACCATAGTAAATGGGACCAAATATTGTTATTAATAATCAAAATAGGGAAATATATAGGTTTTTGGGTGCACCGTAGGTCCTATTTACTATGGCCCTCCGTAATAGTGAATCGTCGTATTATGAATAGGGTAGTTATTTGGGGTACTTTTGTTTGACTGAGGGCTGAGGGGGTATCACATGCGGCTCAATCAATCGTGGAGTATTTCCCAGCCACAGCATCCCGAGCCGGCCGAATCAACCTACCAGGTACCGGTATTAATAGAGCCTTAGCAAGTACGGTGTCCAAGCCAGCCGGGTCCACCTAGATAGAGTCTTACCAAGCACAGCATCCAAGCACTGACCACTGACCACTGGCATTGGGCTAGGGTTCGGGTCGGTGGGTCGCTAAAGCCGCGGCTTTAGGCACCAAGCACAGAACCTCCGGAAATATTGATAACCAAGGTGTGACAACCCCTCAATATGTTTCCATCATTGACATAACATTGACCAGATGTTTTAGTTCTTGTGGGAAACAACATGGGATTTTTCAAGCCTGAAAATCTCACCAACCTGAACCTGAACCAAAAGGCGCCCAAGTCTACAAATTCCCCTCTCGCCTTGATGTATCAGCTACCTTCTAGTTGGCGGTGCATGATTCCTTGCGTACAGCAATAAATTCACACCGAAGTTATGTTGCTTGCGCACGCAGATATTGCGCGTCAGCCAGTCGATGGGCGGAGAGGTGGCGTTCGTAGCGGATTATCCCGTACGCATCAAGGGGGTGAAGTTCGAGGTGCCCAGCGACACGCTAATGGCGTTCGGGGCGCCGCTGCTAACGTTCGAGAAGGAAAAGGTGCGTGCTGAAATTCAAGCAGCATTATCAATCAGTAGGTTACATGCAGCAGATGCACCGCAACAACGGCCCGCTGCTGCTTTCTTCAGGATGACCTGCCATATTTGTAGACGACAGTATTACTAGTAGGGTAGTAGGGTAGGGGGTCAATTTGAGGCCCTCGTTTTACGGTGGCACTCAAAGCCACTTGGGAGAGTGGCGATCCATATAATTAACATTTTTAGTTTCGCGATATGCACCGGCGTGAGATGTTCAGTTTCGCTGCGCCAACAACGTATTTCAAGTTCGATTTCGCGTAGAGGTGCAGAGCTACTCGCTCGAGCTGCCCAAAATCGGCAGTGAACATATTGGCATCACACACCCCCTACCCTAGCCTTGGACCGTAATGTTTTTGTGGGTCTCGACTGAACGTTCCTCCTGCGATGGCATTCATACTACTGCTGCCGTTGCGTGCTGTCCTTCGACATTGCGCCCGCAGGGTTCCACCCAGGAAATCTTCTCCGTGCACGGGTCCCTGGTCTTCTTCACCGAACTACCGCTCTCCGTCCCTGAAGGAAGCACGCCGGTGAGAACGACTAACTTGTCTGCCTACCACTGTGTTATGGCATTGCCTTGAAATATGCGGAAAGTCCAGTAATTCTCTGGATGCAGGTAATTGGGATCGTGTTAGTAGTACTCAGGAGGCGTATCTTAGATGGGAAACCAGGGGGTTTCCCAGGCGATGCAACGAGCCCTACGCCGTTTTACTCTTCGTGCTGTAAAAGGAAAAAAAAATGTTATTATGTATTTAAGCAATCAACACACGAGAGTAACAACGAGTACCTGCGCAATAGGCAAACCTGGCAAGGGATACACAGTATCCCGACCTGATCTCATTATAAGTAGTGTCGTCGGCAGGACGAAAGGGACCCAAAGTATCCCGATCTGATCGCATTCTACTACCGGGTTGAGGCGACGTTACTGTTAACCCCTTTAGGTATGCGCTCCCGTCATGGGAACTAAACCCTTGGATTTATAATGAAACACGTGCTTCTGTATAGTACGATACTGAAAGGGATAAGAGACGATGTCCACATTATTATTGCGCAGCATGTGGGTACTGTAACTGTGGTGTGAGTGGACGGTGGTTGTTCTTAGTGAACACCCTCCCTTCGTGGCGTTTGGGTGTTACTACGAGGTTTGGGGGGATATATAGCCTCATTTTTTTTGTTTCGAATAGCCGCTTCTTCGACCACCCTTTTCCTGGTCGTTTGGGATGAACTTTGTCATTATCCTTCGACCATCGTGTGGTCTGCATATGCGACTATCCAGGGTGGGCTAGTGTGATATGAGTAAAGTACTCATGAGCTATAGGCGTCGATAATATAGTCTGTTGTTTTGTGGTCTCAGGACTACGAGAATAACCCAGGGAATGGATTATTCCGGCGGGTGTTCCGTTAGACGAGAGTAATGTTTCAATCAGGTAGAAATGTTCCTTAACGGAGATAGGACCATAAATTGATAGGCTTTTATATTTCCAGAAGAACAATCGTTGGGCATAGGAAAGTTCTATAGGAGTACGGAAGAAAAGAAAAATATAGGAGAGTTTGTTGCGGGGGTGGGACGAGTATATCTGGGTGCCCCCCCCCCCCCCCCCCCCCCCCCACCTCTCACTTCTCTCCCGAGCACCTGCTTAGCTCTCGCCGTCAATAAAGAATATACTAACCAGAAGAAGCGAAGCACTGCTTCCCAAATGCCCGATATACCTGCGTCCCTTATCCTTACCTCGGCCATCACTTCACATAACTAGGTATAAAATGGCCTATGATGTAAAAAAAAAAGAAAAAAAAAAACTATAAATGGACACAGCAGTATACCGATATATCGATATCTTAGTATCATCTTGTGAAGTGCGGTGGAAGCAAAGACTTTATGGTACCAGGCGTTGTTTTTCGTAGGCGATGACGATAGTTTGCAGCTTTACCCGGATTACGTTTCTGCCCAAATATAGCAGGATATTCAAGGGGGGGGGACAGGCTTCGAGAATGTGGGGGGGAAGTCAACTGGAGCATAGATTCAATATTGATGTGCAGCTCCCCTGAATGACCATAACAGCGATAAAAGTATTGGCCCACGAGTAGTGGTGGGCCAGAGAAGAGCAAAATCCGAAAAGCGGATAAGAAGGGGGTACTTTAGAAATTAAAAAACGATTATAACATTTGTTTTCGGCCGTTTCTAATCGATTGACCGAAAACACGGACCTTACCAGCAAACCCGTCTGGAGTGCTGAAGCGTTGAAATCAAGAGCGCATGCTTTTCGTCAGTCTGTGGTACTTTTTTAGGTTTCCGCGTCACTGGTAGCGTACTACATGAAAACGAGATGGCATCGCGTACTGTTTTCAGTCAGAGCAAAAACGCCTACGTAAGAACCGAGAATCAAGTGAGGAAGGTTGAGATTTACAGGGAGATAAAAAGGTTCGTCGAGGCTATATATATATATTGGTTTTAGTTTAGGACGTACCCTTTTTAGTGTGCTACGGTAGGGCTGGCTCCAACGTTTTTATGAGGCTCTTGATTCGAGGAGCCCTCTACGTCACCCAAAAACCGACGAAGAATAAAATGCAGACGAACAATCCGATTGCCTAGATATGCAGCGAACGACATCGTAAAATATGAACGGCATTCCAACAACATTGGGGAGTTCCTCGGTGCCCCTAAGGAGCCAAGGCAATCAGACATGGTTTTCCAAAAAATGCTAGTCTATACTACTACAGTAGTATACCTCTAGCGTAGCTGGCGTCCCTTCCCAAGTAATAAATCTAGTCTAGGTCGCCAGCGTTCACGCCTGATACGTATTCTAAGTACATAGTTCGAGTAGGTGTGCTGCTACACCAAGAAGGGTGCGAACATCACAGTGTACGTCCTTCCTGTCTTTGTACGAAGTATGCTGTATGTTTGATCCATCGTTCTAGTTTTTGTTTCTCTCCCGCGTTATTATATTCGCCCATTTTTTCTCTCTCCCTCCTAGTCATAACTAAGACCGGGGTCACATAGCATAAGAGCCTCTCCTCCCCCCTCCCCTGGGCGATACCTATTGATAGTGCCGTAAACACCTGATACACAGCATTGTGTTGGCGTTTCAGTCAACTCTACAACAGCCTGTTCAATCTTCTCTCTCAAAAACACAAATGCTTTGCAGCAACACGGTTATACGTAAGCACCAACCCGCCCGTTGGTGGACCGCGAAACTTGGGCCGGAGTTAACGCTAGTTTTTTATGTTGTTGAAACTTTAGGCAAGACACATTGAGATCAGGGACTATCGCTGTCTAAGTAAGTCCAACAGCGAAGTTAGTCTGGTAGGAAAGGGGTCATCGTTGGCTGTAGTGAATAGCTTACGGTGTGTGCCCGCATCCAGTTCAAATTACCGCAACGCCCGTCGCAAATGTGTACCACCGTGCGCGAAAGGACAACGACAGGCTTATCTGTAGACAAATGAATATTTCCCCCCCGCTCTTTTCCGCTGCCCTTCCTCGCCCCCTCTAACAACCTGCTCGACAGGAGGACACGCACTCCATCATGCGGGTGAAGAAAGGCGGATCGGTCGAGACGGACGGAGACCTGCACTTCACTGCAAACAGTTTGACGGTGGCCAAGCCCGTCGAAACTCCCGATCCCATCGACCAAGACTCGAGATGGGCCCAACGCCCCCGCCACCAGAACCACGCCATGTACGTACCCCCACCGATCTCCATATTCGCTCCTCCCCTGACATCTCGCGAGTCGTTCGGGGAGCGCCTGGAGAAAGGTCCCATGTACCTCCTCGCCGGCGAGGAGCTCCACTGGCCGTCTTCTATGTTCAGCGAGGACGGCACCATGCTCACTCTTGGCGTTGATGGCTCTCTTCTCTTCAAGAAACAAGCTACTGCTGCTTACGTCGAGGCCGACGGTGACCCTGTGGAGCAGCCGCTAGTGAAACAAATTTCCGCAGATTTTGGCAAAGCCAACCGCGCGCTCGAAAAGCGGCTGGCGAGGGGAGGGAAGGCGGTGGATGCTGATTTCCCCGGTCGGAAGGACAGCGTGAAGGTTCCCGGGTGTGCCGGCAGTGACACCGGAGGCGGGACGATTCTGACGGTTACTGACGAGGGGGATGTGGTGAGTGGGTATGGAGGTCGTGTAAGTGATCAGCATCAGTTTCCAAACGCAACGGTCTTATTTCCCTTGATTTTTGTGTTCTCGAGCGCCCTCTACGTACATCCTGCCCAGAAAGAAAACTCTTGCTCGATCCGATACACACTGCAGTCGATGATTTTCGGTGTAAGTTTTCTAAGGCTGGGAGACTACGCCGCTAGCCCTCCCTCTCTTCCCCCCCCCAATGTCTCTCCCTTTTCTCCCTTCAGGTGTCTGCGGAGGCGCGGCACAGTGAAGGGTCATGCCTACTATTACGGGGGTCCATAGTTAACGGGACCAAATTTTGTTAGTAAAAATAGGCAAATATATAGGTTTTTATGTGCACCATAGGTCCTGTTAACTATGGACCCCCGTAATATCAGTTTTATTATTGTCTCCGCTGCACCGACGACGTGTTCTAAGTTGGGTCCCTCGCTTAATGCTCACTGAACCCTCTCGCTTTAATATACGTGTCTTGGACTGCGCGCTGTAGGAGGTCACGATCGACGGGAAGAGAGTTCTGCAAAAGACTGCGCCCAACAAAGGCCGGACCCGGAGGAGGAAGTTCTGGGACCTGATCAAGGGCCGCAAGAGGCCGAAGGGCAACTACGAGATGCACATGGTCTCCGACGGTTTCGAGGTTCGATTGAATGGCGCTACTATCTGGGGGGTGCATTTCACCGACCTTCTGACGGTGGCCTCTTGAATCGACGAAACTGAGCGATTGAGAGAGAGATAATAACGAGTTGAGCACACACGTTCGGTTCACTGTGGATATGAAGTATCTTTCTCTTCATCTCTGTCTATCGTACCCAAGTTTTGTTTTGTGTCCAGAGTGTGGGCTTCTTGGAGATGTCCCCCCTGCATAATTTTGAGTTTTCGATAAGGGATGAGATGGATTTACCGCCGGCTTTAGCAAGGAGAGAAGAAGGGTTGAACAGCTGTTCTCTTGCCGTTCACGCAAACTTTAAGACTGTCGTCCAACTACTAATCACCCTCGTGGAGGTGCTATAGATGCCTGGGGGCGGCGCCGTATCATCAGGAGAGAAGATAACGTGCCGACTGTCAAAAAGCGCGTGAAGGTCTGTTTTCGCTTACGACTGTCCCTCGGTAGTAGAGAGCTGCCCGCCCATATTTTTGCTGTTGTTGCGGTTTTTTTTTTGTCATATCTGGTGGTTCGGCCTGTGGGAACAGAGAAGGCCTAGAGATGTTTGGCGTTTTTGCTAGGAGCGTAGTGGGACGATTAGGCCATGCACGTTTGTGTACTTTACTTTGCTTCGCTGCGAACGATGCCTAGCAGGCTATCAAGTTGTAGCTGGCGGCAGGGTGGAGGAATGCAGGACGTGCAAGCTTGGCCTCTCGTTGCAGTTAGCCTTTAGGCGCAGGGAGTGTTAAGGTAGTGCAAAGGGGAGGAACTACACCAGAGTCTCAAGCATTGCTGCTCTGTGGCAGTAACGCAAAAACCAGGCAGAAATAGTGGGAGTAAAAGTTAAAGGCGTGGCGTGTGTGAGCAGTGTTGGTTTATATGACTCAGAAGTGACGTGGTAAACAGACAGTGTAACCGCAACCACACAATATGAAAAAACAAGAATAGGCATACGTACTAGCAAGTAGTTAGGCAGTATGTGGAATCTAGGTCAATATTAAAGCTGTAACGAGAGTATTGATACTGATAGGGGAGAGTGGCCAGAACTACGTGCAGATACCACAGCGGCGAAATGAGTGACAACAACCTCCTGTGCATACTCTGGCGACGAATATTGGACACGTATCAAGGATGTAGAAGCGTTGTGCTTGCGCCAAAAACATATTGGTCTTGGTGTCCATGTATACAAACGCGGTATAACGTCTAGGTTAGGTTTGCACGATCTAGTGCGAGTTTCGCCGCCAAAATTAGCGGGAGAGCATGGGAGAAACGGAAACATAGAGCAGGTTGGACTTTTATCCGTGCCCACCATCCCTCGTACAGGTAAGCGCCTCATTTCGAGATCTGCTTGAACAAAGTCAATAAAACGTTAGAGTATGCAGGCGGCGCTTCATGCCTGCCTTTATCAGTCTGTTTACTTCGACCGGAGTAGCTTGTTCTGGTGCATCTGGTGACTTGCATCCCGTTGTATCAGTATGTTTACATTGACAGGGGTCGCGTCCTGTCGTTAGGGCACATGCATTCTGGTGACGTCCATCCCTTCGCATCAGCCCTTCATTTTGACCGGAGTGGGATGTTGTGTTACGTCTGGTTCTATCCATCCCCTGGTAGCAGTGTGTTTGGGTTGGCTGTTGTACATCTGGTGATATCGATTCCCTCGAGCCAGTCTGTCTATTTTGAGCGGAGCCGCGTGTTGTGATATTCCCGGCGACGTGTACCCCCTCGTATCAGTCTGTGTTTACGTTGACCGGGGTCGCGTGTTTTGTGGTGCAACTGGCGACGTATTTCCCCTCGTAAAAGTCTGTTTATTTCGACCAGGGACACGTGTGTTGTAGCATATCTGGTGACATGCATCCCCTCGTGTCCGTATGGTAATACTGACCGATAATTGTGGTACATCTACAACAGTAGTACGAGTAGGGTACACTCCTTCGTACCATTAAGCGCCTGAATGCGAGAGTCAGTTGGATAAGGTCAACGGAGTAGTGGAGTGTGAGGACATCGTTTCTTGCCTGCATCAGCGCCTTAATTTGGCCGGGGTCACTCGTCGTGGTATGTTAGGTGAATTGCATCCCCTTGTGGCTGTAAGCGGTCGGATTTCAGGACCCGTACAGGTAAAGGTCAAAATGGTGGCGGATTGAGGTTGCGGCGTCTAGCACCTGTGCTGCTGTACCGGCCCCTCCACGTTTGAGTGTGACCGTTCGCTGCGGCACATCTGGTATGGTACACACCTTCGTCTCGTTAATCGCCTGAACACAGTACCCAATTAGGTAAAGTCAACGGAATAGTGGAGTGTGGGAGGGGCGTTTAATGCTTGCACCTGCCCCTTTGTTCCGTCCTGGAACGCTTGCTGTGATCTATCTGGTGACGTACATCTTGCCGTATCCGTAAGCGGTCTGACTACGTGACACACTTGGCCGAGTCCAATAGACAGTACAGTGTGTAGTATCGACGGCGGTAGATAGAGGTTTCGTAACGGCTGATCGGTTGTGATCGTTCGGGCTTGTTGGGGTACGTGTGGCGACGAACATGTCCTCGTATCCATAATCGCCTGGCCAAGGGATCGGTTTTGTCAAGGTCAACGTGGCGGCGGATCGTGGGGGCGACATTTGGTACATGCATTAGTGCCCTCAATATCAGTGGGGTCGCCAGCTGTGGAATGTCTGGTCATGTGAATCAGCTTGGTTCGATGAGCGCCTGAATACGAGGCCCGATGAGCTAAGGCTGGCGAGACAATGGATCCTGGATAGTAGAATGCGGGGGCGGCGTTTGGCACATGTATCGGTCGCCTTATTATGAGCGGGGTCGCCAGGTGTGGCATTTCCGGTGGTGTGAATCAGCTTGCATCGATGACCGCCTGACTACGGGACACAATGTGCTAGGCCGGCGAGGAAGGAGTGTGGAAGCAGTGGAGTGTTGATGGTGGTGATGAATATCTGCACTACATCGGTTTCTTCGTTTCGAAGAGGGATCGCCTGTTGTGGTGTATTTGGTGATGTTCAGGTGTATCTGGTGGGCAATCCGTGTACGTGGTGTGGTCGGCGTATTCTGCGACGGGTGGTGGCGATGTGGGTGATTGCACCTCTAAAGAAAAACACACGACGGTAAGTCCTAGTGTACGCGGCAATCGGGTCGAAGCGCGTGTGAATGCGCATCGAATGACAAAAAGGCACGTCGTCTCCTTTGTCCCCGCACGGTCGCTCGAGTAGCACCGCACAGGAGTGAGTGATCGCCGTTGCGCGCGTGATGGTAGAGTAGATGATATTCTTCTGACTCCTTGGCGATATCAGGGTAATGTGAAAGGCGGGCGAAATCAAAGGAGAGCGAAGGGCGGAACCCAGCCCATATCAAGGGTTCACTTGTCGAGACTCCGCGTCGCGTATCATCGATGGTTCTATATACGGCACAACGACAACCGCTGGGCACTCAGCGTCGATATCCTGGAGCAGCCACGAACAAATCGCGGCTGCTGCGAAACTGATAGTTTACGCCATTCTTGTACTGACGTCATCAACACAAATACTATGGCTGGGACGTAATTACACACCCTCGAACATCGATAGAAAACGGCATAGACCCGCACGCAGTATTGAAGGTATGTATAACTCACCGCAAACAATGTGAACTGGTGGTGTCGCCGAAGTGGTTGGGAACAAACTAACTTTCAGCTTGCCTCCAGCCCCACGCTGTGAGCCCCCTCTCCCTTCTACCAGGCATGTACTATAGTAGTGTGGGGGCCACCATCACCCTCGCTTAAGCATCGAGGGGGTAATATTCCTGGCCATTTCGCACTGCTGCTATTTCCGGTGCACCCCCCTAGTTTTTCGTAACCACCGTCGATTATCTCGGCGGTAAAAATGTGTTTTCATGTGAATATATTTTGTCCAGGCCACTATTTCTTCGCAGTTTTGCGCGCCCCCTCCCCCCTCCTCCGGCGCGGTCCTCCCTCCCCCTCACCCGCCCCCTTTCCCTCGCCCCCGATTGGGCGCATCTTCGATCCCTTCTCCGATTTCTGGATGTTGTTGAAATGTTTTGCTAGTCGCATGTTATGTATGATCTGCATCTACGACTACTGTATAAAACGTTTAGGGTGGGCTACTGCCATAAGGTCATATATACGTAGTAGAGTATCATGCAGCATACGTAGCCGTAGGGAAAAAGTTATGGTTGCTGAAGATTCTTAGAGTACGACTTATACACCAATAACACAGACGTGACGCTTTTAATGGGCGGTATCAATGTCGGGAATACAACAATCAAAACGGGGGGGGGGCGAACTCATTTGTCGCTTGCCTTAGTCATTTGACCATTGACCACGCATCCCTTTCGAGACGCAACACCGTTTCTACTCCTAGTAGAGACGCTTCCGGCATTTGGGCGATCATTACGTTGTTTTCATACTTTACATATAATGTTTTTGTTAATTCTATCCCCTTCCTGTTTCGCCGCCTGTGGCCACCATCTATCGCCTAGGATTGTGATCGTTTTCTCTCTGCTATCTAGTGTACCAAACCCCTCCATGTCACATTCGTCTATTTCCCTATCTCCTCTTCTAACACATTCCGTTCACCCTCGTACATTTCATATTCTCCTACAATGGGGGGGGTAGGGGGTGAAATAAAATAGGGGTGGTGGTGGATGACTTGATCAAACAATGTGACTTGAGCCACGGTAGTGTGGATTAAATAGTTTTGGCGATAGAGGAAAAAGATATGGGAATACTCAAGTTTAGTTGATCTTCCCTATCAGCTCGTCGCTATATTTGGCCTTGGGTTACTCCGGAAATCAACGGCAGCATGGTCCAGATTGGGCTTACCCAGCACCGAGATACCAGCGCATGCAGTGCAGAGCGGACACATCACACTCGTATGACGGAGACCATAGTAATCTGGACCCATCATATAGACAAAAACCAATGTATTCCAGTATTTTTCTGAGCATACTTGGTCCTGATTACCATTGATTGATGTGCCCCCCCCCCCGTAATATTAATATTAATAGTATACGTACGTACATTGGGGAATGCGTTGGAAATCACATTCTGCGAGTTACGAGTATATTCTTCGGTCGAGAACCAAACGCCTGGACTACGTCCTACTAATAAAACATATTTTTTTAACAGCAGGTTCAGGAAGCAAATTCATCGTACGTACGTAGTCGAGCTCAGGCCAACCCAATTCAGAGTCACAGCAACCAATGCCAATTCGTGAGATATAAGGCTGCATGGGCTGGGTGTACCATACGAACATTATTACCTCATTATCACAGTAGTGCAGAACGCAACTGCTGTTGTAGCCGCCTGTATAATGACGTTCAATCTTCCTGTTCAAATGTAATGAAACTGCTCCTGGGTCGTTTCATCCAACGACACCAATGACCCCTTTTTATTTGCTGCTGTGCGCGTTTGCACTATCAATACTATTAATAAGTTGAACGTCAAACGTGATAGATCGGGAAAACGGCACCACCCTATCGGATACGATTTATTACGTGGTCCTAGCAGGGCTTACGTCCAGTTCGTCGATATTTCTTTGCGAGCACAACGTACGTGTGTGTGGCGCGTCGGCGACATGCCATACCAGGTACCAGGTATATCATCAGCGGTCCCGTGTACTGCACGTCTCCTGGTACCTGGTACATGTTAGAGCGGTCAAAAGATTGAAACGGCCAGAAAGACGGCCGCGTGTGGGTTTTCGTTGTTCTCACTATTGATAGCTAGTTTCCATGGGCATCATGTCGCCATACTGACTGGATTGCTGCCGTAGTAATGGTCTACACCCCAACTGCACCGAGCCTTCTCTGTTCACACAAGTCTATGCAGGGAGAAGGGAGAGCGGTGGACAGCATATCCCACGTCTTTTTCCTCGCCCAGTGTTTACGACAGCAGTAGAAACAAATGCGGCGCAATTAAATTGCTCCGCACCAGACAGGACAATGTTGCCGCCTGTGTGTCTCATTGATTCAGCTTTGACTTGACTGCTAGCAGTGCAGGGCGTGGACATCCGACGACCCTAGCGATGGATCTGTTCGGGACGATTGTGGCCTACCCCAGTATCGTCCAAACTACAGGCAGCTGACACTTACCCGGGAAAAAGTGCAATATCACACAAATAGGTTGAACTCACAGCTGACATGCTTTTTTAGTTTTTCACTGCTGTAGTCTGGCTGATGATGACGCTGATTCTTGTCGTATATCAACTGTGTCCTAAAATATAATAACATACTACAATTTGATAACAAAATAAATCGATCATTATTTTTGCGTACATATCAATATATCGTAAACACGCCTCTTTCGGCGTCCAGTGACCAACATGACCACGTTTGCACAGTGCGCCATACCCAAGTCCCATCCAAACTATACCTGGTATAGCGGCATCTGACACCTACCACGTCTGGCATCGTGGCACTCGGGAGTTAGCTTCAGGTGATCGTCGCCATCTCTTCGTACGATATGTGTATGCATTGGAACTTTTAGTGAGCATTGGAACTTCGTTGGAACGGGTCGGAGCTGTGATAAGAGATGGCAGTACCTTATTATGGTGTTCTCGCTGTGCTGACTGCAGTACTTTTCAAACACCCCGGCGAACGTGCTCCAAACAGACCCTAGCGAGCTTGCTTGCAAGCTTATCGTGTAAGCAGTCTCGGCACGAAATAGCCGATGCTTCCAGCAGCTGTTGTACAGACACTACCGTTTGTGTGTGCCATCAGTCCATCAGCCCTATGGGCGAGCTTGCTCGTCGTCATTCCTCGATTCAACAGCCTGCCAATCTGCCAAGTATCGCGAGCTGCGCGCGGTGTCACCCGCCGACTGGGGGATAACCCATACCCAGCTTGCACGAGGCGAGCGCACAGGATAAAAGCCAAAACGTGTGGCAGTCTCTGGGCTCCCCAATGTATCGTTGTCCATGTGTAGGTATCGGTACAGCAGTACAGCAGTAGTAGTATACCATCACTCAGAGACTTAGTACCTGGTATCAATAAATACTACCAGGTATTGCAGATAGTACAGCATAGTACAGTAGTTTAGGCTCACGGACAAGAAGGGACCCAGTAGTGATAAGAACACGCTCACCTTCGGAGGGGCGCTAAGAAAAACATGCTCAGGGGCGAGCCTATGCTCAAGGTTCTTCCAGAAAGGTGTCACAATCAGGTTGTAAGAGTTCGCTCAGACTACGTACGGAAATGTTTTTTCATGGCGGACCTGTACTACTGCTGTGCTAGAGGCTTTGCTCAGAGTACGTACGTAGGTGTTCTTGCATGGTGGAATTATGCTGTATAACAGTGTACAGCTTCATAGTTTTGAAGGTTCGATACTACTACGGGGGACCGTAGTAAATAGGACCTAGGGTACACACAAAAACCTATATATTTTCTCGATTTTTACTCACAATATTTGGTCCTATTTACTATGGTCCGCCGTAATACCACATTGCCTCACCGCAACTGGCGTACGTACCTTGTACGAATTAAGCAGACCCTTGTACAGTAGAGTATCGGTACTCTCATAAAAAACGTTCAATCTGGCTGTAGGCTAGATCCCTATTATGGCCAATCCCTATTTTTGCCGAGCGAGAATGGGGGAGATTTCTCACTGTTTTCCTATAGACAGCGAGTGCCCTGGCCGCATACTATCTGAAAAGACAAAAAAAAAATGTGTTACGTACAGATTGCTCAAAGTGTTTTCTTACGAGAGAGCCGATACTACGGTTGTTGGCCATCGGGTCCGGTTTGACCCCGACAAGAAAATGCACTGCCTGTTTCTGGAAGCCTCAGGCATAACTGTCATCACACCCCCCGACGCATGCCTGGAAATATAGCATTATAAACCCTGGTACATCTGGTATACCCTCCTGCACGCACACAGCCAGGCGCCAAGCGGTACGCAAAGGCTGCCCGGCATGCAAAGACTGAGTTTGACTCTTGAGGACACAACAATAATATTGGTAGTTGCCGCTCCTGACTGTTTTTTGTGGGCTGCAGACCGTCGTTGAGGCTGTGTGCACCATGTCTCAAGTCCTGAACTACCACGACGCCGTGATGTACGACACCGATGTTGCACTCTTCTGCGATGGCGGCTGGCTCAACGACAACTGCCTCAATTGGCTCTTCAGGTGGGAGTTTCTATTCATGGCAGTTGCTGCCATACGTACAAAGTATTCCTTAGATAGCGGGAGCCAAGGGTTTCGGATCATGGCTCTTCAATACAAAACGATGCTGTCTAGCCCACAAGCAGGCCGGGATCCCGTCCGGCTGTATCGCTTGCTGCAACCATGCAGCGGGCTCTCGTCCTCAGTCAAGTCGAGAGCCCCGAGTAAAAGTCCGTGTGTGTCCCGGGCCCCGTGCTGCTGTGAACGTTCCGGCATTTTCGTGCGAACGGTGGAATCCCCCAAACGACGTAGGCTGACTTCGCATGCTGAAACTCGGCCCGTTCCCACGCATTCGTCTCACGAGTACGTATGTACGTACCCTCCTCTCTTTCCTCCGAACTTCGCGTCCAACGACACACGCACGCCTCCGACAAAAAAACTGCGACGAGAGCAGGTTTCTAGAGCATGAGTCTTCCCGGGCAGGGGTGAGGTCCTTTTCATGGACCCTGCCGTAGTGTCGTGCATGATAAACCAGTGCGAAGGTGAGTTCCATCATATATTTTATGCACAGATAGGGTAAGTAATTGCGACCGCCGCCTTATCAGCTATCATATGCCGTATCACCTAGCAGGGGGGCTGTTGAATATGCAAGGAGTACAGCTGTAGGCTGTGAGCATCGCACTACCTGTACTGCTGTTGTGTGTGGTGGGATACGTAGATGGTAGAAGACGTTTTTATATTTCGGGGTGTTCATGTCCTGGATGTTGCTGTCATTTCGACCCCGAACGACATCCGGGGTGGACCCTCGTTCACTCCTTGAAATAATCCAAGAGGAGAGTCCTTCCAACCTCCATCATGAGTTTTCTGTTTACCTCGCCTAACTGCGTTAAGATGTGCCCCGCCCCACGGCCTCGGTCATAGTAGGATCCAGCTCACCCTTCACGCGACTCGCCGAACACCTTACGGTGCTTCGCACTTGGTGCAAGCAATGTTCATGCCTGATCGATGAAAAACCGACTATACTACGTGCCGGCATTGTAAGGATGCGAGAGCCTATGGTCATGCGACTACAGCCATGCATGACATGAGTACCCTCCGCCCCCTTCCCGTAACAACAATTGGCCAGCGAGCGTTACACACGCTGGACTGCTCGTTCAACGTGAGCTAGGCATGATAACTTTATCGTCCGGCGAACGTTTGTCGTATGCTTGGCAGCTCGGGTCAAGACGGGCGGTGAATATAGGGCATAGGGCACTACTGACGCTGCCAATAGGGACGTGAGGGTGTGTGCTGTTTTGAGTCGAAACCGAAGAAGAAAAAAAATATGTCCAGCGAGGACGACAGTGGACAACATTGAAAACAGGGTCAGGGTGGTTACGGATAGGGTCAGGGCTTTCGTTTTCACTCACTCGCAGATCCAAGACTCGATTTCGACGCGATAGTTCCGCACACAATTATCGGGACCCTCTCACAGCGATTCAATCCCTGCTAATATTCGCTGTGGTCCGTTGCCGACGGCGAGACGAGAGAAACGGCGAGAAACTAGACGGCGCACAATCACGTTATACTCCCCGTTTCTTTCATTTGTGTTGTTCATTTTTGGTTCATGTATTTGGTTCCCGCGCTCACGCTTTCCCCGCGGTTTTCGCGAACACATATTGCTATGATGCTTGCTACACTTCCCCCCCCTCACAGAGCCGGAAGAGTTCTTTGACCTTGGCAGGGGCATCGAGCTGGAGAAAAGAAGCGTGGTTTTCGTGCCGGTCAACGACGCTGCAGACCGACTAGCGCGCGGCAGTCACTGGTGAGGGTGAGAGGAGGCCCTCGAAAATATAATTGTGTTTTTTTTTTTCCGGGGGGGGGGGGTCTCTTATCATGCTTGTACGTGTAGCAGCTATGCATACGTCCGTCCGTCCGTCCGTCCGTCCCACTATGCATGTGTCCTATGCGGTAGAAAGTGTGGACCCGAGAGCGGGCGAGCTCTGAAATTAACGAAACAAAAAACTATAACAATTGTCCAGAACGAGGCCAGAAAGACGGGCGTCCTTTTTCCGACCTGGTGGTAGGGAAGAAGAGCTCCGAGATACCATTCGTTTTAGCCGGCGTTATTTTAACCCCCTCTTCCCCCCCCCCCCCCCCTCTCCGCCTATAAAGCGGTTCTTAGTAGGATGCAGCTCACCCTTCGTGCGACGCGCCCAACACCTCACGGCGCTTCGCGCTTGGTGCAAGCAATGTCTGCCTGGTCGGTGAAAACCCGACGTGCTCCGTCCCGGCATTGTAGGGATGCAAGGGTTTATGGTAATATGACTACGGCCAGGCACGAGAATGAGAACACTCCGCCCCCCCCAACTCCGTCTCCAAAGAGATGCGTGGTCAATGTTCAAATGGTCAAGGCAAGCAACATACGAGTACGCGCCCCCCCCCTCCCCGCCGACTTGTCTTGTCGCTCGCAGGAGCCTCCTCGTGTTCAAGGCGGAAAAGACTGGCACAAGCCCCAGCTTCCGTCATTACGACTCGTCCGCAGGCAGTAACCAGCAATCAGCAGAGCGGACGGCGAACAAGTTCTTGCGGATGCTTGATGGTGAAACAGGTTGGGTGTGCCGGAAGCTCACGCAAAAAAAAAACAAGTGCTCGGCGTGGTTACCTCCCGAGTCGCCAAAAATATTTATAACAAGCACGTCGGGATGTAAACAAACCCATGTGTAAATGCGCGCAGGCGGTTTGGCGCGTGTGCCACGTTTTTGTTTGATTCCACCTCGCTGCTGGATGTCTTTCCCCACAAGTCATGCACCACCCTGGACGAAAATATAGTGTTCATTAAGCCATTCTTATCATTATGAAGACGTCTTTGTATTTGCGGCCAGAGTGGGTATTTTCAAGCCCAGGGCGTGCATACCGACGAATACGTGCATGGGGGCTTGGTGGTGATGTTGCTGTTTTACGACGCTGCGATGGTCATGTACAAAAGGGCAAGTCTCACAGTTAGTAACCCGTCAGAATGGTGCGTCTCTTCTCCCAGAGACATACGCTCGACACCCATAATTCCAACACACAAGAGACAGACCCTCGACACGAAGCTTCCAACTCGCGCGAGCGATCCGGCCTACTTGTGAACCCACCGGTAAAAAAAGTTTATTCGAACGCCATCTAAACGTAGCCCTAGTTTGAGGGGGGGCATCCACCCTTCGCAGCCTGCCTGTATGCTTTCTGCCTGTCTGCGTGGCGAGAGCCGCTGGCGTTGTCGAACAGGGCTGTCAGGCGTTCATATGGTCGAACGACGTGAGCAGTGTGGTCGCCGTGGCGTGGTGTTTACGAGAGCGAGGGTGACCCAAAACGCTAGCACCCTACTACCCCCTCGTCTGTCTGTATGTATGTGTCTATTTGTCTGTCTGTCTCTCTGTCTCTCTGTCTGCCTCTCTGTCTGTCTGTCTCTGTGTCTGCCTGTCTGTCTGTCTGTCTGCCTGCCTGTCTGCCTGCTTACCTGTTTGCCTACGTACCTATGTTCTGCCTGCCTGCCATCCTCCTCGAGCTCAGGCAGCGAAACCCCGCCATGCGTGGAGCACGTGCGCGACGCGCCCCAGCAGAAGAACGGATATGACTGCGGGATGTATACCGCGGTGCTCGCCGAGCTACTTGCCTCGAGCGCCCTGGCGTTAACCACGTCGATCACGTCGCCTCAAGTGGAGGAGGTGGTTTCGATAGCAGGGGCTCCAATGGATCTTGTCAGCGGCGCCGCTAGCCGCGGCAGGGGTGCCGGCTTGAGTAACTTGTTAGCGGAGGACGGCAGCGGTGACGGCGACAACGGCGAAGCTGCGGCAGCGGTCAGCCCCGAGTTCGTGTCGAATGCCAGACAGGTTGCGCGGGAACGCTTGTCTCGGTGTATCGGCAGTCGGTGATCACGGGGGGTAACCCCCGCGAGCCCCTGAGAGATCCAAAGAGGGAGGTGGATGAAGCGTTATCAAGCTGAAGGGCCGTAATTTGGCGGGGGGGGGGGGGTGGGGGGGGGGCGTACTCATTTGACCATTGGCCACGCGTCCCTTTCGAGACGGAGCACCGTTCCTACTCCTAATGGAGACACCTCCAACAATTGGGCGCTCATTGCGTTGTTTCCATATATTACATAGAAGAAACGTTTGGCTAATCTTATCCAGGGGGGGGGGTGGGGGTGTGGGTGGTGGGGGGTTGTCAAGGTCGGGTCGAAAGACATATTTCATTTTGCTTTACACATTGTGCAGAGTCGACGCGTGCTACGGTGCGGAGTATGTACTGTAGCACCGGATTTAAACGTCATTACCCGCTTGGGAATCCAGAGCAGGAAATTGACCCGGGACGAAAACGATCGATGACAGCAGCAACGGCCACTTTGCGCAATTCAATTCGGGGACGATACGAATGAATCGGTATCCGAGGTACAATGGACGGTGGGGTGATGGGAGTCGTACGGAGGGTAAGGGCGCAGCATGGTCATCCTACCCGCACTACCTCCGAGCGCGCTCACGCGATGGGTAGCACCAAACAATGTTTTTATCACTGGTCTTGGTTGCGATCTCGGCGTCCCTGACGGGTCAATCAGGAGATCACATACTATATGGAGCAGTAACTACCGTAGTATTAGCATCACGCCCGAACGTCAGGCGCAGGAGAGGCTATGTGCGAGACGACACGCACCGCACGCACGCAGCACGATACAACTCGCGCCCAGGGCCGCTGTGAGCCGTTTCAGACTCGAATCCATCCATTTATCTACCAGACGTTTTCTCGCCCCATTGCATATGATGCGCACATGGAATTATTATGGAATGAATGGATCCCGACTCCCAGCAGGGTAGCACTGCTAGAAGCACCGCGTGTATTTCGAGGCGATAGCGGCCTGCTGCTTCATGAACGACTCATGCGTGCCCTTATTCTGAGAACGTGGTGAAACGTGTAATACGCGAAGGGGTTTTTGGTGAGAGCTACACTATCCGGGGAGAGCGGAAGAGCACATCAGTCCGTAACATTATCTCCAGTCAGTGCGATTACCGATCGCGGCCGTAACACGAGCGAGCCTGTTCGTCTCCTTCGAGCCAAAGCAGGACCTAACACCAACAACAAAAAAAAACGCTCACCGTTCATACATTCACACCGATCGAGCTCTGCGGCTGGAACCGAACCTCAGCCTCACTGCCCCCAATAATAGCACAGAAAGTAAAGAAGCAATATCATACCGTCATCATTAATGAAGCGTTAACACAATATCCCCATCTTCCTATGGACGCGCCATGGCGCTGTCGTTGGGGGGGTGGTACGGGGGGAAGGGGGGAGGGGGGCGCGCACCAGGCTCTTGGGCGCCCGTCCGCACACACCGTGCTTAATGGCCCGCGGCCTCTACACGTACTCCGCAGGGATGATAACGAAAGCACCAAATTGCCAACGAGTCCACAGCAATCATCGGCATATATATATATATATCGGGCTGCCGCGACACAATTGAAAAGAAGAAAAAAAAAAAAATCGCAAGATAAACACAAAACAAAAATCCTAATCTGTGGTGAACATAGCACAAGAAAAGGTCGGCCCGCCACCCTCCTTCTCCTCGCCCGTAGAATACAAAGGACCTTACTTCAGACATGTTAGATTACTGCCGAATAGCGCTACAGACATAACAATGGCGGAAAATATCTATAGATAGCTCACTATAAAGTTGGAAACACCGTCGTGGCCACGAAGATATTCGGAACATCCATCGTCATCGCTCGGCATTTTCGAAGCTGGCATTATCACGGCCACTCCCATACTTTTTTTTCGTTTCGCTAGCTTCTTAAGCAGAAGCCCCGATTTTATGTTAAATTTTTTTCCCCTGCTTTCTCCCCCCCACACCTCCGTCCCAGCGCTGTAGAGATGCGAGGGTCTATGGTCATACGACTACGGCCATGCATGATATCGAGTACACCCCCCCCACCCCCCCCCAACCTATTACCCCAATTTTGCCTACAAGAACATCCTCGTAAACAATTCGCCGATGGTCTTATATATCACCTCCCAGCTACAACAAAACCCTCCTGACTGAGAAAAGAAAAACAGTCCGCCCGCCCGCCAGCGTCGGCCGGTACACAGAAATTATTAAAAACTATCAAGTGTACACGTACCAACGTCAAACACTTTCGGTGGGGGTGTGGGAAGACCGTACACATTGCGGCGCTGGCTGCCCGATGTAAGTGGGGGTCGCCACTCAACTCTCAAGAGCAACAACCGCAGGCACTTTTTTCTTCCATCCACCCCTGCCTCCATCCCTCCGCCCTCTACAAACTTCCTCGTCCACCCCTGCCTCCATCCCTCCTCCCTCTACAAACTTCCTCGTCCACCCTCGCCTCCATCCCTCCTCCCTCTACAAACTCCCTCGTTCGTGCCAGTCAAACCCTATAACTGACACCCCCTTCGTCCCCCCGAACCCTGTTCGGTGACACCCTTTGGCCACTGCAAAAAAACACACACACACTATTTCCAACAAGGTTTTCCCCAAAAGCAAGGAGGCAGTTTGCTAAAAGGGCGACTTTCACCATGCAATAAGCCGCCAGCGCTTATAGGGAAGCGCGGAGGGGGGGGGGGGGGGGGTGTCGGGCAAAAACACCTACCTGCCTTTCGATAAAGGCAGGCAGTAATATGAGGTCGGTGACCCACACCAAACAACACGTCGTCGTGTGTGTTCACGTGGGATAGCTACGAACGGTCTGACCGTACCCTGTCCCATCGAGACCATGCCACAGATTTCCTTTCCCGAGCCATTGGTTTGCGTCAAGTCGCGAGAGATTATGAATACGTAGGCCGACACACCCACAGAACAAAATTCAGTTGGTCCCACCGCAGCAAAACTGTACCAGGTACATCCCGCCAGAACAATACGCTCGAACGCGCAGCTTGAGACACATTCCCCATAAGCACATACAAAATAAACGCCACGGCACAGCGCGATGGGGAACCCTCGCCCGCAGAGAGGGAGAGAGAGGGAGAGAGAGCAACAGCATCACCCCCCCCCCCCTCTCCCTCCCCCCCCCCCCCCCCCACTGCATGCTTCCACATACCAAAAAAATGTCACTAATGACCGCTGCAATACCCGCACAAACTCCGGTGACTCCCCCCCCCCCCTACCCTTCTCCCCGTCCGTACTTGCTACTATGCGACCAGCACCAGGAGGCCGCAGAAACCACACCCGGTCTTCTCCAATCCAACAGGGGATGCCACCCGCAGTGTCTATCCCTTAAGGTTGTCCAACTAACGTGACCACAGCCACAGCCACCATCACCACCATCACCACCACCACCACCACCACCATCAACCATCAACCATCAACCATCGACCATCGCCCCGCCCTCCCTACTACGGGATTGTTTCGTGACTACACCATGCCCGGACAAAAAGCAAAAAAAAAAAAAAAAACACAAAAAACACTTGGCGCGCCGCGGAGCGTGGACCTCAATCACCATCATCATCATCATCATCCCCGCTGAGCACAAGTGCACGAAAACCACCCGACGCAGCCGAACCCGACTTCCTCCACACAAAAAAATAAAAGTGTTGTTTTTTTATTTCTCCGTTCTTCTTATTCTTTCATGTTCGTACGTCACACACCCACTTCACTGTTCACAACCATCAGCACCGAACTACACGCTAACGAAACAGTCCGCTCTCCCCGCCCTCCCCCCCCCCCCCCCCCCCCGCCCCTCCTCCTCCGCCCGACACCTCACGGCGCTTCGCGCTTGGTGCAAGCACTGTCTGCTTGGTCGGTGAAAACCCGACGTGCTCCGTCCCGGCATTGTAGGGACGCGAGGGTTAATGGTCATACGACTACAGCCATGCATGATAATGAGTACACACCCCCCCACCCCGCCTCCCATCCCCTACCCCGCCCCCCTTCCCCTAGTTATGCCCTCCACAATATGTAACGAGGGCTGAAGGGCAATGGGTTCACATCACACTCAACGCTCGAGATATCGAACATCTACAACATCGACGGCACAATAAAAAGGAAGGAACACAAGGCCCACATCTCGTCTTCCATGTAATTGTCCATGCCCCCTCTCCCCCTCTCGCCGAAACGCCTCCTAATCTCCCCCTCCCTCCCCCAGACACGCAACTGAAACCCAAAACCGACTCTCGAGTCCGAAGTGCGCCCGAACAAGGTGCGCGCTTCTAAGCCTAATGGAAACACGAAAAAAAAAAAAAAACATCCTGCCTCACCCTACCTACCAACCCACCCACCAACCCACTCGTCCATAACTATCCTAGTCTCGACATGCCTAGACATTCTAACACGACCCCTCGTTGATGCTTCGACCGCTACTGGACGAAAAACGCGGGTACTACCCTAAGCGCTGGGATGGGAGGGAGGGGGAGGGGGGGGGGTAGTCAGGGGGGTGGGGCTTTTCCTCTTCCTTCATTAATTTAAGTACACACATGCCACTCTACAAGGCACCCCATCTTGTCCGGTCCTGTCCGGCCCCGCCTGGCTGGCTACTTGTGGTCCGACCCGATGTTCTTGATTGCAGCGTTGAGGTTCTCGAAGTAAGGGTGCTCCATCGCGTCCTTCGCGGAGACGCGACGTTGTGGGTCGAACACCAGCATATTCTGCACCCGGGGACATAATGGAAACATCCCCGCGAAAAAAACGCCCACGCAGACACACGAACATGAAAGACAGCAGAAGCATCAACGTCAGTGAGATTAAAAAAAAAAAAAAAAAACATGGCGAATTATTTAAAAAAAAAAAAAAAAAAAAAGGTAACTACTCTGCCCCGATATGTAGGGACCGCCAGCATGTCAATATTCCACACGAACGGTCCTCATCATGTCAGATGCCAAGCATAAAATATGCCCGCCGTCAACCAGTAGCTGAAAGCTCGACGCTTCAGCAGCAACACCGAAACGGTTGATTTTTCGAGCGTCGTTCTTGGCGGCGTGAGGTGGAGGAGGAGGTCGTCGGTAAAAAAAAAAAAGTACACCCAAGTGTTTTTTCGGTTGGTTGAACGGTCCAGTGTACCGCCGTCGACCCAACGGTAACGGAAACAACGTCGGTTGGTTTGTTGAGTGGTACGATATACCGCCGCCGACCCAACGGAAACAATTAATGAATCAGTCCGTTGAGTGCTGCAATCTGTATTACCACCGTCGATCCAACGATACAAAAGAGTTGTTCCGCTGGTTGAGTGGTACAGTATACCGCCGTCAACCCAACCTCAAAAGCTACAGTAGTCCGTGGAGTGTCACAATATACCGCGGTCGATTCAACGGGAAAAAAAAAAAAAAAAAGTTGATCAGATGGTTGAGTGGTAAGTCATCTTTCTACCGACGTCGATCCAACGGATATACAAACACCAGGCAGTCGGTCAAAGGGGTGCAAAACCACGGTGAGATATACTCGTACAGCGGTCAAGCAAGCGGGAGTCCTCAACGCAAGATAAGAAACGCACGAAGAGCAAGAGCGGCGCGGGGCGCAATGCACCGCCCCGCCGCCGCGCAAGTGGATCAATCGCCGCCAGTCGTACTCCAACCTGCTCCGCCACCGTGCTGCGCCGGAGGAGCCGCACAGCAACACACGCGAAAAAATAAACCCAACATGAACAAATGCTCCGCGGTTTTTCACGGAGCAGAGGCGGAGGTGCGTCTCCTTTAACCTTCTCCTCTACACGCCAAACTCGGCCGCCGACATGCACATGTACTGCAGCACACACTGTCAATAATCTTAGGGGATAAGATAGTTGTCAGGACCAAATAAGCTCGGTAAAAATAATCGAATCTATGGGTTTTGGTGTACATTATGGGTCTTGATTACTATTATATTAATACCTGGTGTGGTCATTTTGTCAAAAGGGGGTACAAGAACAGTTTGGGCATCCATATGGATGCCCAAACGATTCTTCATCATGATAGACGAGCGGTATAGGATACGTAGCTCTTGACTCTCCCGCAAGCACAAACGAAGTTTAACTCGGCACGGCTACGTCTCCCCCGCTTCCTACCCTCCTCAACTCGCTCCCTCCCTCCGGCCCTCTCTCCCGCCACACCCCCCCCTACCTGCGCCTCCAAAGGCATGCGTGCTCCACGGTCAAATACATGAGGCAAGTAAAAAAAGAGTACGCCCCCTCTCCCCCCCCCCCCCCCCCCCGCCCCCCCCCTGCCCCCGCTCGATACAACCCCCTCGCCGCCTTCACCTCTCCTTACAGCCCCCCCTCCCTCCCACTCGCCGGCACTGCTACTAATACCTACCTACCTGCTGGTGCTGCTACTACTGCACACGCGGCAAGAAAAAAAACAAAACTCGTCACCATCATCAAATCACCCTTTGTGCTCTCCCAATGTATCTGTGGGTTCGCTTACCGACAATAAGTTCACGCCGAGCGGGTCAAGGCCCGGTACGAGATGGTCCAAGCTCTCGGGGACCGGGTACTGTATGACGTCGGGCTGTCCACGGCAGGGAGGGCGGGGGGGGTTTGGAGGGGGGGGGGGGGCCCGGAAGGGCGAAAGGTGAGAGGGGGGGGGGGGGGGGGGGGGGGGGGGGGGGGGGGGGGGGGGGGGGGGGGGGGGGGGGGGGGGGGGGGGGGGGGGGGGGGGGGGGGGGGGGGGGGGGGGGGGGGGGGGGGGGGGGGGGCGATAGGAGAGATGTACTCCAGGGGGGGGTGCATATTCATTTGTTGTTTGCCTCAGTCACTTGACTATTGACCACCACGCTTCCCTTTCGAGACGGAGCACCGGAGCACCGTAGGTAAGAGGGAGGGGGGGGGGGGGGGGGGGGGGGGGGGGGGGAAAGGAAAGCTTACAAAAGATAAAATGCCAAAGAGGCGGTGTGAAGACAAATATGCGGCCGACTTTGCTCCATATGAGTAGCGCTGCACGACCAAGAAATACACAAGAGCCCCCCCCCCCCCCCCGTCCCCGTCCCTATCTCGTATCGCCGCTGGAACCGCTGCAACTCCCATTCTCTCCCCCGCAAAACAAACGGAAGCACCTTTTTTGCTTCACCGGTCTCTTAGCACACAAATCATACCCGAAAAAGTACCAACATTTCGCACCAGGTACGATTTTTTTTTGCTGGATTTGGATGTGCTTGTGCTTGCTTTTTTTTTTCCCCTACAAATCACGAGGAGGCGTCGACCCCACCCAACCCCTACCTCAACCCCAACCCTAACCCCAGTCCAGGCCAAGTACGGCTGAGCAAGGCGAAGCCGGGCTTTTTGGAACAATCTGAAAAAAAACAAAATTGTACCGCTCTGGACGGAAATATAAGGGCCGTTTACACAGTAATATGAATACCAACCGGACCTTATATTTACGCCCAAAGTATAAATATATGAAGTACTTTATCTGCCATGTTTCGTGTCACAAGAACACGGCAAATAAAGGCTGCTCAACAACCGCCACCATAGCATTCATACACGCGTGGAAGTGTGTTTGAGCACGCATTTTTTTTTAAGCTGATTTTTCAACGACAACAGCGAGAAAGTAGAAGTGTAAACAAACTCCGAGCGATGCCGTTTACATACGGAAATATCTCGACCGACGGGATAGTTTCTTCCCACCCAACGCCGCCGCCTTGTTCGCTGCGTGCACCCCCCCCCCCCCCCCCCCCCCCCCCCCGCCCGCCCCCGCCCTCATTCCTGGTTTAGGAAATATGAGAAGAAAAAAAAAACTGGCTACGAAATTCATCACAGGGTGTGCGTTATCTTCAGCGTGATTGATACAGCTCTGGGTGAAGGTAAGGACCGATTGATTTGTATATAAATGTATAAATGTTGCTTATATTTCCGCACGGAGAGGTACACGGCAACAAATTTTACCACTGCAAAAATTGTATCACACTAATTCCAAGTCCAAGCAGTTTTTCCTCCTCCAAAAAACGTGGGGTGCTGTTATTTTCTACTCCCATCTCCCGGACAAAAAGAACGCCTCTCTCTCTCTCTCCCTCTCTCTCTCTCTGTCTCTCTCTCTCTCTGTCTCTCTCTCTCTCTCTCTCTCTCTCTCTCTCTCTCTCTCTCTCTCTCCTCTCTCTCTCTTTTCTCTCTCTCTCTCTCTCCCTCTCTCCCTCTCTCTCTCTTTCTCTCTCTCTGTCTCTCTCTCTGTCTCTCTCTCTCTCTCTCTCACCCGGTAGTCCGGCAACTCTTGCAGTCCTGGGTACATCGCTGGGGTCGGTGTTCCCATCTGGCGGAAAATGCGCGCGAGCTGATCGCTCTCGCTCGTGCCCGTGAGCAGTGGCCGCCCCGTCGCCATCTCCGCGAATATGCATCTTGTCAAGGAGGCGGGAATTGGGCGGGGGGGGGGGGGGGAGAGAGGCGGGATCAGAAAGGGGACGACAACAATTGTAGGAGTGGTCCTTCTATATAGTGCCGGTTGAATACTGCCGGCTGCTTGCTATAGTGCCGGTGAAATCGCTTTGTAAATCGCTCTGCACAGATGGGATTGCGTTTTAATAGAGTGGCATTATGCGGAGTAATTAGTGCCGGTTGGCGCTGTATAGTGCCGGGCATTGGGGGATTGGAGCATGTCATACCGGCACTACACAGGGACCACTACGTACTACCGAGTATATATGTCCGCAAAAGTAACGACCGTTTTCTTGTTGACATTTAAGTGAAACAACTCATTTTCTTTCGGACAGAAGAGTGTGGTGCGCACCGTATACGCACAACAACAAAAAAAAATATGCTCGAAAAGCACCACGCGCATTTACAAACAACAACGAAAACGGAACAAAAAAAAACATGGCCACCAACGTGGCTTTCCGGCGGCGGCGGCGGCGGCGGCGGCGGCGGTGGCCGGGAGGAGGGGAGAAGGGGTCCACACTCTTGCCGGGTTTTGGCAAGCCGTGTGCGGTTTCCACGCGCGCTACCCGAGCTACCGCCATGTGTCCATCTGTACCGAATTATTAGGATCGTTTTAACAGAATGTAAGCATGCGAAAGGCGCAAATATACTTCAGAAACGAAGTTTTGCATTCCACTCGAACACTCTGCTGCCGGATTGCGGGTCCTCGAAGCATTCGCACACACACCCGGCGCCGCAAAAAAGTACGAGGTATTATATACACACAGCAACGCCTCTCGGGACTCCTTTGATAGAGACCAAACCAATGAGTGACAACTTCGGTGTTTTCGGCCGTCCATACTTGTATACGAGCAGCAGCGTGACCGCCCAGTAGAATACCATACAGTAACACCTCTCGGGAGCCCTTCGATGTTTTTACATTTTTTTTTTAACCCTCCGGAGGATTGGTAAAAATAAAGCTTAAGCCCACCGCACTTCCACGTTCAAATTCGTGTCGTCTGTCAATCTAACCCATAGTTCCCGCCCCAACATCAGAAGAGTCCTTTGATAGCGACCAAACCAATGACAATCTTGGTGTTTTCAGCCGTCGCCGTCCATGTACGAGCAGCAGCGTGACCGCCCAGCAGTACATCATACGGGTAGGGTAGGACGATGATGCTGCGCTGCGCCTTTGCCGCACGACTCCCTTCAACCAATCAGCGGCCGTGGCTGTGTAGAAATCGTCGATTTATAACGCCAACTTTTCCCTATGAAGCACCAAGAGGGCTGGCTGAACCAAGCGTGGGCCAACCTCACCGGTGGGCGGGCAGGGTGAGGTGCTCTCTCCCCTCCCCCCCCCCCCCCCCCCTAGTGAGTACAACCCCCCCCCCCCCCCCCGTAGTACCCCCTCCCAAAGCAATGCCTGCCAGGTCGGTGAAAACCCGACATGCCCCATCCCAGCATTGTAGGGACGCGAGGGTCTATGGTCGCACGACTACGGTCATGCATGACAATGAGTACCCCCCCCCCCTCCCAAGGCGCGCACCAAAGAGACACGCACTTCCTTCCCGGTGCGAAATCACGAAATCACGAAACTACGCCACGAATGCTCAGCATGCTAGTCTCGTCTCGCTCACCGATACTCCAGATGTCGACGGGGGTGGAGTACTTGCGCGAACCCATGAGAACGTCCGGCGCACGGTACCACAGCGTCACCACCTCGTGCGTGTAGCTGCAATAAAATCGATGGGAAACCAGTCCCAGCGAAAAATATACAATCATCATTAGGAAACCCGCCTCAAAGAGCAATTGCGCCATGTACAGTGAGGAGATCGAGAGCAAAAAACAAAAGGGAGGAAACCCGTCCCGGAAAAAAGATGCAATTATTATTAGGAAACCGTCTCGGAGCAAAATTGTGCCATGTATAGTTAGGAAATCGAGAGCAAACTAAAGTACAGGAAACCCGTCCCAGAAAAAAATGTCAATATCGATAGGAACCCGTGGCAGAGAAAGTATCGTTAGGATACCCATGCCTAAAGCAAGTATCGTTAGGATACCCGTGCCAGAGCAAGTACGCGAATATGGCTAGGAAACCCGTCCCAGGGCAATTACGCCATTATAGTCAGAACCGCTCGAGGGCAAAAAAAAAAAGCAAGAAAAAAAAAAAAAAGCCTCCTGTTCCTGGATACCATACGAGGCCTCGGTTTGGCTTCTTGACTTGACCGCCACCCAGCACTAGAACCAGTACGATCCGGCCAGAAGAGGCCTTGCCTGAAAATATCAGTTTCCCACAAAAACATACGAGCCTCGCACGGAGACGCTGCACGTCCTACCCTCGCCGGCTCGAAGCCCGCTAGAGCTGACCCGACGTGCGTGTGGCAAATACGTGTCACTCCGTCCCGGAATGTAACGAACGTTTGCATAGCAGTATGTAAACCAAACGGTGCTTGCATTTTCGGGTCAGATTGGTACAATACAACAAGAAAAAAAAACGCCGCTTTACCTTCGCACGGGGATACCGAACGCCCTCGCCAGTCCGAAGTCCGCAAGCTTCAGCTCTCCCTCGCGGTTGATGAGAAGGTTCTGCGGCTTGAGGTCTCGGTGCAACCTGCAACAACAAAACAAGGTAACACACAAATATATACATATATATTATATATATATATATATATATATATACCAGACAAAACAAAAAAGAGGGGTGATACTGTCATGAAACATACTGCTGTATACCTGGTACATAAACAGGACTGCTCCGATACGATACGGAGGGGGGGGGGGGGGGGGTACTCATTATCACGCATGGCCGTAGTCGTATGACCATAGATACGGAGGGGGGGGGGGGGGGGGGCAGTTTTTTAGCGCGTTTGGCTTGAGTCATTTGACCAACGACCACGCATCTCCTTCTACCGACTCGAGAAAAAACGTCCCTTTGTCAAGCGCGGCTACGGAAGCAGACAGAAAACACGCCCCTACATGTTGAGGGTTGCTTGGTACTCATCCGAGAAAATGATTCACACACCCCGTGTACGAGTCCAACAGAACTAACGCTAACCCTAAGCCGATCACAGCAAACCCCATCCCTGGCCCTACGCCAATCGCACGTACCCTAACCCTAACCCTGAGCCAATCAGAGCAACCCTTAACCCTAACCCTAAGCCAATCAGAGCAACCCCAACCCGACCCTAAGCCAATCAAATCAAACCCTCACCCTGACCCTGAACCAACCAGACCAAACATCGAAGAAGTGGTGAGCTCTGCTGCCTACTATAGGGACCTCCCCCGCGCGCCGCTGTTGTCCTCACACTCGGTGGTGGTGGCAGTAGGCTACCCCTCTCAGCAGCTGGTACAGGAAGCTCTTGAGGATGTTCGACTCCAGCCCGCCCTCGCACACGTCTAGGTACTTCTTGAGGTCTTGGTCCAGGTATTCGAAGACGAGGGTCAGCTTTCGCTCCGTGTGCACCACGTCGTACAACCTGCGGAAAGGCATCCCCCCCCCCACACACACAAAACACACACCAACACCGCAAGAAACAAACAAGCAAGCAAACAAACACACTCAACAAGAAGCGAAAATAGAAAACAACCGTTGCTGTACACGACTTGATGTTGTTGTTGTTGCTGTTGTTGTTGTTGTTGTTGTTGTTGTTGCTTTGCTGTTGTTAATATCATACCAGGTACCTGGTACTTCGTATGAGTCATCGCCAAAACATAGCCCGTCTTGTACGATACCGCCATGCCGCCAACCGCAGTTACCCCCGTTCTTGAAACTTCCTACATACCTGGTGCTGCCGTGTCAACATGAACACCTGCTCCTATCTATATGCACAGCAAACCTGGTGTATTAACGGCGGCGGTGCGATTCTGTCCTCGAGAAATTCAGAAAAGCTGGCGACACCATGACTGCATCAGCATACGCTACGTACGTACAGGAGCGGCAACAAATATGTACCACCTGGTATTCGCTTTGTCAGCCCGGTTCCCTGGAAAAGGACAAGCAATCGACCCGTACCTATACGGGCACATGCATCGCCTGCCGCGTTTGGGGGAAGTGGCAAGCTCAAGTGGCCTGCTTCGCACTCGGAAGCGAGCCAAACATAAATGTACCACCTTGTCTCTCCACATAAGAGGACAATTTCTGCATTAATATTCGATACCTGGTACAAAAAAATATTTTACTCAGGGACAGAGTGATACACCAAGTACGGTCTACATCAGCTGGCGTGACCGGACACGCCCGGATGCCGTAAACGTAGCACCGGTACTTCCCGTTCCGAGCAAAGCAGCCGGGGTGTAACTGCCATCAAGCTTCAAAACCCCTATATCCCTGCGACTCGATGCCGTACACACACTCCCAACACCAGGACGACCACTCCGCGCATAACGACTGGCTTGCTTGCATGTTTGCTCATCGAGGTCTTCTGACAGCAAAACGGCGTGGCTGTGGCTACATGACTCAATCTACCGCGTTCGCCTTCTCCACCATTCACCATTCAGGCCGACGCGCCCCTTACAGAACGAGAGTCCACGGCGCACCCTCCGCCTCTCCCTCGTCACGAGAGCGGCACCACCAATGTCATCACCCAGTGGTTTACCAGCATCATCAGCGCCAGCATCATCACCAAAATCTCCACCGCCACCACCACCACCATCACCACCCCTATACCCCCACGTCCATGACCACCGCACCGTGGAGATGACGACGGTTCTCTCACAACTATTACGGAGGACCAGTAGTAAACAGGACCTGACATTATTAGTAAAAAAAATAGGTAAATATACGGGCTTTCGTGTGTGCCGTAGGTCCTGTTTACCATGGCCCCCGTAATACCTACCGCGGAAGGCAGTTGCCCCATAAAAATCGGGCCTTAAAAGTCGGCCAGTTTAATTTAGTAACATAAAAAAAAAAAAACAACAGCTTTGAGATCGAGGACAATATGGTGGAAACCCATTTTTGCAAGCTGTATGTGATACTCCGATCACGCGTACTATTCCGGGGGTCCATAGTTAACGGGACCAAATTTTGTTAGTAAAAATACGTAAATATGTAGGTTTTTATGTATACCATAGGTCCTGTTAACTATGGACCCCCGTAATAGCGTTCTCCTGTAGCTATTTACGGGGGTCCATAGTTAACAGGACCAAATATTGTTAGTAAAAATAGGTAAACATATAGGTTTTATTTACACCATAGGTCCTGTTAACTATGGACCCCCGTAATAATTTGCCTTCAATCTAGACCGTGGTCACAGCGCAAGCTCCACGTATGCACACGCCGTGAAAAAAAAAAATACACCACGTCTACGTACTGCGTCCCTCTTTTGCATCCCACCCAACCTAATCCCAACAGTTCCCACCCAACACAAACATGTGATACCCGCTATATGCGTGCGTGTGTTCTTATCTATCTGTTCATATACCCTGTCGAATATAATTCTACTTGGTAGACAGCTTTACATCATGCGAAAGAGAGCGTCTTGACCGGAAGAAAAAAACGCAAAAGCACGAACCAACGACCGCACCGCAGCACCAGCACGCGAGGGAGCGGTACTAACGAGCTGTGGTATATATACACGCCATCCCACACCACTTGCAACTCCAAAAACACCGGCAGCATAACCATGGAAATGTAGGTACACCTGAAAAAAAAAAAAAAAAAAGGAAAGTACGTAAGCTACCACCAAGTAAGTACATCGCCCCCACCGAAAAAAACAGATTCGACGTTCCTCCCCTCCTACCACGGCCATGCATGATATCGAGAACCCCTCCCGCGCCCCCCCTCCATCCGAAAAGGAGAGCGTGGTCAATGACCAAACGACTAGGGCAAGCAACAAATGAGTACGCCCCCCCCCCCCCCGCCGTCCAAGCTTACCGAACAATGTTGGGGTGCTGCAGCTGCTTGAGGAGGGAGATTTCTCGGATAGCCGTGGACGGGATGCCCTCGTCCTCCGCCTCCAGCCGAATCTTCTTGAGAGCGATTATCTCATTGGTGACTCGGTCCTTAGCCTGTCCCGTGCGCATACAGCGCATCAAATCATTATCGATAATTATCAAATCATATCATGGCAATCGTATCAACCATGCACATATATCAATCACAGCAACATCCAGCGCGAATACGGCAAGCAAAACGATTGTTTGGTGCCAGGCACAAGAAGGAAGCCAGTCGAAATCTGAGGGATTCTATTAATAGCTCTCAAGCAGCATCTCCGGCAAAACGCGGGGTAGCGGAAAACGGCGAAAGCGCACAAAATGCGGAACGCGCAAATACAACGGCAAACTACGAACCATCACAAATATCGCTGTAGCCGCTCGCAGCGGCAGCAGCAGCAGCAGCAGCATGACAGCCGTCCATCAGTGCATATCCCCCAGAAAAACGTAGAATGGTGACGTTTTGTCATGAAGTCCATCGCAACCACCACAAAACGTGATGACATCAGAAGCGGCACGGTAGCACCGGCAGTTGCACAAGACGTGAGCAAAATAGTCCCAAAATCCCGTAAAGCAGCAGTACACAAGGCCTAAATTTTCCCCTCAGAGTAGATT
Source organism: Macrocystis pyrifera (assembly GCA_031763025.1). NCBI lineage: Eukaryota > Phaeophyceae > Laminariales > Laminariaceae > Macrocystis > Macrocystis pyrifera. Next base: position 11,615,788 of record JASSKH010000009.1, read on the forward strand.
CCCCTCTTGTCCCCCGAGATCGAAGCTGAACAGCCGCACAGCAAAAATGGCATCAAACTGAAACATCTCCCGTCGTCTGCTGTAAAATAAATCAACTCGCATCAGCGCATACAGTCTATGGTACTATACAACCAAAACAGTCTATCAGTACATGCGTAGTACCAGATTTTGACCAAACACTCGCATAACATCAGAGCATCAAGCAGCAGCATCATAATAAGACATACCACACAATCTCAAATTTCCCCGGCTCCTATTACGGGGGGCCGTAGTAAATAGGACCAATCATTGTTAATAAAAATACGGAAATATATAGGCTTTTGTGTGCACCATACGTCCTATTTACTATGGCCCCCCGTAATAGATTGAAGCACAGCACCTGACAGAAGCACTGACTTCTGCTGCATTTAACATAAGAATTTCGAGGGGTAGGGGGGGGGGGGGGGGGGGAATTTCGAGGGGTAGGGGGGGGGGGGGGGGGGGTACTCATGGCATGCATGGCCGTAGTCGTACGACCGTATCACAGACTCTCGCATCCCTACAATGCGGGGAAGGAGCACGTCGGGTTTTCACCGACCAGACGCTTGCACCAAGCGCGAAGCGCCGTGAGTTGTCTCGGGCGAGTCGCATTAATAGGTAATCTGCATCCTACTAATACGGGGGGCCATAGTAAATAGGACCAAATTTTGTTAGTAAAAATAGTTAAATATATAGGTTTTTATGTATACCATAGATCCTATTAACGATGGACCCCCGTAATAACAACCGTCTTATGAGGCAGACTTGCAATGGATGACAGCTTCGAACTAATAGATTTGTTTTCTGGCGTGGCCACTTCCAGAGATACCAATGGGGTATATTATGTAACTAACTGCCTCGTGGGTGCCTTACCATATACCAGCATACACAGCGTGATACGACCGACCCATTCCCTTGTGCGGAGCTAGGGTTCATCACCCAGAACAAAAATATTCAACTCGACCGCAGGCCGTCATGACCGCCAAAAAAAAAAAAAAAAAAAAAATACCGTGTTTGTCTTCCTCACGCAATGCGAGGCGTGTTTCGGGGGGGGGGGGGGGGGGGGGGGGGGGGGGGGTTGGTGTTCAGGTTAGAAAAATCGGAATATAGGCGAAAAACTAAAGCCGGTACATGTATACTTCAGTACATCCGACTGTTTTTTTAGCCAGAGTCGAAAATTGCCAAACCTAACCCGAGTAGGATAGAAACTTGTCACTCATTCACTCAAATCGAGCACAAGAGAAACAGCAGGGGATCTATTTGCAAGAGCTCACACGCCTCCATTTTTTGCTTAGTTTGTGAACAAAAATTATAGACATGTCGCGCCTTCAACGGCCCGAAGTCTCTAACATGACACAGCGCACGAGTTCGGGACAACGCTGCCGCCCTTGCGCAGGAGGGAAGCGAAGGCCGTCAGCGTTCGTGGTTCTCTCGGAAGCAGGAAGGCGGTTGCACGCCCAAGATGGGTACGTTTGTTTCGTGGGTACGTGGTCGATTTTGGAGGAAAAAATAACCCTAAAGACATCGGACCGGATGGTGCTAAGCGGCGTTAGGAGGGTGAAAGGCGGTGCGGCAGCAGAGTGAAAAAAAGGTTTACACGAGTGCGGCGCGCAAGCAGGTCAAGCGAGCAGTTCTGCGGACCGAAGTTTGTGCAGTTTCAGACGTCCCTCGCCGCAACGCCACGTAGCTGGGGGGCTCGTCGACTTCGAGGTGGCAGAGGTGTGAACAGCGGTAGTCAGTGTGCGCTCAGGCCATATATATGACAGCAGTTTCTTCTTCATCTGTATTAGCGCAACCTCGTCGACAACCGTCGCTCACCGTAGAACCACATGCAACATGTTTTGGAGTCACGAGGGCATTACACACGACACGACTACCCTATCACACCAGGGTGATAGAATCACACACCCTATCACACCAGGGTGATAATATAACACACCCCCCTCTGAGACAAATTTTCGAGCCGACTTTCTGTAAAACCAAGGGGGGGGGGGGCACGCCCACACACGCACGTCAACCACAATGGTTGTTATAGTATCCCGGGGGACCATAGTAAATAGGACCTACGGTAAACACACAATCTGTACATTTACCGATTTTTACTGACAATTATTTGGTCCATAGTTACCTATTTACTCATAGGTCCCCCGTAATAGCTTTTTTAGGAGAATATCCCGTTTGAGAGAGGCATCTGCATAGCATACGCATGCGTCGCTCCGGTGTTTGCGCTCTCTCACAGTTGTCGAGTATATCAGCTTGGAAGCTCGTCCGAGGCGGGTGTGCTATGATATATCACCACCCGGTGTGATGGTGTTTTGAGGGCCGTTGTTATCGGAGAGTTTTTTTTTTTTGGGGGGGGGGTTCCCAGCCTTTCCAATGTTTCGTGAAATAATTATTACCATATTCGTGAACTAATTTCCAATTTTTGGGAAATTTAACAAGAGTCCGAAATATCTTGAAAGTTCAATTCCACAAATTTGAAAAATTATTACACAGATGTGCAACCTTGTGCTCTGCAGGGTACGCACAGAACCAAAATACCCGGGGGGTACTTTCCCGGGTATTACCCTACCAAGAGTGATGTACAGGTAAAACATTCATACCCGTACCCGTACCCGCAACTTCAGTACCATGGTAAGTTATGTGCGCTCGAGTCAAAACACCCGGAGTACGGGTACAACATGTTCATACCTGTACCCGGAACTTCTGAGAGTTCTGTACGGCCGTGACACAACACCCGGGACTTCTGCGAGTTCTGGAAGACTTTCATACCCGTGGCCGGCAACTTCTGTGAGTTCCGTGCGACATTCATAACCGCACTCGAAGCTTCCGTAAGTTCTGTGAGGCTGTTGCACAATACCCAGGGTACGGGTATACCTTTGTCACAATACCGGGAGCTCGGTATGTTTTCCGGTTTAATAACCCCCGGAGTACCCAATATTATATACGTGTACGTCGATGATTAGGGGCGGATCCGTTGCGTACTGACTACTGACTCAGGGTGTGTCTTAACCCCCCTAGACAGCATGGGAACGAGCGGAACGGAACGAGGCTGTTCGTGGTCGTTCGTTCCGTGCCTGTGTAAAAAAAACGTGTTTGGGTCCATGCAGAATCCTGGGCCTCGCCAGCCGAATCAGTTCGAACGGTATCTTTTGCACACGCCAGAGCACATTGGTGTCCACATCCATCTTCGGTGGTGTCCATCTACATCAAATAATATCCTGTATGTTCCCGTTCGGTCGGGTCGTTCGGTCCTCCCAAACAAGAAAAAGGGGTGCAACACTTCTTCTTCCTCTTCCTAGATATACAGTTTTTCTCGGGCTGCACTGATTCTATTCGTTTCCCACAACCAATCAGCATCAATTCATGCAGCAAATAACATTCCATCCGGTTCGTTCCATGCTCTCTGGGGGGGGGTTAAGACACACCCTCAACCTGGGGTATTATTGCATGCGATTTTGTTGTATGAATACCGTGTGACAGCTGCAGTAGTATCATATATACGTATGTACGAAATAAAACCTGGTACGTACGCACGTACGTACGTATTATGCCATCAATTCGCCTTCCCTGCGTATACCGGCAATCAAGTGAATAGACCCTGCCGCCCTCTGCCGATAATAGATGATTGTACAAACCTGGCTGTTTAAGATAATGATAAGTTTTGTACTCTGAATGTTTACAAAAAGACAAAATATATATATATATATCCTTGGTGTGCAATATTAATACTACTACGGTACGAATATACCAGTGTTTTACATACAGTACCATTGCGAGGCTTCGGTTCGTTCTTGGACAACACAAACAGTAAGTGGTATGATACCATCCGATAATTCGGGTGGTATACCTGTGACCGTGGAAGGCGTTTCCACGGAAATTGGAACGGTTCATAGTTCATCTCGTGAAAATCGTGGAAGCCAGCAAAATCAACAGCAGCCTAAACAACAAATGGCCCATCAGTGTATACAGCAGTATAATACCAATCGCAGAATACCACATACTTTTGGGCCTTTGTTTCGATACTCTACTTTTCATTTGTTGTTTTTGCCCTCTTGAGTTTGGTGAATTTACCCGAGGGTATTACCCGTACCCTGAACTTCGGTGAGTTCTGCACGACACTCATATCCGTACCCGGAACTTCTGTGAGTTCTGCGCGACATTCATACCCGTACCCGGAACTTTTGTGAGTTCCGTGTGACAACATTCATACCCGTACCCGGAACTTCTGTGAGTTCTGTACGCCCGTGCCATCATACTTGGGGTACGGGTATAATCTCATACCTGCCCGGAACTTCGGTGAGTTCTGTGTGACATGCATACCCGTACCCGGAACTTCTGTGAGTTCTGTGCGACATTGATACCCGTACCCGGAACTTCTGTGAGTTCCGTGTGACAACATTCATACCCGTACCCGGAACTTCTGTGAATTCTGTACGCCCGTGCCATCGTACTTGGGGTACGGGTATAATCTCATACCTGCCCGGAACTTCTGTGAGTTCTGTGTGACATGCATACCCGTACCGGAACTTCTGTGAGTTCTGTGCGACATTCATACCCGTACCCGGAACTTCTGTGAGTTCCGTACGCCCGCGCCGCAATGCCTCGGGGTACGGGTACAACATTTTTATACCTGCCCGGAACTTCTGTGAGCTCTGTACGCCCGTGCCACAATACCCGGAAATTCTGCGAGTCCTGTTGTAAGACTGCGCCCGGAACTTCTTCGAGTTCTGTAAGACTTACAATCATATATACCCGTACCCGGAACTTCTGTGAGTCGTGTATGATCATTCATACCCGTACCCGGAAGTTGTGTGAGTTCTGTACGCCTGTGCCACAATGCCCCCCGGGTACGGGGACGACAACACACCCACACCTGCCCGGAACTTCTGTGAGTGCTGTAGGCCCGTTGCCACAATACCCGGGCCTTCTGTGAGTCCTGTTGCAAGACTTTCATACCCGTACACAAGGCATCCGGAACTTCTGCAAGTTCTGTTCCAAGTCTTCCATACCCGTAACCCGTACCCGGAATCCACATACACCCTTCGCACAGGACACGACACGACCTTGCAAAATATGGAGGGGAAAAAAAACACACAAAAAAGCTCTCCGGTAACAACCGTCCCGGGCAGGACACGACCTTGCAAATATGAGGGGAAAAAAAAAAAAAAAAAAAAGTTCTCCGATAACAACGGTCCTTGACTCTTCAGTATTACGGGGGACCATAGTAAACAGGACCAAATATTGTCGGTAAAAAATAGGTAAATATATACCAGGTAGGTTTTTGCGTGTGCCGTAGGTCCTTTTTACTATGGTCCCCCGCAATAGGACCGTTAGGGCTGCAGTCAGTCCCGTTTTGGGGACAATCTGCTTAGAATTGGAGGGGCTTGTCCTCAAATCGGGACTGCGGTCCTAAAAGGGTTATAAAGGGTTTGACTGCTACTGTATCATCGTGCCGGGTACGAGTGTTATCTTATGACACGTTGGGTGCAGCAGGAGCTGGGCCAACGCAGGAGCCGACAGCCTTTCTCGTCAAGGGCCATGGCTAGATCGTCCGTTCTGCTGGGGAGCAAGCTCATCTATTAATAGAAGCGACTGCACTGCTGGGTGTAGCTATTCCATGTCTCGATGCCGACGTGCAGTTGTTGCGGTGGTGCCCGGTGGTGTGGATTCGGGGGGGGGGGGGGAGGGTTCGCAGTTTGCGAATTTGCTGAGAGCTTAGATGCGGTGAGACAAAAAGAAAGAAAGAAAAAATATCGGTCCGACCGCGCACCAATCATCGCGAATACCCTGCTACTGGCGACGTGTGCATCAGTATCTGTACTCGTAATTCGTAATTCCATTTGAAAATTGAAAATACATATTCTGTGTTTCCCGACTCAGGTTGGCTACTTCAACCTGAGCCTTCACGTGAGAGCCGTAACCTGGGCGATCATCCATATATTTCTACGAAATTCCTACTACCCGTATACCACTTGCTGTACATGGTAGTGCGGCGGTTTCAGAAAATATCATACCGTATACTCGCACAAGAGAAAGCAGAATGCGTACTACTGCTGTTGTATGGCAGGTCACTACCAAGAAAAGCAGAATGAACGGGATGGACGCCAGGACAAAGAAAGGACGAACGGGACTGCGGTATACCTTGTCTTCAGTATATATATACTCTGCTCATTCACTGCATAAGACACGAAGAATGTACGGTAGTATTACGGAGGGCCATAGTAAATAGGACCTACGGTATACACGAAAACCTATATATTTTCCTATTTTTATCAATAATATTTGGTCCTATTTACTATGGCCCCCCGTAATAGTACAGCAGCAGTATCTCTGGCGTATTCTTGTGGCCACAGAGCTTGCATCTCTAGAACTGAAGAATCGGCACGGACACTGATTGCGCTGTTATGTCGACGGGTAGAAAGAGCGGTTTAATGTTAACACATAAACCAACGTAAAAATACGCAGGTATTAAAAACACATATATAGATAGGAATAGGTATGTCTATCTCCGTCTCCATCTCCACAACATTGAACACTCCTTTTGGAAGAGCATTCCACACTTCAACCTTCAAAACGCAGAACAACACTCATTCTGTGAAGAAAGAGATCACAAGACAAAGGAGACAAACAAACAAGAGAAGAAAAAAAAACAAGAAAAAAAACCCCCAAAAAAAAAGCAAAAAGGAAATAAATGTGAACACAACACACAGATGTAGGGGAGCAGTACGGTACCGGGAAGTCGGTAATTATTACCAGGTATTAGATTTTTCCTTTTTTTTCGAGAAAGGAAGATTCAATGTGAAGACAACACACACCATCACAGCAGATGCAGGGGGGCAGTAGGGTACGACCGGGAAGTCCGCACGTACATTTTTTTTTTTTTCTCTTGTCCGAGGAAAAGGTGTGGCACGCAAAGCAAAAGCACGCAAAGACACCATAACAAGAACGCGAACAAAGCAAAGACCGTACACAGAAGCGACGATTACTTGTCGTAAGACTCTCAGAGAGCGAAGCAGGCCCCTGCGATCGAATGAAAGAAAGACAAGAGACAAATGTAAGTAAGTCTATACAAGGCGCTTCGCTCCGCGGGCGGCCTGCGCCCCCCGCTACGCTCGCTCAGGAAGGAAAAGTACATCAAATTATGCGAAGCGGACGGAGGTCTATAATTGAATATTGTATTTTTCGTGACTACTGCTGTAGTTGCAAACTGGTGACTTGATAATGCCAAGAGTCCCGCCGCCATGCTTCAGGTGAAAACACCTCGGACGCCACATACGCGTCGCGTCGCGGACGGTTTTCCGCTACACTCGGTCACATGTCGTACGTACGTACATACCCCAAGTAGGGTACTTATTTTCTTCTTTCGATGTGCTCTGTGTCTGTACTCGTACTCGTATGTACGAAAGATAAAGCACAGCACGGCACAGCAGCAGCACAGCGAAAACAATGAAAATGAAACCGAAAAATTATGAAAGAAAGAAAATCCCCGTCCCCTTTCGTGTAATAATTTACTGCCTGCTTGGAAGACCTTACACCGGTCAAAAAGAAAACAAGAAAAAAAGAACAAATCCAACAGCAGAGCTTCTCTCTCAGCCTCGTACGCCGCCCGCCCCTCTCGCGACCATATCGCCACCGATTCGCTCCGGGTAAAGCTTTCCTCCCTCTCTTCCGTAGTGAGCCCCGTCGCCCGCCTCGCATGAAGCCCGGTGCTCACCGCGGCCCTCGTTCGCTAGCTCGACAACGCTGCTGCTCAAACTGGTACCTCCCTCTTGCAATTTCAGCCCGGTCGCAAAAATAAGCACCGTTTGAATATTATCTTACAATCCCGAACGACCCTTGCATACTCGTACATACTCTATCAAAAATCATAAATGGAGGCCAGAGCCTATTGATGCATCCCTCGTGTCTCGAGGCACACGCGACGCCTAGCCACGAAAGCGGCGACCGCACTCCTTGCAACTCCCCCTCTACCCGCCAGCACCCGCTGACACCCGCGACCGTGCCGGGTTCGCCCGCGGAACCGTGCTCGGAGTACACGCACGCACACGAAACGAAAGAAGAAAAAAGGAAAGAAGGACTGAAAGTACGAAGAGAAATGGAGAAAAAAACAAAGACCCGCTGGAAAGGTCCGGCAAATAATAAAAGGAGGCGATTTCCAAGTGGGACCTCTGAGAGGTCAGGGATGTACCAATCGAGCACGCTCCGAGAGTGAGGCCTGAGTAAGTAGTTCTATGTGTACATCGATCATGAGAACGGTCGCCCCGGTGGTCTCTCACAGGTGGGCAAATGTAATAAGAATCAGAACCCACGATGGACCCAAAAAAACACAGACATTCCTCCTGATTTTACTTACCCTATTTGGTTCTGACTACATCGTATACGTTCCCCTCGTGAAAGTGTTCTTTAAACCCTTTTCGTCCTGCACTACTGTCCAAAAACATATATCCCACTCTCAAATCCTAGTAGTTTGTCCCCAATCGTCCCCAAAACCGGGACTGCAGTCCTTAAGGAGTTAACCCTTTCAGGACCGCGGTCCCGTTTTGGGGACAAACCACTCATATATTAAGTAGTTCGTACTGAAGTCCTAAACGGGTTAACCTTACTGCGTACAGCAATATTACTAGTGCTCATGTCACGGGTTCGCTTCCCTCACTAGTTTTTTTTTTCTGCTAGTAGAGTGTTTTGTTTCTCAAAAGACGCCTACTGCGGAGGCCGAGCGCATACACAGCAGCAGCGTAGGGTAACCGCAATAATTAGACGCGAGTCGTCGAGGGAAAAAAGTGCTAAACCCTTCTCGCGATAAAAGTGCAACGGGGCGTACCGCGGTGGGGAGGAGGGAGAAGAGCCTGCTTCGCTTTGTGACTCCGGGTCTGAGTTACGACGATTAACCCTTATTAGAACCATAGTTCCGTTTTGCGGACTCCCCACTCAAATTGTAGGTACTTTGTCCCCAAAACCGGACTGCACTCCTAAAAAGGGACAAGAGGGAAGGGGCGAAGTTATATACTGGTATAATCCGGAAGAAATGGGATCCAAAATATAAGAAACGAAGTGCGCGGTGCACCTGTTGCTGCAGCACTTGACCCCTCAAGCTCTGCCTACGCACCCATGTTTTTTTGGAAAACTAGGTGGAAACAATGCCGGGGAGAAAATTGCAGGGTTGCTGCTGTGTAGTGTCAGAACATTTGAGTCTCCTTTTGCCACGTTCGCAAAATCATTTCGGCAGCATAAACTGCCTGGTACAAGGCAACATACATGCGGAGTCTTGCTATAATTGAAATACAAGGGGTGGGCACACCTTGCTGGTGAATTTTTACGGAGGTTTTTGTGCTTGGGGGTCGGCAAAGCCAATCCTCCGACGCGAACCCTCACCCCAACTCTAACCCCATGCCAGTGGTCAGCGCTTCGATGCGGTGCTTGGCAAGACTCAAAATTGACTCGGCCGGCCTGGATGCCGTGGTTGGAAATACTCTATATCAATAGGTTGATTCGGCCGGCTCGGGGATGCTGTGGCTGGGACAGACTCTAACTTAATTACGCTGCATAAAATATACCCTTGGCCAATCAGAGTGCGTACATAGTTGCAATAAGAAGATTCGCTATCAGCCCTTGACTACTACTGTATCATATACCAGGTATCATATATCTGTATGTACATAGACAACAGTAGTACCATAGCAGTAGTCTGTTCTATACTCGTAGTATACCAGGTATAACGTACATCTACTGTGGTGAACTAAGAATCGTGGAATTACGGGTTCATGCGCGGAAGATTTTGCCAAGCGGTCTCAGCTTACGGGATCAAGGGTCATGCCCATAAGTCGCGGAGGGTGGGGGGGGGGGGGCGGCTGACGCTCTCGACCATGCGCGGGTGCTCGTTGCAGTCGAGGGGTTGCGCAGCCCTTCCTTCCATAAACTCCCTTAGAACCGCAGTTCCGTTTGGGGGATAAACTACTTGGAATTTGTGTGCTTTGTCCCCAAAACGGGACTGCAGTACTACAAGGCGCTCTGTCCGGACACGCAAGGACCATTTGGGCACAAACAAGAAAAATAAATGAAGAAACAAACTGTCTCTACATTTGCGGACAGGTGTGGTGCACTATCACTGGTACGCTACGAAGTCATGCCAGTGGTACCGCTGGACGCTTTTGGGGCCTGTCACGCTTTGTCAAGCCGGACTTAAAATAGATAGATCGTCCACGCGAGTGTTACCATGGAGACTGTCGGGACTTGTTCTGTCACCGCGAATGACAACCAGACTATGGCCATCATGACCTAACGTGGGGATACGCATCAACAAACCGCAACATCAACAGTGATGTAGACTTGAGCCTGAGTAGTCAACCCCGTAACAAACTACTTGAATTTGAAGTAGTTTACCACTTGTAGTAAAGGTGTTCACTGGCACAGAACACGAGCATCAACAAACGGTACTGCTGTTTTCATATAGACAGGTCAACCTGCCAAAAAATTACCAGCCAGGTATTACCATAACATATGGGCAGGTCAAACGCACAAAAAAAAAAACAACAACAACAATCGAAAAAAAAAAAAAAAAGCAGCACCGCCCGCCGCTGCGACTTCTTCGTGACTTTGGTTCATGAAAGCACGGACAATTGAGAATTCAGTCGCGGGCAGCTCAGCATCAGTGGCACCGCATTGGACGCGAGGCGCAAGATGCTAACACGACAACACGACACAATTACGGCAAGCACGATATCATATCTGTACACCAGGGTCAGATTAGGCCCGACCCACCCACGGGGGGGGTAGCTGCCGTGTGTGTTCTTCTCAATAAACCGCCCTTTTCTACCCGTCCACATCCGGCGCACCCAGTGCCCGCTGATACCCATTCTTCATCCTAAAAAATATACCGGTACCGGCTCTGTGGTCACAAAGCTACGACACAGAGACACTGCAGTGTAAACTGCAGTGAAACTGCAGTGAGGAAAGGCCTTCCCCGAATCGCTCGCCCGTTATAAAATGCTGCAAATATACATCACATCCTTATCAACATACCAGGTACATATAGGCGCGGCGTTGCACCGCACGATTGACTGAACCTTTTGGGACTCCAGAGCGAAAGAGGCACGACTGCAGCAACCGTTCACCGCGTGGCTGGGGGGTGATGGAAATTGGGTGTCCCGAGCAAACATGCACGGAGCTGCACGGCACGGCCGCAGCGCGTGGTCTACCCGTGCAGCTGGGGCGCATGCTGCTCCTACAGCACTACACGAAAGACTGCCCCAGCAAGTTATCATTGTATAGGTCGCTACCGCGAGGGCCCAAAGAGGTTAACCCATTTAGAACCACAGTTCCGTTCTGCGGACAAACCAGTCAAATCCTAAGTAGTCCCTCCCAAAGCGGGACTGCAGTCCTAAAAGGGTCAGCTATAAAAACAGAGAGCAAATATGTGCCAGGTATATATATCAGAAGAATACGGTTTGGGGAGTCGTCAGGGCGCGCATGCAAGAGCTCCCACACTAAAACTATGCTATTCATATTAAAATCTACACCAACGTCCGCCACAGCGCTAAACTTCCGCCTCCTGACAGCTCCGGAGGTTGTAGACCCGAATCCCCGCCCTCGCCCCTCCCCCTGAAGCGTTCTCTCTCTAAGCATCCTTCCTTGTTTGTCTCTGTATCTGCTTGTTCCACGTCTGTCTGTCTGTCTGTCTGTCCTATATCAGGGGGGGGTACATAGAAGAACATTACGAGGTGCGGCGCTACACAAGCAGTAGCAATGGACACTATTCCCTGCCCCCCCTCCACCCCCCTCCACCCCCCGCTATCATATTTCAATGTGTCTTCCCATATCTTGTCTGCATGAGCCTCTGCCTTGCTTGTGTTCCTCTCTGCTTGTTTTGTGTCTTGTCTGTCTGCCGGCCCGTCTCAGGGAGGCAGAGTGAAACCGCACGCTCAAATCACACCAGGCGTCTCGCCTCGCGCCAACCTGCGCCAACGCATCACGCAATACGCCATACCAGCCAGGTACCTGGAACATAGAAACATACAACTCTGACCCAAAAAATAAGGGCCAGCAGGACTAGATATTTATATGCTAACCGTTCCTATATTTCGGCCAGAGAGAGTGGTAGCACCCAATTAACTCGTACCATACGTTTAACCCTTCTAGTACCGCAGTCCCGTCAAGGGAACAAACCACTCAATTTTCAAGTAATTTGTCCCCAAAACGGGACTGCTGTACTACAATTTCCCGCTCCCCCCCCCCCCCCCTCCCCCACCCCACCCCACCCCACCCACCCACCCACCTACACCGACAACACATAATTCATGAAAAAGTAACACATATTTTCATTGTACTATTACTAACAATAGTATTACTAACAATACTGATTTCATATTATGGTACACCAGTACATATCATGGACAACACACAACAATCAATTAAAACAAAGAAGTGGGCACATCAGGGAGAGGTGGGTGGCGGCGGCGACAGTAGTAGCAGCAGTGGCATTTTTTTTTGTCTTAACTGGCTCTATTCCCGCGAACATCCAGCCAGCTTCACTATTAATATAATAATAATAATAATACCGATACGAACGACGTATATACCAACATCAATTTATTAATAGCACGCCCCAGTCTTCTCCCCATGGCCATACGACTACGGCCATGCATGAAAATGAGTACACCCTCCCTCCCCCCCTCCCCCCTGCGACGCCCTGCTTCCCCCCCGCGACGCTTGCTCGGCAACAGGGGGCGGCGTATTGAAATAAACCCACAGCGGAGAGAGGTTCGTAGGCACAAGGTTAGGTGGGCAGTCGGGGCAGGGTACAAAAAAAAGTTGCACGTATGGAACATGTTCGTATGTGTACCAGGTCGCATTAACAGTAGATTGCTCACCTTGTACACGACACCGTAAGTGCCCTCCCCGATCTTCTCCAGCTTCTGGTAGCGCTGCATCCTGTCCCTTCTCCTTCCCCTTTCCTTTTCTTTCGCCTTCCTCTCTCTACTATCCCTTCCTTCTTCTAGAAACAGTAGGAGCTATCTTCCTCCGTTCTCTCGACTTGGTTTCTTGTTAGGATGTGTGTGGGGGGGGTCGATTGAGTGGAGCTTCCGGATGGGGGGACTTTTTACTATTTTTCTCGGGCCCACTCTTTTGCCCCCTGACCGTCCGTGTCTTAAGGTTATCCCACCAAAAAAAGACGTCGACGCACCAAATATACCTACCAGGTATGAGCTATGTACCTCCTGTTACAGAGGCCGTTGCAGGAAACCAGCAGCGCGTTCAAAAATCCGTAGCGAACGCGTGCCACCGAGAGCCCTGCTGCACGAACGTCTGGTAGAGGCCCTCACTGCTGCTGCTGCTGCTGCTGCTGCTGCTGCTGCTGCCCGCTGCTGCTGTTGTTCTTGGTGCTGCTGCTGCTACTTGCTGTCGTTGTTGGCGTTTTGTGGGGAAGGTGGTGCTTGCTTGCGACAACAGCAATCAGTTAATTTATACCGCTGTTGGAGTCGGTGGTCCGCCGATCAAAGTGGACGGTCGAGGGTCGACAGGCAATCGTGTAGCAACCACGCAATCACAGCCGCAGCCGCAGCCGAAGTCAAAGCAATCGAGCTGCTATCTTGCACTGAAAAAGGCTTTGGTCGTGCGGTGTGCCTCCTGGAGTCCTCCCCCTCCGCCTCCTACCCGCTGGCTCTGATCAAGCTGCAGCCACTACTGTATGTGTACACTGGGGCGAGCAAGCGACCAAACAAAGCAAGGGAGGAGAGGCAAGCAGAGCATGAAGCGGAAAGACGAAGGGAGAGAAGGGGAACGGAAGGAAAAGGGCGGAAACATGAAAAAAAATATTACATGAAAATCTCGGATACGCCGTGTGTATCCATTGGAAAAAAAAAACGAAAGAGATATACGTAGGAAATGGCAACATTTGCATGTGCACCACGAGCATGGGCACAGTCCAGGTGTTGAAAGAGTCGCCTGATACCATACGTACTGCGGTACGTACGCAGCAGCTATAATAGAGCAGCAGCAGTAAGCTTGATCTCCGGCGGAAGCAGTAGCTTTCAATACTGCAGTGTACGAAAAACAAGAGACGAACCCTACAACATTAGGGCTACTACTACTGCTGTGTTTGTGCCACGAATTATTGATGCCGGTCAACCCCGACCTCCCACCGCCCCGGCTCGTCCCTTTGCCTCTCTCCGAGACATTCGGGCAACCCCGTCGAGCTCAGTACCCAGTGCGGACTGACAGATGGGTCAAAGTTACCAGCTGGTTCCAATCGGTGCCCGCTGCCCTACGCAGATGCTCTCGCCAGACCCTTCTATCCTCATGTATCTCTTGATCTGGTATCGTGTTATCGTATACCAGGTACAGTATTAATAGTAGGGTCAAAAGCACGCTCTATGATACGATCATACCATCTCCTGTACCAGGTATATACGAAAAAAAAATACAGGAAATTTCGTGGTTTGACAGGTGTCAATCAGTGTATGTTGAACTTTACCCTCGCCAGGGAGACGTTCCTGGTGCTCACCTCCTCTCCAAGGGTAGATGACTAGTGAGCGTGTTATCCTTCGAAGGGGGCAGGGCCAACCTCACGGAGTACGGGCCCACTGCTGCTGGAAACTGTGCCGCTGGGTCGAGTCGTCTTCTGTGTGTTTTAGCCCCGCATCAGGAAAGCCAAATATCAAAGCAAACCCTCCACTAAAAAACTGAAGCACACCGCCTCTGGTTTGCCAAGTATACCTACGGCTGCGTTCACTGCTTGCTTGCGAACCTGCGAACATGGTTTTCTATCAGCAGGTAAGATTCATGTTGAGTGGATGTGCTGTGCCATTGGGAGCGGCTAATGTCAGCTTAGATGCAGTGCCCATCTGTAAACTCCTTGATAAACGGGAGTCAGTCGTTCCCAACCAGAAAGTGCATCGTTCTGTACTAAAAACACACAAAAGGAGGTATGACGAGGTACGTGGTACGTGGGTATCATATAAACGCCTGCACAACACGCAGGCCGGCCGGGTCGAGGCACTCGTCTCGTCCGCAGAGCTTAGCGAAACGAGGCACGCCGTGTGGCCCTTCATGGTATGGCCTCCGTCATTGCCATTCGATTTTATCTCCACGTCTACGAGCAGTGCGAGCCCCGAACTCCAAATTTAGCTGTAGGGTGGGTAGCAGACAGTACACGTTCATTTCTGTAGAATCAGATACCAGGTATAATATTAAAGCAGGTACCCGAAGCACATTGCAGCTTGCTTCTACGATAATACCAGGTACCAGGTACTATCTAACATCCATTTTTGGGTGCAGGAGAAAGAGCATGTCGCATGTCGTGATGTCTGGGTGCTTCGGTTCCAGTTCCCTCTCTAGACTAACAATAGAGCGGCCGTCGTAGTAGCATTTGATATTTGCTCGATTGCAATTGTTTGCTGACGGTGGACGAACTCCGAGAGAAGGACGGCAGCAGCAACAGCAGCAGCAAGCAGTGTAACCTTACAGCTCGACGGTCCCCCGCCGCTCAACTTCACCCTCTGGTACGTATAATTCGTACAAGGAGTTCAACGGAGGCATTTCGCTGTCAGTGCAACAGCAGCCGAACATCACAGCACCAAATGCATCGAGATACATACCGTACATATCCTACACCTGGGCAATTACTGCACCTGGTACCCACGTTTGTGAGCAAATTGCTTTGAGCTTGTTAATAGCTGGATCATTTTTACAGGTTTGACCCTCTGGTTGATCTCCGTCCTCCTCGCTGATCTCCGACTCCCCCCTTACGACACAAAACCCCTTTGTGTATCCATCCATCCAAACCAGATCGTGACCCTGAGGCCGCGGACAAACCCGTCGGATCTAACCTCCATCTTCCGGCGCGCGGCGTCGGTGATCCTGCAAGAGGGGGGCGTGGTTCGCTCGATCGCCAACCACGGGATCAGGGTGCTCCCGTACCGCTTTCACAGCAGGCACGACATCAAGGAGAACGATGTCCGATGGTTCTCCTCAGGCCGCTGGATCAGCGCGTACTACGACGCCAGCCCCGCCGTGGCCGAGATAATGGAGGTATGTATATACGCTCCCGTTCCCGTTCCCGTTCACGCGAAGTACGCAGTTACAAACAGTATTAATAGTACCGGATCGCTATTGTACGTGGTAATGGTAGGAAACCGGGATATTGGCGAGATTTTCTTACTCAAGAAAGGGTGTTCCACACTAATAATAGTATTATATCCGCTCTCGAATCTGTTATTTCCCGGAAATACATTTCGCCGGAAATCTCAGCCTCTATTTTCTACGTGAGGCTCTTTCTTATGAGAGGTATATATGCTATCAAAAGGCGACCGCGGTTTGACGCGTTGACTGACCGCCCGTGAGCGCCCCCCAACACTAAAACTAGTATGCTAAGTGAAGGAGACCGCGGTTTGACGCCTTGACTGACCGCCCCTGAGCGCCCCTAACACTCAAATTAGTATGTTAAGTGGTTAAGCGAAGGAGACCGCGGGTTGACGTGTTGACTGACCGCTCCTGACTGCCCCTCTACATTGAAACTAGCATGTTGAGTGGAGGAGACCGCGGTTTAACGCCTTGACTGACCGCCCCCGAGTCCCCCCCGACACTGAAAATAGTATGTTACGTGGAGGAGACCGCAGTTTGACGCCTTGGCCGACCGCCCCTGACCGCCCTCAGCACTTAAACTAGTATGCTATGTGGAGGAGACCGCGGTTTGACGTCTTCACTGACCGCCCCTGACTTCCCCTCTAGGTTGAAGCTGTTAATCGTATGTTGAGCCCAAGAGACCTTGACTACCCGAAAGACCGGTCTCCTATTAGAAGGGCAGTTTGTACGTACGTAGGAGAGGTGGGTTGTGTGGGCTGTGACGGCTGTTTTGGCGGATTTCATTCATAGTTGGGGACAGCTGTCTTTGTTGGTGTTGGTGTGGTTTTGTTTTTTTTACGTTTCCAACCGGTATTGAGCTGTTTGTCGGGGGGGATGCTGCCAGTACAATAAAAAGATGGATCAGTGGAGTAATACCCATGTACTCATATTGCCGTCGGTCCTGTCTTTAATTATCCTTGTGCATGCAGCTTGGCTGCGTGTGGCTGCATGTGGTACGGACCAAGGCTACGTTTGGGGGGAGAACTGTTGGGGCCCCACGCGTTTTTTTTTTTGTTCGCGATATGTCATGCACGGCTGGAATTGTTTGGTGCAGCGCCGCGGCAACAAACTGTGTCGAAGTCCTTTTTTGATCATTGCGGTGCAGGGCCGCTCGCGCAAGTGGTATTCACTCTATATTGTATGCCTGGTATATATATAAATATTGGTTGGGTTGGCGTCGGTTGGCGACGACGCTGTAAAAACACGCCTCGCACTGCGTGAGCTAGACAACTGGGGTACCGTTTTTTATTTTTTATTTGGCGGTTACCACGGCTGGCGGTGGAGTTAGATATTTTTTGTGCGGGGAGAACATTAAATCCGCACAAGGGGGATGATCGTATCACGTAGTGTGTATATGGTGAGGCACCCACGAGGCAGTTACATAGTAAACCCATTGCTGTCTCTGGAAGTGGCCACACCAGAAAATAAATCAACTCATTGACTTTTCATCCTTATGCAAGAAACTCGCCCCAAAAGTAGTCCTGAGCAGGATGCAGCTGACCCTTCATGCGACTCGCCTAACACCTCACGGTGCTTCGCGCTTGGTACAAGCAATGTTTGCCTGGTCGGTGAAAACCCGACGTGCTCCGTGCCGGCATGGTAGGGATGCGGGGGGGTCTATGGTCATACGACTACGACCATGCGTGATCATGAGTACCCCCCCCCCCCCCCCCCCATGGCCATGCATGATATCGAGTACCCCCCCCCCCCTCTCCCCCCGCGTGTTGCTCACGGGTCAGCAATGGCGAGTGACCGGCCTCAGTCACGTGGGAGCGGCACCAGATATGAAGGCCGTGACATCGTTCACGTATTATTTGCCCCGCAACAAACGGCAGAAAGCCTGACACGAAAAAAAAAAGTGCCGAACCTTGTTCTACTGATTACTCTGCTGTACATAGCCGTCCCGTTATGTGGTAATGAACGCGCGTCCGTGGCAGGAATATTGTCGTTTTTTCGTTAGCAGCGGCACGGCGGCTGCAGCCGTAGCCATATACCAGTGAGGCAAATTTCAACCCACGGCGGCAATAAGCCATGCGAGGCCTTTTCCTGGGAATAATGGCGCCTCTTGTCAGTTCCCTCCTCCCGCCTTTGGAAGCCCTTCCACGCGCGCCTCACGCTCTTGCCCTCTCTCCCTTTCCGCCCGCACCTCGGGCCCACCCACGGGATCCCCCGCTTCCCCACGCGCCACCCGCCTCAGAAACAACTGTGGGCCGAGGACAAGGTCGTTCGAGTCGCCACGCTACGACCATCGACCAAGATAGACCGGATAGCGTCCACCCACGAACGGTCCAACCCTTGGGACATGGAGTGGAGGCGTCGAAACGGAATAGACCAGCCTGTGCACAACCGCCGCCGCACCCCGCCTAAGAAGAAATACATGTAGAATCTTGATACTCTGTTTTTTTTTATAGCGAAAGACCTTGGCGATCATTCAGGCTTTACTTGCTGTTATTGCTCGTGAAGTACGCGTACCAGGTAGCCGTTTTTTTTTTCTTGTTTTTTTTTTTTTTCTTTCGACGGTTCTGCCGGGGGCAGGGGCGGGGTTCTCATGCCATGCATGGCAGTAGTCGTAGGACAATGGACCCTCGCATCCCTATAATGCTGGGCATGAGCACGTCGGATTGCCACCGACCGGGCAGACATTGCTTGCACCAAGCAAGAAGTGCCGTGACATGTTCGGCGAGTCGCATGAAGGGCGAGCTGCATCCTACTAAGAGCAGCTTGTGAGGCGGGCTTTCTTGCAAATGGATGATAGCTTCGAACGGATTGATTGCAGGGGGTGGGGACGGGGAGGGGGGGGCACCGGTTCGAGCATGCCTTAAATGTACGGTTACATGCTTCCACGCCGCATTCGTTTTGACAACGTGTGACTACATTGAACCAAAGCTAGCCTGCAGTCGACGGGCGTTGTGTGACGGCGGCGATTGCCGAGCAGAGATGCGTGTTGCTATTCATTGGAGACCGGCCCTTTTGGGCGCGTCAGTCAACGCCTTCTTGTTGACATACATATACTAGTTTTAGTGTAGGGGCGGTCCATCAAGAGGTCAAACCGCGGTCTTTGTTTTTCGACGGGGAGGGGGGGGGGGTGTTTTCCTTGGACGAGTGAGCGAAAATGGGCCGTAAAAATCGCTTCAAAGATGGCAAAAAGTCCGTATTTTATCGTACCGGTATACAAAGAACGTACGTTCTATTGTTTCCCACGGTGCGGAAAACCCTCCCTCTTGGCGGAGAACGGCAGCAACTTACTGGTGGAGGAAAGCAGCAACTTGCTACTGGTGGAGGAAAGAAAACGGCAACATTTTGGTGGGGGAGACAAGCAGCAAATCTTGGGGACACGTCGGACTGAGATAACGATTTCGATCATGTAGATCCTATATACGTTTAGTTTGTACTTATGTGAGATGTTGCGCATGATCCCTATCGTATAGATCCCACCCGGCAAGACAGGTGTACAAGGGAGAGAGCCGTACCATACAGATTTATCCGACCGGTAGAAGACACGATCTACTGCGGTAGATCGTGAAGACACCATCATGAAATGAAAATATGACCTATCTGTCCGGCATGCGAAGCCTCGCACACCTCGAAAAATAAGACAAGCGATGCCCACTACATGATTTACCGTCGATTTCAAGGTAGGATATGTCTATTCCCGACATGGTATGACAGCTCTTTCAAGGCGGATCTATTCCCAATCTTGGTGTGATTCTACAGCAGTAGCTCATGTTGCCGGGTGAGACCCCCCCTCCACCCGTATAGTCCGCTTGATTCAGCGCATGTGTGGTGGGTTGGCTTTGATCTGTACTTTCTGTGCAGATTCTGCACAAGCTCTCACGACGGGAAGTGGTGAACTAAATGATCTACCGTAAACAGACAGATAGATCAGATAGATCATGACCTGTTCAAGGTCTGAAACCTTGGCACGCTCACGTGATTTGGAGCAGACAACGTCCCATCCGGCCGTACTCCAGCATACAGCTCACGGGCGCTACAACGCCTGGTGTAATAGTACCGGCAGCCGAAATCCGGACAATTTTTGACGACAGCATTGCGTCTACCAGGGTACAAAACTGCAAGTAGGTGTACCAGGTAGGGGCGAAGCGATCGCCGGCTACTGGAGCGATGTGTTACAGCCTGTGATGATGGCTGACTGTGGAGAGTTCCTTCGAGGGTAGGCGAGGCCGGACAAGAGGCGGTGCCGCGATTGTTGCCCCTGCCTCGGTACCCGTACGTTTTTTTTTTCAGCTCGCACAGATTTGCAGACAACCACCTTTCTCTCGGCGCCAAGCGATGAGCGTCAAAAGTTGACTGTGTTCGGACTTGAGAAAAAGGCCATCGGCCGCACGATGCCCCCCAGGCTAGGATGGTGCGTTCAGCGTCTGAACTACCGTATGCACAACGGAAGGAGTGCTGGTACATACAGTGTTCGAACTATTGTACAGGGTACAATCCAAGGGGTTGTACGCGCGCAGCAAGGTGCGCTCACACTCTTGTTAGACAATTGCGTTGCAGAGGCAGTTGACGGAGTTTGCGTGCTCTTCCCTAGTGCCCTGCTTTTTTACGAGGTCGGGACGGGACGGTAGGACGAGGAACTTCTATCCACGCACGCTCGTATTATTTAATAGACAACTGGCAAGACCGCACATGACATGGTCGCTACAGCAGGTGACCATATACACTTGGGTCGACACAAACACACCTTGGCACAGCCCGAGCCTCGGTTCCATGGCTCGATCTCTGCTTGCCTGCGCTTGTCGGTGACACTGGCCGCCTTCGGTCCTGCCCCGACCAGGGGAATGACGCGACTCTTCCCAACCCCTTGCAGACCTCTGCCTTCACCCACTCGTGTTTCTGGGATTAACTACGTGGCACTAGAGTTGAAGCGTGTTTCACCGTCATCGAGCTTGTACCATGTAATTCCTCGCAAAAGCATCGAGGTACAGCAGTAGTTCAACATTGTGTCCCCGACATTCGGCGTACAGGAGGAAGCAAGAATAATGGCTGAGTATGGGCCATGACGGCATATAAATAAGAAAAGGAGCACACGTCGCAAGTAGAGCCCGTGGCAACCAGGAGCCCACCCTTCCGTCCCATGAATCACAGCTGTTTTCGTCAAAACGCGTGAGAAACGAAAAAACGAAGACAAAAAAAAACGACAAGGACGGCTACAGCTTAACCCTTCCACAGCTGCCCTGCAGTCCCTTTTCGGTGACAAAATACTTAGACTCCGAGTCGCTTGTCCCCCAAAACTAAAACTGCAGTCCTAACAGGGTTTAGCTTTTCGCTTCTGCAGGTGGGTCTCGCTGCCGAACCTAAACACACACCACACACCCGTGCCTGCCCGTGAGGGCGTAGGCGCGCGGCGCTATTTCCCCGCGCACGCCCCACGAAGGAAAGACATCCGCGCTCCCACCTCCTGCCACCCGCCTACTTATTCCACAAGTACTGCTGCCCATTATTCCCAGGGCACCGCGCTCGCTAGGACGTTCGCTTCGAAGCTCAAAGCTCCCCGCACTCCTGAATCACGATGGTGAGTCGGGGCTTGTTGTTCGCCCCCGTCGATACGTTCTCGATTTTCCTGACCGTGAGCATGGAGGCCGGGTCGAGCACCTGCAGCCGGACAGCGGAAATTCACAGCAGCAGTACGACAAGGTGTTGACGGCGAACGAAGGCCAAGAGGATTCAGAAGAGCTTTACCGCTTCGTTCAATAAAATGGCTGGCACACCCTGTATACGAGACATATGGGCTATAACGCGAGCCGATGGTTGATGGGCTCTGATTGGCCTAGGGGTAAGGGTAGTTATATTCGTCTCGTGCACTGCGTGTCTCAACCATTTCATTGAACAGGTGCTAAGTTCCACGGGAGAGAGGATGGGGTGCTGAATGTCATACGACAGCAGAATAACATGCACCACGCGAGAGAGGATGGAGTGCTGCATGTCTTACGACAGCAGAATATATACAAGATGAGAGCGGTTGCTAAAGCGTAACGTGACAACAGCTGTATGTACAGACCGGAGGGGTTCCTGATCGTCAACCGACAGCAGCAATACACAAACGAGGCGGGCTCTTGATGTTCTACCGACAGCAGTATACACAGACGAGGCGTGCTCCTGATGGTCTACCGACGGCACTATATACAAATAAGAGAGGCTGCTGGTTTTCTGCCGAAATAAGCGTACAGGAGAACGTTTCCGTCGCAAGGACCCCGGCTGGCACTGGGGAAAATGCGACAGGCAAATCGTGTCCGGTCCGGCTTGCTGCGAGAAGGCATGTGTCGGTAGAAATGGGTAGCACCGGCTGGTAGACGTGGGTAGCATTCGTCGGTCGAGGGGGGGTAGCATCGGTCGGTAGGGGTGGGTAGTTGCAGATATCGGTCGGTAGAGGTGGGTAGCTTGCGTTGGTAAGTATTAGTGCTGTGAGTATAACAAAAAAAAGTCGCCAGCTAGGCATTAGTTGGATAGGTGTAACAGCTATAGATGCAGCAGTGCCAAGTACCAGGTATTCGACTATTTGGGTTTCCTTGTGTATGAAAGGCTTCTCGGTTATATACGGGGTGCGCATTTCCCCGTGAGAGAACTCGCTCAGAGAGGGAGAGGTCAAGCTGATAGGTCTGCTGCAACTCATGGCGCGTCAAAATCCGTCGCCATCGACGGTGCCGATGCTGATTGATGGCAGTGCCGAAGGCCGTTGCCGTCTACTTTCACCATATGTTTACGTGAAAAATGTAACCAGATATCGTCAGCCGACTATTAATAGTCAACAAGAGTTAGTTCATTGGCTGGCGAAACCAGGCAAATAATAACTAGCCGGGGCGTTCAGCCAACTCACAGCCCTGGTAAAGATAGGTCGGTCGGTAGGGGTGGGTAGCATCGGTCGGTTTGAGGGGGAGCATTTAAACGTATGTAAGCAGCATCGGTCGGTAGAGGTGTGTTCGTAGAGTAGCATCCGTCGGTACAGGCAGGTACTCGAAGCCATCAGTCCGTAGAGGCGGGGTAGCACCGGCCGGCAGAGATGAGCAACACCAGTCGGTAGAGGTGTGGTCGTAGACCATCCGTCGGTAGACGCGGGCAGCATCGGCCGCCAGAGGTGAGTGACACCGGTCGGTATAGGTGAATTAACATCGGTGCGGTAGGGGCGGGTAGCATTGTGCGCTAACGTCAGCTACCATCCGTCGGTAGAGCTGGGTAGAGGTGGATGGATGGGTGGGTAGGTGGGTGGGTGCTTCTTTTTCCTTTGTCCTCGGCTGCGGGGAACGGGCGTGGGAATTGCCACTGCGGCATCACGACAACTTGCGTGGAGCCACAACAGTTACAAGTCTCTGGGTCTACAGACGGGGGGCCGAAGGTCATTCGTCACCCACCTTGCCGAAAACCACGTGGAGGTCGTCCAGCCAGCTAGCCTTCGCCGTCGTCACGAAGAACTGGCAGCCGTTTGTGTTTGGCCCGCTATTTGCCATGGATAACAGTCCTGGGCCTGCCAGGAGTAGTACGGCAACCGAGGGCGGCGATCAATTCGTAGCGGAATCGCACAAAAAAGAGCAAAACATAACGGAAGAAAAACTGAGTTGGGGGCGCACCCATGCACGTGTCAGGAACGTGCAAACACGACAAAGCGTGGCGACAAAGCAAGCTGCGAACGTATAACGAGAAGAAAACAAATCGCGTCCGCGGTTGGTGGTGTTGCTGCTCTTGCAAGCGCAAGCACGAGGTGCATTCGAGCGTGGTCCTTGCTTGTCACAGGAACACCGATTGTTTTCCGACGGAGATCGGGCTGCTTGCAGTATTGAAAAAAAAGTAACATCAGCATGAACATTTTTTTCTCGGCTGTTGAGGGGCATGCAGGAACCAGTACGTAGCCACACGAGCTCCGATGCAGGAGACAGAAAAAACAACGCTGCTTTTTCAAAAGGCCTACGTACGGATACATAGGACTATGGGCGTCGCGTTCCTGGAGAACGGAGAGATTCGTGGTGGGCAGGGGGTCGCACGTGGCCGTACCCCCCCACACACAAAAAAAGAAGTATCTGGTGCCCCACGAGTAACAGCTTACATAAATACGCAAACTCGTACATAAATACGCAAACTCGGTATGTACGTATTCCAACAAAAAGAAAGGAGAGGTGCGACGACGACGAAACTGTGAACACCCGCGGCAATGCTCGACCCGACAGCGCAACACTCAACACCTTTGGGAGAACACCGATCGCGTGGACGACTGGAAACTCTTAAAAACGAAACTGCTCCAGGCGGAATCTACATCTATCTCTACATAGTTTTTTTTGCAAATACCATATAAACCTACTTATAGATATCTTTCTCTCTGAGCGTGCTCGGTTGGTACATCCCTGGCCTCTCAGAACTGCCACTTGGACACCGCCTCCTTCTATTAATTGCCGGCGAGAGCCTTCCTTTCCTGTTTTCTTCTTCCGTTATGTGTGCGTGCGTGTACCCAGAGCACGGCACCGCGGGCGAGCCCGGCGCCGTCGCGGGTGTCAACGGGTGCCGGCGTGTAGAGGAGGGGTTGGACGGAGCGCGGTCGCCGTTTTCGTGGCTAGGCGTCGCGTGTGTCTCGAGATACGAGGGAAGCATGAATGGGCTCTGCCCGGTCTCCTCGTGTGGTTCTGGGTATAATATGTACGAGTCTCTAAGGGTCGTTTTGGTGTGCAAAAGAGTATTCAAGCAGTGCTTATTTTTGTGACCAAGCTAAAGTTCACAGAGAGAGCTACGCAGCCTGAGCACCAACATTGTCGAGCTAGTGAACGAGGGCCATGGTAAGCACCGGGCTTCGCGGGAGGCGCGCGGCGGGGCACACTGTGGCAGAGAGGGAGGAAAGCTTTACCCCGATTCGGGAGGTGGTCGCGAGAGCGGCGGGCGGCGTATGAGGCTGAGAGAAAGGCTTTGCTGTTCGCTTTTTTCTTTTTGACCGGTGCAAGGTGTTCCAATCAGGCAGAACATAATTGCATGAGAGGGAACTGGGATTTTTTTTTTTTCTTCTTTTTGAATTTTTCGGTTTCACTTTCATCGTTTTTGTGGTGCTGCCAGCTGTCTGCTGTGCCGTGTTGTGCTTTCTATTTCGTACATATCCCAAGAATAAAATAAGTACCCTGCCTGGGGTATGTACGTACGTACGGCATGCGACGTTCGGGCTGTTTTCCTGGATGGAGCATGAAGCCCTTGGTATATGCAAGTCGCCTGTTTGCACCTAATTGTTTATTATTGGACCGTCTGTTCCCGTTCTTCTTTCTTCGCGTGAGCGAGCGTACAAATTGATTCAATATTGTGAAACTGTCGCTGCTCAGAATTGGGACTGGACCACCTTTTTCCCGTAAAAGAGTTCCAGACCTCGGACAGATAGATCATGTACAGATCATCTACAGATCATCCCCACTTGATGATCTAGATATTTTCAGGGCGTGTATATCCCTGATCTGTATTATCTGGCTCATGTTGCCGGGTGGGAGCCGTACAACCTGCATGATATAGGACATGTTCCCTGGGTTGGATCTGTACGGTACAGCAGATCCTCCACAACATATCACGACGGCAGGCTAAGGTCTGCAGCAGATTATCTATAGATAGATCGTGATCTATCTATCCCAGGTGTGAAGAGATACCCACCCTCTTTACCACCGCATCAAATTCTCCTAGACTCGTTTCAAAGAGTCTTCCGCTATAAATCGTGGGTGCAATTGGAAAGGAGCTGATAACCGTTTTTACACCCCCTCCTTTTCCAACTGCAGCCACTTTCCGGAAAAACAGGCTATTAATACTACGAGTACATAACACGCGCTCGAATCAGATTTTGATCGTTTTTCGCAGTTCTAACGTTCCCGTTTTGGGGACGTACCGCTCGAACTATTGAGTAGTTTGTCCCCCAAAACGGGACTGCAGTACTAAAAGGTGTACAATCTTATTCACACGTCGGACAGAAATACCACCATCTATCTGTGGATCATCTATCAAGATCTATCTGTAGATCATCTATCACGATCTATCTGTAGATCGTCTATCACGATCTATCTGTACATCACCTATATTATAACCCGCCGTTATGATATGTTGTTCAGAAGAAGTATCTTTCAAGATCTAAACCAGGGAACATGTTCTACGTACGGTAGGCACTACAAACAGCTCGCACAGATATTCGACTCCCAACACAGTTCATATGGTCTACTGTAGATCGTTCAAGGCCGATCTGTTCCCGATCGTGTATGATCTAGCTCGTGTTTGCCGCCGGGCGGGGACCCGTATGACCCGCATGGTCTGTGTTGCCCTTGTTTCCTAGGTGGGATCTGTTCTATGCAGATCCTAAAAAACCTTTCGCAACGGCAGGTGAGGAACTGCTAGATGATCTAGAGTAGACAGATCAGATAGATAGATCACGATCTGTCTATCCAAGCGATGAAACCAAACCTATACACTCGTTTGGGCTGGTCGGCGATACTAGCCCGGTTACTTGTCGGTCGCTTAATGTACTTACTTTTCTTTTGGGCTTTCATGCGCTTGTTTACGTTCTTCGTTCTACGAGTGTCTACTTAATAGCACAAGGAACGACGCCTGCTTGCTGTGTTCTCTCTTTTCAGCTCGCGACACCCTCCTCCCGGGATTCCAAGTCAACCGCAATTCCGAAGGGGAACCTTGTGTTAATATATATATATATATGTACATTCTGTCTGTCTGTGATTTGCTTTTTTTTTTTTTTTTTTGAGCACCTGTGTGGCGGAGGTCGAAGTTCTCGTCCGCGAACTTCTCCCCGTAGATGCTCATCCTGCCGGTGCCGTCCCCCTTCACGAAGTCTCCCCCCTGCAGCATGAAGTCCTTGATCACGCGGTGGAAAGGCGACCCCTTGTACCCCGTTGGTATGCCCTGCCGGTGCGCATGCAAACCCCCGAGAGTCATGCTACCATAGAGGGGGTACCTATTGTTCGTCTTGATATTCCTAGCATGAGCTCTCTGCATATGTGCCTGATCTACATACGTCATCTACAGATCGTCCAAAGATTATATACATAGAATATCTATACCTGTATCTTCCAAGGCAGATAGATCGATTCCGCATCTTCATGATCTAGTTCCGTGTCTTCTTCGGGTGGGAGCCGTGCAATCTGCATGCTCTACAGTACGACAAGCTTCCTTGAGTTGGATCTGTACTTGTCCAGACCCCGCACAACACCTTTAGAACATCAGGTTAGGATGTAGAGATGATTTACGTAGATCATTTATAGATTACGTAGATTACGTAGACCATGTATGGGTGATCTACGTAGATCGTGATCTGTCCGAATTGTGTAATTTTTTGTGTATATACACACGATGCCACGATCCCATCTGCGAGGCTCATACCGTCACATAAATAAAGAAGATTGCAACAACAAGGCATGCCTCATTGGGGAGTTCCTCACTGTAGAGGCTACAGCACTGTAGAGGCTAGCGCACTGTAGATCCTACCGCACTTTGCAGGGTACCGCACTACTGTAGAGGCGTGCCTCTAGAGGGGGGGGGGGGAAAGCAGTCAACCTAATGCACAACCAAAAAAAACAATGAAACAAAAAATACGAGAAAATAAACAGGCAGCAAAAAAAAAAAAAAAAAAAAAAAAAAAAACGCAAAGCAGAGACCAACAAAAAACAAATAGTCCAGGTTTACGAGGAAATCAGACAGGGCAAAACAATGGCGGCTGTCGGCAGAACAACGCGCGCACGAAACACAGTCGGTCAACCAAAACCACAACACAAACACAAACACAAACAGCAAACAGCAAACACGCAGCCGAAAACACAGGCGAGAGAGCCAAAATGGAGATCGACTGGACTACTGGCGACTACGACTCGCAGCTGAGGGAGTATCCGGGATCGTTTTTTTTTGTCTATGCGGGGGGCGCACGCCAAATAAAAAACGCCAATAGACAAGAGGGATCGTACGCACATAAACGGTCTCAGAGCGAAAAGAGTATGGGTACCTAGGGCTAGCAACAGATCTTATACCGCTCATTCGCGAAAAGGCATGGCACACATCGTGTACGAGACAAAAGGGCTAACGCTACGTAACCATTGCTTGGGTTTGGTTCTGACTTTTAGGACTGCAGTCCCGTTTGGGGAAAAACTTACTTAGAATTTGTGTGTTTTCTCCCCCAAACGGGACTGCAGTGCTAGAAGGGCTAATAGGATTAGCGCTACCGGTAGGGTTAATTACATTCCTCTCGTACGTGCAGTGGGCGTTGTTGACCAATTTTATCGAAAAAAAAAAAAAGCGGTAAAAGCTGTAAGCTTCCCTCGAGGCTACTACGCACAGACAGGGTAAGGCATGTAATATATATATATATAGGCACAGGAAAAAAATATCACAGAAAAAGGTGGCGAAAAGGAAAGAAAAGTTGAAGTCTCTAAAAATACCATAGTTACGGGCGCCTTTATTAAGGTAAAATCGTGCAGCCGAGCTGCGCTTGGCACCCTGTCCGGTGTGGTGTGCCTACGATCATGGTGGCTGGTGGCCCCCCGGCGGCTCCCGCGGGGGGACTATAACATTTCTACACCTTGTGGGTGGGAGCAGGGAGCCAAAAAAGAGAAGGGCCCACCGCGGGGTCAAAGCACCAAGCGGGAGAAAGGTGCCAAGGGCAGCTCGCCTTCATGATTTATTTTCCCTCTGGCGCCTGCCAAATACGTACCACTCTGGGCGGCAACATAAGGAACGTTCATGAATACACACGAAAGACCCAAACGGACCTTATATTTCCGACCATGAAGTGGTGGTATATTTTTTTCTGTGTTGAAGCTTTTTTACCTGATGCCGATGTTCTCCCGTGCAGAACCGCCGAAAGTTCTCCGCGGTCTTGGGACAGGTGTCCTTGAACAGCTCCATCTTGATGCGCCCCGCCGGCGCCCCCCCGATGGTCACGTCGAAGAACACTACGGGATTGCCTCGCGCTACCGCCTGCGTTACAACCAAAAAAAAAAGATGAGGAAAAATAAGTGTCATATATATACCGTATGTATCATCACAAGCTCGTCAGATATGTTACCCCCGACCACGCGAGCACCAGCTGCTGCAGTTTTCGCACGCAGGATAGATACACGGGGCACGTTCCCCGTAAGATCTGTCCTCGCCGAACATAACAAATCAGTGCCGACCGACCGATCGTTTTTTTTTTTTTTTTTAAACCCAGATGACCCTCGGGGTACATTCTTCGGGAGTGGAGTATGCTTGCTACCAGGCACATCGGAACGTTGGTGTTACTGTTGGTGTGGGCAAGCGCCGGCAAAAGCCTAGGAGCTGTTCAGAGGGGGAACACACCGTGCCAACCCGAACCAAAAGGGGCGTGAAAAAAACTACTATTAACCGGGGGATGCATGTTGTTAGGGTCCATCGTGGAATCCGATTGCTACACCCCCCCCCCAACGGTAATAGCGGTTACCTGGCTCTGCGTCGGCGGGGGTCCCTCTATAAAGCCGGTTGCTCGCTACGTATAGTGCCATTTGAATACTGCCGGGTGCCCGTCATAGTGCCTGAGAAATCGCTTTGCACGTATGAATAATCTATGCCAGTATGCCAGTGTGGTAGTGAGCGGAGTAATTAGTGCCGGTTGGTTGCTGCTATATAGTGTCGGTATTGCTGGCTGGCGCATACAAACCGGTACTACAGGGGGACCATTACTAGTATAGCTGTATATACAAACGGCCCTTACATCGCGGGACTTATTTATATCCGGCACGGTGGACAACGGCGTTCGGAGCCCGCGAAGGGTAAACATGCCATACTCGTCCTAATTCCCCCGAGGGGCCTATGCGAGATGGGAGGCATGAAAAAAATAGAGAGAAGCGCCTACGCAAGGTGCTACTGTACCTCTCTGTCCAGAAATATAGATAACATTTATATAATAATATTCAATACAAAATATACTTATATTTACGGACAGAGAATTACACTAGCACTGAATACCTGTTACGTAGATAGCCGGTACGCCAGTAGCCTATACCTGTATCGTATATACCAAGTACCCCAGGTAAGCTGTGTGTAAATCGCACAATATAGTGTAGCCCGCGCCATTTCCCTGCTAAATCCCACACCTGGCTCAAGGCAGGTACCTTGAAACCGCTGTGTATGTCTACAGTTTTATTTCTACTGGGGTGAGGAAGGAATTTGGCATTGGTTTGGTTTACAGTATTACGGGGGACCACAGTAAGTAGGACCAAATATTGTTGGTAAAAATAGGGAAATGTATAGGTTTTTGTGTGTACCGTAGATCCTATATACTATGCCCCCCCGTAATATTGATATTTTTTCTTTGGTTTGGATAGGGGTGTATTTGGCTGTGGTTCGGTTTGGGTTGGGGCGGTTGGATTTTGATTTGGCTTTGGTTTGGTTTGGTTTAGTTTTTCTTTGGCATGGTTCGGCGTGGATTCGGCTGTGGTCCGGTTTGGGTTGGGTCGGTTCGGTTTTGGTTTGGTTTGGTTTGATTTTGGTTTGGTTTAGGTTTCGTGTGAGTTTCTCGGTCTCCAAACTCTTATCGATACCCTGGTGTGTATGTATAAATAGATGATATGCTCGTTTGGTTTCGTTTTGTTTCATATTGTTCGGCTGTGTTTTGCTGTGTTCTGCTTTGCCTCCGCTCTGTTTACCTACGGTACTAACTGTGCGTACGAGCTCTGCTTTGTTTGCTCTACAGTCAGTACTATGCTCTACTTTTCTGCTCTGTGGTGGTCCGCTTTACCGTTCTTTGTTTTACTCTGCTTTGTATTTGCTTTGTTTTCCTATGCTTTGCTGTGCGTCTTTGCTTAGCCCTGTTAGCTTTGCACTGCTCTGCGTTGCTCTGCCTTGAATTGAGTAGCTTTGCTCGCCTTTCCTCTGTTGGTTTGGAGTGATTTGTTGTATTGTGTTGTGTTGCGTTTGGTTTGGTTTGGATTGGATTGGCTTGCCTCGTTTCGCTCGCTCGCTTGCCTTGCTTCGTTTTGCCTCCTTCGCTTGGCTTCGCTTTGGTCTATTTGCTGCCCTGCCTTGTTGTACAGCAGTACTCGTAGGCTTCCTAAGTTCACGTACACGATTGCGGTTTCGTTTCGTTTCGTTTGATTGCTGTGCATCCCATGCAATCTCAGTTTCGTCTCTTGCCGCATTCGGACACCTACGCTGAATTACAGTAGAAAGAACGTGTACGAAGTATACAGATATAATAGCCCTCTTCATTGCACTGAAATGGACAGAACACATGATTCCTGTACTTTTTGTTGTGTTCTGGTACATCATAGCATACGCCCCTGCGTCCCGACCAAAGCTAGCTAGACACGAGGCGGTTGATGGTTATTAGTGAGCCGGTTGCCCTCTCGATCCCGGGGAGGAAAGAGGCTTTCCTTCCCCTGAAACAATGCTGTTCCCTGTAGGCATTCTTGCCCTCTGGGGCTCTCTCGCTGAGGTTAATTGGCCCTAACCCTATGCCAGTGATCAGTGCTTTGATCAGGTGTCAAGCGAGAATAGGGTGGAGGTGTGGAGGATACAATCTGCATCGTACATTCTCTGGGTGTGCAAACAGGGCTCGTCGCGCTCTCGAGCTCTCTCGCTCAAAGGTTGATCGACCAAACCAACCGTCACGCGAGCTTCACAGGGTGCTTGCTCAGCAAGCCGCAAGCCAACGAAGCAGCTCCAAGGTGCACGCGGGACTGCAACTCGAAGGTTTACGTCTTTGTGGGCATGTTGGCGTTGGGTAGTTGCTCTAGCCGTACCAACCTCTGTCTGGCCTACACCCACACAAGAGAAGAACGAACGTTCAAGATTCAAGCTTACTCTTTATGACTCCTGGAGGTGGCTGCTGTTGCCCTGGTTGCAGTTAGGACCGATGCTGGAGTTGACCATACGCGATGCGAGCCAAATTGATCGTGAGCGAGAGGAGTATTTCCCGCGAAATCAGTCCGCAGTCTCACGTCATATGCGTTGCCATATACCCATAAACCGCACTGCCACAGCCGAGTGCTACAGAAGCTGTGCTCACCTCAGCGATGGCCGGGTCGGGAGAGGCCATATTGTCGAGCAGCAGCAGTGGCGTGATTTGCTGCACAACCCTCTCACTCGAAGTGCGCACGATTGATCGCAACACAGCCTGGACCTGGGGGTACCAGTGTAGAATTTAACTGCGCACCTTCTGGGCTTGTATATCTCCGGGCGTGAGTATCGAAAATTCCGTGATATCGGGAGTAAACAGCAAGGTACGGATGCGAAGATGGGTCCTCTGTCCTGTCTGGGGAGAAGTTGTTGGAACGCTCGAGAGGGAGTTCAAACCATATTCGGAAGCGTGTACATGACGGGGATATTGGAAACAATTGCCCCCAAGAAAGAGGGAGTGCTGCGCACAAGCGAGCGGATCGCAAGCTCTGCAGGGTGAAGGACAGCTGCAGCCGAAGATAGCTGTGGATTGCTCGAGGTAGGTCGAGTGCCTTGGGGAATTTGTTGTTTCTCTCGGGCCCAAATAGAGGAAAGGGGGAAAAGCACAGAGTGGCCACAGGGTATCCTCCAAAACCAATGACACATATCGCGCGCGCAACTCGTACCCCTTTCGGGGTGGATCTAGCGAGCCATGGCGGGAGGCAAGGCCGATCTGACACCGGAGCTGCAGCATCTTCTATCCTTTGCCTCCTTGGCGGGGTTGCACTGGAAAAAACTGCTTTGTCTTCAGAGGGCTGTGCGGTCCAAGCTGTTGTGGAGTGTTGTTTGCTTGTCTAGATCAGCCCGCCCTTGTTTTCTGAGGTTCGTCTCCACTTGTCCCAGGCAAGCAAGGAGAGGGGTTGGTGGCCCAAGTTGCCCGCAGCTGCCTGGCCCAGTAGGCTCGCCGCAGATCCGCAATGTGGTGGCATCTGCGTGGGCAACCCGCCGTGTGCCCCGTGGAACATGCCACCCAGGATTGCCTTGCTTGTGGCATGTATCATTGCACCCCATCCTTCTTGTAATTTTGCCTTTGTCGATTGCTCGTCTGCGCTTGTTGTATGGTGTCGTGTGAAAACTGGCCATTTTTCGATTTTTCTTTTTTTCCCGTATTTTCTACTTGGGGTATTTTCGTGCATTATTTTTGCCCTGCCTCTATACCCTCTTCCTTATTCTGCTTTGTTGTGGCTCACCCCCTCTCGCTGTCTCTCCTTCGCTTTGCTTCAAAATGGCATGTATGGTGCGCCATGATGCCCATGATCCATGATGTACATGCGTCGCGGGGGTGCTGCAGGAACTTGAGGAAGCGATGAATCAGCCGCCACCGGGCGGGGGTCCACCCGGTAAGTGGCCGCATTGCAACACTGCCGTGTTCTACTGGCCGCATTGCAACACTGCCGTGTTCTACTGCTGTAAATGCACTATTAATATTAATAACCTGCACCTGGTACAGCAGTCGACTGCTGTAAAATACGAGCGGTAAGTGTCGAGATAGGCCACACGCCACCTATTAATAGTATGCTTGGGGGTGCTCTCGGTTCTCAAGGGAACTGCTACTGCTTGTACACTGCAAGGAGTGCACACAACGCCCGCAGCAGGATGCTGCTGGTGGTTGCAGATATGTTGTCGTGTTCGTTGCCGTCATACCGCCGTGTGCTTGATATGAATATTGCACGCGTTATACTGCTGTAGCTGGTTTCGTACAAACAAACGTGTTTTTTTTTAAATCAAAACAAACCCACCTTTTTGAAATATACCGGATACGTTACATCGGCGTCCCACTCTGGGCGTAAATGTAAGGACTGCTGTTTGGTCTCCATGTTTACACCCCCAATGATCCTTATATTTCCGACCAGAGTGGTGTGTACCACGGTACACTGCTCTGACAGCATCGCGCTTTGACCCCAAAAACAAACGCTACCGATGAGTACCACGGTATTTGTTTATGGAATTGGGTTCTTACGTACGTACCACCCTGTCCCGAAGTACATACGAGGACCGTTTGTATTCAATATGATATCAGTAATATTACGGGGGACCATAGTAAATAGGACCAAATATTGTTAGTAAAAATAGGTAAATGTACGAGGTATACCTGGTAGGTTTTTATGTATACCATAGGTCCTACCAGGGTATTCACTATGGGCCCCCGTAATATTATAGTATGCAAGCGTTCCTCATGTCTCGGCAGAGAGTGGTGCCTGGTACCAGTCTGCCAGTACGCAACACGCAGCCCGCTTCGAGATAAAAAAAATGCAGCGCTTCCTACTGCCTCGGCGAGCGAGTCTTTGCGTGCGGAACGCGTCGATTATCACATGCCTCTTTTCGTCTACCGCCACAACAAGTCACCCAATTCTGTCTTAAGAACGAGCATGGTGACTATTATTATTAATGCTGAGGTAGTCGGCGTGCATTTTAGGCAATACGTATATTCAACAAGCAACCCCCTTCCAGATCGCACCAAAACCTCTTTCAACACCAGTGTCTCTCTGCGGTGAAGCATCGGTACAGACACTTATTTGCGTGAATGTCCGCGCTGATGTTTTTATCTTGGAGACACATATCTGTTATGATAAAAGAGGTTTTGATCTGGAAGGGGGTTGCGTGTTGTATGCGTATAACCTGAAACGCACGCCGACTATCTGCAGTAGTTCACTAGCAGGTATGCTCGTTCTCACGAAAGACCTCGTGACTTGTTGTGGCTGCAGACGAATATAAGTATCGTAGCCGATGCTGTGAGTACTATTACCATAGTAAATAGGACCTATGGGATACATAAAAACCTATACATTTCCCTATTTATACTAACAATATTTGGTCCTATTTACTATGGTCCCCCGTATTAGTAGATTTGCTATATGCCGTTTTTCGTTAGGTTCAAAGAACGGGTTTACACCTCGAACAGATGATCGATTCTGACGCCATGATCTACGTAGATCTTCCAGGGCAGCTGTTGATAGAAGCCTGATCTGCATCATGGACGCGTAGCTCATGTGATCTGTATGATCTAGCTCATGTTTCCGGGTGGTAAGTAGCCGTAACATCTCGACGATCTGGGGCATGTTGCTTCGGTTGGACCTTTACTATTAATATTAATATGCAGATCCTACACATGTCACAAAGGCAGGTTGGGATCTAGCATGATCTGCTGTAGACACTGTAGATAGATAGATAGATCATGATACATCAATATCTGTTCGATGTGTGAACAATTTCACGTGAAAGGCGACAACAACAACAACAAACTGATGCCGCGCTACTACTGGTGTTGGAAGCGCAAGAAGACAGACAGCACGAGGGGGTAAAATTACCCGTGCGTAGAGGTATAGGTTGTGTTGCCGTGATTGTCCAGAGGCGCAGTCGAAAGTGCACATCAGTACTGCCGCGGAAATGTGTTTCGCAGCGTTCTTCTACCACCCTGCTAGGCGTTTTGTTGTTGCCCCCCTCCCCCGCTGCCCTTTCGTTACCACGTTCTAGGTTATGGCAATGCAGCTATTCTTAACGCAACATGTACAAGAACACCACCAACAATAACGTGCGGCTGCTAATACGATCGGGCGCCCTTGTTCAAGTTCTTACCCCCCCCCCGCCCCTTTGCGCCCCCCCCTCTTCCTCTTCGCGGTCTCCCGATCTGCCCCACCTTTCTCCGTGCGTTGCACACAGGTATGGGCGGACCCCCTCCTCCCGGCATGGGCGGGCCTCGTCCACCGGGGATGGGAGGCCCACCTCCCCCGGGGATGGGTGGTCCCCGCCCCGCGGGTCACCACAGCAACCCCCAAGGACCTCCCGGTCTGGGCCCCGGCGGGCCCATGATGGGCGGAGGAAGCGGCACGTTTCGCGGCGGGCCACCGGGGATGCCAGGGGGCCCGCCTCCTGGGATGCAGGGGGGGAGGGGTCCCCCCGGAATGGGTGAGGAGCTAATGAGTATCGTGGGTTTTCTCGCGCGGGGGGGGGGGGGGGGGGGGGGGGGGGGGGGGGGGGGGGGGGGGGGGGGGGGGGGGGGGGGGGGGGGGGGGGGGGGGGGGGGGGGGGGGGGGGGGGGGGGGGGGGGGGGGGGGGGGGGGGGGGGGGGGGGGGGGGGGGGGGGGGGGGGGGGGGGGGGGGTGAGTGGTAGAACCGGTGTGTATGCGAATTTTAACGTGTTTTTCATTGTCCTCATGAGGTTTGTGATATGTTTGCGGTTGTTTTTTTCTCTCTCTCTGGCATGGGCGGGGGCTTGTATCGCCTCTTCTTTTCTCGCCTCTTTTTCTGGCCTCTTTCTCCCTCTTTCCATCTGTCTTCCTTCTACATCTCCATTTCTCCTTCTCTCCTCTGTGTGTCAGGCATGGGAGGGCCAGGAATGCCGATGGGGATGGGAGGCATGGGCATGGGCATGCACCCGCAAGGCGGCGGGCCCGGGATGGGAGGGATGGGCAGGCCCAGCATGCCCCAGCAGCGGCAAGGCGCCGGGTCGTTGGCCATGGGTATGGGCGGCGGTGGCGGCGGCGCCGGCGGCGGGGGGGGTATGGGAGGTAAGCGATGATGATGTTGTGCGTATCTACAAAAAAGATGTCAACAACAACGGACAGAGGGTATCCTGATTTCATGATCTAGATCTTTTGGCACAGGTGTATCCCTGACCTGCATCGTGTCGTCCGCACGATCGGTGACCGGGGAACATACTGTAGGATTCAGGACCAAATGTGCTTAGTAAAAATACCGGAGTATGTAGGTTTTTGTGTTTATGATGGGTCCTGATTACTGCGGTCCCCCCGACACAACAGAGATTGTGTTTGCCCGGTGGCGTCTGTACGGCACAGCTCTTGTGCGGCTTGCTTTGCCGGCTGAGACCTTGTGTGATGAGGCTCTTGCACAACATGTCATGTCGTGTCATGTTTCGAGATTGTCTATAGATGCAAGCTTTCGTACGGGGATATATACCACGAGGTGAGGAAACCTGGCCCCATTACCCGCTGTAGCATTGGGTGTGTACGATGCACATGTACGCGGGGGGTGTAGAGGGAGCGCACGATGGTTATCGGGCGGTGGTTGCGTGGCGGTGGAATGGCTTTGCTGATTTTTCTCTGGTTGGAAGTCCATCGCTGAATTATAAGGTTCCATTGTATGTTGGTGTGTGAGGGCGGGGGCACGGGTGGGAGCGCGTTTTTTTTTTCTGTTTCAATCGACGATGCGGCAGACCCCGCTGAGGTGTCAGGTGTCGAGGCGAGGCCCGAGAGCCAGGGAAAGGGCACGAGGCTGATACGTGCTGAGGCTGACGTCTACGTGGTATATGCACGTTTTACCGTTTTGAAGGTTGGGTTTGTTTTCGTTTTGCCTGGGCATGTTGGGAGTGTGTGAAGGCCTGCGCTCGGGTGGTCGGACCTTGCCTGCCTTCTGCGTCGGTGCTTCGGGGCCACCTGGGAATGCAGTTTATGGTGATGTCTCGTCTACACACAGAGAGCCCATTTTCATGGGTTTCGGTTGTATTGTGGCATTTTAGCAGCGCGGGCATCCCTGGCAGCAGCCAGGACAGGCGAACTGCCGGGAGGGATGCACCGCCAGTAGATCCCGGTCCGATACCCAGCACTTTAAGGGGATGTCTCCCGTTCCGAATAGGTTTCAACTTCTTCGCCGCCAGCCGTGATACCAGTCATTGAATGTTTTGCGCCTCAAAACGACGAAAGTTTTCCTCACAAAAAAAAGACGTGCTCGTTGCCCACTTCCAAGCTTTCGCAGCCGCGTCTAACGTAAAAAACCTTGTCAGTAATCACTCCAAGCGTTCTGTGGCCCACGAACCTCACCCCCGCTTCCCTTCGGCCCGCCATGATTCGATCCATTCCCAGGCATGGGGGGGGCCAGGGGTCCCATGGGGGGGGGCGGGCCTATGGGCGGGGGCCCCATGGGTATGCGGCCGAACCCGATGGGTGGGGGGGTCGGGCAATATGGTGGTGGTGGCGGCGGCGGCTTTCACCCACAGCAGCAACAGCAACAGCAGATGATGATGCGCGCACAGCAGATGCAGAACCAGCAACAGCAGCAGCGGGCGCAGGGGGCGGCGGCCGCAGCGCTGGCGGCGGGGGGTTCGCAGCGCGTAGGCGGTGCGATGGGAGGGGGGGGGGGAGGAGGGGGGGGGGTGGGGGAAAACTGACCCAGAGCCAGCAGGAGATTTTGGGCATGGAGGCCAAGGAGAAGGCGCTTCAGAAGAAGGCTAAGCAGTGGAGCGCGCTTGCATGTGAGTGGGGGGGGTTGGGGGATGGGCCCGGGCGGGAAGTCTTTCGTCGGTTGGTTGTTTGGTTGATTGGTCGTTGCCAGGGGGTTTTGTGTTAGGTTATGGGATGATTGTTCGTTGCAAAGGGGAGACGTTGGATCGGTTGGTCGGTCGGTGCAGCAAAAGGGGGGGGGGGTGCTGGAGTTGGTTTGTTCGTTGGTCGTTGCTAGGGGGGTAGTCGGTGTTTATGGGATGGTTGGTTCGTTTACACGGGAAGATGTTGGTTTATGAGATTGTCGGTTCGATGCAGGGGGAGTTTATGGGTTGGTTGTTGGTTGGTTGATGCGGTTGAGGGCGCTGAAGGTTGTTGGTTGGTCGGTCGTTGCGATGGAGGTTGTTGTTGGGACTATATAGGAGGGTGATTTGCATTTTTAACAGTGCACGATGTTGAAGTTGATTGTTGGTCGGTCGTTACAATTTGAGAGGACCGCTACAACGGGGAATGGTGAAGTTGATTGGTTGGGTTTATTGTGGTCTGTTTCCAAGAATTAAACGAACCCGACCCAATGGAATTTTCCGAATTAACCCAAACCCCAAGAACAGTTATTTGAAAGGTTAAAAGTGGAGTTTCGAACACCTTTTTCTAAAATGTTCTCGAGTTGGGTTAACTTATTATAGGAAGATCCCATGGGTTGGGGTCATTTTTACATTGGAAAAAGACCACCAAGAAGCCCAACCAAATTGGTTCCAACCAAATCCTTCGCTAACACCCTACCGTTACTGTTAGTTACATGGTTGGGGAGCTCATTGGTCGGTCGTTGCAGTGGAGGATGTTGGATTTTTTTGGGTGCGGACGTTGCAGCATAAATGTTGAAATTGATTGG
This sequence comes from Macrocystis pyrifera, assembly GCA_031763025.1. NCBI lineage: Eukaryota > Phaeophyceae > Laminariales > Laminariaceae > Macrocystis > Macrocystis pyrifera. The sequence goes on from JASSKH010000009.1 coordinate 11,654,905, forward strand.
TTTAGCCGTTGCGCCAGAGTGTTAGAAGAGGTGATGGATCGGCCGTTGTAACCAAGGAGCCAGTTCGCGGGCGTTGTAGAGGGACGTTGAGGTCGGGAGGGCAGGGCGGAATGGTTTGTGTTTTGATCTCAGAAGGGTTTATGTCGAACAGGGTTATATTGTTGTTCGACATTGTTGGCGAAGCCTTCCCGTTCTGGGGAAATGGAGCTCCGGAAAAAAAAAACGCACCTTTGCTGTGCGAACTCAACGCTCTGTTGGGACTCTGCTGTGAATAGTATCAAGTGGGTACTTACATATTTGTGGCACAGAGTGGTCCTGTAGTTTAGCCCCTCGGTACCCATCACGAAAAGCGTCCGAAAAATGAGGGGGGCGATGTCATCATCCGGACAACACATGTCCTTCCCCAGCAGCCTGGGCTGCCTGCTTTCTTTGGCCGGTAGGGCTGTAAGTAGTCTGTTTTCTTTTTTTTTCGGGGTGTACAAAAAGCATGGGCTTTCGGTGCGCAGACGATTCTCCGACGTATCGTGGAATCCGGCGTGAGTGTGTCAGTGAACCCTTGTTTATATTCCTTGTTATTTGTGGGAAACGTGAGTGAGTGAATCATAACTTATTGTAGTCGTTAAAAAAAAATCGGGACGGTGTTTTTTTACCGATGTTTTGCCGGAAACAAAAAAAAAAAAAAAACGTGGCCGCGAGTTTCCGATTCCGACTTTCGATTTAGTTGGATAAGTCGGAATCGGCTTCGATCCACACCCCTAATATTTGTTCTACAGTACTTGCTTTCGACAATTTCCCCCCCCCGGAGTCCCCAAAGGGTGAGAAGTGTTGACAACTCGTACAGATTGTGATCGAGATCATCTAGTTCCCGATCTGCCGTTGTATGGATACAACCCGAGAAAGATGTGCTACTACTACTGTAGATCATGCAGATTATACGGCTCCCGCCGCGCAACATGAGATGAGCCACAGTAGGTCGTACGAGATCGGAAATAGATCTGTCTTGAAAAATCTACTGTAAATCATCACGTGGGAATGATCTGTATGATCTGTATGATCTGTAGATGATCTGTATGATCTGTAGATGATCTGTATGATCTGTAGATGGTCAGTATGATCTGTAGATGATCATTATGATCTCTAGATGATCTGTATGATCTGTAGATGATCATTATGATCTGTAGATGATCTGTATGATCTACGTATGATCTGTAGATGACCGGTATGATCTGTGTATGATATGTGTGCTCAGTAGATGATGTGCGTATGATCTGTAGATGATCCGTCCGAGGTGCGAAAGTGTCGTAAAGTGGGCACCATGTTTTGATAACCCAAGTCGTAGGAGACGGTTCTCATGCTTATTGCGGCGGTAAAATGAAGGGCTGTGCTTGTCCGTATGCGTCACCGCACCAAGGTCCTTGGGACAACATCATCCTTCAAATTGGAGCCGGATGCTTGTCGCAGTACTTATTGACGGGCTGTGCGTATGTGCGACTGCACCAAGGTCCTTGGAGCAAAAGCATGCTTGAAATTGGAGCCGGATGCTTGTTTGCGTATTAGGGTGGGCCTTTACAGCTCGAGAGAGCTATACAGGGTTGCTTGCAGTCCTTATTGAATGACACAAGAGGGTAGGCGTTTAGAGCTTCAGAGCCGGGAGGATGGGTCGTGCAGGGCGGGTAGGTGTCATGTCCGCTCTGCTCCCCAGCACCCGCACGAACCGCGGGCACGTAGAGATGAGATGATGAGATGATGACGATCGGCAGTAGATCATCAGGTAGATATTATCCTGCCGCTGTGACAGACTGTGCGGGATCTGCGAAGTACATATGCAGGATCTGTATAGTACAGATGCAGGACCCGTGTCCTAGAACATGCAGATTATACGGCTCCCACCCATAAGCATGAGCCAAGCCCTGCATACCAGGAATCTATCTGCTCCTGAAGGTGTAGGACAACGAAGTAGGAATCGACGATCCGTCCGACTTCTGCCAAGTCGTGCAAACACACAGATACAACAGATACACATACACGCAACGCTTGGAGACACAAAGATAGTTGCGGACGTTGATCACTGCCCATGGTCGCACGGCACGCACGCGGCACACAATAGCATGTCTCACCCCTCAGATAAATTAATATATTCCTACTTGATGACCTAGATATCATACCTCAGGGCAGATATACTCCTGACCTACCATATAACACTTATCACACCAGGGTGATAAGATAACATACCCCCTCGGATGGTCTTCAAAGCTGATGGGTTTATCGACAACGGAGAGGGCGTACCGAGTACGATCACCGATAGTAACTAGATATATATATGCAACCTTCCTCGACGAAATATTTCCTGATCCGTCATTTTCGTTGTGTGTACCCCCCCCCATGTTTTGGAGGAAACTAGGTCCTGAAATTTCGTCCAGGGGGTGTGTTATCTTATCACCCTGTGTGGTACGGGTGTATCGCATCTGCTGCAGCTTACTCGTATTTGTGGCCGGTTGGGAGCTGTCTAAGCCTGCATGATCTACCGTAGCACACGTTTCATGGGTTGGATCTGTACTGTATAGATCCTTCGCAGCATCTCATCACGGCAGGTTAGGATCTCTAGATGATCTATCTGTGGATGATTTGTTTCTAGATGACCTATCTGTGGATGATTTATCTGTAGATCATCTATCTGTTTGTCCGACGTGTGAAGCGTTCGCAATCCTATTCCAACCCCCCCCCTCCCCTCCCCTCCTCCCCTCGACTACGACCATGCATGCTAATGAGTACCCCCCCCACCCCTGCCCGCCTCGCTTGGTCAGCGAAACGGTACGGGCAGAAGCGTAAGTTCGGATTCGTGGACGTGTACAAGGAGGAGATGCCGGCCGAGCACGTGCGCAAGATTATCCGCGACCATGGCGACATGACCTCGAAGAAGTTCAGGCACGACAAGCGCGTCTACCTCGGCGCCCTCAAGTTCGTTCCCCACGCGGTGTACAAGCTGATGGAGAACATGCCCATGCCCTGGGAGGCCGTGCGGAATGTCCGGGTGAGACGAGGGGCAGGGGACAGAGGACAGGAGGCGCTATATCTATATATGTAGGGGGCAGCAGGAGTTCCGGGAAAAGGAAGGGAATAGATGGGGGTGGGGGTGGACGGAGCGGCGGGAAAACAAAGGATACGGAACAAGGGATCCGGGTAGGGGGGGGGGGGGGGGGGGGGGGGGGTTGGAGGAGAAGCCGATTTTGCTTTTTGTCTTTTTTTTTTCGTAAACATGAAACAGTAGTAGCACTTCTGCTGTATTGCATAGCCAGCTGTGTTCTGCTGGTGTTGTTTTCTTCCGTTTTTTGGCCAGAATAGGCCGCGGCGGGGTTTCGTTACTATCTCACCCTCTTGACTCAATCCCCGCCCCCCCTCGTCCCGCATCCCTCCCCCCTCCCCGTCTGTTGTCGCTGTGGAAACCTCGTTGGCGTGTATTACATACACTGTTGATACTATTCTACGTGTGCGATGATATTGACAGGTGCTTTACCACGTAACCGGCGCCATCACGTTTGTGAACGAGATCCCGCGTGTGATAGAGCCGGTGTATATCGCGCAGTGGGGCACGATGTGGATCATGATGCGTCGCGAGAAGCGGGACAGGAGGCACTTCAAGCGCATGCGTTTCCCTCCCTTCGACGACGAAGAGCCTCCTCTCGATTATGGTTCGTTGGTTTCGTTCCTGCTGACCTTGGTTGATTTTATTTTCAGGTTTCTTTTTTTTTTAAATTACGCATTGCTTTTCCCTTTTTGTTGTGTTCTTTTTCTTGCATCGCTGACCGTGATTGACTGTTCAAGCACCCTTAGTTCTCGTGCTGTGCTTGCTCCTTGCGTCCCTTGCGTGCACCTTTTTGCTTTTGTTGTCCCGTTTCTTCGCTTGTTTCGTTGTTGGTCGGTTTATTTGGCTATCTCCCGCCTCTAATAGCCTAGGGTTTCCCGCGGCTTTTCTTACTTGCCTTCTTGTCATCGCTTCTGGCCTCAGTTATTTTGCTTGTTTTTCTTTACTGCGCTTCTTGCCTGGCTTCTGGTCTCGCTTATGGTATACTTCGAAGTACCAGGTTTACAATATCTAAATATCATACCAAGCTTGCCAAAATGGGTTTTGTGGAAGTTTTTGATCTCACGGCTTACATGTTTTTTTTCGAATGTTCTGTTTACTTCCTGGTACTGGTAGGTGACAACGTGTTGGACGTGGAGCCCCTGGAGGCTATCAACATGGAGCTCGACGACGAGGATGACCTGCCCGTGATGGACTGGTTCTACGATTCAAAGTGAGGTTTCCTCGCGGACAGGATGGCATTTATGTATTCAAACTATCAATATTACGGGGGACCATAGTAAATAGGACCCACGGTGCAGACAACAACGTATATATTTCCCTTTTTTTTTGACAAAATTTGGTCCTATTTACTATGACCCCCCGTAATATCAATGTGGAACAAGATGATAATAACCGCCGGAATCGACCTAAGATAGAAAAAAAAAAGAGTTTCACTTTCTTTGTTTTGTTGCTTTCCCACCACATTTATTAACATGAACAGCAGTATCATTGATGTTTTTGCCTTGTGTGTGTGTGTGTGTGTTTTTTTTTTTTCGGCTTGGTCTGTTCTCTATGTGTCCACTGCACCCGGATGCGCCACAGACCCCTCCAGTACAGCAAGAAGTGGGTCAACGGGCCGAGCTACAAGCGCTGGAAGCTGAACGTGCCTATCCTGGCGAACTGCTATCGTCTCGCCGGACAGCTCATGAGCGACCTCCTCGACAAGTGAGCCAGTAAAAAAAAAAATGTGTATTTTTTTGTGTGTTTTTTCGAGTTGTATTTTTGTAAGCCAAGATGTTAGTGACCGGAGACCGCGGTTTGACCCCGTTGACTGACCGCCCCCTTACACCACAGCTCAGTGTAATGCGACCCGAAAAGACCGGCTGTATACCTGGTATGTATTCGCTTCGCTTCTGTCTCGGAAAATACTCGTGTCTCGGAAAAGGAAAATAGATTGCAGATACCATCGATACACATTGTCCGCCACAACTATAGGTTGTTTGCAGGAGGCGCGTTTTCTTCTGAGGTTGCTCCAGTCATGTCACCCTCGCGGTCAGTTGCTGGTGAACACACCGCTGCTCTGTCTGATGCCACGCGTAGGTGTCCCATCGATGGCCGTTTTTGTTGGCCGCGGTGCTGCGGAGGCTTGTCACATGCAATCAATATGCGTAGTGGACGTATTAAACGTGTTGCTGCTGCTGTAGTCTATATACACCCGGTTCCCCTTCGAGCATTGTGTTTGTGACTTGAACTCCCGGTTGTGTCGCGAGCTGAGAAGGGAGAGGACAGCCCAGCAGAGTATGTAGGTGTTCGTTCCTCGTACCAGCTACTGTACTCGTACTACCGTAGTAGTACGTAGCCACTGGGCGGGAACGAAGAACGTAAAAGACAAAAAAAAAAACGCCTGAAAGTTGGGAGAGAAAAGACGCACGCAAGCCACCGGGCAAGTAGCCGGGCAAGGAACACCGACCGGCCCAAACGAGTTTTCATTAAAATAGTTGGGTTTTGTTCTCGGGTAGTATGTTATTGGCTGTACGCACGTACACGAAGTCTACTGCTGTACAGTGGTAGTATTAATAGTAATCATCACCAAATGTGGGGTCTTAAAGGTAAAAGAGGGATGCACGTTTTTTCGGGCTCCGTTGTCGGGTTTTGATCACTGTCGCCGCCCGTCATTGCTTGAAATACTATATTTCGTGTGTCCCGGACGTGCACATGCAAAGTGATTTATTCACACCAAACTCAAAGTCCGTTCGTGATTCTCAATTTTCACCCACCTGCCCACACACACTCTTACAATAGTTTGTTGTTGTTGTTGTTTTTGTTGGTTTTGTGAACAGGAACTACTGGTACTTGTTCGACAAGAAGGCCTTCTTCACTGCCAAGGCCCTCAACGTGGCCATGCCGGGGGGTCCCAAGTTCGAGCCTCTGTTCCGCGACATGGACCGCGACGAGGAGGACTGGAACGAGTTCAACGACATCAACAAGATCATCATCCGGCACCAGATCCGGTCGGAGTACCGCGTGGCCTTCCCCTTCTTGTACAACTCCCGGCCGCGCGCGGTGCACCTCGCGCCGTACCACCACCCCGCGCTCTACTACCTCAAGGCAAGCTATTAAAAAAATCTTGCCCACTGGGGATTGTTTTGGTTGAAAGTTCGATTTCTGTTGTTGTTTTGTTTTGCTGCTCCTAGTGATAGACTTATGTACGAAGTACCAGGTGCCGGTATGTCCGCAGACTATTTACCAAAATCCAGGTGCCAGTTATATCCGCAAAAATACTCGGACCGCTTAAGGGCCGCTCTGGTGTTGATGTGGAAACCACCAACCATTCGTTATGTTTTCGGACAGAGTGTTATCTGTTATGAGCAGTACTCGTGTGGAGGGCAGGTTCACCGCGACATATTCGCTATACCTGAGGAGACCGATATGACGATACCCGGGGTGATCTCGCAACCAAAATTCCTTGGCGCTCTCTCTCTGGTTCCCCCACCGACAAAGTGAGGGGGGGGGGGGGCTTTCTCTCCTTGCCTTGCCTTGATGGTGTGGACGAACGGTGCCCCTGGCAGAGGGGGAGTAGCACTGCCTCGTCTCTATTGAGACTCTTATCCTAAGGCAGGGGCGTCTAATTGTATTACGGTGGGCCATAGTAAATAGGACCAAATATTGTTCCTAAAAACTGGCAAATATATAGGTTTTTGTGTATAGCGTAGGTCCTATTTACTATGGTCCCCCGTAATAGTTGTTCTCTGCTTTGATTTGCCTTTTGGCCATGTTGTTGTTGAGTCCGTGCTCGCGAGACAGGCACCCCAAACGCGGAGCGGAAGGATACCTCCGGGAAAGAAACTATTACGGGGGTCCATAGTTAATAGGACCTATGGTGTACATAAAAACCTATATATTTACCTCTTTTTATTAACAATATTTGGTCCTATTTACTATGGTCCCCCGTAATAGAGTAAAATGGAATATTACAGCAACAGGCAAGACACCTCAACAGGGTACATGCATACACTACACTATATATATCACTGTTTATGCCTGGAGTGAGACGCGTGAAACAAAAATCGTACTGGAAATAGAGGTAATTATTTATTTTCCGAATTCGTACTGGAAATAGAGGTAATTATTTATTTTCCGAAAATTCGGGGAGACGAAGTGCATGAAAATGAAATGCCAAGAAGCTTGCTACCGAATAATGTGTAGCACTATTAATAGTTACTCCCGTAACGAACAGCAGTATCAGTCATTGTCGACGTGAGTTAAGCCTGAATACGCCGACAGAGCCTTGTTTTTGTTCGTTTCTGTGTGTTTGTGTGTGTGTGTGTTTTTTTTGTGGGTTTTTGTGGGTTTTTTTTGTGGGTTTTTTGTGTTTTTTTTTTCTGTGTTTTTTGTGTTTTTTCTGTGTTTTTTGTGTTTTTTTTTTTGTTCTATTACGCCATACAGTCGCATCGGTCCCTCTATTGGGCCGGTTTAGCACAGTACATAGCATCGGCTGTCCGCTGTATATAGTGTGCCTGCTGAAGTGCCTGACACGGATGGGATTCACCCGCGTGGCAACAGCAGTGCCGCTTTAGTGCCGTGATTTGTTGGCTGGCGCACACCGACACCACGTATAGATGGGCCACTACTGCGCGTAGCGACTCCCTGATGTGTTGCTGTTGCTCTTGCTGTTGCTGTTGCTGGTTTTGCTTCGCAGGCGGAGGACCCGGACCTCCCGGCCTTCTATTTCGACCCGGTGATCAACCCCATCAGCGCCTTCCGATCCGCCCGCTCCGCGTGGGAGGAGGAGGAGGACGACGATGGCAGCTGGGAGGTCAGTCCCCAAAGCCAGCGGCGTCTCGTCTTTGTCCCTCGACAGCCCCGTGATGGTGGTGCTACAGCACTCGGTGTTGTTGGTGTCCCCTGTACGGGAATGCCTCGCTCGTGCACGTTGGTACGGTACACGCTCTCGTGCTGAGCTATGTGCTATGATATGATACGCACCAGGTATGTAAACATCATCGACAACGACGCATGGGGCCTCCAATCACGCGAGAATACTCCTGTGTACGCAGAAGGTGCCATTTAGACCGTGCCAAAAAAAAGTTCAGTTAAGATTGATTGACCTGAGGGCCGGTCAACCCCGTCGGTGGCGGGAGGGAGACGGTAGTAGGACCCTGTCCTTCACGTTGCCCCCCCCCCCCCCCCTCTTTTTTTCGCCGCAAGTCCACCTCGGCTACAAGTAGGGGTAGTCTTGTGGCGATCATCTGGAGGGTGATCGATACATAAAAAAGGTACTGCCCTAGGAAAGGGTATTAATATTTATAGTACCTATTCTTTTATGGCAGCTACTGGTGCTATTTTTTTTTTTTTTCCGTCGATGGTGCGGACGAAAAACTACTGTAGAAAAATATAATGCCTACGTTCGAAAACAAGGGGACTTTGCCACTTTCTTCTTTCTGACCGTGAGAACCAAACGCTTTTCCCCCCCTGCGCGCACACATGAAAATATTCGACAGGAGGAGGACGACTTCGCGCTCCCGGAAGCGATGGTGCCGATGCTGGAGGAGCTTCCCCTGTACACGGACAGCACGGCCTCGGGCATCTCCCTCTACTGGGCGCCTCGGCCCTTCAACCTCCGGCAGGGCACCATGCGGAGAGCCATCGACGTGCCGCTCGTCAACTCGTGGTTCCACGAGCACTGCCCCCCGAACCACCCGGTCAAGGTGAGCGGAAAACGCCTCTTTTTTTCACGAGACCCATGCTGCCTTGGTATATAGCGGGGTTGCACTTTTTTGCGCAAGCAGTCCTCTCAACCGTTTGCAACTGAAGAGGTACTCAATATCTCTGTGGATCCATATTACGTTGTGTATTGCATACAATAAATAAAGGTTTCCCTTCGGAGGCGTTCGGACTGACGGGGGGAGGGGGGTGGTGGTTGGTGAAGCGACGCAAGGTAAAGATCCGATGGCGTTTTTTTTTCTAGTGCGGCTGAAAGAAAAAATAAGAATAGCCCATTATAGGCCGGCCGTGTCGAATTTTGAAAGTCTTACGTGTATCACCAACCCTAACCCTAACCCTCTTGCACCGAAATATAGAGGGCATTTTACTACTCATATTCGATAGAAACGGTCATAATTATTCGGGACAAGAGTGGTATTATGCAGCCCAAAAAACGAAAAGCTATATTCGTATAAATAACGACCAGCGACAGGAAATCGGTTCACGTGTATACATTCCCGACGTCCTAGAGATATATAGAGGTGCAACCATTTTCCTTTTGAGGTTCCTCGCTTGAGAAGCTCTAAACTATTTCTTAGTGTTATATACTAGCACTAAGTCGGTACGGAGTCACCCGAAAATGAGTTTGAAAAAATGAAGAAGAACAAACCCGATAATCACCGCAAGAAATGATTTTTTGAGCATTTTGAAAGTGCAACCCGATAAACACCCCCCCCCCCTAAAAATACGATTTTTGAAAAACCTGGGAGTGCAACCCGATATACAATCCCATGGCCTGTTAGTGGTATTAATAGGTGTCGCGAAAAAAAAATAGAACGAAAAACGTTCCGACGATTTTGGGTTAAGGAGCCCCCCCCCCGTCAGTGCAGAAAATGTTTTATAGCCAAAACGTGCACCCTACCGCTATGTCCATATATATGCACCTTTTGGTTTAACAATTAGTATAAAAAAGGTGATTATATAATGGGACAAAGTGGTATATGTTTGTCGGCTGGCGGTGCACGGGATCGTGTGTCGGGGTTATTTATAACTGGTGTTTTGCTTTTCTCTCTCGAAGGTGGAGTGTTGGGGTGGTGTACAGTGAAAGCCATGTTCGAAATGGGGAGCACCCGTCTGTCTCTCTCGCTCTCATGTATTGTATGTACATACCGTGCATACTTAAACTTTTTGTACCACGTGTCTACAGCAGTGGTGTGCGGGGTGGGTGACTAGGCTAGAGTTAGGGAGGCCGGGGAGGGAGTGGGGTGATGGGATGGGATAGGATGGGATGAGATGGGATGGGATGGGATGGGATGGGATGGGATGGGATGGGATGGGATGGGATGGGATGGGATGGGATGGGATGGGATGGGGTGGGATGGGATGGGATGGGATGGGATGGGATGGGATGGGATGGGATGGGATGGGATGGGATGGGATGGGATGGGATGGGATGGGATGGGATGGGATGGGATGGGATGGGATGGGATGGGATGGGATGGGATGGGATGGGATGGGATGGGATGGGATGGGATGGGATGGGATGGGATGGGGTGGGGTGGGATGGGTGGGAGGGGGTAAGACGGGGGCGGGAGTGGGGAGTGGGTTGGGGTCGAGTGGGAGGGTTTGAGGTGGGAAGGTAGAGGATGGGATGGGGTGGTGGGATGGAATGGTATTGGGGAAGGAATAGGGGATGGGGTTGGGGGGTATAAGGTGCCTTGCGGTGATGGTGAGAAAGTTCGAGCGCGCGATGGATCGGGGGCAGCGAGCAATAAAATGAAAAGGCTTATCTTTGACCCTTCACGTACGAGAATACGCGATGTTTCGTGCGTTTGTTGCTATGTGAGCGGGTGGGTAGTCATGCGGAACAATGTACGCTGAACGCTCGATACGCCTTAGATGTGTGCTTACCTTTGTGTGTCGTGAGCGTAGCGCCGTGAAACCGTGAACGCTGTGTGTTTTGTGGCTGCGTGTCTGTTGCTGATTTCGAATTGTTTGCTGTGGGTTTGCAAACATGGCGCGGCGTTGTCGACAACAGGTGCGAGTGAGCTACCAGAAGCTGCTCAAGTGCTGGGTGCTGAACCAGATCCATCACCGCCGCCCGAAGGCTCTGAACAAGAAGTTCCTGTTCAAGAGCCTCAAGTCCACCAAGTTTTTTCAGCAGGTGATTTTTTATTCTTGCATTTGTTTGGTAGCCGGGAACGGTGTCAGTTTGCCTTTTGCAACTGCCCCCCCCCCCTCCCCCCCCGTTCTTCGGGGCCAAATGTATTGAAACCCGACTGGGACAGCGCGAACCATCCCTCGTTTTCGACGGCTCCGTAAGGCCAACGGTTCTGTGCTTCCAACGGTCTGATTTTTTCAACGGGTCCATGTTTCCGACAGTTCCGCGGTGTTTTCAACGTTTTTTTTTTTTTTCTCGGGCTCGTGTTTTGATTAGGTTTTCAACGGTGCTGTGTCGTCTACTTGTTACACGTTCTCAACGGTTCTGTGCTTGTCTACGGCTCCATGTGTTCGCAGTCTCGCATGTTTTCATCAGTACCCTGTGGTGTGAAAAGGTATTGTTTTGGGGTTAGGGGCTGTGTTTTTTTTTTTTCGTTCGGGTTACATGTTTTCAACGGTGCTGTGTTTTCAGCTGTTGCGTGTGTTCAACGGTTCGATGATTTTACGAGCTGTGAAAGTTTTCACGCGCGACTATTTGCCGTTTTGATTTTGTGTGCAAGAGCTGTGTTATGAAGATGCCGCACGTGGCGTACAGGTATTGCGTGTTGTGTTAACCAGGGTTTTGACTGCGGCGGGAAGTCTACCGTGTTGGCGTATGTACGGAAAGGCACTCGGGTTGATTCGAAATTTCTGCTCAGTTTCTCCCTTTTACCTGCCCTTCCCGCTCCGCCAATCCATTTTCGTCCTTGTATTTTTTTGTGTGCCTCCTCCCCCCCGTCCCTCCCCCCTCCCCTCCCTATAACTAGACGGAGTTGGACTGGGTCGAGGTGGGGCTTCAGGTCTGCAGGCAGGGATACAACATGCTCAACCTCCTCATCCACCGGAAGAGCCTCAGCTACCTTCACCTCGACTACAACTTCAACTTGAAGCCGGTCAAGACGCTGACGACGAAGGAGCGGAAGAAGTCCCGCTTCGGTAACGCCTTCCACTTGACCAGGTGACCTTTAACGACCCGGAAGAGGGGCGGGGAGGGGGGGCGTGGGACGACATGGTGGAGGGATTTTTTGTGAAGTTTCTTTTGTCTTGTTTATTTTTGGAAGGTTTTGGTGGGGGAGTGGTATTATAGCGGGAGAGGGGGGGGGTGTACTCGTGTTGTGCATGGCCGTGGTCGTATGACCAGCTTTCGCGTTCCTACATACAATGCCAGAACGGAACGCGTCGGGGGGGGGGGGGGGGGGGGGGGGGGGGGCGGTGCGGGGGGGAAATAAATAATGAAGAATCTTGTTCAGGCGGCTGCGCTTGCCATTGTTTTTTTTTGTTTCTGCTTTCGCTTTTTACCTTGCCCCCTACCCTACCCTACCCTACCCTACCCTACCCTACCTGTCACTACATTGCACTAATATTATACCTTTCCTTGCCGTTCCCTACCCTGCCTTGCCTCGCCTTGCCTTACTATACCTAACTGTAGCGTCCCTCGTATGACCGTACCTTACATTACCTTACTTTCTCTTGCGCTCACCCCACCTCATCATACCCCTACCTTACCCTCCCCTCCCCGACCTTCGCCCCTCCCCCTCCCCCTCCTTTTAGGGAAATCCTGCGTCTGACGAAGCTGGTGGTGGACTCTCACGTGCAGTACCGCCTCGGCAACGTGGACGCCTTCCAGCTGGCGGACGGGCTGCAGTACGCCTTCGCGCACGTGGGGCAGCTCACGGGCATGTATCGATACAAGTACAGGCTCATGCGGCAGATCCGGATGTGCAAGGTGGGGTTTCCGCTTGGACCAAGCCAACACGGTTGTGGACATTTTTTTTAAAATATATATATATATACGAATCCCTTGAGCTGGCCATCCAATCAATAGGCGCGTGCTGCTCGTTTGCAGAAGACCCTGCGGACCTATCAAGACGTTTGTTTCTGGTGGTGCCTGGATGTGCGAGAATCGGCTTGCCGGTTGGGCTGGTTGGTTACCCTTACCCTTTTGATCCCGCTTGCTTCGATCGCCGTCTCTACATCCGCTGCTGTATGCTACAACTCTTCCCCCCCCCCCCCCCCCCCCCCCCCCCTGCCCTCTGCACCCTCCCGCCCCCCCCCCCCCGACTCTGGAAGTGGCCACACCAGACATCAAATCAATTCATTGATGCTGTCATCCATATGCAAGAAAATCCGCCTCTAGAGCGGTTCTCTTAGTAGGATGCAGCTCACCCTTCGTGCGACTCGCCAAAACACGTCACGGCGCTTGCTTCGCGCTGGGCGCAAGCAAAATGTCTGCCTGGTCGGTGAAAACCCGACGTGCTCCGTCCCGGCACTGTGGAGATGCGAGGGTCTATGTTCACACGACTACGGCCACGCATGATATTGAGTACACCCCCCCCCCTGTCTTGTCAAACAGGACCTGAAGCACCTGATCTACTACCGGTTCAACACCGGCCCGGTGGGCAAGGGGCCTGGGTGCGGCTTCTGGGCCCCAGGGTGGCGGGTGTGGATCTTCTTCCTCAGGGGGGTTGTGCCGCTCATCGAGCGCTGGCTGGGCAATCTCTTGGCGAGGCAGTTCGAGGGCAGGTGAGACTGGAAGAGAGAGTAGCGCGGGGGGGGGGGGGGGGGGGGGCGTACTCATTTTTTTGCTTGCCTTAAGTCATTTGACCATGGACCACGCTTCCCTTTCGAGATGGAGGGGCGGAGGAGGGGGGGGGGGGGGGGGGGGGGGGGGGGGGGGGGGGGGGTACTGATTTTTTACTTGCCTTATTGTCATTTGACATAGACCACGCATCCCCGTTTCGAGACGGAGCACCGTGAGGGGAGGGAGGGGAGGAGGGTGCGCTCGATACCGTGCATGGCCGTAGTCGTATGACCATAGAGCCTCGCAGGCGTACAATGCTTGGACGGAGCACGTCCAGTGATACCAATCATACCCATGACGGGCTCCATATAGAACGCACGTACACAGGCCGGGGGGGGTGATGGTGGAGGTTTCTCGACAGCATTCTTGTGTTTTTTCGGCTTGTTTGTTTGTATGCTTATTATGTTTGTTATTGTTGTGTTTGTTCTGTTGCTGCCGTCGTTCGTTCGTTCGCTCGCTGCCTCCCTTGAGGCTGGGCCCGCTCGAGCTCGAGCTTACTCATTTTCGACTCGGCTCGCTCGGCCTTGAGCTCGTTTCCTGTTTTTTTTTCTTTTCTTTTCTATCTCGTCTCTTAACGTGTTTTTTTGTGTGCATATTTTTGTGTACGAATGTATATAGAATACTGAGGGCTGGGCGCTGGCTGACCCAGGCAGTAGCGGTTGCTCTATCGTTAAAAACAACCTGTACACTGGATTGCAGCAGTACGCTGGCCAAGCGAAGCGAGCAACGCCGAGTGCCCCTGGCTGGCGAGGGGGGGGCGCTACTCTAGAGGCGCCGCCGGAAAAAACCGCCTTTTCGCTTCATTTCTTATTCTGATCGGGGCTCAGCCGTAACTGCATTGGCCGTGTGGGTGTTTGCGGTCATCGACACAGAAAAAATCATGATGTGACGATATTCCTCTTTCTCCTCCCGAAACGCATTTGGTAGATTTCTGTACTATGATATGGCGTGTGTTTTGGACGTACGGAAGATGAGAGTACTGGCGAATGTACTGGCCGAGTCGATCAGTAGATATAACTACGTACTGCCAGTACGTACTGTGCCAGTGCCCAACCCTAATAATGTTCGTACGAGTGTTTATCCTGTTTTCGTCTTTTTTCTCTCCGGAGCTCGAGCTTCTCGTGCACGTATTGGTTTTTGTACGTGTTTCTTTGTGTGTGGTTTCGGTTCGGTTTTTCGGTTGGTTAATACCAGGTACCGGTGTGTTGTTTTGCTCCTTTTGTTTCTACCTCGCCGCAGGCACTCCAAGGGTATCGCGAAGTCGGTGACGAAGCAGAGGGTGGAGTCGCACTTCGACCTGGAGCTGCGAGCGGCGGTGATGCACGACATCCTGGACATGATGCCGGAGGGCGTCAAGGCGAACAAGTCGCGCACCATCCTCCAGGTCAACTACTTATTAATAATATATGTAGACATATATTGAAGAGATAATGTGAAATTTGGCCGTGGCAGGACTGTCGGCTAATTTTGTAGGGTTACAGAATAACAAGTATTATTACGGGGGTCCATAGTTAACAGGACCAAATATTGTTAGTAAAACTACCTAAATATATAGGTTTTTATGTATACCATAGGTCCTGTTAACTATAAATCCCCGTAATAATAATACCAGGTATATGTTTATAATATGTTGAAGAGAGAACGTAAAATTTGGGGCCTTGGCGGGCGGGACTGTCGGCTTATTTTGTTGAGTTATAGAAGAGCGCTTTTGTATTTTTTTTAAAACCTATAGTCTATTAGTAGGTATGCGCATCAATCCACTAACCCCTCTGGGACTCCTCGATATGATAGCGACCCAAAACAATGATTGATCCCTCGACAGCGACCAAAAACAATGGTTGATCCCTCCATAGCGACCGTAAAAATGGTTGATCCCTCGATATGATAGCGACCGAAAACAATGGTTGATCCCTCGATGTGATAGCGACCGAAAACAGTGGTTGATAACTTTGGTGCCATCAATCGTGTCTACGAGCGAGCACTGGTACGATAGAGCCCGGAGTAGCACTGATACGGTCATGCTGCTGCGCCTATATGCCGCACTGTGCGACTCCATCCTTCGTAACCTGGACGGCGTTTTGTATCATCCCTCAATCGGTAGAGGGCGTTGCTGTATTCGTCGTTTTGTTGCTGTGTTCGTCGTTTTCTACGCGCCAATTTTCCTCTCTACAGGTTGAAGAGGGTTCTAACTCCCTTGCATCCGTGCTCATGTATTTGAGAGAAAGTTTTTACTTGGAAACAGGTTGGGATCGTTTTATTAGTATTTACGGGGGCCCGTAGTAAACAGGACCTACGGTAAACACAAAAACCTATACATTTTCCAATTTTTACTAACACCGTTTGGTCCTATTTACTATGGCCCCCCGTAATAGTAGTGATGTCAGGGTTAGTCGACGGTAAGGAACGAAATGCCGTGATACTTGGCTTAAACATGAGTCATGATCGAGTTGAGGACAGGAGGCTACAGTAGTCAACTTGGTCGAGGTTTATGTGGGTATGGTATAAGGTCGGCTCGGAGAAGGGTTGTTGTTGTCTTGCTGACGAGGGAAAGATGGCAAACGCTGTCAATCGGCCGTCGTCGCTGTGGGAATCTTGGCGCTTGCTTGCCCGTTGAAGAAACTATTGCGGGGGGTCCATAGTAAACAGGACCAAATATTGTTAGTAAAAATAGGTAAATATATAGGGTTTTATGTATATCATGGGTCCTTTTAACTTTACCTTCCTGATGTGCACCTGTTAGGATCTGTAGTGGCTCGTCTTGGCCCGGGTGGAACCCACATGTAGTCAGGTATCATGTGGCCCACCGCTCTGTCCCAAAAAACGAAATATTACTGCTGCTGCTGCTGCTGCTGCTGTAGTACCGTTTGTATGGGGGACAGTGGTACATATATGTTTCACGCGCGTTTCCTGGGTTGGATCTGTACCAGTTCTGTGCGCGGTACGGCGATTAAGTATACACGGTTCCGCACTGCATATCCCATCGGCAGGTTAGGATCTATGTTATGGATGGTGATCTATCTGAAGATGTATCAATCTGCAGATGATCTATGTGTAGATGATGTATCTGAAGATGAGCTGTATGTAGATGATATATCTGTTCGACGTGTGAAGCATGGAGGCGTATTCTATCGGCAGGTTGAGAATTAGATTATCTGTCCGTAGATGATCTATCTGTGTACGATCTATCTGTAGATGATCTATCTGTAGATGATCTATCTGTAGATGACCTATCTGTAGACGATATATCTGTAGATGGTATATCTGTAGATGACCTATCTGTCTGACGTGTGAAGCATGGAGGACGCTCACGCCTTTGCTTACCCCCCCCCCCCCCCCCGCCCCCCGCCTCCCCTGTATGTATAGCACCTGAGCGAGGCTTGGCGGTGCTGGAAGGCGAACATCCCCTGGAAGGTGCCTGGACTGCCCGCGCCGATCGAGAACATGATCCTTCGCTACGTCAAGGCGAAGGTGCGCGGCGCAAACAAAACCGAGAACCCCGTTTTTTTTCCAGTGTTTTTGTTCGGGTTTTGTTTGTAAGGGAGGCCGGACGGTGTCGCGGGTGGGTGTTGGTGAGGGTTCGCGGGGGGGTGTACGTGTGTGTGTGGGGGGGGGGGGAAGGGGGGGTACTCATTTGTTGCTGGCATTTGTCATTTGACCATTAACCACACATCCCTTTAGAGAGAGGGCAGCAGGGGGGGGGGGTGTACTCGATACGAGAGATGTACTCGATCTCATGCATGGCCGTAGTCGTATGGCCATAGACCCTCGCATCCCTACAATGCCGGGACGGAGCATGTCGGGTTTTCACCGACCAGGCAGACATTGCTTGCACCAAGCGCGAAGCGCCGTGAGGCAGCAGGGGGGGGGTTAAATTGATGTTTTTTGTTGTTCGCCTCGGTGTTTGGTGTTGCGTTGTTTGTTGTGGTCGGTGTTTTTGTGTTGTAATTTCGGGGATTGGGACGTGTTTTCGCTAGCATGCTTGGTTGCGGTTGGGCGTCGGGTTTTCTTGGAGAGGGGGCGAGGCGGTGTCACTCGTGCGTGTTGGGGTGTTGGTGGTGATGGTGGGGATAGTGTTTAGGTAGCGAAAGGAAAACGTCGATCGCGTGTACTACGTACGGGTTTCACGTTTTCTATGGCCTCGTGAAGTATATACGTGTACTCCTTATCGTGCCGAGCACGTTTGGGCCCTTTCTTAAAGTCGATCGATCTACTGAAACTCCCATTTTGTTACGTTCTGTGCTAAAAAAGAAGTTTTTTGATGGTTTTGTGCAAAAACGTCGAGAGCCAAGAAATCGAACCCCGAAAGTTATGAGCCCCTAATTGTTACCTGGTACCTGGTACATAATACTATTCGTGCTGACTCTACGGTTGGAGCAGGTAGTTTGATCTCGCGTATTGTATGTACTTGGGTCTTCGTGTACAGCTATTTCGGGGGCTGCAGTAATCAGGACCCATCACACACACCGAAACCTCTATATTTCAGTATTTTACCGAGCATATTTGGACTTGATTGCTGTCCCCCCCCCCCCCCCCCCCCCCCCCCCGGTATTAATAACGAACGCCTTTTGTGGCATTTTCTTGTGTTGATCATATGCAGGCGGACTGGTGGACCAACATCGCGCACTACAACCGCGAGCGCATCAGGCGAGGGGCAACCGTGGACAAAACGGTGTGCAAGAAGAACCTCGGCAGACTCACGCGGCTGTGGCTCAAGGCGGAGCAGGAGAGGCAGCACAACTACCTCAAGGTGTGGGAGTGGAACGGGCGGGTAGAGTGGGGGGCAGGGTTGGACAGGGTGGGTGGGTGGGTGGGTGCGTGAGTGAATACATGAATTAGGTGGGTGGTCGGGTGGGTGGGTGGGTATGGGTAGGTTAGTGGGTGGGTGAGTGAATAGATGAATTTTGGTGGGTGGTCGGTGGGTGGGTGGGTGGGTGGGTGGGTATGGTTAGATTCATGGGTTGGTGAGTGGGTATGCGGGAGTGGATGGATGAATACGTGAATGGGTGGGTGGGTGGGTGGGTGGGTGGGTGGGTGGTCGGGTGGATGGATGGGTGGGTGGGTGGGTTATCGCGCGGTTCTCCATGGCTATGGCTTGTTGTTCAGCTGCTACTGCTGCTGCTGCTGCTGCTGCTGCTGCTGCGTCTGCTGCTGCTGCGTCTGCGTCTGCGTCTGCGTCTGCTGCTGCTGCTACTGACAATATCGCTGATGCTTGTGCCACTGCTGTGTCTGCTGCTGCTGTTGCTGCCGCTTTTTCTGCTTGCTCAATGTTTCACCAGGATGGGCCTTACGTGAGCCCGGAGGAGGCAGTGGCGATTTACACGACCACCGTGCACTGGCTGGAGAGCCGAAAGTTCTCGCCCATCCCCTTCCCGCCGCTCTCCTACAAATACGACACCAAGGTGGGTCTTGCCCCGAACGTACGGACCGAGGGAGTGTGGGTATTAATGTTCAGAAGACAAGAAAAATGATTCAAGATACCCGTTGTTTACTTGTTTGGTGCAGGGTTGTTCGTCTTTTGTTGTTGTTGTTGTTGTTGTTGGTTTTTATTTTTTTGCAATGAAATCTATACGAAAACTATCGGTGCGAGTTTTCGGTCGATCGGTGGACAATATCCAAAACTTCCGTTATTGCGAATGTTTCTTTCTTTTCTTTTTTACGTTTCAAGTTTTGGGTGACAGGGGTACGTACAGCGAGTGACTGATTTACAACTTGGATAACCTGTTTGGTTTGTTGGCTTGTTGGTTTTTGTTTCGTTTTCTGTGGCGAGTAGCGAATAACCACTCCGAAAGAGAGTCGGAACGCCTCTGCCACTCGGAAAGGGTTTCATTTCGATGTACGTGTCTTGCGTCACCCCCCCGCCTCCCTCCCTCCCCCTCCCCCCTGTATCGATTCGACGTTGTCGTCCAGTTGAAGAAATGTCGCCTCACAAGCGGTTCTTAGTATTTGGTGTCGGATGCAGCTTTTTAGAACCGCAGTCCTGTTTTGTAGACAAAGCACTCAATTTTTGAGTAATTTTTCCCCCAAACGGGACTGTCATGCTAAAAAGGTTAATGCGACTCGCCCAGAACACCTCACGGCGCTTCGCACTTGATGCAAGCAATGTCCGCCTGGTCGGTGAAAACCCGACGTTTCTCCGTCCCGGCATTTGTATACGGGGATGCGAGAGTCTCTGCTCGTACGGTCATACGACTAAGGCCATTGCATGGCGTGAGTACGCCCCCTCCCCCCCCTTGCCATGACGTGTATCATCGACGGAACCCTGGTTGGCAGCTCCTCATCCTGGCTTTGGAGCGGTTGAAGGAGAACTACAGCGTGAACTCGAGGCTCAACGCCATCCAGAGGGAGGAGCTGGGCTTGATCGAGCAGGCCTATGACAACCCGCACGAGGCGCTCAGCCGCATCAAGCGGCACCTGCTCACGCAGCGCGCCTTCAAGGAGGTGGGG